>JAVRXN010000003.1:15988199-16646784 GCA_033556935.1 Timema podura
CTGAACTGTTTTTGTATTTCTTTGAATTGTGTTATAGCGAAAACGCGTATAGTGATATCACGTATAACGAGGGATATCATGTATAACGAGGGATATCACGTATAACGAGGGATATTACGTATAACGAGGGATATCCGTATTAAGTGGTCCCACTGTGCATTTTTCTAATTTATTTTAGTGATTCCAAACATTAGAATTAATACACACAAAACATATTGAGACAAATGTTATCTGATGCAGCTCAACTAAAAATTATGAAACACTGAAAATTAAAGTAGATTTCCATACACCTTTGCCTATATTTGTTACTAGCTATAACACCATTAACCAGTTTTGCAATTTCAATTTTGTTGAGCCTCTCAGGTGATTTAGTATACATTGCCTCATCGTGGAGCGAAGATAGTTTTTAATGCATTCAAGCATTGAAAAACTTCTTTCTGCAGTAGCTGATGTAGCTGGTATCACTATCAGAGTTTTCAAAATCCCTTCAGTGTATACTCCAAGCACATTTTATTTTTATTGTGTTAACATAGTGTGAGCATTGTATCTTGCCTCAATAAGATGTTTATATTATCTAAAAGTTTTACTATATTATTTTGGGGGGGTATGATGATAATTTTTACCCCCCCTCGATGTTTTTGGTAAAATTTACCCCTGTACCCCCTAGTTCCTGCGCCACTGGTCGAGTCAAGGGCTTTACCTGAACAGGATATAAATGGGATGAGAGAAGAGGAGTAACTGGGAATTACAAAAAAAAAAAGTGGAAAGATAGATAATGCCAAAAAGGGGTTGTGGAGGAGTGGGAGAGGTGCTTCCGATGTCAGACCCATCTAGCAGGAAACGACTAAACTTTTTTTAACAGTTTAGACATGATTTAATTTGAAAATACTAAATTATGTTTAAATTATTATACTATAAATATTCGTCGTGTATGATAGAACATTATACTATTCTTTAGAACAATATGATAACTTCCAAACTATATTCTTGTATTTCATATTTTATTTTATTTTAATTTAAGCAAAATTACATCTTATTGTAACTAATTAAATATTAACTTGTAACTATTTTTATTAATATAGTTCATATTTAATTTACAATTTAAATATAATACAAAAAACCGCATGTTGTTTCCTTGCATAGTTTCTGAGAAATAGGCTATACAACATTGTAGTTCTTATAGAGTAGGTGTCCATCCGAATCTTAAATATTGATAAAACTTATAATAGTACATGATTTGATGTTTACTGGAAATAATACAAAACTATTTTCATTGATCCTAATACATATATGGACTCATAAAAAAGTTGAAAAGTTTATATTTTCTTCTCTGAAAAGTCCAAAAATGATATGTTTTGATTAATAATTAAGATCTAAATGACCGAGAAACAAAAGGTAACTAGTATAGGATTTTAGAATGGATCTTTGTGAATCGGATTATGTAATTTACTAGGGATGTCACAACAAAAATGTTAATGGAATCCTCCATTGTTTGTTCTCCTAATGATGGACAGCTCCACCCAGAAACCTTGTAAATACACTTGGTTTCTAGCAGTTACGAATTTCTGATCGACTATTCTAGCACCTTAAGAACAGGTTTATAACTGATCATCAAAATATATATCATTATATGCATTAAAATCGTTCATAAATTTCCAAACCAGAAAAAATATAAAAAGTGCTTGAAATTATATAGAGCCATTCATAAACCCCGTGCTTGCAATGGTTGATTACAGTACCAGCAGGGAGTACAAATGTGACTGGAATGAAGTCCAAGTAGAGGTATTTCCCTGGGGCATCACCCCTTTCAGCTAAAGGATCTTTCTCACGTTCTAGCTCTTTCCGGTACCTCTTAATATTTTTCACCAGTAGGTCCTTTCTAGACAGCTCATAGTGGTTTGGGAAATGATTGATGGTTCTGCAATATAAAAAATGTGTTAGAGATTTGGGTAGATATACAGCAATGAACACAGTGACTGTTTGGTCTACCAGTAATAAGGAGATTGAGGTTGGAATCCTTTCTTAAATTGTTTCTCAATCTTCCTTAGTGAAAATGTGACAATATCCATTTAATCTTTACTTTGATAATCTCTACCCCATTATTGTAAATAATATCCAGATATCTCAACAAAGTAGCAAGTCGATAAGCAAGGGAAAAATATTTGGATAACAAATTAATGGTCTACAACATGAGAGTCATTAGTAGATGGGGGAGAATATTTTTTTCTTTCTGTACAATAGTATGAAAGTCACACTAAACCTACTGTTGTAGAACAGCTACATTATACTCGGGCACCCCTGTGGGTTTACCAAATGGGATGGATTTGAGTCCCAACTGCCATGGGTATGGCAACCACCTCCCCCTCTTTAAAAGTAAATTTCAGAAATTTAACTTTGTGGGAGGGAATTTTAGAGCACATGAATATCATTTTGAGCTATAAGTTTCACGAGCCAATTTTCACAAAAAACAAATTTTCTGAAAAATTAACAAAAAAATAAAATAAGAACAAAGTTGTTGAAGATTGTTGAAGTTGTTGCAGAATGGTAAGGGGAGCTTGGGGGCTAAAACCCTCCTTATCACTCATTTATGGAAGACCTGACATTATAGCTAGCATAAAAAGACATCTTTACATTACTTAACCATTGTATGAAAACCACACTATATTATCTACCATCATATAACAACCACACTACACCTACAATAAAATGACAACCACACTATACCCACCATCACATGACAACCACACTTTACCTACCATCATATGACAACCACACTTTACCTACCATAATATGACAACTACACTATACCCACCATGAAATGACGAACACACTTTATCTACCATAATATAACAACCACACTATACCTACAATAAAATGACAACCACACTTTACCTACCATAATATGACAACCACACTTTACCTACCATCACATGACAGCCACACTTTACCTACCATCACATGACAGCCACACTTTACCTACCAACACATGACAGCCACACTTTACCTACCATCACATGACAGCCACACTTTACCTACCATCACATGACAGCCACACTTTACCTACCATCACATGACAGCCACACTTTACCTACCATCACATGACAGCCACACTTTACCTACCATCACATGACAGCCACTGTGCGGTGTTAACAGGCGAGATTTTGTAAACATTTGTTAAATTATCAAACATAGAGAGAAACAATTAATTAACTATGAGCCTACCTTTGCGAATGGTGACTGAGGATACCTGGAGTGATGAGATGATAGCTGGGGCGCCCCAATCTTGATTATTGAGCACTTATTAGTATTTCACATGAGAGAGTTTCATGGGTGTGTGTCCCGAGAGCTAAAAAGATACTTGAACAGTTTTTCCCGTTATACTAAAAAAAACGCTGGATTAGGGCCATTAAGGGAGAAAGGTCAATGCAGTGCTGACACCTAGAGCTAAAGAATATAATTAATTACACAAAGAATATAGCACAGCTGGCTCAGTAGATATATTAATATTAAACATACCGCCCCCGAACTACTAGTTCAATGAATGAATAGAACAAAAGATACAACAACCATCACGAAATAAACAAAAATACAAGATAAACCAATTAAAGAGACAAAAAAGGCAAAAACAAAAAGATAACTTAAAGAGAACGAGATAATAACAATATACAACCCTAGTTGAGTGGGAGAGGAAACACTTTGACGACAGGCCTTGAAAGTGTTCTCTTTTGGGTGTGCAGATGTACAACTCGTACAGTGCTATCTTTTCCAGGAGAGGTCGAAGTGACATGTCCAAGACGCCAAGACAGAGGTGGTGTGATGGGTTCATGAATGAGGACTGGTTAGCTTATTGGGTTGCCCGTTTTGAGCGTTGTTGAAGGGTGTATAAATACTCCTTATGCCATCTTTTCCAGAAGTGTTGAGAGAGTGATTTGACTAGATTCCATATTTTCAATCGGTTGCATGGTATGTCAGATACATCGGTTTCAGGTGCGGCAACGAGAGGAGAGCCGATCAAGAAGTGTCCCGGAGTTTGAGCATCTAGTTCACATGGGTCAGTGGATATAGGGACTAGCGGTCTAGAGTTCAACATAGCTTCCACTTTAGTCGTCAAGGTTATGAACTCTTCTAAGGTCAATATCTTATCTCCAATTATTTTGCGCTTTTGATCGCAGATTCCCAGAGTCCTCCCTGATGTGGTGCGGCTGGCGGCTGGAAGTGAAACTTGATAGAATGTTGTGATGCAAACTGTTGAAGTTGTTGTTGAGTGCGGTCTTGAGCTAGATAATCGTTAATGGTTTTCTTCAACTGATGAGAGGCACCTATGAAGTTAGTGCCACAATCCGAATATAGGTCTGAACAGAGCCCTCTTCTTGAGACAAAGCGGGTGAGGGCAGCGATGAATGCATCCGAGGTAGAGTCTGTGGCGACTTTGAGGTGAACTGCTTTAGTTGAGAAGCAGACAAACAAGCAGATATAGACTTTAATAGGCTGGAGGCGTCTGAGAATGTGTAACTTCACTGAGAATGGACCTCCATAATTTATTCCAGATTTGAGAAATGGACGTGAGGGAGTCACTTGAGGTTCATCATTGGCGTTATGAGCTTTGGTTTGAGGCGAAAGCAACGAATACATTTGAAAATTCGAAGTCTAATTGTGCTGCGAACAGAGAGGATCTAGAATTGTTGGGACAAAATAGACTGCAGCAGTTGAGGTCCAGCATGGAGATGCTTGAGATGATGGTGATCAATGGTCAGGTTGACAATATGATGTGATTTTGGTAACACGATTGGGTGTTTATCTTTGTGAACCAGATTTGAGCGACTAATTCGTCCGCCTACTCTCAATATTCCCTGGTTGTCCAGGAACGGGGATAAGCGTTGAAGTTTCGTGCTGCATGGTTTCTTAGCCTTAAAGAATTCTATGTTCGCGGTGAAGGTTCCAGCTTGGATAACTCGGCAGATGAGTTGAATGGCTTCAGTGAGTTCTTGAGGGGTCCTGTTTGGTGATCTTTGGATTTGCAGTGTTTAAGGAAGCGGAGTACAAACGCCATTGTGTTGACGAGTTTTGTCCACGACGCGTATTTGAGCAGTAATGTTTGAATCGAATCAGTAGAAGGATTAACAATGAGAACATTTAACGGTGAGGGTTTGACGTTGGGCAGTGCCGCTTCGGTCACAGGAGTGAAACGAGAAAGAGGCCACTGTTCAGGTGGAAGAGAGCCACGGAGGACCAGATCACCACAAGGGATGATCGATGAGATCTGGAGAGGATAAACCTCGAGAGGCACAATCCGCAGGGTTGTGGAGAGAAGCGATATGCATCAAAGTGTGAGGAGGTCTTGGATTTGTGCGATACGATTGGCCACATACACTTTGAGCCAATATGGTGGTGTATGAATCTTTGAGAGAACAATCAGAGAGTCTGACCAAGCAGTTCTAGAGTCAATTTTGCAATGTGGTGATAAGAGGTCAGTGCAATAGTACATAAGTTTGGCAAGTAAGTGAGCGGCGCAAAGTTCCAAGCGAGGTATGGAAATTCTTTTAAGGGGAGATACACGTGATTTGGCAATGAGAAGACTAACTGTTACTTTGTTGTCGGGGTCAAGACATCTGAGGTATAGGCAACATCCATACCCTGTTTCACTGGCATCACAGAACCCATTGAGTTGAATGATGGTAGCAGACGTGAGATAGAAATAGCGTGGAATGCTAATGGCTTCTAAAACGGGAATACTCTTCAAATATCTTTTCCAGTTTTTAGCAATGTCAGCAGGCAAGGGCTCATCCCACTGTAGGCCATAACAGCTGGATGAAAGACTTCGCCCAGAACAAGATATGAGTTAACCAACCGCAAGGATCAAAGATTTGAGCCACAATTGAGAGAATGATACGCTTTGTAGGCTTGTGGGCGTCTCCTGTCACTCGCATGCGATAGGAGAAGTTGTCAGTCAGGTGTCCACTGGAGCCTGAGAATGCTGAACAATGGTTGTTCTGGTGTCCGAAAATAAAGAGGGTTTTTTCTATGCTCCTGTGGCACTGAATCGAGAAGTTGAGGCGTATTACTTGACCACGTTCTTAGTTCAAAGCCTAATTTTTTTAACAACTTGGTAAGTTCTTCTTGGAGAAGAAGCGCATCTTCTATGGTGTCTTTTCTACAAACTGCATCATCTACAAAAATTTGTGTTTGCAAGACTTTGGATGCAAGCAGGTAGTTGTGTCCTTCATCCTTCACTAACTGGCGGAGAGTTCTTAGTGCAAGATACGGGGATGAGGTAATTCCATACGTGACAGTGCTGAGTAGGTAGGCAGTAAGAGGTACTGTGGGACTGTCATGCCAGTAAATCAATTGGTACGTTTGATCATCAGGGTGTATCAAGATCTGTCGGTACGTCTGTCTAATATCACATGAGAAGACTATGGGGTGGTGACGGAAGTGAGTGATCATGTCACAAATATCATTTTTAAGTTTAGGCCCAGGTAATAAAACCTGATTTCATGAAACTGAATTGGAGGTGCGGGCGCTGGCATCAAAAACGACACGTAGCTTAGCTATGGACGATGTTGATTTCATGACTCTGTGGTGGGGCAGGAAGTAGTGTGGTGAGTTAATACCTGGAGGTGATTTGCATTCAATCATGTGACCAGCTGTAAGATAATCCTCCATGAAGTCTACATACAACTGTCTGAATTGAGGTTGAGCAGCAAATCGTCATTCTAAAACATAAAAATCTATTTCTTGCATCATTTGATGAGTCAGCAAGAGAAGGGTGAGAGTCCTTGAATAGGAGTCGTACTACATATCGACCGGTAACATCTCGAGTGTGCATAGAGACAAAATGATCTTCACATAATTGTTTTTCTTCAGAGAGGCCCACGCTATGTGGAGGTTCTTCAAGTTTCCAGAAGTCTTCCAAAGAGGAGTGAAAGTCGATATCATTGGTAGAGAGCAGAGTGGTGACACCATTAAAATGGTCTGGAGGTACACTGGGTGCAGAGAAAGGGGTGGGGCCCATAAGGAGGACACCAAAAACAGTACCAAAGGCAATGGGCAGGTCTTTTCCGAGAATATATTGTTCACCAGTCATAATTTGTGCAAACAAGTCTGCACCTAAGATGATATCTATGGGAGTAGGGGTGTCAAATGTGTGGTCAGCTAGGACAAAGGAGGCCATCTTCCTTTTTATGTCAGGTGAAAGAGCTGTACGAGGAATATCTGAAGTTATTTTATCCAATAATAATATGGGATGCTCTGGGGATATTATATTTCCATTCAGAGACGAAATATTAAAATAAGTTGTGCCTTTAGTATTTACCAGAGCTTGGGAAATACAATTGATTGACCTTGAGGCACGAGTGCGTTTGACCTGTAGCAATTGAGCACATTGTTCCGTGATGAAAGTACTTTGAGCAGCAGAATCCAATATTCCACGAACAACTAGGGAGAAACCGTCAGTTGTTGAGAAATTAACAAGAGTTGTTGCTAAAAGCACGGTGTTATGTACATGTGACAAAACAACAGAGTATTTGTAGTTGATACATTTGCTGAGGCTTGTTGACGTGAAGAACTCTGGGTGTTGTGCGGTGGACAAGTAAAGTGACCTTGAGTGACCTTAGACGAGTTCAAATATAGTGAAGTATGATATCTTATATTACATTTGTTACATGAACGTGATGATTCACAATTGTTCAGTGTGTGAGAGTGACAAAAACAATTATAACAGATTCCCTTAGCTTTTACTAAATTAAATATTTCTTGAGGAGTTTTGACTTGGAAATCTGGACAGCGATAAATTGAATGAGTGTCAGCTTTACAAAAAACACAATTAGTGTGAGAGGTGGATATTAGCGTGACCTTGTGATTTTGATAGGACGTGGGTTTGATGCCACCTTGCATTCTTGGCAATGAGTAAGAGACTTGTGGTGTATGAGTAGTTTGTTGGTGCTTCTGGGTAGTATTCACATTGTTGGCCGACTCAACAAGATGTAAAAACTTAATTAGTTCATCTACCGTCGGTAAACTTACATTTGTACCACGGCTGGTCTCGAACCTGTGTCGAGTGTCGCCGTCGAGTTTCCGCAACAGTGAGAACAATAGAGGAACTTCGAGAGCTGTGCCTTGTTCAAGAGCGTGAATACCTTGACTGTTTTCATTGTAACTACTGAGCGTGTTACGTAGGCTCTTGAGTGACCCACTAGTGACATTTTATTTATGTGAAGAGAAGTTAAGTTTCTTATGTTGTGATAGCGACTACACAATAAATTGTAGGTTAGCTGATAGTTGGGCACAGAAAGGGGGAGACTCTTAACTAAATTACGTGCTTCTGAGCTTAGAGTTGACATCAGATATGACATTTTTTCAACAAGTGTTAATCTTGAATTTTGGTGAATAGTTGTGTTGAACAAATTATGATAACTCATCCACTGTGATAAATCACAAGAGAAGGTTGGTAGTTCAATTTTCGGTAAGCGTATAGACGGAGTTTGAGCCAAAGGCCACCACTAGGCGCGGAGCGACTTTAATCGTACAGTTGAGTTTCAGGAGTGAGGAGGTGTTATACTACAACTTAAAAATTTATGTAATTCAAATATTTAGTCTTGATTCTGAATTACAATAGCATCATTGTATTCTTCAATTTCTTCCGAAACAATCTTAGATAAAAGCACTTCTAGCTCATTACGTTTGGACTCAACTTCCTTTTCGAACAAAGATAGTTTTCGAATGTGATACTTGGACAATACTTCCCCTTTGTTCACAATGGAATCTGCTTGCATTACAAATTCCCTAATCTTACCAAGGCGTTTCTTTATAAGGTCGCATTTCCGAGTAAAAGTTACAAACCTCATGTTGACCAATATTAGTAAAATAAATAAAAATAAACTTGAACTAATTAAATGAGAAACAATCAAACAAAATCAAAGTCCACACAACAGGTTTGTGACAGAGTAATACAACAACAAAAACTATGCGATTATGAGCCTTATCATTTATCAACCTTGCAAGCGAAACTGAACCATAAGTTAGGGGACACAAGGGTGAGTTTACCAATATGGTTTACTAATGAAATAATAACTAATTTGGTTAGTCTCGCGCTTATAAATATAATTTAATACAATTAAAAACACTTTGTAGTTATTAATAACTTTATGAGCAGAGTTATTTGTCTTCTTAATAAACTGTACTGTACCATAGCGAGAGTTCATTTATTTCAAAGAAATATATCCGTCCCGGAGAGCCAAAAATATAGGTGCGGTGTTAACAGGCGAGATTTTGTACACATTCGTTAAATTATCAAACATAGGGAGAAACAATTAATTAACTATGAGTCTACCTTTGCGAATGGTGACTGAGAATACCTGGAGTGATAAGATGATAGCTGGGGCGCCCCAATCTTGATTATTGAGCACTTATTAGTATTTCACACGAGAGAGTTTCATGGGTGTGTGTCCCGAGAGCTAAAAAGATGCTTGAACAGTTTTTCCCGGTATACTAAAAAAATCGGGGGATGAGAGAATTTAGAGCTATTAGGGAGGAAGGGTCAATGTGGTGCTGACACCTAGAGCTAATGAATATAATTAATTACACAAAGAATATAGCACAGCTGGCTCAGTAGATATATTAATATTAAACAACCACACTTTACCTACCATCACATGGCAGTCACACTATATCCTACCATTACACGACAGACACACAATATTCTACCATTACAGGACAGCCACACTATTCCCTATCATCATATGAGAACCACACTATACCTTACCATCACCATCACATGACAGCCACACTATACACTACCATCACATGATAACCACAATATATCCTACCATCACATGACAATAACACTATACACTACCATCATATGAGAGCCACACTATACCCTGCCATCATATGACAGCCACACTATATACTACCATCATATGACAGCCACACTATACCCTGCCATCATATGACAGCCACACTATATACTACCGTCATATGACAGCCACACTATATCCTACCATCATATGACAGCCACACTATACCTTACCATCACCATCATATGATAGCCACACTATACCCTGCCATCATATGACAGCCACACTATATCCTACCATCACATGACAACCACACTATATCCTACCATCACATGACAACCACACTATATCCTACCATCACATGACAACCACACTATACACTACCATCACATGACAACCACACTATATCCTACCATCATATGACAGCCACACTATACCTTACCATCACCATCATATGACAGCCACACTATATACTACCATCACATGATAACCACACTATATCCTACCATCATATGACAGCCACACTATACCTTACCATCACCATCATATGACAGCCACACTATATACTACCATCACATGACAACCACACTATACACTACCATCACATGACAACCACACTATATCCTACCATCATATGACAGCCACACTATACCTTACCATCACCATCATATGATAGCCACACTATACCCTGCCATCATATGACAGCCACACTATATCCTACCATCATATGACAGCCACACTATACCTTACCATCACCATCATATGATAGCCACACTATACCCTGCCATCATATGACAGCCACACTATATCCTACCATCACATGACAACCACACTATATCCTACCATCACATGACAACCACACTATACACTACCATCACATGACAACCACACTATATCCTACCATCATATGACAGCCACACTATACCTTACCATCACCATCATATGACAGCCACACTATATACTACCATCACATGATAACCACAATATATCCTACCATCACATGACAACCACACTATATCCTACCGTCATATAACAGTCACACTATGGCCTACTGTCGTATGATAGTCACACTATACTCTACCTTCATATAACAACCACACTTTAGCTGGCACCACATGACAGCCATACTTCATGTACTTACTGATTGTCATTCATGCGGTACCCACTATCCACACTAAAGAGGGTCCTGCAGGTTTGTGTCCCAGCCCTGAAACAAATAATCGCAGTAGGTAGAAAATGTGACGCTGTTACAAGAACAACAACTAAATTCTATCAAATGGGTTTGCACTAGTGATGGGCACAATCGAGTAATTATTCGATTCTCTTTAAAAAGAATCGAGTAATCGAGTAAAATTACTCGAGTAATTTTTAGCGAATCATCAACTCGAATCTTCCCATGGCAATCGGTTGGACCACATTACTCTCGGGAGTCTTGCAATGGATTTCGATACTGATAACAAGTCCATAATCTCTTCCTGTAGTAGGCACTCGACAGTGACAGTGACCTCCACCTCCTTATTTTCCAGTTTCACTTTGCATGTACAGTCAATACAAAAGTATGCGTTTTAAGAAGTGTATCACAATAAAAAAAGATTATTTTTTTTTTACCTTTTTTAATAAAATAAACTTTTCTTTTTAAATTCTTGTTAAATAAATTTATAATAATTGTACCTTTTTAAAGGAGAAAACATTTAATTGTGCTATCATCACTTCTGTGGCCCGGTGGTCTAAGGCGTCACTCTCGTGTTAGACTGGTCTGTTGATGACGGGGAGAGTGGGGTTCGAATCCCGGACGGGTTTATTGAGACGGTTTTTTCTTAAATGATTTCCTACTCTTCTTATACGCAAATGCGGGTAGATCACCTATAAAATGCTTCCCTCCTCATCCCCACCCCATTAGAGTAACTATCATATATGTGTATAACCTAAACAGATTGTAGGACGTGATGTTTAAAAAATATGTTATCTTCGATCAAATATTCAGTTTTATAATTTTAAAAATTAATTAGCACTGCGTCTTACTACCCGTAGGGGTTATACACCAATGAATTTCTACGAGCGAGCGAGAAAGAGCCTACTAATTTTGCCGGGAAAGATATTCTCACATAGGTACCTTCCTGGGTTCTTTTACATACCACAACTGACATGGGACCGACGGATTTACTTCCTTTCCGAAGGAGGGTGTGCTACGGATTTTTATCTTTCAAGAAAAATCCGTCGACCTCAGCTGGGTTTGAACTCACGACCATCAAATTTTAAGGCATTAGTTTGATAAAAATAAGTGTTGAAATTTGAATCATACACGCTATCTAGCTTGGGATCAATCTCGATCTGCCGCACTGGGTGAAAGGAGAGGTGGAGGGGTGGTTTTCTATCCTCTCATTTAGCAAATGCCAGTGCAGTTCCTCCTACTTACTTTTCTCATTGCGTTCTTCTTTGATTTGACCATTGAAACATTATTGTGTTTCAATGTACCATAAAAATATTTTAGCTCTATTTATTTGTAATAATAGACTAATGTATCAAATATAATAATCACATATTTATGGTGAGTGCTGTACTTCGTTTCTTAGAATGTTTCTTCTTTTATCAAAAATAAATTGCTGCAGTAGCTTTAAATTTGTTTTCTACTCTTATTAGAAATTTAAGAGAGTGCGAGTAAGCTGTTGGTTCTGATCAACCTCAGTCCACAATCGTGCGTGATCTAGTGCGTGTGTGATATGTGATTATACGACTAAATAGAATAGGGGAAATTTTGTTTTGACAGATATTTTGTTTTTATTTTAGTTTTATTATTATTATTGCTATATTTTAGTCAAATCATTAAATATAGTGAATTTTACTATCCAACCAACTTTTTGACGTGAATACGTCTTTAAATTTGCTACCACACGGGGGCAATCCAAAAAACCTAATGATAACAAAATCGGGGGATACAGTTTGGTGTTGTAGTTTCGAATCTTTCCTCTACATCAAAAATTAAATTATACCACTGGATAGCTAAAGGATCAAAGAATTAATTACAATAAGCGAGAACAGTGACGCATCGCGCGCGGTGGAGGGGGAAGCGCCGCCATTTTGAGGTTATTTTGCTGCGTATCGAGATTTGCAATTAGTATAACTTTTGACTCGGAGAAGCTACGATGTTCGTTTAAGTTTTAATACAATAATTATTTGTTTCCTTGCTTTTATCCTAAATACATAAATAAAAATATTTTATTTAAAAAATATAACCCGTTACATAAACGTATTCACGTACAACACACGGCCGTATCCATGACACAGCCACACCCCATTTTTTTTAAAACAATAATGGTTCGAGGGCGGAAAAAGTCAGTAGTGTGGGGATTCTTTGTGAAAAAAGAAAACAAAACAGTGGAGTGTTCAGTGTGTAAAAAAGAATATAAGAACTATGGAAATACTACTAACTTGCATGGCCATTTAAAAAGAAATCACCCAACTCTTCGTGACTCGACGACACTTTTGGATGTGATAGAGGGTGATCCAGATTTACCATCGACGTCAATCCAAACTACAAGACTTGATGACCGAGCAACCACATCAGAAACCTCTTCTGGGACGTCTAACGTCCTAGCAAAGAGGCTGAGACAAATCTCTTTGGCGGGGGCTTTTCGACGTCAGCAGATACCCGAGGTTAGGAGAAACCATATTGATCAAACTCTTGCTGAAATGATTGCTGTTGATTTTCAACCTCTTTCAATCGTTGAAAATAGAGGTTTTAAAACTTTTGTTAAAGCGTTAGACAGCCGCTATGAGATTCCGAGCAGAAAAACATTGTCCAGGACAATTTTTCCCCCAGTACAAGAAAAGTGCCGCGCTAAGGTTGTTATCCATCCCTTTGACTCGGGAGATACTGGTTGATGTAGTTGATGTCCCGACGGTGGTGACGTCGTAGTCAGACACGCGTGGGTAGGGAAAAGGTCGGTGAGTGTGTTCCGGCAACGTTAGTCGCGGTGGAACGGAAGGATGTTCCGGCAACGTGAGTCGCGGTGGAACGGAAGGATGTTCCGGCAACGTGAGTTGCGGTGGAACGGAAGGATGTTCCGGCAACGTGAGTCGCGGTGGAACGGAAGGATGTTCCGGCAACGTGAGTTGCGGTGGAACGGAAGGATGTTCCGGCAACGTGAGTCGCGGTGGAACGGAAGGATGTTCCGGCAACGTGAGTCGCGGTGGAACATGAGGAAGTCCCGGCAACGTGAGAGTCGCGGTGGGAGGTATGGTGATGGTGGAGAGAGAGAGAGGGGGTTAAACAAATGGCTCTTTAGTAACAAAGACAATTTAATAAGCTCTTTACTATGAGTGGTGCACCCAAGTGGGCCACCATTGATTGGCCAGGCTAACTGACCGAGTCTGACTGGCTGACTGGTCTTGAGACGCCGTACGGCTGTTGCCCGACTAGGAATATCCAAATTGACAGAAACGTCAATCTAGGTCATCCTAGAAAGGGCTAATTATGCTTTGTGAGTTACAGGCAGCAGTCGCTAGCCCTTATCCTCATGATATGAAGGTGAAAACAGTGAATAGGTGAAACCGTTGGATGATGCTGCAATAAATACAATAAAATAAATTAGTACCCTGTGAGTGAAATAAAGGTGATTGTGAATGATGTCACTGTGATTTGGGGTTTGGGAGGATTTTCTTTTCTTGGGATCAGGTAGGTGGGTATAGTAGGAATGATTGCTTGTGAGTGATGGCGTAACGTGCTTCCGGGAATGGGTAGGTAGGTTTGACTGTACTGGGATTTGGTTTGGCATGGATGGTTACATTTCCATTCCCCATCTGGGGCCGACTACGGCGCCAGTATTATTCTCTGACTCGTAAAAAACCATGTCGGTTGTCCCAGTGGAGTCCGGCGGTGGCAAGGGTAGTTTGAGTTTCTTGTTGGGGTAGGATTTTCTTTTCTTGGGAGTTGGATTGAGGTGGATACATCTCCATTCACCATCTGGGGCCTACCCCGGTGCCAGTATTATCCTCTGGTTAGTAGAGAACCTAGTCGGTTGACCCAGTGGCGTCCGGCTGTGACAAGGGTAGTAGTGGCATGAAATGAGCGGTTGTTCATATGAGTTGCCGGTCCATTCGAGAGGGGAGTCCGCGTCCACCCAGCTTCCTGACATAGTAACTTTTTTTATATATAATATATATAATTAATATTAATAGCTATTTAACTAATTTAAGTATCTAATATTTCTTCTTTTTTTTATATTATTATTTTTTTTCCCCTTATTATTATTATTTTGAGAAGAAATTCCCTTTCTAAGTTTTTTAATACATTTTTAATAAAATTTTTTTTTGTTTTTTAATGTTTTTTTTCTATAGAAAGGAATTTTCCTTTCTAGGTTTTTTATTTTATATATTTTTAATAATTTTTTTGTTTTTTAATGTGTTTTTTTTGTTGTCACTATGCCAGTCTAGGCCTTTTGTATTTCCTGGTGTCGTCTGGGTCGTAGCGTCCTAATGATCTTATGATAGAGTTTGTGTGTGTGTCACTTTGTATGTAGAATCTCTCGTTCCTATCTTTGTAAATCTCTTGTAGTTCCCTGCTCGTTGTCATTGTGTGTAGGTCGGCTGTTCTGGTGTAACAGTTTATCCCCGTGATCGTTCTTAGTATTTTGTTTTGGGTGATCTGTAGTTTTTTTAATAAGTGTGATGATGCGTAGCTCCACGCTACACAGTTGTATAATAAAATCGGCTGAATGACGGCTCTGTAGATAATTAGTTTGGTGTGTTCTGTTAACTGGTTACCTTTTAAAAGTGGGTAGAGTTGTACGAATCTGCCTAGCGCTTTTGTGTTTGTTAGTTCTATGTGTTTTTTCCATGTTAATCTTTTATCTATTGTTATGCCTAGATATTTTACACATGACTGTATAGGTATTTCTTTATTAAATAATATAAATGGAGCTGGTGGGTTTTGAAGCCTTGGATCATACATTGAAGAGACTTTGAAAACTCTGATAGTAATACCAGCTACATCAGCTAATGCAGAAAGAAGTTTTTCAATGATTGGATGCATTAAAAACTATCTTCGCTCCACGATGAGGCAATGTAGGCTAAATCACCTGAGAGGCTCAACAAAATTGAAATTGAAATACTGGTTAGTGGTTTTATAGCTAGAACAAATATAGGGCAAAGGTGTATGGCAATCTACTTTAATTTTCAGTGTTTCATAATGTTTAGCTGAGCTGCATCAGATAACATTTTTCTTAATATGTTTTGTATGTATTAATTATAATGTTTGGAATGACTAAAATAAATGAGAATAATGCAGAGTGGGACCATCGTTATACATGATATCACTTTACGCGTTTTCGCTATAACACGTTTCAAAGAAATACAAAAATAGTGCATGGTCAGCTGGAATTTCGCAGTCATCCTGTGCTGTGGTGGTGTGACCTTGTGTACACACATTCCAGTGAAAGCGTTGATCTTTACTGTACAATTTGGTGTTAGGGGGGTGGTATTGACAACATTGGATATGCATGGGAAGAAGTTAAACAGTCCTGTATGAAGGGAGTTTGGGAAAATGTTTGGCCTGAAGTTTCTGATTCTCATGATTTTGATCCTGACCACGAGTTTTCCAATTCAAGACATGACATCGTTGACATAGCAAGATGTTGGATTTGGGGACATAGATAAGGTAAATTTGGATCAATTGTTCCAATCCCACTCAACAGAACTCACCAATGAAGATCTTCTAGAAATGGAGAATGGCATAAAGAATGAAGAGGAAGAGCCTTATGTTGTTGAGCCTATCAAACAACTTTCAACAAAACAATTTGCTGATTTATTTAAGCACATCCACAGTGCAATTAGAATCATTGAAGAGAATGACCCTAACATGGATAGAAGCACCAAAGTTGCCAGAGAGATCCAGAGTTCTTTGGCTTGCTACACATAACTCTATAGAGAGAGGGAAAATGCTGCCCGTCAGTTGAGTCTTACCATTTCATCAAATAAATTGAAAATCGTCAACCTAAACACCCAGGGCTTTAACAACAGCAAAAGATTACCACTTCAGGGCCTTCAAGAAAGCAGGAGCGTACAGTCCAAGGGACTTCCAAAGAGCTAAAGCCTACCATCTAAGGGCCTTCAAGAAAGCAAGAACCTACCGTCCTAGGGCTTTCATGCCAGCAAGAGCTTACCATCCTAGGGCCTTCATGCCAGCAAGAGCGTACCGTCCTAGGGCCTTCAAGAGAGCAAGAGCTTACCGTCCAAGGGCCGTCAAGAGAGCAAGAGCTTACCGCCCAAGGGCCGTCAAGAGAGCAAGAGCTTACAGTCCAAGGGCCGTCAAGAGAGCAAGATCCTACCATCCAAGGGCCGTCAAGAGAGCAAGAGCTTACCGTCCAAGGGCCGTCAAGAGATCAAGAGCTTACCGTCCCAGGACCTTCAAGAGATCAAGAGCTTCCAGTCCAAGGGCCATCAGGAGAGCAAGAGCTTCCAGTCCAAGGGCCGTCAAGAGAGCAAAAGCTTACCGTCCAAGGGCCATCAAGAGAGCAAGAGCTTACCATCCCAGGACCTTCAAGAGATCAAGAGCTTCCAGTCCAAGTGCCGTCAGGAGAGCAAGAGCTTACCGTCCAAGGGCCGTCAAGAGAGCAAGAGCTTACCGCCCAAGGGCCGTCAAGAGAGCAAGAGCTTACCGCCCCAGGAACTTCAAGAGATCAAGAGTTTACCGTCCCAGGACCTTCAAGAGATCAAGAGCTTACCATCCCAGGACCTTCAAGAGATCAAGAGCTTACCATCCAAGGGCCGTCAAGAGGTCAAGAGCTTCCAGTACAAGGGCCGTCAGGAGAGCAAGAGCCTACCGTCAAGAGCAAGATAGTGATAATCCAGATTTGCCAAATCCAGTTAATTTATCATGCGATTGAAGACTAACAGTAAGTGTACCTGTAGCATTGTATTAATTAGATACATTGATTAAAAATGGTGTTTATTTACAAATTTCAAGGGATTGAAGATTGACAATAGGTGTAGGCTACCAAATGCATTGTACTAGTTATATAAATTTAAAAAATGGCATTCATTTACTAGTTTTAGGTTTTTTATTTCTTTTGGAGTAATCCCTATATCACTCATGTTAAAATCATTTCACTTTCGTTTTCGTCTTACGCGATTACTTATCAGAACCAATCACTCGCGTAGTGTGAGGGACAGCTGTATTACATTTTACTGTTATTTTTTTAATCTCAAAAATGAGAACAAATGGTTATTTTTACCCCCCCAAATAAAAACGTTCCTGCGCCACTGCCAATGCTGCTGATTTGTCAGGTTTTACTTTAATTCTCCATTTAGTGAACCAATCCTGTAATGTTACTAAGTATCTTTGAATTCCTAGACTTGCGAAATTTATGTTTCTGTTTTGCGCGTAAACCATAGTATCGTCTGCAAACTGTCTAACTTTGACTCTCGGGTCTGAGGGTATGTCTGATACATAAATGTTGTAGAGGTGTGGTGATAGCGTGGAACCTTGGGGGACTCCCGCCCTGATTGGGTGTGTTGGGGACATTTTACCCTCCATTGTTACCTTAAATGTTCTCAGACTAAGGAAGCTGGCGATTGTGTGGACGAACCATGAGGGGAAGCCAAGAATAATTAGTTTGTGAAGTAGGCCGATATGCCACACTTTGTCGAAAGCCTTTTCTATGTCTAGAAATATTGCAATTAGATACTGTTTTTCTTCGAAAGCCAGAGTGGCGTCTTCTACTATATTTACTATTGGGTGGGCGGTGGAGTGCTTATTATTGAAGCCGAACTGAAGTTCTGGAATAATCTTTAACCTATCAGTGATTTGTTTTAATCTACTAAGTATCATTTTTTCAAATAATTTACTAAGTGTGGGAAGGAGACTGATCGGTCTTCTGTTTTGGGGAAACATAGGGTCTTTACCGGGCTTTGGAATCGTTATAACTTTCGCCAGCTTCCAGTCGTCCGGGAAATGACAGAGATAGAGTAGTGTATTGAGTATAGTCAAGAGTAGCCGCACTGCCCGTGGTGGTAAGTGCTGTACTATCTCGTTCGTGATATTATCATGACCTGGAGCTTTTTTTCTGGGAAGTTCCTGTATAGTAGATGTAAGTTCTTCCAGTGTGATGTCTTGTGCCTGCGTGTTGTTTGGTTCGAGTAAATATCTCCTAACTGACATGGTGGCTTCCCTAGTAAAATTTGTTTTCTGTGGTCTTTGGTTGGGTGTGAACTGTTTTTCTAGTGTGATGGCTATGGCCTCCGCTTTCTCCGAGCTTTTGTAGGCCACGCCATTTTCCCCGTGTATGGCTGGTACTGATCTAATTCTTTTATCGCCCCTTAGTTGTTTTGTAATCTTCCATGTTTTGCTGTTGTCAGTGGCTGCCTCTGTGACATAGGTGTTCCATCTATCTAACCTGATGTTTTTTAACTTTTGGTCTTGAGACCAAGGAATACCGTGTTAAATACCCTCCACTGCTGCCTGGCCTTGTCCAATGGGAGAAACAGGGGCTTCCCATTGGTGCATGCAAATTGAAGGGATAGTGCCCATCACGCGAGCCAATAGAGGCAGAGTTCTCTTTGGCGCTGTGTATAGAGGTGCACTCGTCACGGACGGCTTCGAAGACATGGACTGTGGAGCGGTCCAGGCAGTAGAGAGGTTGGGTGGCGTGGACTGTGCAAGTGCGGAGGAAAGAGACAAGGGGCTGACTCAACAGTGAAGGACAACAAGGTGAAAATGATTCTTGAAGGAACCTCGTTTGTCGCTTTGTCAACCGATACTTGGACCTTTGCGAATACCAAAGGTTTCATTACCGTGACAGCGCATTGCATATTTAATGATGAGCTATATTCTCTTGTGCTAGCCACTAGGCAAGTTGTTGGCATTCACAAAGGGGAACACATCGCCTCTAACATTCTTGAGATTATGAATGAGTTTAGTGTGAAAAGTAAGGTGGTGGCCATTGTGACTGACAATGTGGCCAATATGAAGAATACCATTGACAGATTGAAAATTCCGCACTTGCCATGTGTAGAACACACTCTTAATCTTGTAGTCCAAGATGCACCCAAATCAAATTTAGCTATAGATGGCATTTTAAAGAAATGCAGAGGAATGGTGACCCATTTCAAAACTAGCATTGTTTCAAGTGATAAGCTTCGAAATATTCAACATCAAATGGGGCTGCCAGAACTCAAGCTAAAACAAGACGTATCCACTAGGTGAAACTCCACGTTAGTGATGCTCGAAAGACTGTTGTCTTTGAAGGAACAGATCTCGGCCGCCCTAGTATCACTTCCTAATGCTCCTGCAGCTCTCAGTGCAGTGGAATGGGATATTCTTGAACAGTGTATCCCTGTTTTGAAACCAATGGAGCTTATGACAGCTGAATTGTCAGGCGAGTCCTACCCAACAGTGTCAAAAGTGATACCTATTGTGCGAGGGGTGCAACATCACCAACAAGTGAGACCGCCATAGCATTACAACAAGGTTTGAGTGATGGGCTGCTCCGAAGGCTTGCACCACTAGAAACAAAGAATATTGTTGCAATGGGAACAATATTAGACCCTAGGTTTAAGAAGACCACTTTTGGTGTTGAGAACAATGCAGCAGCAACAGCCCACAATTGGGTTAGTGAAGATTTAGCGTCTCATTGTAGACGTAACCAATTGGAAGAGAGGTGATAGCGAGTGGCGGAAGGGCAACGGAACCAACAACTGAGTCAAACAATCCTATTTGGAGTCTGTTTGACCAACAGTTGTCAAATGTACGAACAAAATCTACACCCATTAGCAGTAGCACAATAATGTTGAGGCAATACTATGAAAAGCCCCACGAAGACAGGAAAAGTAATCACTTAAATTATTGGGCTAGTCAACAAAATTCTTGTCTAGAACTGTACATTCTCGCTAAAAAACATTTGTGTGTGCCTGCTACGTCAGTTCCCTCAGAACGAATTTTTTCGAAAGCGGGGCAGATCTTAAGTGAAAGAAGAAACCAATTAACGTCAACCAAATTAAATATGCTTGTTTTTTTAAATACAAATTTGTGAAATAGTTTAGTAGGTACACAAACAGTTTGATATTTCTCTAAATCAGTTTTTTTTATTATGTATTACTCTTGTTCTTATTTTATTACTTTTTAGTTACGTCAATATAATTTGTGACGAAATAAGTTTTGCTAGGAAACATTATATTAAACTTAAGTGGCTATTTTATTTAACTTAATTTGAAAAACTTTTGGTATTGCGAATTTACTTAGTGATATATTTTAATACAATTTAGATTTATGTGACTTTAAAAATAAACATAAAGTATTGGTGATTGGTTTAGAAAACGTTGTTTAAAATATATATTTTATATTATTTGTTATATATCTTAAACATACGTAGAAAAGCATGTGAACTAGACAGGGATTGGAAGTTAACACACTAATTATTTAAATATAAAGGAATCAAACTCATGACCGCAGCCCTGAGACTTCAACATCAAAATAATGAAGACATTCTAGAAATTAACTATACACACACTTTAGAGAATCATCAACGCATAATAAATATTAAGGTATGTTTTTATTTTTATTTATTTTGTAACTTAAGGTACTCTAATTAGTTTCTATTTATAAATAATCATATTTTAGTGAGGAGAAATTATAATCAATAAATTAAGAAAGACAATAATTGGTTTCTTTATATGCGATTGTGGAAATAAGACTGCCGAGGTGCTGAGTAAAAAGAATCGAGTAACATTCATCGAGTACATTTAAAAAGAATCGGAAATGTTATACCCTTAGTTAGCATGCTTTTAGATTGTGTACTTTACATCTGCGAGTATGTTGTGTTGAAAATGCATGTGCAACATTTAAACCATAAAGGGTCATTTTTGCGTAGCAGCAGAAACTGTTGGTGAAAAATGAGCTCTAAGGGAACATATATTTATAAATATAAATAGCATGGTAAACCGTCCAGTCTATAAGGTCGATTCTCACTTAGCTGGTAAGTAAAGATAAAATAAAAGAATAACAAGGCCCGAGTAATCCCGGAAGAATCGAATCAACCGATTACACAACACAATCGAGTTACTCGATTGTGCCCATCACTAGTTTGCACTCACCCTCGTCCTGGCTGAATGTAAACACGAGAGCCCACATACTGCAACATCCACTCCCCGACACTCCGTCCCACTGACTGAAATCACTGAATGGAGATACGGCCTGACTGGCCGATCGTGATGGAAGCCCCGCCCACAAGCTAAGAGGGATATGAGATATTAACTTGGCCAGTGAACATTCCAAGGCCGCCAACTAGATGGTTCTACAAGCTTCCAGTAGTTTCCGGAGCCGCCGCTGTCCCCCCTGAGCGCTGTCTCTCTCCCCTTTTCCATCCCATTTTTTCCCTCCCTCTCTCCCTCTCTCTGTGGGCGTATCGATATTTGTAGAGACTATATATTGGAATGTATCTTGTTAGCAGGTACTCATTGTATCACTGATCTCTAGGTGAGAGCGCTACTCTATACTTAAGCTAATATTAATTTAATCAAAATTCTGTTTCGGCGTAATTGGGGGGGGGGGGGGGGGGAGGATCTTTTCTAAATTAACGTTTGGGACTTATTAAAAAATAATTATTGAAACTTAGAATGACTAAACTTTCTTTTTTCGCCGCTAGACGACAGTTTATTTGGCGCGCTCTTACCGCCATTCAAAGATGACTTGCAACTTTAGGTGCTAGGTATATTGTTGGGGTATTAGGTTATGACTATGTTTTTATGTTTAATTGTCTAGGGTTGGAAGTATGGGGACAGAACTGGGATTGTGTTCGTTGTATGACATGAACTCGCTTGTTCTGGCTAGTCAGGCATCCTCCTGATGTTTTATGGTGTTGCTCGCCTCTTTATTGAGTGCTTTGTCTGATCGTTAGATGGGTTGGGAGGTTTATTTATTATTTTGGTAATTTCACTCTGACATTATGTATATTTATATATCTTTTGGGAAATTAGGAAGTTGGGGCTATGTTAGTTAAATTAACAGATATATATAGCGTGTTCAAGCTTAGCTTGTTTTTGTATTGATGGAGGAACACGACTATTTTAATCTCTCCAATTATATATCTAGATAGTGAACAGCATACATGAACTTTAGAATTTTGAATTTACGACTCCTGTCATATTTAATATATTTTAAACTTGACGTTTACATTAAAGTCTACTTAAGGACTTTCTGGTTATATTCGTCTCTAAGAATTTGTTCTCTATTTATCTCCAGCTTGGGTGACGTCAAGCGATATTGTTATTATTATGCTTTGTAATTTGTACCACATATTATTCTTATATCAAATAAACTAATCCTGTTATTCTCTTGTAACCCCTTGACTCTTTTTTCACGCTTTCCTGTTATTGTGATTTAAGGGCGCTACAAAAAGAGTGCAGTGTTTCACAACACATTATTATTCCAGATGGTTTTTCATCTGTTAGTCTGTCATCAAATAAGACACAATCAAGGTACACGTTAGAATGGGTTCTTCTTGGGAACTCCTTATTACCTTTTATTTGAATCTAGTTTTTAGAGAAAGGGGCCAAAGTCTAGTTTTAGAGATTAATCATGCGGGATTAAGTAACTTAAGTGAAATAATTTCTATACACCCTGTTTCTTCTAACACCACATCTTGGTAAACATCTTCATACTTGTTTCAGCTTGCCCAAGTTTGCCTCTCGCATTCGGAAGGGGGTGAACTTGCATTCTCTGAAGGTGGGGGAAATCAACTTTATTTTTCCAATGATCATTGATTTTGTTCTGTTCTACTAATACTGTGGAATAAATGTTAGCAAAATAAATAAACCAAACCATGCTATGTTTATTTTAAAATATCATTTTAATATTCCCTCACATGTTCAGTCATCAACTATTTCCAACCTTTGGCTGGGTCAGTTTAATAAAATGTCTCAATCTTCTTCCTTTATTTGCTTCCATCAATCTCATCTCCCATGCACACTTGCTGCTATCTGCTCCAGATTATATTTAAATTAAATTATTCTAATATAGTCAGGTTATTGTACTTATGATTGCTTTGAAAATTACAATACCAATAGACGCAGATTTCAGTGGAACTTTTATGGATATGGGTTGAGATTTTATGGATAAAATGTGGGTGCTATTTTGATCACCTGCGCATGTGTCTACCTATAAGATAATAGTTTACTAGTCCTCCTATAACATACCGTCACACAAGATCTCACCAGTAAACATTCCAATCATCATCTGGCCCAGCCTGGCTCCAGCCTCTCTTCTCAAAGTTGCTGATCAGGACTGATTTGTCAAGATCTGTGCAGTAGCTCATCTTGGATCGGTCCGCTGTCGAAGAGGTTGCCACCCTGAACAAACACCCACAAAAGTGTTTATAAGGAGATCCAGCACTTGAGGGGTGTGGGGTGAAGTGAAGCCAGGGGGGTCAAATTATTGGTTTCATATAATATAGCTTAAACTACAAAAATAAATAATCTCATGCTAAATAAGGTAGGTCCTATATGATAAGAGAATAATTGCTGCATACTTTATAATTATTAAATGAGAAGGTTTTCCTGATATTAAATTTATATGCTGACAGTTTTTAACTCTATTTTGTAATTTTTTTAAGCATGAAAAAAAAACAGGATAAGGAAGAGGGAGGTGGGTATACACCCTTCTTCTGTAAAACACAAGAAAGTTGGTTTAATATAAAATATAATGAAATTATAAATAATACAGAGACACTTGCTTACTTTACAATGTATTCAATCAAATATAGGCCTATATACAATATAATTTTAGTGGGTAGTAAAAAAATTGTAGTTGAGGACTTGTGTTTATTTATTTTCGCGCGGAATAAATAAAACGTATATAAATAATGTACCGTACCTCCGCGATTAATGTTTAATTAACCTAATAATTGATAAATCTATTGACGTCTACACTCAAATTATAATTTACACGTGTCACATATTAATTTAAATAATAGAAGCAAGTTAGTGAAATAAAATACCAATTTAAATATACACTGTTAATCAATACAACGCATCCACTATACGATCTCTACAAACTCTACTTAGAAAATTAAACACCAACTCCGCGCCGACCTCGTTTCTTTGTCATCCCTGACTGGTTTACAGGCTAGCCGCGAACCTCACTATGTCCATGTTATATTTCTATAGTATATGTGACGCAATGGTTGAACCATGCAAGATAAACCAAGTGTACGTATCAACCCTGTCGAGACACAATATATTGTGGAAGGTAACTTCATGGATTTCTAAACTAGGGTTGATTAAATATTTAGTATTTTTCTTGTAAACCATACATACAAAATCAAATAAATAATCACAACAATGTTTGACGTAGGCTTTAAAATAATCAAATATATTTTATTCAACCACAACAGGAAAGATTACTAATTTTATTGATGTCCAGCTTTTTTAATTCTATTAGGGTTAATAAAAATATGGCAAAAACAAATTTGAACAGTGGTTGAAAAAACACCTCGTGTTAAAATTAAACTTAAGTTCAACCGTGATTTTTTTTTCCAATTTGTTCTTATCTGTGTCATAAAGGTCAAATAAGTATTATTCTTTGTCTTTACTATTCTGATATTGTTTAGAGTTAAGGCAGTCACAAATAGACCTAATGTTAGTTACTATATTTTTATGAAATAGTTTTTTCGTGTGAGAAAAATAAACTGCAAAATTAGGGCATTTCAGTTTCCTATAAAATTAATTATAAATTTATGTCTTTATTACTTAAAATTACTAAACTGACGGTAGCATGTATGTTTTGTACATGGATTTTGAATTTACTTTAGAAATATTGGGGGGGGAGGGGGCTTAAGATAGTCCCAGCTCCCCATATAGAAACAAAGGGGGCTCAAGCCCCCCATCCCACCCTGTTATGGAGCCCCTGCCCCACGAAAATGATTGGAATGGTTAGATTAAAAAATTAATTAATTATTCCCTAAGAAGGTATCACAGAACGTAGTGCCGCAATTGAACCTATTTTCGGTATTTGTTCATGAATATTCAGTTTTTACTTGATATTATGAAAACACAAAAACAAGGTTCAGGTGGACTTGAAGTAATTTGAAAAGTGTATGCTACACCACGTTCAAGGGGGAGTCAAATATAGATGGTAAAAACATGAATAGCTTATAAAACATTCAATTCTAAAAATATTTTAAAATATATTTGTGATTTTTGGAGTCTCGTAGGATTCAGCTAAAGTTAAAATAATGCTAGTTTGTATTACTGCTCTCAGTTAAAAGATTGTCTACCTTAGCTCTGTCGGTAGCGTGTCTGCTAACTGAGCTAAAGGTCCCGAGCTCAATTCCCAATTTGGCCGAAACATTTATAATTGGTGAAATGTAGGTTCGCCTTTTCACATTGATAAATTAACGGCTGGGGACTGAATGTTGTGCCTGTCCTAGTCCAAAGTTATATTATAAGGCATATGAAGCAATGCCAGGCCTAACAAGCCGCTAGTGGAAAATAGATAGCTTGAATAAAAACTGACCCAGACCACAGGCGGTAAACAGTAATGGATGTAAAGTTGTAATGTTTTCGTAAAACGGAGCTTACACTTGATTCAAGTAATTTGAACATTATTTTCGCGTTTATATAGTATCAAGTAAAATATTAAAATTCAAGCCTGACTTGAATTGAGTTGGTAGAAGGCGTCATGTGCTCAGTAATTCCCACGTTATGTGAAAGTGTGATAAATATGTTCTTCACTTAACACTCTTTTAATTGTATTTATTTTTGATCTTATTGTTACAATAGTTGTATTTTCCCGCTTCTTTTAGTTCAGTTAAAGGTTTTTAAACGAGGCGTTTCTCATATTTTTGTCACGGTAGTTTTTTAATTTGTGTCCCACAAAATGTCAAGTTTCTTATATGTTTTTAAGGAAACAAACCTATGTCTTCACTATCCCACTTTTTAGCCACGGCTATATCTATACTATCCTTTATTGAAATGTTCTAATCAAATCAAACAAACACAAACCACTGAAGGTATTCAGCCTACTATTCCACTCTTTAATAATTCAATAGTAAGCTCTCACACCGGAGCAATACTCAACTAGCAACCAGTGTACACATTTAATTTTAAGTCCACATTGTTTTCTCACTCGGACAACTGTAGGCCGTAACACATTATTTGATTAGTCATGTTTAAAAACCTTAATATTATTAAAACTGTACTTATTCAACATAAATTCCTAAAAATTACTCGAAAATAAGACGATCCAAGATAATATGGGGAAAAAAACTATCTCTAAAAAATAATTTTCCTAACGAGGGTTTTGTGAAAATAATATATGTATGGTCCGTGTGATTATTGTTTGTGATATATCAAATAATGACATGTCATTAAAATCTGGGCCCTGAGTTCACTCAGAGAAATAAACTTTGCACCCTCATCCGGAATTTCGAAATCTAACATCCCTGTAGAAGGCAGCAAATTAAATGTGAGTCTAATGCCTAAGACCACTCCGTCACCGCTGTGGAATAAATTGAATACCGCACCTAAAAGTGCGATAAAAACACGCTTCAGTATATAAACCATATTTTCACAATTATAGGATTAATAAAATTTAATTTGAAAATTATTTTTAAATAAACACATCAGTACATTATAATATTGTTTATAAAGTGAGTTGAAATACATCAGTCAAGTCTTAGATAGAATAAAATGGAACCGTAATAAAATGTGATTTCTAGTGTTTTCTTTAAATTATGTTTTCTTTTAATAGTCTTTTGCTTTGTTAGTTATTTCATTTTAGAAAACATAAATTTTGAATTGAAGTAAGGAGTATTATTAATAATACTGGATAAGACTTGGAAATTAAATCTTGAGTTTAATGTCAATTCAAAGTTGATTGAAGGTTATGAGATTAAGATGTTAAATTACATAAATTATACAACGAAGCCCAATAAATATACCTGAAAAATGTAAGCAATAAAATGCCATGAACAAAATTAAAACTGATGAATTATAAAATGTTTAATATAACATTAGACAAAATTTAATTTCCTAAAGAGATTATGAGTTAACTTATAAGACTTAGTGATTAATAATGAGATTAATATGATTTTATAGGCTTTGTTGAAAAGTATGATAAATCAATAAAATAAGTAAATTTTACTAACACATTTTTTGAAGTCAAAGTATATTTATAATTACACAAAATATAGTAAAGATGTATAAAAAGTTGACTAGAAATGTTCTATAAAATCTAAGATTAGATTTTTTTAAAGTTTTAACCCAGCAACGATATAAAGATTGATGATAAATGTAAATATTTGCATATTTTTCAAATATAATGGCTTTAACATAACATCAAAAGTCTTATCTTGTATGACGAAGTTGTCCTATGGTCGTTTAATTTCCAGTTTGATCGAAGTCCTTCTGGAATTTTATTGTATCGAAATGTTTCGACATATGAATGTCATCACCAATAAAAGTGATCGAGAGGGAACTAGATAGTGTTTCTATCATTCCATGATTCAGGTTTTGACATCATGCAGTAACAGTTTCCAGTTTATACAAGGAATTTTACATATTCAACGTTTATGGCTTAATTTGATCCGTTATTTTGAATCTTCTACATAATTTTTTTTTTGTCTTTTCTAGAGAACATTATCTTAATACCTATCAGAATTCCAAATTTTAGATTTCTAGAATGTTTACAAATGTTCGAATAACTCAAGTGGACAGAAAAATATTAAAACTATATCAAATTAGGATGCTTTATACCCAGCTGCACCCTTTAAATAATTTATTCTTTTACAATATCAAGATAACAGTGACCATCATAAACCAAATATATCTAGAAATAAATTTTAAAAACAATCTTTGAAACTAAACATTAATAAACTGAGAGCACAAACTAACGCAATCCATAGAAAATAAATATATACATTGTTACAAAAACATATTGGGCAAAATACCATCACAATTTAACAATGAGCATAAATGAAATAAAAGGCTGTTCCTTGCAATTACCTGCACAATTTTAATTTTCCACTTAAAAAAAAGTTTTTTTTTATAATGGTTTGCGAAATGTTTAGTCCCCTATTTATTAGATACTGTACAATTTTAAACATTTCAAATTTTTATTTAAAATATTATTTATGGTGGTCTTTGTAGTTACATGATTTAAATGTTCCCGTTTTCTACTACATGTAACTTAGATACTTATTTTATTAGTTATTTTTTTAGATTTTAGCCACATATCCCCCATATTTTCTCAAGCTTATTTTATAATAAAAAACCTTCATCCTTTTTTAGCTATCTGGGATAACCTACCTTCCTGACAAATTTCAATTTTCTAACACATCTAAAATTATTGTTTTTTATATTTTGTTGTTTTGTAAATATCCATTCTACACTCTCCCCCCAACCCTAATCCACCGATCCTAGTTTTGAAATTAATAAAGGGCCAGACTCTATGTAGTTATTTAAGGTTGTCTCAATTATGTAAATATTTCCATTTTCTACCTTACTGGAAGGGTTTTATTTCACAAGATTAGTAATTTGTTTACTGCTGATGACGGGGAGATTGGTGGTTGAATCTTAGTCGGGTGTCCTAGGGTGTTTTTTCCTTCATGGTGTTACACTCTCCCTCCACGCGAATACGAGTACACTTACTCTTTAGTCCAGTCTTCCTAATATCTAACACATTAGCGTAATTAGTATTTAAGTGTATATCCCGAACGGGTAGTAAAGGCATAATACCAAAGAAAACAAGAACGTCATCATTGATATAGATAAGCTCTTTAATTTCAAAATAATAGTCATTAATAAATTGTAGCAGTTCCTTAAGTGACATTTCATCCCCTGCATCGAAAGTAGCTAAACCAGCGTGTCGGAAGCAGATCTAAATAATATCCATTGCCACACCCCTCCATGAATTGTCGGCAAAAGTTAACCTGTCTTTGCTTCCTGCAACAGACAGTAAGGTGGGGTGCAACAGGCTGTTTGCACTCAGACTTTAGTCCACTGTCTATTCCATAGGTTCAGTTGCTTTATGTGCTATCAAAATAATAACTCTGATAGAGAAACAATTTTTAAATCTTACGTTCAAACACAATTATAAGTTTGTTTTCAAAGAGTCACAATGTTAGAATGACATCTAGTTTTTAGGTTCACTAAAACAGAAGTTGGTGGTTCTGGTTCTTAGTAAACAAAATATTTAACATATAGGCTTTGTTGGAATGTGTGGGAACAAATTATTTAGGTTAATGCCGGATGTCTAATACAACCGAGTCTACTAAATCCATAGTTGAATAATGTATATGATTGTAAAATAAAATAACAAATAAGGGATGCACACCGGTTGGTTTCTTTGATAACGCAGGCCTACTCCAAGCTTCAGCTTGCTATGTTTCTTGGTTTTGGAGACACTGGTGGCAGTAGTCACGCATTATGAGGAGTAAGGCTAGAACTATTATAGTAGATGGTAAAAATAGTGTCTTTGTCACATTATTAAGTTTCACTGAGTACATTTGCTAAAGCTATTCCAGTTCTAAGTTTTATAATTTTGGAGTTATCCATACATCTCATCATTTTATTGGGTGGGAGAAGATGCGAGAAAATTGCAGTGTTTTTGTAGTTTTTATAGCAAAACTTGTTTTTTTTCTAAATTAATGAAATATTTCTCTGGTAGAAACATAGAGCTTAATTTTCTTCACATGACGATATCAACAGTTATTGAATATCTGCATCAACAAAGCAGCAATAAATTAAATTAAGAGAAAAATTTGCCATTAAATTTCAGTACACCCTTGACAGATATTCAAGAACTGTTAATGTCGCCATGTGAAAAACATTAGACTATGTTTTTATTAAAGATTAAATAGCCAAAGCTATTATATTTGTTTTAGTGAAGATTTACTCTAGATATCATATTCTGAAAATTGAAAAATGACACCTGGACACGGGAACCGAAGCCGGGACCTTTGGCTTAGTACGCCAATGCTATAACCACTGAGCTATCCAGGACTCGTCCCGTACTCAAGGTCATTCTTAACTCATATTTTAAGGCAGAGTCTATGATGGACGTGCGGAAATCATCGAAGTTGGCTGCATTATCCGACATTAAATTGAACAATTATCTCGAATGACACATCTACGCATGACCTGATATTGCCTCACCGCCTGACCAAATCATGGCGTCTGTAGCCGGTATAAATTAAGTGTACTGTACATGGGGTCACAGCCCAAAAGTCCGAAACAGTTCGTTGTATCTCGTTCATACTTGATATTTTGATGTTATAAAATCATACTTCGAGTGGAGATCGTGATTTTAATTCTATCTTTAAAATAAAGTGTAGTTTTTGGTGAGCATTTTTTCAAAATTCTTTGAAAACATATCCAACAACTCTATTTAAAATGAGTATTTGAGCATAGTTTTTTATGATACATAATACTACGTAAAGTTTTTTATGCATACAAGTTAATTTAAAGCTAGTTTACTGACAACGGATTTTAGAAAACATTGTTTCGAACATTGTGGACTAAGCCTATCTTGAGAAAATATGTACGATTGTGTCTGAATATTTATTTTTAATTAATGTTCCTAGAGTCGCATAATGCCTATCTAGATTAATGGCCCCCGGGCTCTATGGAACATATTGGTATTGAGAGAACATCTCATATCCTGCTTGTTGGGACTCGAACACGGTATCCTCTAGATGAAATCTCAAGACTCTTGTAAAGTAATGTCCATCCTACCTTCCATAAGTGGCCACATTCCCTGGAGCGTATTTCCTTCCTTCAGCAACACTTGCCGCCATCGTTCCCATAGCAACCTAACAAATCAAAATCGATGTCGGAAGAATCCGTCCCTTCTTCAAGAAATGTATCAGTGGGTAAAGCTACTATCTGCTGTTCTCAAGTCTCCCGGTTAGATTCCTAGACGAGGGGACTTAAATGTATCCTTGTGGAATAAGTTCGTTCACGTTAACTAGAAGGTGAATTAGCGGTGTGGTTGCTGGGTTTGTTCAGATTAAACAGAAATGTAAAACTAATTTACTTTCACATATAGTTGTGTGATGAGCACGGGCTTAGTTATTTTTATTTATTTAAATTTTGGGCACTAAAGTGTACTTTCTAAACATAGTGTATCAACACATGAACTATAAATCAACTTGACCTGTATTCCTATTCCTAATTTGATTTGTCAATAGCAGTTCCCTCTTTAGGCGTGGTCGAGTTCCTCCACTATACCGGGTTTAATCCTCTATTTATAATAGGTCCCTTATTCCCATGGTCTAGTTCCTCCACTATGCGGGTCACTTCCCTCCACTGGGGAGGTGGACTTCCTTCACTGGGTGGAGGTCTGAGTTCCTCCACTGGGGAGGTAGCGTTCCTCCTATGCCAACACAAAGATGTGATTATAAATAACCCGTGTGCAATAGCGACCCAAACATAACTTTCAAATCTTCCATAATCTCAACCTAACTCAACCTAACCTTTCATACATCAATGAATAGGCCTACTTGGTTCATGATAGAAAGACCAATTCAAAAAATAGTGTTAAAAATAATTATTATGCTACAAACTCAGCTTTCGAACCTTCCATAATCTTCACATAACCTAGCTTAACCTAACCTTCCATGAGTTAATGCATTTTGTTCTTATTTAATTTTGTAATTTCCTATGCGAAGCTCCTCCTGTTCCCGTAAACTTCCTTGCAACGTAGGGAAGTTAATTCTCCCTTATCACCCCCTACCCCCACAATTGGTAGAACTAGGCTATTTTATTCGAACTACTTATGATCCCTTTCTTGAGGTGTCTTGGAGGAACTAGTTTATTATACTCGGACTACTTATAATCCCTTCCTTGATGTGTCATGGAGGAACTCGACTATTGCTATCTGACTACCTATCTCCGTGGAGGAACTCGACCATTGCTATCTGACTACCTATCTCCGTGGAGGAACTTAACAATTGCTATCTGACTACCTATCTCCGTGGAGGAACTCGACCATTGCTATCTGACTACCTATCTCAGTGGAGGAACTTAACAATTGATATCTGACTACCTATCTCCGTGGAGGAACTCGACCATTGCTAGCTGGCTACCTATCTCCGTGGAGGAACTCAACCATTGCTATCTGGCTACCTATCTCCGTGGAGGATCTCGACCATTGCTATCTGACTACATATCTCCGCGGAGGAACTCAACCATTGCTATCTGACTACCTATCTCCGTGGAGGAACTCGACCAGAGCTATCTGGCTACCTATATCCACGGAGGAACTTGACAATTGCTATCTGACTACTTAACTGCGCGGAGGAACTTGACCAGAGCTATCTGACTACTTATCTCTGTGGAGGAACTTGACCATTGCAACCTGACTACCTATCGCCGTGGAGGAACTCGACCATTGCTATCTGACTACATATCTCCGCGGAGGAACCCGACCATTGCTATCTGACTACCTATCTCCGTGGAGGAACTTGACAATTGCTATCTGACTACTTATCTCCGTGGAGGAACTCGACCATTGCTATCTAACTACTTATCTGCGCGGAGGAACTTGACCATTGCTATCTGACTACCTATCTCTGTGGAGGAGCTCAACCATTGCTATCTGACTACTTATCTGCGCGGAGGAACTCGACCAGAGCTATCTGACTACCTATCTCCGTGGAGGAACTCGACCAGAGCTATCTGACTACCTATCTCCGTGGAAGAACTCGACCAGAGCTATCTGGCTACCTATCTCCTCGGAGGAACTTGACAAATGCTATCTGACTACATATCTCCGCGGAGGAACCCGACCATTGCTATCTGACTACCTATCTCCGTGGAGGAACTTGACAATTGCTATCTGACTACTTATCTCCGTGGAGGAACTCGACCATTTCTATCTAACTACTTATCTGCGCGGAGGAACTTGACCATTGCTATCTGACTACCTATCTATGTGGAGGAGCTCAACCATTGCTATCTGACTACTTATCTGCGCGGAGGAACTCGACCAGAGCTATCTGACTACCTATCTCCGTGGAGGAACTCGACCAGAGCTATCTGACTACCTATCTCCGTGGAGGAACTCGACCAGAGCTATCTGGCTACCTATCTCCGCGGAGGAACTTGACAAATGCTATCTGACTACTTATCTGCGCGGAGGAACTCGACCAGAGCTATCTGACTACTTATCTCTGTGGAGGAACTTGACCATTGCTATCTGACTACCTATCTCCGTGGAGGAACTCGACCATTACTATCTGACTACCTATCTCCGTGGAGGAACTTGACCAGAGCTATCTGACTACCTGTCTCTGTGGAGGAACTTGACCATTGCTATCTGACTACCTATCTCCGTGGAGGAACTCGACCAGAGCTATATGAATACTTATCTCCGTGGAGGAACTCGACCAGAGCTATCTGGCTACCTATCTCCGTGGAGGAAAATGACAATTGCTATCTGACTACTTATCTAAGCGGGGGAACTCTACCAGAGCTCTCTGACTACTTATCTCTGTGGAGGAACTTGACCATTGCTATCTGACTACCTATCTCCGCGGAGGAACTCGACCAGAGCTATCTGTCTACTTATCTGCCCGGAGAAACTCGACCAGAGCTATCTGACTACTTATCTCTGTGGAGGAACTCGACCAGAGCTATCTGGCTACCTATCTCCGCGGAGGAACTCGACCATTGCTATCTGGCTACCTATATCCGCGGAGGAACTCGACCAGAGCTATCTAACTACTTATCTGCGCGGAGGAACTCGACCAGAGCTATCTGACTACCTATCTGCGCGGAGGAACTCGACCAGAGCTATCTGACTACCTATCTCTGTGGAGGAACTCAACCATTGCTATCTGACTACTTATCTGCGCGGAGGAACTCGACCAGAGCTATCTGACTACCTATCTCCGTGGAGGAACTCGACCAGAGCTATCTGACTACCTATCTCCGTGGAGGAACTCGACCAGAGCTATCTGGCTACCTATCTTCGCGGAGGAACTTGACAATTGCTATCTGACTACTTATCTGCGTGGAGGAACTCAACCAGAGCAATCTGACTACCTATCTCCGTGGAGGAACTTGACAATTACTATCTGACTACTTATCTGCGCGGAGGAACTCGACCAGAGCTATCTGACTACTTATCTCTGTGGAGGAACTTGACCATTGCTATCTGACTACCTATCTCCGTGGAGGAACTCGACCATTGCTATCTGACTAATTATCTCCGTGGAGGAACTCGACCAGAGCTATCTGACTACTTATCTCTGTGGAGGAACTTGACCATTGCTATCTGACTACCTATCTCCGTGGAGGAACTCGACCAGAGCTATCTGGCTCCCTATATCCGCGGAGGAACTTGACCATTGCTATCTGACTACCTATCTCCGTGGAGGAACTTGACAATTGCTATCTGACTACTTATCTGCGCGGAGGAACTCGACCAGAGCTATCTGACTACTTATCTCTGTGGAGGAACTTGACCATTGCTATCTGACTACCTATCTCCGTGGAGGAACTCGACCAGAGCTATCTGACTACTTATCTCTGTGGAGGAACTTGACCATTGCTATCTGACTACCTATCTCCATGGAGGAACTCGACCATTGCTATCTGACTACATATCTCCGCGGAGGAACTCGACCATTGCTCTCTGACTTCCTATCTCCTTGGAGGAACTCGAAAGGGTGGATCCTAGGACCGTCAGTCATGCAAATGCTGGTTCACATCTCGCCCCGTGACTGGAGGGGGTAAGGGGGTCGACTCCCTGCAAGGTCGAGAAACGTCAAAAGTCCCTGGTTCGAACCCCGTCGATGATATCTAGCCGGAGCAAACACTTCAACCAGTTATAAGAAAATACTAGGTGATAGAACTGAATATGTAACAGCTAGTATGTTTATGGTAGCGCTGTCTAGGGTAGATCCTAGGACCGTCGGTCGTGCAAATGCTGTTGCACATCTCGCCCCCGTGACTGGAGGGGTAAGGGATTCGAGTCCCTGGCAAGGTAACAAACGTCAAAAGTCCCTGGTTCGAACCCCGTCAATAATATTTAGCCTGAGTAAGCATTTCAACCAGTTATAAGAAAATACTAGGTGATAGAACTGGATGCATAACAGCTAGTATGTTTATGACTGTAGGGGGTTCGAAACCCGGTAATAGTTCCGTTTTTTTCGCGAGATCAGTGCTTCTCAGTCGGGTAAACTAGGGGGTCTGGTTCGAATCCCGTGGGCTGAATAATCTTTTTTTAGACAGTTCCGTAGACAAACAATTTTTCAAAGATTTTGAGCTATTTTTTTTCTACATGAAAACACTCATATTTTTTATGCACCCGGAATACTTTTTTTTATCCTCCACCTACCTGGTAATTTCTAGTCAAATTGCAAGGTCGACAAACGCTATATTGTTGACTCCCGTCAAAGATATCTAGAAGGAGTAAGCATAAATAATAGCTTTGACTGTTTTCACATTTCAACCCTCCGCAAATGACGGTACATCACTAATTTTATTATTTTTTTCTCTCATTCAGGCGGCGTTAGAGGGTTCGATTGTCAGTGACGCGCAAATGTGGGTACACATCTCGCTCTGTAACGTCTCTTAGAGGGAAATAAACGCTAATTACTTCACTGGCAAATGCTGTTACACATTTCAACTGGTCAACATCAACTCTTATCTCACGCTTGCGGCCGGTTTCTTCCCTCATCGTCCAATGTTTGTGCCCCTGAAGGGTAGTAAGACCCTGTTTTAAATACCGGTAAGCTTAACTTCTTGGCTATCAGTAGGGAGGTAGGGGGGATTGATTCCAGGTCGGCCGTGTCGAATACAAGTATATATTTTATATATCCTTCAAGCCTGATATTACTTATGTAGTTATATATTATCACGTCAAAATATAGTTGCGAACAGTAAATTCGATATTACTTTTGTAATAGTTATATATCATTATTAGCACCGCGTCTTACTACCCGTTCGGTTATAATCACTTACGCTAATGTAGGGTGATTGTGAGGACCTACAGTTTAACGTGGAATCCGAACCACTGTCGAGGCCTGACATTCCGCACATGAGAACATTAAATATCTCGAGGAATAAAACGGCTGTTTTCACTTTATCCTTGGGTAGCAATCTACCGGCACAATGCATCGATGGTCGCACGGTCTAAGGTGTCACTAGACGGCCGGTGATCGACGCTACCTGGTCAACCGGCAATATGGTGGGGTGCAGGAAGTACGACCGTTCTAACAGACATTAGCTGTGCTAGCGATATCGAGGTTCGAATCCCCGGTGTGCACGCCGTCTAAATGTCAGGCTCATCTAATTCCGGCTGAGGGAAATTGGATCCCTGCCGTGTAAACTGTAGGTATTTCTTTCCCATGGCTGATACCTACATCCGTGCATTTCGACGGACGATACCATACAACCAATTTTAGTAGACTTTAGCGGTGGGGGATGGAGGCCACTAACTGAGCATTCCAAGGCCCGAGCTGTGTCAATGCTTGTCGGAAAAAACCCATTACCACATAGGGGTGGGGGGATTACGACATCGTGATCTATTCTTGTCTCGACTTGTCTTGTCAACCCGCCAAACTGGCGCCTGGTTGCGACACCGGGCAAACCCATTACCAAATAAGGCCTTTCAACACTGGAAAAACCCATTACCACATACAAGGGGTTGCGATACATGCCTTGAAGGAGGGGGAGTGAGGGGAAAGTGAAAGGGGGGAGTCTCGGGGGTGCAAGCTGCGCTGCGACCCCACTCTTCGCCAAGCGGCCGTCGGAGAAAGGTTCCTGCTCCGTGTTTCTCATCATGCCATGGGAGGAGCGCCTGACACCGCGGGCTTCATGTTCCCTCAGATAAGATGCTCCTCACTCTACACCACGCAGGCGTCAGGAGAGGTTCACTCCATAGTCCGCCACGAGAGCTGCATGCTCCACCCCCAAATAAATAAAATAAACTCCAACGTCCTTTCCCTACCATACATGAATAATTAATTAGCAATAATCAATTAACAATCATTAATAACCAAGAAAAAAAGGGCCAGCACAAGTACCAAAATGTTCAGGGTGCGGAGACGTTGTAGGGGAAGGGGTTATAGGGGAGGGGTTTTATGGGAGGAAATTTCGTAATCAAATGGAGGAGATTTGTAATAGAAGGGTGGGGGTGGCCGTGGAGGGGGTGGGAGGGGTAGGGGTAAGAGGGGAGGGGGTGGTCTATTTATAGCAGCCAATCAGAGGCCAGAGCTATTTATAACAGCCTATCAGCGAGCTGTTTTGGTACGCCGCCCCATCTACTTACCTATCTCCGTGGAGGAACCCAACCATTGCTATCTGACTACCTATCTCCGTGGAGGAACTCGACCAGAGCTATCTGGCTACCTATCTCCGCGGAGGAACTTGACAATTGCTATCTACTTATCTGCGCGGAGGAACTTGACCAGAGCTATCTGACTACTTATCTCCGTGGAGGAACTCGACCAGAGCTATCTGACTACTTATCTGCGCGGAGGAACTCGACCAGTTCTATCTGATTACTTATCTCCGTGGAGGAACTCGACCATTGATATCTGACGACTTATCTGCGCGGAGGAACTTGACCAGAGATATCTGACTACTTATCTGCGCGGAGGAACTCGACCAGAGCTATCTGACTACTTATCTCCGTGGAGGAACTCGACTATTGCATTCTGACTACTTATCTGCGCGGAGGAACTCGACCAGAGCTATCTGACTACTTATCTCAGTGGAGGAACTCGACCAGAGCTATCTGACTACTTATCTGCGCGGAGGAACTCGACCAGTTCTATCTGACTACTTATCTCCGTGGAGGAACTCGAACATTGCTATCTGACTACCTATCTCCGTGGAGGAACTCGACCAGAGCTATTTGACTACTTATCTGCGCGGAGGAACTCGACCAGAGCTATCTGACTACTTATCTCCATGGAGGAACTCGACCATTGCTATCTGACTACTTATCTGCGCAGAGGAACTCGACCAGAGCTATCTGACTACTTATCTCAGTGGAGGAACTCGACCAGAGCTATCTGACTACTTATCTCCGTGGAGGAACTTGACCAGAGCTATCCGACTACTTATCTGCGCGGAGGAACTCGACCAGAGCTATCTGACTACCTATCTCCGTGGAGGAACTCGACCAAAGCTATCTGACTACTTATCTCTGTGGAGGAACTCGACCATTGCTATCTGACTACTTATCTCAGTGGAGGAACTCGACCAGAGCTATCTGACTACTTATCTCAGTGGAGGAACTCGACCAGAGCTATATGACTACTTATCTCCGTGGAGGAACTCAACCAGAGCTATCCGACTACTTACCTGCGCGAAGGAACTCAACCAGAGCTATCTGACTACTTATCTTCGTGGAGGAACTCGACCATTGATATCTGACTACTTATCTGAGCGGAGGAACTCGACCAGAGCTATCTGATTACTTATCTCCGTGGAGGAACTCGACCAGAGCTATCTGACTACCTATCTCCGTGGAGGAACTCGACCAAAGCTATCTGACTACTTATCTCTGTGGAGGAACTCGACCATTGCTATCTGACTACTTATCTCAGTGGAGGAACTCGACCAGAGCTATCTGACTACTTATCTCAGTGGAGGAACTCGACCAGAGCTATATGACTACTTATCTCCGTGGAGGAACTCAACCAGAGCTATCCGACTACTTACCTGCGCGAAGGAACTCAACCAGAGCTATCTGACTACTTATCTTCGTGGAGGAACTCGACCATTGATATCTGACTACTTATCTGAGCGGAGGAACTCGACCAGAGCTATCTGATTACTTATCTCCGTGGAGGAACTCGACCATTGATATCTGACTACTTATCTGCGTGGAGGAACTCGACCAGAGCTATCTGACTACTTATCTCCGTGGAGGAACTCGACCATTGCTATCTGACTACTTATCTGCGCAGAGGAACTCGACCAGAGCTATCTGACTACTTATCTCAGTGGAGGAACTCGACCAGAGCTATCTGACTACTTATCTCCGTGGAGGAACTCAACCAGAGCTATCCGACTACTTATCTGCGCGGAGGAACTCGACCAGAGCTATCTGACTACTTATCTCCGTGGAAGAACTCGACCATTGATATCTGACTACTTATCTGCGCGGAGGAACTCGACCAGAGCTATCTGACTACTTATCTCCGTGGAGGAACTCGACCATTGATATCTGACTACTTATCTGCGCGGAGGAACTCGACCAGAGCAATCTGACTACTTATCTCCGCGAAGGAACTTGACCAAAACTATCTGACTACTTATCTCAGTGGAGGAACTCGACACCCTCACCCTTTTTGCCCTTTATTATTACGTGTTGTTACATTCAATTAATTAATTAATGCGTTTATCGCAAAACACCTTAAACTTTAACTATAATTGGTCCTGAATGATAATTTTTGTTTGATTTTGTCTTATAAATATATTTCTTTTTGAATTTCGCACTTCAATGCTTCACTTAAATATTTTAATTACTACAATCTAACCGCTAGGAAAATCATTAGATCTACTTTCCCGTATTCATACGTCAGTTCATGTGATATAGAGCTATCACTTTTGATAGATATTATCAAATAATACTAGTAAGATAGTAAACCTTTGTCAATGTACACAGAAAAAAAAATTAACTGTATTTTCCAAAATGGGCTTCCTTTGAAATTCAGACACTACTTTAAATATGCACATTTTGAAAATATTTCTGATAAAAGTGAAAAAAATTGCTTAAAATATTTGGCGCCTAAATACTCGTAAGGACTATCTGCATATTTATGGGCTGGGGATGAGGAAGGTAGAATTTAGAGGAAATGTAACCCACATTTACGTGGAAGAAGAATGGGAAATCTTTTAGGAAACACCACCCTCAGTAGTTAAACTCAGTGGTCTTGAGGTAAAGTGCTCGGCTCAGGACCCAATGTTTGTGGGTTCCAGCCGCGGTGGTCGACGGATTTTCCTTGAGTGAAAAAAATCTCTAGCACAGCTTCCTTCTTAAGTCGATTGAGGCATGTAAAAGAACCCTGGATGGTATGGAAAAATACCTTTCCCAGTAAAATTGGTAGGCTCTTTCACTCTCGCTCATAGAAAAGTAGTGGTATTTCTCATTATGAATTAGTGCCTCAGGCTATGAAGAACCATACGTTGTTTGCGCTAAGAAGGGAGACTGTGAAACTATGTGAGGATGGGAAACGATAAATTGTCGATACTTCTCACAATCTGTGTATTCCTGGATACGGATGCGGATGTCGGGGTCTGTCGTTAAGCACCGAAGGTAAACTATATTTCTCATCCTCAGATATTCGGTGTATAGTTTCTTCATATCGAAAACGATGTATATAGTTTCCCGTTCTCGGATCAACAAAGTATCTCTTGTTATGAACGTACGGTGACGACATATACTTTCAACTTTGTAAACCAAAAAATACTTTTCAACAGTCGGTCCAAACTATAAAGTTTTCCAGATAGCCCACTCAAATAATAGATTTTCAGAACTGTCCAATTTAAAAACCTCTAAAATATATATATATATATATAATTCTGAAAATAATTGTTATATTTATAAGTAAACGGAAGTAACCAAATCCGTCCCAACTTTACAACTTCATGAAACTTTGAATTAAATAGATAAGGCTTCTAATTAGTTTTATGCTAAGTTGTCATGCTTGTCTATGATGGCAAGCAGTAGTACCTAATCAAGAAGCCATGAATATGTTGAAGAGGAGTTTTAATCATCTTCGGAAATAATTAGAATATTCTAATGGCTGACATCTTTTTGTGATAGATATAGCATATAGGTCTAATTTATGACGCCGCTCGGTGATGTGTTTTTTCACTATCTCAAAATACTGTGTAGGCGCTCTCTATCCAAGATATATTTATACAATACAAAGATGTGGACCTGAAATAAATAGGGTGTAGTGAGGTGAACTGGATAGAACTAGCTTAGGATAGGGATAGGTGTTGGTTTTGGCAATACATTTTAGAGTTCCCGAGTAAGTATATTGTATTTATCGGCCGACTGCTTGGTGCATGTACCAAGTATTTTGACTATCTAATTGGTTCGCACGATTATGGATATAGACTCTTTAGCCGCGAATAGAATTTCTTAAGGACTGCGGACTATAGACCTATGAAAACAAAGTCTGTGTTGAGGCTCTAAGCCTTCTCATAAGGTTTGAATTTTTAAATCGCTGTTTACATAAAGTAACAATACCATTCATGTGCACCAACTCATCACATTATGTGATTTCAACGAGGCTTAGAAACCAAAACATAAAATTTAAGAGTTAAAAAAACAATAATGTTAGTTAACTTAGGTATATGGTAAATGTGTACAAATTTATAGTATGCTAAAAAAGCTAGGGTCCATTTTGTTGAGCTGTTAGTAAGTTAGTTTTTCCTATTGATGATGTCATGGAAATAATAGGACATTATAGTTGATAGGCCTATATAATGATATTTTATTAACTTAACATGGTTTAAGCTTTAAAGTGTGCATACTAGTGAATTAAATTTTTAACTACTGCTAGTAGAGGATAGAAGGTTTAATAATGGCGAACGGTACATATAGGCCTATAATCCAAAGACGCTAGAGCACACACATTTCCACTGATTGAAGCCGTCACACCTAGCTCTAAAAGAAAACCATGTCTTGAATCTACGCTAAATAATTATTTAGATAAAAATATAACTTTCAAACATTCAATGGTCACTACCAATGTAAACTCAACTGAACTTTTCAGCACAATAATTAATCTTTCTTGTTGTATAACCATTACCCATGTAACTTTTGAAAATAAATTTTAAAACTCTGTTCAGACAACCAGACCTGTTCATTCCTGTCAAACCATGTCAGCAACAGTCTATAACCTAGTATAGAGGATATGTCTATACTATAGTAAAAAGAACAAACATGATATTTAGATAGGTTTTATTAACACTTTAAGTTTGAGTATAAAATTATTGCTTTTTAACATAAACTCTTTGGTTAACTACTGGAAGGTTACAAGTTCGTTTTTTTAACCTAACACGTGATTAAACACATAAACAAATCTAACTTGGTATATTAATCAAATATCTCGAATATATGATTAAACATAAACAAATCTAAACTAACTTATCAAACAAAGTCTGGTTTATATAGTTGAAATCTAACATATCATATTAAACAAATGTCTTGGAAATAAAACCCAATCTAATCTAACATAATAAATTAAGAAACACGAAGTATTTGTGAGTCACATGAATAGTGTCGTTGATCTTTCTTTACTAGGCAAAGTAAACATATCGTCTAGTCTAGACTCACAATACAGAGAAACCGTTAAAAAAAACACAATATCCACGTTAACAAAAATAGGCACATATTAAAAAAAGGTTGATTTCGTGTGTTAAATAATATGATGTTTTTGAATTACCTCTCAGAGGTCATGACGAATCAGCATCATCTACAAATCCTGGTGTCTACAAAGGCCTAATTAATTATACTGCTGAGCTGGATTCTGCAATGAAAGACCATTTAGAATCGGCCACTGTATTCAAAGGAACATTGAAAATGATACAAAATTACATACTGGACTGCATGCTTAATATCAGTAGGGAGTAAATAGAAAAGCAGATACGAGATTATGAATTTGTATCTATCGAATGTGATGACACAACTGATGTAACAAACCATTGTCAGATTGTATTAGTGTTTAGGTATGTATTTGAGGGGTTGGCTTATGAGAGGTTTTGTGGGTTTCTTATTCCTGAAGGAAGATGTGCAGACACCTTAGCAAAATGCATAATAGACCACATAAAAACTTTTCTAAACACTTCAAAAGGAAGATTAATAGTACATACGAATGATGGTGCTAATGTTAAGAGTGGCTCTGTTAGGAGTGTACAGGCCTATATTAGAGAAACATACCCATTTGCCTATTTTGTACATTGTTACGCTCATCAGCTAAATTTAATATTGGAAAAAGCAACCAGAGCAAACAGCAAAGTTCGAGTTTTTCTCAAACCTTTCTGCCATTTCAACATTTTTTCGCACTCATCTCTACGATCTGACGTTTTGGAGCAAGTAGTACAAGTCAGACTACCCAGAGTTGCTACAACAAGATGGAACTACAACATTGGAACTGTTAACGTTGTGTACGAAAATAGAGATAAGTTGGAGGAATGCTTCGAAATTCTTGAGGAAAAGTACACAAACAAACTTACTGTTAACGAGGCGAGTAGCCACAGAAGGGCTTTACAGGACCCAAATTTCATGTTCTGGCTAACTCTTTTCCACAAAATTTTACCTCACGTGGATGTATTGTACCAACAACTACAAACCAGGAACAGAGACAGTGTAATGTGGCAAAATACATTTGCATTTTTGAAAATGAGATGCAGAAAGAGAAGGGGCAAGTGAATGAAATAAAAAAACAAATAAACGTAAAGTTCGCTGAACAACCAAGAAAAAGGAAAAGTAATGTTGAATGTTGCATCAGAGTGGGGGATGATAAAGAAGTGTGTGATGTCATTACAACTAATGTAAAAGACAGGTTCGCTTTTACTGGTCATTTGGAGGAAGCTTCTTTGTTATGTAATGAGTCATTTCCCCAATTTTCTACTTGCTTTCCGGAAGAAAAACTCAAGTAAATAATCCAACACTACCCTTTCTTAGAAAAAGAAAAACTCCGGTCTGAATTGGGACTACTATACAGACGACAGGATTTTGACATTAAAGGAGCAATACAACTATTGAAATTCATGGAGAAAAATAACATTATTTCAGTTTTCAGTGAGGTTACGAAGCTTCTAAAAATCATCATAACGACCCCAATGACGTCTGTTGAATCTGAACGTTGCTTTTCAACACTGAAACGAATAAAGACTTTCCTAAGGAACACAATGATAAATGACAGACTTAATGTTCTAGTGATGGTAGCCATCAACAAGGAACATATCACACAAATGAAGGACTTTGACGACATAGTTATAGAAGAATTCATTAACTTAAAGGAGAGGCGTGTGGACTTCGTATATAAATAATTTCTTTGTTTATTGCGTACTAAGTCATTTCTCGCAAGTGTAAATAATGTAAATATTGTGTATCCTACATATTAATGATGTGAGCTTGTGAGGACATTGAATATACATACCTATATATTTATACATATTACACAGCTGCGGAGTTTCTACAACAGATACACGTTTTTTTGGGTGAGTTTAATTCTTTTTTATCTTTGAATGTTGTTTGTGATATTTGAGTTTAAATAAATTAATATCTAACAAAACATATTCCGAAATTTGTGTCTTCTTTTAAATATATTATTTAGAAATAATTTATGAACTAAACAGGCCGCGCCCTCCAGCTTATAAAGTGACGAGCCGCCACTGTCCACAGGTATCTTTTTTCACGAGGTCTCTACAACGAACACCACAATGTACAAAAGTGACAAGGGGCTGTTTTTCTCTTATGATACCTTGTACTCCCTTTTCTGAGTCACTCGTGTTTCCAGCTCCATCGTAGGTTTGGCCTCTCAAATGTACCACAGGAAGCTGGAGTCTGATCATGACATCACAAATTACTGACGCAATATGCTCTCCGGTTGTTTTTCTAAAACGGTAGAGGCCAACAAAGCTTTCATGGGAACACACGTACATGTCCATTCATCTGAAACAGATACTTAACTGCTCCTCTCCAATCACATCTCTGGTTCCACCACAAATGACGGCAAATATTAAAGGATATTGAGACACAACATTAAAAAAAATAGTCTTAACAATTTCTTTCCTTATTATTCCAAGAATTTAATTCTGTATTTTCCCGTCCAAAAGGTTATCTCCACTTCGCTTCAACATGCCGATAGTTCAGGGACATCCTCACCTCGTAGACTGACAAACTGAAATAAATTCCCTGATTTGGATTCATGTCCTCTTAAAGCCAAACCTTGCTTGACCAGGTATTGGATTGTAGTCATTATCTTCTTAACACACATCCTACCGATAGCTTGATCCAAATTTATTAGTTAACAAATTTGCTTATTAATAGGGTTCTTATTCTGATTGTGACTCAGCATTGCTTGTTTATGAGAATCTGAGTTCGTGTTTATACGAAACCTCTATAATGATTTCTTCCTATTGTTGAAACCCCGAACAGCAAAGCTATCTTCCATTTTCATTGTAAGAATTTTATCAAGGTTTGAATAAAAAAAACATACAATAAAAACGCAGGACCCCGTTACTTTTGTTTGGATCAATATGTAACCATTCAAAAGTTTCAAACCAAGATGGTATCAATTTTAGGCACCGACCTTTTAGACTCTGAGCTGGAAAGCCATCTGTTACTGTTAGGGGCTGATTCGGAGATAAGAAATATGTATTTTTGTGGTTTTATTAACACTTCCGTCACCAACATCCCGTACATTCTCTTTGCATGGGATTTACATAGCCAGAAAAGTAAGATGAAGTAGACACACAATAGGTTACGGGGCTGTTGTGATGTTCGGTTATATTTTCCTTGTACGAAACAAAGGGTGGGATGCTGTGTTATTTATAATTATTTTATTACCTCCCTAACCATCAATACTATCTTCACCCTTTCATTTTTATTACTAAAAATTTATCCATTTTAAATTAAGAATCATCAATGACAAACACATAACAATAAGCTGATGCTCTCTAAAACCACTAAGCCAAAATGCCATACAACACAACACTGGTAAAAACTCCTCAGAACAACAGTTTGCGAAGTTTTACTGTCATCAGAAAAATAAGCAAAGTGGTGGGGAGCTCACAAAATCTGTTGAAACTCAATCAAGAATCCATGGCCTTGAACGCCTTTGGTAGCACATGCACAGTAACGTCTCACCTCATTGTGAACCGCTAGTAGCCTGCCTCATTGTGAACCACGCTGTAGTCGTGAACAAGTTTAAACGGGATGCAAAGCAGAAAGATAAAATTTATAAGAAAAGATATTAACGATATGCGGTAAATATCTTAAGATTACTTTGATGCACACAAGGACAGTATGAAAATGTGAAATATTTTAATTTTCAATATTGTCAGCGGTAGCAATGAGTTCTTCAATTGAAAGACGATTCACTTTTTTTTCTGCGGTAGAAGTTTTTTTTAAATTACTAAAGAAGTTTTTGCGTGCCAATATACGATACTAATCTCAAAAGGACACGCATTGCTTATCTTTCAATACAAATGTTCTAATAGATATATTTCAGTCGTACTGGTGTGCGGCGATTTAACATAAATTGTACTTTTTATAGCCTAAATACAAACAGAGTTTAATCTTTTAGGATATTTACCCCATAGCGTAAGTATCCCATCTTACGAATTTTATCACTCTGGTTTGTAACACGCCTAACACATTTAAGGTTTAAAAATAAGGTAGATGGGAAAGAAAAATTTAAATTGACAATTTTTGTACGTCTACATGAATACAGTCCAAATTCTGTTAATAAAACAAATAGCGATTATTTAACTCACAACTTGTAATGTATACTTTTGTAAATCCTTAGATTATGGTTATTCTCCCTCTCTCAACTAATAAATATGCTTCACATATTTATTAGTTTATCTTTGATATGTTTAATTCATTGTGTTGTAAATTTGAATCGAGTGGAGGTCTTCAATCTCCGCTAGAATATTGTTTTCTCTGTGGTGCATGTGCATTCTTTGTTCGTGTTTTTTTTTTTTTTTACGCGTCCCTGACGCCAATCCAGTCTGGTCTCGAGAGATATTCGGTCGCCATGTTTCTTTTTTCTCTTTTCGGAGTTTTAATATGAACAAAACATTACAATTGTGGGGAAATTATTATTTAATAAAAATACTTTGATGACCATGTTTATTTTTCTTTTTTCGGAGTTCGACTATGAACAAAACATTACAATTGGCGCCCAACGTGGGGTAAGACTTTTGGACTGCACGACTGCCAAATATACGTCGGGTTGTATGTTGTATTGTGACGCCAACTTGCGGATTAAATCGTTAAGTAAGTGAACGGAACAATCGGGGTCAACTTAAGATCCACACCCAAGTGTACAGTGCAATGTGTGTAAGCCCATCAAAGTCTAAACTTCACGACCCGAGATGAAGAGTGCTTCGCCCAATAAAGTTATCTTACAGCGTGCTCTGCCACAAGGACAAAAGGACATTTTAACAAGGACATTTCATTAGAAGGATTCAACACGACAACCTGAGGGTTCGACAAAAGGCCACTAAGAATAATAACGACAACGAAATTCAACTTGAGACAACTTTAGAAGCAGTAAGGGTGAGAAAAAATAAATATGTATTTTCAGGAAACCGGAATCCAGGACCATCTGTGAGAATTTATTCATGGTGTATTTTACGCGTCATTTTTTCAGGTTCAGAGTTAAAGACAATCAGTCTTCGTTTTAGATTATCAAGAAATTAAATTCATATATTTTACATGTTACACTAAAAACTATACTCCATAGTAAAAATTACTAGGTTAATACTTGGTTCTCTTTTTGTGTAAACATAATTTTGAACAAAAGTACAGGTGCTACCATAAAAACAATCAGAATCTATGTTCAAAGTTTTCTTTTCAGATAAACATTTGTCTCGCGTAATACACAACAGCAAAGGTTTAAAATATATATAAATAAAATAATAAATAAACGCTATTACACTTCATGTTTCTGCCCAAGAATTTCAATTTAAATTGCTAAAATAAAAAAATAAAAAAAGTAAATTTACATTACATGCAATACGCATGAATGAATAACATTGAAAACAACAGTATGTATATCACACAGCACGATTTCAATTGGTTATATGTTACAATGTGTTAGTGTTAAAGTCTAAGCAATACTAGATGCCATATCTGATATATTGTAAATTTCAGGTAAATATTGCTATTGTGTATTTTAACAACTACAATTGAAGTTCATGAACAAGTTAAATAAGATTTTGTCTAAATTGGTATGATTATTAATTATATACACAACAACACTGGTATTATGTACTTGTGTAGGCAAAACAAGAACACAATGTCGGGTCGGGAGAGTGATGCTGAATGCCAGGTGGAGTTTAGGGGTTTTGAAGGGGATGTAAACAAACAAGCTAGAATGGATTATTTGAACAATGATAAAGGAAATAGATTAACGCTTGATGACTTCACAGGCGATAGTAATGATGAGGATAGTGCTTCAGTGGTAGTAGGCCAAGGTGGCTTAGTTGAGATGGCTAGTCAACTGCCGGTGGGAAATGAAATTTTGCCTGCCAAACCTGGAACAAGCCGAGTAGTAGAGTTAGGTAATCGAAGTTTAGAAATGGAAGTAAGCCTAGTTATTGATAACAACAACAGTGATGGTCAACTTCTTGTGGAAAACCATATTTTGCCCGCAGGAGTTTGTACTGATCTGAATGTGGAAACTAATCAGATTAATGGTAATGAAAAAGTATGCCTAGAGTTGGAAGGTGCAATTGTTGTCGAAATTAATCGCCGACCAAGTGGGTTTGAATTGGATGGGAAATTGGTGGGAGAAAGGCGTGAGATAGAAGTAGACCCAATTTTACCAAGTGTTCCTTCTGAATCTTTACAACCAAACAATCCTGAGATGCAGCGGCTGTGCGCAATGATGTTATCTGAATTTAAGGCGGAGTTTAAGGAAATTCACTCAAAATTTGAGAAAGCCGATTTTAACTTAAACTCTAAATTTATGGAGGTTAAGGAAGAGTTTAGGGAAGTCAACTACAGGCTGGAAAAAAATTGATTTAGTTTTTAATAAGAGAATTGATCAAGTTAGCACTGAGATAGTGACCCAAGGCCAACACCACAAAGCTTTGATACTCGAGAGTAGTCAGAAACTAAAAGGGGAGTTAGATCAAATAAATCAAAGCTTAATTTCAAGGATTGAAGCAGGACAGATATCAGTAGAAAAGAGAATACATGAAAGCATTCAGGCATGTGAGAAGAGATTCAGTAACGTACAAGTGGAGGTTGATCAATTAGGACGAGCCAAGGAGAACATCACAACACAACTGACTAAAGTAGATGAGAGGTTAGTGGTGTCTGAGGTTAGGCAAGGTCAATTAGAAAAGGAGCAGGAGCTGCTAAGAAATACCCAATTTGAGATCCTGAAAGAAGTAAATACTCATAAAGAGCAGGTTAAAAAATTAAATGAGGAAGCTAAAAAAAATATTGGAGTAATAGAAAACAAAGTAATAGAAATTGACTGGCAGATCACTCAAGTGACGACGAATGCAGAGGCAGCTAAGCAGAATTTTGAAAAGGAAATTGACGGCGTCAAATTAGCCATAGAAGCGCAAAAAGATATCAGTCAAGATTTAATTACTTCTCAGATTAGTAAAGTCAGAAAGGAATGTAGACAGAATGTAGGTCATGGCGTGGGCCTAAAAGACAAATATGAGGAGACCGTAACGCAGCTAAGCAATCAAATTGAGAAATTAACTGTAAGAATGAGACAGGCTGAGGTTACTGGTAGTCGGAATTTAAGTGGGACTGAAAGTCCGGAATCGATACCAAGAAGTTTGAGTGAGGTAACCATGTCTCTGATCCCCAAATACAATGGAAAAATGGGGAGCATTTCTGCAGCCCAGTACATAAAAAGAATAGATAGAGCACTAAAGGGCGGGCATCTTTTGGAACAACAAAAAATCGAAGTGCTGATGGTAAATTTGGAAGTTGAAGCCAGGGCCTGGGCAAGTAGTTTGGAAGGAGAGTGGGAGACGTATGAAATGGCAAAGGAGGTGTTCTTAAAAAAGTATTGGTTTCAGGAGACGCAGGACGACTTCCTCCAGTACATTTTTAACGGAAAATACCATCCCAAGTTAGGCTCGATGGGTGAATATTTCCGCAAGCTGGTGACTCAAACTGAGTATCTAGAATATCCTATGGGAGAGCATAGGTTGATGGTACACCTAACTCGTCATTTCCGTCCAAATGTGCAAGATGCCTTGATGATTGCGAATAAGGGAAGTTTGAAGGGCATGGAGGAAGTGCTAATAGGGTTCGACAATAGGTGGGAAAGAGATAGGGAGGTAGAACAATGTAGTATGCAAAGCAGAGAGAGTGTTGACAGATCACGACAAGGACCATTTCCACCACACCATGGGAGAGGGGAGGCTCAGAACAGGAACAACGGGAACAAACCATCCTCTTATAATCCAGAACCAGGAAGATCCAATCATTCACAGCAACAGTGGCAGAGGGACAGAGAGTATAGGTCTAGGAATCAACATAACCCTTCTAGGACAAATAACCAAGGACATAGAAATGAGAATTGGCCAAACCAAAGAAATGACAACCCTAATCTAGCACAAACTCACTGGGTGAGAGCGCAAAATCTGCAATCTGAGACAAGAAACCGTATGCATTTGGATACAGGTGTTAGAGAGTCGGAAAACTTGTAGGCCAACTATGCAATGGTCCGGGCATGGGAGGTAGTATGAACAAGAGACGGACTATGGAGCAGTTAACCCATTTAGAGTATATGAAACAATATGTAATATTACAAGGCAGTCCCAAGGAAGATTTGTTACACGAGGGAAATAATAAATTTGATCTCAGTAAAATTATATCACCAGAAATACAGGGGAGAGTAGGCAATTTTGTAGTAAAATTATTGATAGATACTGGCTCGGAAATAACTGCAGTCTCTCAAGAGTATTACGAGCAAATAAAAGACAATAATCCGGAGATGAAAATTCCGGTATTGCCTGTGAGTAATATCGTGTTAGTGGGGGCCACTGGGGTGAAGAATAAAAAAGCAAAAACTCAAGTGTTACTTGATGTAGAATTGAGAAACGAAACTATGACTATTATTTTCCTGGTTGTGGAAGGGTTAAATGTTCCAGCCATTTTAGGATCAGATTGGATGACAGGATTTAGTGTGAAGATAGATTACCCTAAAAGACAGGTAATGATTGATAGGCAGAAAATGAACATAGTTGTCCCTTTTATGGAGAGATTAGAATACAAGATGATGAAGCTGCAAATAGAAAGAGAAAAGGAGGTAGCCATTGAAGAGTAAGGGGAAGTAGAAGTAAGACAGGTGTCTATTAGCGAACCTAGTATACCTTGGGAAAGGATTGAAGAAAAGATTCACATGGCAGTGATTAAAGGGGAGCAGCGGGAGAAATTGTTAGACATCATGTGGGAGAATCAACTGATATTTTCTGAGAAACATGGATTGAATAAGTTTTACCAATGTGAATTACAGGTGTCCGACCATACTGCATATAACGGTAAGACGTATCCTGTGCCGTTTAGTCAGAGACGGGCAGTTGAGGAAACCCTAAAACACATGTGTCAATGGGACATCATAGAGAGATGTAGTTCGGACATCATTAATTCGTTGGTGGTGGTCCAGAAGAAGAATGGAAGTGTTAGACTGTGTTTGGATGCTCGTAGAATAAACAAGATTATTATTAATGACAATGAGTCCCCAGAGCCAGCCAATGAACTCATTAGGAAATTTGAAGGATGTGAATACTTGTCGTCTCTCGATTTAGTAAGTTCTTTCTGGCAAATAGGTTTACAAAAAGAATCCAGAAAGTACACCTCCTTCATGTACAACGGCAGGACTTTTTGCTTCAAGAGAATGCCCTTTTGGTTATGTGTGTCAACAAGCAAGTTTATCAGAGGTTTAGAGCGAGTTTTAGGTCCAGAAGTACTTGAATTTGTAACACTGTACGTGGACGACATTGTTATTGCATCCAAGACATTTGAAGAGCATGTGGAACAAATAGGTCTGGTGTTGAAGAAACTAAGAGAAGGTGGCATGACCGTAAACTTGGAGAAATCAGCGTTTTTATGTAAGAAGATAAATTTCTTAAGCCCCATCATTTCACCGGATGGGATTTCAGCAGAGAGCAGCAAAACGAAAGCAATTAGGGAGTTTCCCAGTTCCAAAAATAAGAAACAGCTCCAGGCTTTCTTAGGACTTATAAACTATTACAGGAAGTTTATTGAGCATCACTATGAGATGGTATTGCCGTTGCTGAAGTTGACAAAAAAGGAAGAGCGTTGGAAATGGGGAAGTGAGGAAGAGGCAGCTATTGAGAAAATTAAGGAGAGTTTTATCAACACTGTGATGTTGAAACATCCTAACCTGGAACAAAGAATGAATCTTTGTTGTGATGCCTCGGGACAAGCCATAGGTGTAGAGTTGTTTCAAATGGATGAAGAAGGACAAATAAGACCAATTGCTTTTGCGAGTCGTGTACTGCATGGTCCAGAGTTGAACTATACCATCACGGAAAAGGAGCTGTTGGCTATTGTATTTGGTTGCCAACAGTTCAGAATTTACATATATGGAAGACCAACGACTCTCTATACAGATCACAAGGCCTTGACGTTTCTCAACAATTGTAAACTTTTACATGGGAGGTTAACAAGGTGGATCCTGCTGCTCCAGGAATATGATCTAGAAATCAAATACATCCCAGGAAAGGAGCAGGTTGTTGCTGACACGTTGTCACGCTATCCACCAGAAGGAGCTGTCGAGAAAGCAGTGGAGACAGAGTTTCGCATCATGACGAATAGGAGGGACAAGAATAGTGAGATTGACAGAAAAATACAGCATGAACTGCCAACATTCCAAAAACAAGACCCAAAGCTAGCCAATGTATTTTAGGAATTAGAACATACAGAACCTAAGCAGAGTATTGCAGTACACTATATTGTTCATAATGGTCTTTTATTTAGAAATAAAACCAACATTCCTGGGTTATGGACCATTTGTATTCCCGCCGGGATGGTAGTACTTGTTATTGATAGCTGTCATGAGGAGAATGGGCATGTAGGAGTAAAAAAGTGCTATATGATACTAAGAGAATCTTGTAATTTTCATAAAATGCACAAAATGATAGACAAGGTCCTACGCGGGTGTGACATCTGCCAAAAAACCAAGGTAAACAACATTAAGTATGAAGGGTTGATGAAAAATGTCATCACATAAAAACCTCTGCAACTGGTATTTGTGGATTTGTATGGGCCCTTACCATCAAGCATTCGAGGAGTTCAGTACATTTTTGCGATCCTTGATGTCTGCACTAAATATGTGAAACTCTATGCCATAAGGAGGGCAACAGCTGTAGCGGTGATGAATAAGGTAGTAAGCCACTATGCACAGGAGGTAGGGACTCCCAATACTATTGTATCGGATCATGGGACACAGTTTACAAGCAAGAAATGGCGTGAAACGCTAGGGAACTTTGGTATTACTGTGCGATATACTTCGGTCTATCACCCCCAAAGTAATGGAGTCGAAAGATTAAACAGAGAGATTGGAAGATTCTTGAGACTGTTCTGCCACCATAAACATGCCTCATGGGGAACATATGTTGCTAGGATTGAGATGTGTCTGAACTCAACCACACACAAGAGTACAGGCTTTACTCCAGTAGAGTTGATGAAGGGTGTTCGACCTACTAGGAAATTAGAAGGGTTATTTGACTTTCCACCGAGGATAGAGAAGGGGAGAGAAGAGAAGTTACACCTAGCTTTAGAAAGATTGAAGGAAACTGCCCAAAGGAGGAAGCAGTCTCATGATAAGAGAGTAAGAAAACCCTATGGGTATGAGACGAATCAGTTGGTGTTGGTTAAGAACCACCAATTATCTTCCGCTTTGAATAAGGAGATCAAGAAGTTCTTCTTACTCTATGAAGGTCCTTATCAGGTGGTGAAAGAGATCAGTCAAAATGTATACCTTGTGCAAGACTCTGAAACTAAGGAAATTATAGGAACATTCAACGTAGCTGAACTTAAACCTTACCACAGAAGAAATCGATGTAGAACAGTATTGGGAGGTTGTATGTTGTCAAATTGTCTGAGCAGTCTGAGAGAAGAGCTATATGGAGGAAAGGGGTGTAAGCCCAGTCGAGGGGATGCTGGAAGACTATAAAGAAGTCTCACCACTGTTGACGGGAGACGCAGTTTTCCCACTGTTGTTGAGGATATGAGGAAGATGTTTGTACGGAGGTGGGTTTTGGTGGCTGTGGAGATGATGTTTATGTCCTGAGGGACAATGGTTCTACGATGATATACTACTTATAATCTACATAATTCTATGATACTTCTATGATACTATAGTAATTCAATACTTCTTTAACCCACTACATGTATATGATGACATGATACTTAATAAAAAAAATGCGTCGAAGAGAGCCTGAGAGTTTGATGTTGGATCTCAGTGTGATGTAGAGTGCATTGCTCTAGGGTGATATAGTACATGATACCGTGGGATAGTTGTGAACCAGGTGGTTCTTTGTTGTGATTGTTGACCACGTTGATGTTTGTCAAACCTGTTGGAAGTTTGAGTGTTGTGGTGTATACACCACACGGATGGTGGCTGACACATGTGGATCATGTGGGTTTCTAAGAAGAAGTTAACTGTTGAGAATCTGTCGATTAATCTACGGAAAAGATTAGACACTTCAAGTTCTAAGCCCACTTTGTAATGGGAGCTGACCAGATATTGGAATTATGATGAAGATGAGAAAGTGAATAGACAAGTTCTATTGAGGAAGAGTTACAGGTGCATTTAAAGAAGTTATGCCAAGTTCGAGACGTTTTGAGATTTTGAGACAGTTGAGGAAGTGATTCAGTAATGAGGTCTTGTGTTTGAATTTGGTACAGGGCACACTGACTCTTCTAGACAAACTACGATGATATACTTTTTCTGAGTTCTTTTGGCGTCCAATGAGACTGTTGTTCTTTTAATGTTTTGATGTCTGATGAGATGAGTAATTTGGAGCTATGTGGATGGAGAGAGAGTTGAAGTGTCAAAACCCATAAGTGAGATGGCGTTCTGATGTGGCTATGATGATATATTATTAGAGCTCAGAAGCTCAATTTTCAGTCTTGAAGCCAGTGCCCACGATACCATCATTCTGAGATATATCGCTGCGACATGAGATTGGAGGTTTGGATTTAATGAACTGTGACGATGACACAGAAGCTTTACCTGCTGTGAGGTCTCAGCGGAGACCAGTTTCTGCGTTTCAGTCTTAGAATAAGAATAGGTTAGGAATTAGTGCTGCTGGTAGGTAGTCGGTATTAAGGAGTCTCTGTGGATTCATCAAGCAGATTTGGTGAGGGGTGATTTTAATTATGATTCAGACTATACTTTGTAGGTTGTATAGCCATGGAGGCATTGCAATATATAAGAACAGGTGGTGGACAGCCACGCTCTCCTGGCAAGTATATTAGATTGGAGATTTGAGGTTTGTAAATTTAGTGGTTTTTTTTATGTATACATAGATATGGTAGAAGAAAAGTGTGCAATTAGGAGTGTTCATAAATCCAATGTTATTCATATTGTAAAGTTTTCATTATATATACAAGTGTAATTAGGAGTGTTCATAAATCCAATGTTATTGATATTGTAAAGTTTTCATTGTATATACAAGAAGTACAATGATTAATTATGTTGTAAAGTTTGTGTTGTAGCGATGACAAGTTTTAGTATTGACTGTCTATTCTGTATTTTAACTCTACTCTTATGATAAGTGTAAACAGACAAGGGAAACAGACAGTATTACACCCTTGGCCCGGACTTGTATATAAAACATTGCAACGATTTTCTTTGTAAAAAAAAAACTTTTCTTGTTTAGGTAATAAACTATAGGTTAGATAATGCAAATAATTCACATGGATAAGTGATTGCCATTACTGAGTATTACATTTATAGGCTAATTGTTTTCAGTGTTTCAATCATGAGGCTCTTTTATTAAGTAATTCAAATAATTTTCAGGCTAAATATGTTCACTCGCTTGGCCAGAGAGGTTATCTGAGGTCGGACGTTGCTGCGCATGTCCTTCCCACAGATAAGGGAGGTAACTGTAATGTATACTTTTGTAAACCCTTAGATTATGGTTATTCTCCCTCTCTCAACTAATAAATGAGTCGCCGAGTTTCAAAACTTGCTAATTGACAAAAATAAAAAAATGGGGTTAGTGCGTCATAATCTTATCATGGTTGAAATACATCATTACAATCAACAAAACTGTGCCAAAAATGCCTATTTCTGGTAAAAATCAAATATCAAAAAGTGGGAACAGATTCAAACATTGCTAATTACACAGAAAAATATTTGCAAAACTCGCTAATTTAAACTTTATAAAAGAGTTGCAAAAATTTCTAGTTGATATTTAACAATATGGCTTCTATTCCAAACCAGTAACATAAACAGTCTAATTGCAGGCTGAAAAATGCCTCTGGTGTGATGGTTAGTCACTACTATTTTCTTTATTTACAAGGATCTGGTAAATATTTTCAATGTATAGAGACATTTTAAATTATGAAAATATCATTTAAGATGTTGGCGCAACTGTTATTTCAAGAGAATATTCAATATTCATCCAGCTGTTGGTGCTGAAAATAAGTGTGTTTATTATGGTTTGTTTAGTGGATGTTTAGTGAGTTTCTGTAGTTAAAATGGATATAGATTTGAATGTAGAAGATCAAGTTAGAGTTTCTGGTGTTATAAAGTGTGTCAGTAGGAAAAATAGTAGAAAAAAAGGGAGGCATCCTGAAGCATGGAAGCGAAATATTGCCAAAAAACAACGTCATGTTTCAAAACATTTACCCAAGATGACACAATGCAGTCATGATCCAGGTAAAAAAATCTGTGTTTAAATGCAATAGCTTGAGCATGCAAGATATTAGGAAGTTCCTTCCATCAAGCATTTTATGCATCCGCAGACAAAATAAAACAGGATAATTTCCTGTTGAAATACGTTTCTAATGAAACACCTGCTAGGTCTACAACTGACCGTAAGCCTAATGGAAATAGGCCTAGAAAAAAGAGGGTGTCTACTAACAAATATTATGAACCAAGATTCCGAAAAGAGACCGGAAAACACACTGTTCAAGTTTGCCAAAAGAAATTCTTGGATATTCTTATTGTATCAAGAAGCAGGATTCAGCGTATAAGCCGAGAAAATTTGATAACAGGTGAGAGCCCACAAGAGAACAGAGGTGGAGACAGATACACATTAAGATTTGCAGAAAAACTCCACTCTGTACAAACTTTTATTGAGTCACTGCAACCTCTAGAGTCTCATTATTGCAGAGAAAAGGGTTGCAATAGGCAATATCTTTCCAGTGACTTGTCAATAAAAAAAATATGGGCTAAATATAACGAAATAGCTCCAACTGAGCTAAAAGTTAAGTATGAGTACTTTAGAAACATATTTCAGATAAAATATAACATAAGTTTTAAGACCCCAGCTACTGATGTCTGTTCAGTTTGTTTGCAGCTCAAAGGTAAGCTCCAAAAGTCTCAGGGAAATAAAAAAGTACAGCTAATTACAGAAATTAGAGTTCACACTCTACGGGCTAGTGCATTCTATGAAAGTCTAAAAAAAATGAAGGAGTCATAAAGTTTTCATTTGACTGCCAAAAGAAACTACCGTTACCTAAGCTACCAGACTAAAGTAATTATTATTCACGTCAGGTTCACCAATATAATTTTACCATATGTGAAGGCTCTTCTAAGGACCCGCAGAATAAGAGTAATACATTCATCTACACTTGGTCAGAATCAGATGACAGCCGAGGTTCTAACCAAATTGTTTCTGCTTTACATCATCGCCTATTGAATACGCCACTTGATCATGTTAAAGAGCTTGAGCTTTATGCAGACGGGGCTGCTGGCCAAAACAAGAATTCTATATTGATAGGCATGCTTTGCAAAGTTCTTGTGGACGTCCTACCGCATAGTGTGACAAGAATAACTGTATACTTTCCCGTGACGGGTCATTCTTATTTGCCTGCTGATCGTATATTTGGCCGTTTGGAGAAAAAGTTCAGGAAAATGGAGACAATTGTAAGTCCTTCCCAGTATATTAGTAAGTTTGAAGAAGTAGGAACTGTGCTTCAACTTGGTAAAGACTACTTCTGCCACGACTGGAAAGAAAGTTGTAAAGAATATATTAAGCTAACACAATCCTGGCACTTTTCTTTCTCAAAGTCTAAAAGATTTGTTTTAACACGAAGCAAGAAGAACAACGCTTTGGTTCGCGGCGAACTGTTTTATATAAGCGACTGTTGTAAAGCATGTCCTATTAATAAACCCGGACTACTTATTGCAAATATGGAGCCACAACAATTACCATTTGGCATTTCAGTTAACAAAGATAAACTAAGTGACATCCAAAAACTTTTAACCAAACATTACGGGGAACAGTGGACAGTTATAAATGAGTTGAAGTACTATAAAGATATAATGGAACAAAATGTTGACCAAGTAGGCCCAAGAGTTGAGTCTGACGAACTTTTAGATGTTCCGATGGAGGACGAAAATTTCCGTGTATAATGAATGACTATAATTTTTATTATAAGTATTAATATTTCCTTGTCTACTAATCACTTACCATATTAAATAGGTTTAGGCTTATTATGTTTTTATCTACTTCGTTGTAATTTTACTAATTTTTTATTGCATTATTTTTTTTAACAATGTTTATACTACACGTATTTTATTTTAATAAGCCTTATACATATTGTAACATTTAATTTGAAAATTTTGTTTAAAATCAAGCTCAAGTAAATGTATTTTATTTGTTCTACCTTAGCCTAACCTAACCTCTTAAGTTTTCCTTACAACTGCAAAACAAGTTAATTACAAAAACTGCTGCAAAAATGTCTACTTACAAAAGCTACAGAATCAAAACTAGATAATTGCAAGATCCAGTTGCAAAAGTTGCTACTTGAAAAATATAATCTCATTTTATTAATTTATCTTTCCACCAAATTACATACAATTTTGTACAGTTACTACCACACACTATATAAACTAGAACATGCAAAAACTTGTGGCAAAAAACTGTTAGTTTCTTTATGATAACATTTTGCCCTTTTTCTCAGAATTCACTTTGATGCAACTAGGTAGATTTGAAACTCAGCGACTCAAATATGCTTCACATATTTATTAGTTTATCTTTGATATGTTTAATTCATTGTGTTGTAAATTTGAATCGAGTGGAGGTCTTCAATCTCCGCTAGAATATTGTTTTCTCTGTGGTGCATGTGCATTCTTTGTTCGTGTTTTTTTTTTTTTTTACGCGTCCCTGACGCCAATCCAGTCTGGTCTCGAGAGATATTCGGTCGCCATGTTTCTTTTTTCTCTTTTCGCAGTTTTAATATGAACAAAACATTACAATTGTGGGGAAATTATTATTTAATAAAAATACTTTGATGACCATGTTTATTTTTCTTTTTTCGGAGTTCGACTATGAACAAAACATTACAAACTCAAACTATATATTCAGCCTAAAAAGATTATGCGTTATTTTTGTCGGTCTGGAAGCTTATTTTTAAATTTTTGACTGGGAATTTTTAGAGTTCTTTAATAAATTGATTTAAACCAAATTTATATCTAATTACAATCTAATTTGGGTGCAACTTGAATTCAAATTAATACGGTATTTCATTGAGAAATATTGAGGGAGACAGTGCCCACAACATATTTCTTTGTCGGGGGCGTGTCCCCCACATCCCCCCACGTCAGACACGCCCGTGACTTAAAGTAGCAAATATAGCAAAACACATCTGATGAATTTGGACAATTTGAAAACAAATTGCTTACCTAAATGAAACCCAACCATTTAGTACTGATTAGGCTATAAATAGTTGCAATATAAGCTTACTGGACATACAAAATAAAGTGAAACAAGAGGCTACTACGTTTTAGAGCTCGCGAGATGCGATGTCGAAGATGCCATCTGCGTTTCATAAACACACTAATGAAGTACTAATTAGCCGTGTTGACATAGCTTGCAAAATGATTGGCTAGCTAGAACACGTGGTACCCTTAAGTTAACATTCACGTAATGTACAAGTTAAGTGAACGTTAAGTTAGCTGCATCGTGATGGCTTCCATTAAAGTAAAATTTAAGTAAACCTTAAGTTGATCGTGATCACGGCAAACGTGAACCGTGAACGTTAAGTTAACAATAAATCGTGATTCCGCAATAGACCGATTACGAGCTACACTATTTACTAACAGAAAATAAGGAAGGGACAGTAAATACACCAAAATTCTCCTGAAAAGTAAAATAAAAGCAGGTGTATGAAAAACATAAACCTCTTTATTTATAATGTATGGCTGCTCCACTTATTAATTAGAATACAATTCGGGGTTTTTATTAATTAGTTGGCTACATTGTGTTTCTCTTAGTACTTTTCAAATGCTGCCATCCAAACAATTTATCTTGTAATTTTACTACACTTTTATCTTAGTATACAATTAAAGAATGTTATGTTCAAATATTTATTCAATCAGTAAGTTAAAAAAACAATAATTGTTTCTAACCTTCTATGGATTAAAATTAATCTTTATATTCGTTATAATAATAAGTGTAAGCTTTTGGCAACACTGTATTTACCTATTTGATGGAAATTGTCTTCTTAGTTCTGAAGTTTTCTTGTACTACAATAAGTTTTTATTCTCGTTTGATATATTGAGGTGAGTACAAATATACAGTATATTACTTAAACATATTTTTGGTTGGATTGTAGTAATATATTGTTTGTGTTTCAAATTAAGGAATTGTAGCCTAATAATTCAGAACACTTAACCGGCTGGAGAATTTGGTGCAAACTATTGAGTTCAACTCATTATTTTTTATCAAAGTACAAAGTTTTAGTGTTAAGTTTTAGCGTTTGATTTTTTAAAGGATTATGATTATTATATCCTTCCATTATATCACAAATTGGGGAATATTCTTTTATATCGTCAAATATTTAATCGACACGTCAACTCATTGTTAATAAACATCTGAGGATTGTGTTATGCAAAAGTACATAGGCCTACGGATGGCATAATGAACACTTATTTAAATAAACTAAACCAATTTGAAATAATAAGCCCTAAAATTAATCCAATCAAAAAAACTCTACTTAACTTTAAAAAAGATTATTGTAGTTGAGTGGTTTTTAATTTTGTTATGCTTTGATAGGCTATTATCCTATCGAGGATCAAGAACATTTGCTTTTTATTTTTAAAAGGTAAAAAAGTATATTATCTTTCCAAACGAATCTGATAGCGGACGATGCCGGCATAAGTTACAAAGAGTAAAAATTTGTTCCAGGATAAGCCAAAGTGCACACCTATACTACAATGTTGGTGGCTTGGCGCTACCACACTTTTATATAGGTACTGCCATACATGTACAACAATTCTCTGATACATTCACCCTTCTGTCGATTTCACTCCATTGCTATAATTAAGTTAATATTAGATACAAAAAAGTTAATCATATACTAATAATAGGCCCTATTTAATTCCTAATTTAGAAAATATTTGCTTGACTCACCTATTTCACAGGGTATCACAAGACACAAAAGTTAACAACGACCACGCCTTGAACACCTTGCTTTTTTCCAAAGCAAACACACATCTTGCAAATAGAATAGGCCTGGGCCTTTTAAGTTACTTATTTCTTTATTCCCTTTACCCAACACAGATTGTATATCTTTTAGCAATGTTAATAAAACTCTAGCACACAGCTTTATTTAACCTTCTTACATTTAAACTACTGTAGGTAATTCAGTAACTACGCCAGGGAAACGACAAAAACTTTTTTAGAACAATTGCTACAGAATTGCTAACTTATATAAACCCTATACACTAAAACATCTATTATATTTAATCACAATAATTTAAAATTATATAAAAAAATATCTGTTGGTAATAAAAATCAACCAAGCCTAACCTAACCTTCCAAGTCTATGAAAATTAAATTACAATTAAATTTTGAATGTATTAATAGGTACAGTAAAGACTAGACCTAGTTAGTTATACCTATTTCTATGCAAAGTTGTCATTTATGTTTTCTGATTGTGACATTTTAGTTAATTAATAATTTAACCAATCAATTAAGATATTATAATGGCTGACTTTTTTTTGGTGCCATAGGTAATTAATAACGTCACATGGTAGCCTATAGGACCTATGTATATACTCTTTTTTTAAATTTTGTTGTTGTAAAAATAGCCTATATTTTTTCAAAAGAACCCATTAATGTTCTATAGATCTGATCTAAATGTTTCAACCTATATTCATTTTCAAACCATGAACTGTAATGTTAGTTAACTTGACATTGTATTTTAAAACTTCATTGGTGGTAGTTTGTCAAATTGATCAATGTAGTTCATATATGAAATATTTGTCAATAATACTATGAAGAAAATAAAAATTATGCTTGCCCTATGCCTCATTTGGAAAGGTAGTTTTATGATTTTGATTTTTAATTACCAATAGACATGTCTTTTAGTGGCAATAGACTCTCCCCTCCCCTCTTAAGATATTATTTTATTAAACTTTGTGAGCCAGTGAGCACTGGGGTCCAAGTTTGAGACTGGGACATACAAAAAATGTAAAGCTCAAACTAAATATAATCTAATACAATAACACCACTACCATGCACAATATTTTATTTTAGCTATAGGGCCTACACTTCTAATTGCACATTCAGATTAGCTACTTCTTAAAATTATTTAAGGAAACAAAATAAGAAGAGTTACTTGTAAAGAATTTAAAGGGATTTTCTCATTCCCTAGATGAATTCCCTTAAAATTCACAGAGAGGGTGAGAAACTAACAATAAACCCCCCAGGTCACTGCCAGAGTTATGTCGGGGCTTACTGGGTTGCAGTTGAGTATACAAGTCAAGCACACTTGTGCTGAGCTAACATTGCTGTTGTTTCTTAAGGTTTTACAAACACAATTTCAAGCCTTTTAATGCAGTTTTGTGTAGGCAAGTCTTAAGAGTGTAAGGTTAACTTTTGGGTAAAATCAAATAGATTTAGATTAATTTGTGTGATTAAGTGTAATTTGGGACCTAGAACCGAAATGATAGATATCTTTGAAATCTTAGCCACTTTTGACACTAGTGTAGCCTAAAAAGATAATTAAAAAGGCAACCAAAGTTTTCATGCTCTAATTTTTTTTTTCAGTAAATAATGGCAGATCGGTACGAAAGGAAATATGTTGAGAAAGAGAAATTAACTCCTCTTGGTTGCATATGTAAACGGGATAACCGATTGATCCGTTGTGTTTGTGGCTATACTATAGTGGGTCGACTTCGAAGAACTTGTCCAGTGCATTTGAATGTAAGTTTATAATTGCAATATTGTCTTTAAAATACATTTTAATTTGTTCGTACAGAAGAAAACATCTAGTTTTTTTTATATTGAAAAATAGATTGTATGGATAAGTTGGATCATAAAGGCCACATTGAACATTAAAAATACTAAATCACATATTATTAAAAAAATAAATATTTTAATCATCTTGAGTATAGAGAGTTCCAACTCGGTATGTTATTACTATAAAAATAAAAGAGTAGGCCTCCTATATAAAACATTCAACACTACTGTAAAGGAAACATGTATTTTTTACCAAATATTTGACATTTTTTATTTGCTACAATGGTGTTAATGTGGGGCTTTAAATCTTAAAAGCCATTCTCATAATTTGTTGACAAATGTGTGTGTGTAAACAATATTCTCTCAGGAGTTTGTTCCTTTCCATATGGAAAAACAACTTTTAACATGCATAGGGCCTATATTCTGCCAAACATTGCTCATATTTGGTGTGCAAATTCATCAGAGGAAAGAGTGAACAGATTTTATACACCAATTTCACATGTCAAAATTCTCGAAGCTATGTGAAATTCCCAAATATCACATTACAGAAAATTGAGGTTCATTAAAATAAGAATAGTGTCGCATTGCATGATGGTTCATCATAAAGTCCACACAAAATCATGGATAGGGCTGCGAGTTTGACACGCCTGCTCTAAGGCGCCACACTCACACCAATGATAGGTAGATAGGAATTAGAATCCTTACATGGTGTACTAAGAGTGACTTTTCCTAAACGTTTTTCCAATTTCCCTCCACACAAATGTTTCACACATCCTTTAAATACAACCTTTATTCATTCAATATAACCCAAATGGGTAGTGAGAGACGGTGACAAAAATCAATATTTCTTCTATCATTGGGGTTTAATGGAAAAAATGAATGGTCTAGGAAATTAAAATGGTTCCTCACAAATGTAAAGCTCCCTTAAGACAGGATATCCTTAACCCCTTGACAATCAGGGCTCGTCATAACATAGATGCCATACAGATAAAATGACAAGCAGGATTTGTACATGTAGATGACAGGAGTGGTATTAATAAAACTGGGTAGTTTTATTCCTCATATTTCAAGTAAACCTTTAGTTTTAGTTAATTTTGAATTCCTTTTTTTTCTGTTGATAGCAGATGATTACTTTAGTGCAGTAAATATTTGAAATGGCGTCAACTAGTAGATAGAAAGTTTCTTGGCCTATAAAGTGGCTCACTGATGAATAAATGTCACAATAACTTTGTGATTTCGGTAATGAAAATTATTTTATAGATACTATAAAATTGACACATATTTTTCTAAGGATTATGATCATGAAAGTGTGGACTGGAACCATCTGATATGGTCATTGATAACAATAACAAAGATAGACCCTGTGAAAGTGATGGTAGTGTTCAGATAATCAAACAGATGTAAATATGGTTGGAAAATTAAACTGTACTGTCTATGACAATCGAGGCTGCACAAGGTCTTCTGATAACAACACTCCTAATTATTTATCCATTTATCTGCAAATGTGGTATTTTGATGGTTCAACAAGTTAATTTGAATGTTACTCCCTCTCTGCTTCTAATGATTTCTGGTGTTGAATATCTTCAGCAGACTTCTGTGTTGGGGGTCAGGGGTTCAATCCTTGGTCCCGGCACAGCTTTATCTGATTGCCAAACCCTTCCTTCACCTCTGACAAGACGTGTATTAATCACAACTTGTGGATGTGAGGAATGCCAGGCCTCCACCGTGGTTCGGATCCCAAGTTGAACTGTAGGTCCTCCATTTCATCTCACAATCACCCTACCATTACACATTAGTAAATGTGTATGACATGAACATTAGTAAGAAGCGGTGCTAGTAACAATAATAGTAATGATAATATCTTCAGAAACTAATGGCCATTTTGATTTACAAATGGATGATAGCAATTTTTACATTGGTAAATGTGATACTAAGTGTTTTCCCACTACTGCTGATGTAAATTCACACCATTTTGCATTGTCTATTTTTATTTCACAGGCTAGAAAATAAAAATTACAAAGGGCCTACTGCTGGGGTAAATGAGCAAAGATTGAAACAGATAAATACTGCAAGTTGCGTGACATTGTTGGAATCTGTGCTTTCATCCGTAGCTATGGATAATGCTTCAAACTGTTAGAAATATTACATAATTGAATCCTCAAATCATTCGAATACTTTGAAAATCTTTTACCTTCTCAGAACACATAATTTTTGCAGTTTCAATCAAGCATTCCTTTATAAATCACCCAATTATAAAAGGTTTTGAATTTGATACAATCAAATGTGACAAGGTAAAACTAGCTTTCACTGCTGTCTCATTCACTTACTTTTTCAAAAACTAATTTCAACTCGTTCAATTTACTTTCTCTGATTTTTCCAACAAATAAATCATACTTCTCCTTGTGAGTACTATAATGATGATTAATATTGTACTCTTTACAAACACTGATTGCTTACAGATGAGACAAAGAATGTTTTTATTTATTTGATGAACAAACTATGTCAGCTCCCATTTTTTCTGAAACACAAAACCTTCCTCTTCGATTTAGAATTTTAAAGGCTTTGAAAAATAGATTTAGGAGGCCACACTATTTGAAGAGATATTAACAAGTCACCCTTTTACAAAATCTAATAACACATATTTCAATTTGAAATCATTCAAACTACGTTTATGTTACCACTTATTTATATTTCACCAAATACTATTAGGTGAATACCATGACTAGATGCCAAACAAATGAGGCTGATTTCAATATGTTTGTAATCTCTTAACTATGAATTAGGAAACTGCCAACGAGAATGAATGTTTTCTTTTATGTGTCAGCTTGTTTTTCTGCAGTGAGATTTCCACTAATGTTATCAGTAATATCAGGAAAAGTCGGAGTTAAAGGTCAAATCTCCTTCAACATCTACATTAACCTTCGCATATTTGAAAAATTTTGAAGGATGGCTAAAACTTCGGTAAATTATAAAACAATTTAATTTTATCTTACTAAATATTACATATTTCAATATTTGATCATTTTAAAACCATTACTAAACAGAATTTTAACACCGACTAGTAATTTAACTACTATAATGTAAGCATGGATCAAAAGCTGGTGAGTAAATGTTGATATATTATATTCACTATCGCCAACATATTTTTGTAAAAAGTAGAAATACATATAAAGAAATAACACCATGGCCGTGCATTTTGTCACAGAAGTCTTTCATAGCTTCGCTTTTTTTTTATTATTCAAAATGGCTGATACGGAATATTAGAAACAAAAACAGAATTTAATTTATAATTATTATCATAAAAATGCAGACATGCATGTGTAAAATTTGCAAAATAATTTTATCAACTCCACGATGTAAGTAAATATTAAAACTTTATAGATAATTTACTAAGCTTATCAGTAAGGCTGTGTGCATTAATTATTAATATAGGACTTCGACTTTGACTTTTCCTCACAAGTTTCAAGCTTTGCTTCGACTTCACTTCACATTTAAAAAGTGTCCTTCGCACACCCCTAGTTAGGTTTCTCAGGAGGAGGACAAGGATGTATCACTCCATTGCTTGCTGACACACACTCACTCGCTTTATACTCACCTGACAGACATCGTACAGTCGCATTTATGAAAAAAAGAGTAGGGCCAAATTGAATGTTGTTTCCTTATAAGCTCCGTGGGCCACACAAAGACTTACAGATTGGACTGCATTTAATGTTGTTTCCTTATAAGCTCCGCGGGCCGCACAAAATCATAGATCAGGCCACTAGTTTGGTCTAAGATGAGCTATTTGGTTGATCCCAATCATTTGTTGCCATTCTCTAATGCTGATAAGATAATAGTTGCAAACCCCTTGCTGTAAAACCCTAAAGCTCACGTGTGAACATTAATCATTTATATTATTAATAATTCATGAAAATTATTATTGCACATTGATAATAGCGTAGTAGAGTTATTCAGAAGCCCTAGGTTATGTTTTGTACTTTCATCTTTTCCATTAAGGAAAGCTAACAATAATTTTTATTTATTGAAAATAATACTCTCTGAATTATATAGTTACTAAAAAACAACAAAAATATTATATTAATGACAAGATTAAATTGAAAATAACATAATAAATATTGACTGATAAATACATTTAATTAATGACAAAGGGAAGTATACATTTGCTAAGCAGTCTCTTTTATAACACCATGTCTTACTACCCACTCGGGTTATACACTTATTCACTAATTATGCTAACTGGCTAGAGATGAGGAATGTTGAATTTAGAGGAAGTGAAACTGAATTTGCGTGGAGGGAAAGTGGAAAACCATTTTAGAAAAAAACCTTTGGTACATTTGGCTGGGATTCAAACTCTGAACTCCCTGTCATTGGCAATCTACTCATTGCCTAAATCATTTAGTTTTAATACCCCTGAAATATATGGTTGTTAAGCTTTTTAGAAAGCTAAAGTTTTTTCGGCATCAAAATTATATAATGTTGTCATCCAGGGGAGGTCTGGTACGGTCACAAACATCTGTGTGATAAAGCCATAGTTTTGGGAGTGTTACAGCTGTTTCTTTGATTACTCAAGCAAAACTATCTAACTTAAAGATTAAAAAACATGCTCAGCATGTAGCACATAGGTGACACTTTTTCTCAGGAAGGCAAATTTTTTTATTATATTAAAAACTAAAAAAAAAAAATCTTATGTTACGGAAGGACAAAATAAAGACATGATAAAATCATTTGAAAACTTAATATAATAATCATCCTCCACTTTACATTGCAGAAGTTGTTGGCCTATGTAATTGGTAAAAAATAATTATTGAAATAATTATTTTGAAGATTATTAAAAAAAAAATTAAAACATGTACATGTAACATTATGAAAGGACTATTTTGTCACACTTGTAATTAGTTAATAAGTCCACATTAGTTTGTGTCGGTAATTGCTGTCTAGACATATGAGACTGCCCAAATGTAAAAATACATTATTACCGGTATTGAGATTTTTTAATGTAAACTTTCTGAGCATACAGACCATATCAGCACATGACTTAAAATCTAATGAATGAACACAACGCTCAACAATAAATTCTTTCCTGTATAGGGGAAACCCACTGTACCAACAATAAATTTGTCGGCATCGTTGGGAATCGAACCAAGGACCCTTGAGTCAGTAGTTGTGAACACAACCAAATGAGTCGCACATTTCCTAAATTAATGCTTAGTTTACAAGAGACTTACCTATGGGCATGTTTCAAAATTGTCGCTTTCAACCAAACATAACTTAGTTCTTTGGAAATTTAAATCATATTTCATTGCACCTTTGGCCTTTATTCAAGAGTTATTGAACCTGCAAACTGCAACCAACAGCATCAGGAGTATATTGAATGTAAAAAACATTTTTTTAAACTGATAAAGTTTTTTATTCAGTATTAAAATTTCAAGGCCTACACATGTTGTTATGGAAGGACGATTTTGTTGTAATAATTGTGTTAAACTAGTTTAAAGGCAATATTTGCAAATATTGTTGTGATAGTAATTATTTTATGAGTTTGTCTTAGTGTAAATCTTGTGAAAAAATATCATAAAAATATACTAGCACAGATTATAGTCAGAAATATTTATATAGCATTCAGTGCAAAGTTTTTATCTACAGGATAACTTAGTTTTGTTACAAGAAAAACAAGATTATCTCAATACCAGTACACATCAGGTATTATGTTATGTTAAAACAAATACATTATTAGTTTGCTTGTTTTTAAATACACAATCTTCCTTATCAATTACTGACTTTTCTCTTTTCTCTGGCCAAAACACTGTCTTACTTGTATCATCCCCATTACTTGGAACTCCTTGTTTAGAAGAATTGCTTGTAAGATCCCTAATAATCGGTTTTATTAGTGTAAACATTCATAGGGCCTATAGCCTTCTGTAGGCCCAACAAATTGGTCCTTCCATAGCAGCAATTTGTTTGCTCTATAACTTTTTAATAGATTAAAAAATAATAATATAGGAACATAGAATTGTGTATAGAAATACAAAGAAAGAAGGTGCTTGAACAAAAGATATAAATTTGTACTATTTTAGGGACACTGCTAATTAAACTATTTAAAAAATGTTACGGTAGGACATTTTAACTTTTGGGGAGACTTGTAGCATATAAAGTTAAGGAATTATTTTTCATTAATTTTTTTCATAAAGACAATAAACTATAGTAAGTGGAAAAACACAATTTTGGGGCTAGCAAAAATTAATATTTAGTAGATATCTTATAAACTGCTGTCCTTCTGTAACACAGTTTTCTACCATTTTTCAACTTTCATCGCACATAAAATGAAAATAAGCTTGATAAATCAATATGATATTTATAGTATGAAAAAGCAATTAATTAGCTCTACAATTGTATGTATAACATGTCACTTTTGATTCAAATTTAAAATTGTAATCTTTGTCCCTGATAATCATGGCTTCGCCCTGTGTCCTTGTAGGTTTATAAAACTATATTTTAAATGTAAGCTATCACTAATTGTAAAACATTATGTAAACTGAACCAATATTAAATGTCATATAGGATTTAGGATTATGTTTTCTATAAAGCTTGGATTTCATGGTATATTGGGCAGGATTGATCCATCAATAGTCGGTCATAGACATAGACAGCTTGTCTGTGTCCTAGGTGAAATAGAGGGTGACACCAGTTCTGGACGTCCATGTGACCAAAAAATTAATTTATTTAGTTGTGATCTCAATAAAAGTACTGTATGTTTGTAATACACTCAGGCCCATATTTATGCATCCTAATGCCCCTGGACAAAAAAAACACTTTTGCCCTCCCCCCCCCCCTCCCCACATAGAAAATATACACAGGATTTTTTAGTTTATTTCGATAACTTCTTACGCTTATTTAAAAACAATGCAGGGCTCCTCTGTCTCTACCTTTCAATTTTTCTGTGTGTGTGTGTGTTTAAAGTTGGGAAAGGAGCAAAAAAACATAATTTTTGGTTTTGTGTTTAAGTTTTTTTAAACTGTACTGGATGGGACCAGTTCTTCTTTTTCAATGATGTTGGGTATTGTGTCTGTATTTTTATTTGAGGGAAGAGTTTCCTCTGTCATCTGATTTCTTTGAAACAGATTTCATGAAAAGTTTTTGGTGTGAAACTTTCTTCAGTACTTATTTTTTTCAAAGATCAATGAGCCCCATTAAGTCTCATTTTTCCATCCATCTTTTTCTTTACTTGCGCAGGCTATCAAAATCCAAACATTACCTACAAACTCATTAATTCAATCCAACACAAACAACCAAAATGGTGCCATAGGGTCATTTATGCACAGAAAAATTTGACAAAAATATTTCAGCTCCTTTGTACAAAAAAAATCTGAGATGCAGGGGGGTGGCCACAAGAGAGGAAAACCTGGAATAGTCAGGGTATTGAAAACTGAGAAAAAATCAGGGAAAAGTTGGGGAATTTGACAATGAAACAGGGAAAATTAGTCACTATTTACATTTAAATCGGAACAAGAGAAACCTCTTCAACATTGTAAATGGCATTTGAGGTCAAATAAACTAATAATTAATCAACCTTGGGCACATTGTGCTGCTTTGATTATTTTCTTCAGCTTAACCAAGGTCATATATTGCACATATGTGCAAACTCTGTTTAGATTTAGCTAGAACGCCTGATAATAGATAATGCCTGCAAACATAAATAATTACTTTGTTTGTGGGAGTAATGAACAAAAATTTAAAAGCAACAATAATACTGTTAATTTAATCTGTTCAAAATCATTCCTTGCTAAGATTATTGAATCTTTCTATTTTGAAATCATTATATTGATTATCAACTATTTTTATTGTGGTCACCTCCAAGGGTCCTTTTATACAGGAGTGTCTTGATGCGTGACAAGTGTGATTGGGAGATGTGATGTGTGTCCTGGTCTTTGTTTTAATACAATCAACATGTTGCACATTGTGAAAAGGGTGGGAGGTTGCCACTCTCTTGTTTTCTAACACTAGGGATGGATCTGTGCGTTATTGTTGCCATCAGTAACAAATAAAGGAGTAGACAATAGTTACCCAGACCACGAATAAGAAACGCACTTACCTGCTACAGAAGTGTACTAATACTGACTTGAGATACACTGAGGTTCCAACATGAGTGGCGCAAAGGTTGATTTCCCTCCATTCTCGCTAACAGGATGACACAAAAGCCGACGGCTGTATAAAATGCCACATTGAATATAATGTATCTTGGTTAATCTTTCATCATTTTTTACGCTGCGTTCTCTAGATTACGACACACTTTTCAGATCGCGACAACATAAATGATGCATGGCTGAGTATAAAAGGACTCTAATATTTGACAAGTGATAATGTTGGCATTCATTTTTACACATTTTAAAAATTGATATTGATTGTTTAACCATAAGTAGATTATTCAAAATAATGGAACACTTGTTATAAGAAAAACATGTTAAATGTTGTTTGTTTGTAAAACTCACAACTGTGAATATTGTGCATCAAATACAGTACTTCCTCATATTTAATTGAACAGTGTGTATATATAAATGATAACATTGGTAAACAAGTCAAACACTACCAGCTATTTAGTATTTGAGTGTTTTGTAGGGATCGAGAAGGATAATTCAAAGGAAATGAACACACATTTTTGTAGAGGGAGTGTGTAAAACCATCAAGGATAAAACCCTTCATTACACTCGGTCACTATTTGAGCCTTGACCTCCCGTATCACCTAGAAACCAGAGATGAGACTGACACCGTTTTCAATGTACTCATCAGTACAGGTCACAGATAAATGACCTAACCATGTTGGCCATTGACGATCCATCTATACCTAGAAGTTTACATTTATATAAATGGGTAAAACCTGATCAGGGGAAAAATGAAATTTTTTCTGGAAAACCTGGAAAAGTCATAGAATTTGAAAAGTGAATTCCTGTGGCTGTCCTGTGAAAGGGCATGTGGCATTAGGAGATTTAACTTGAAATGAGCCTGTTCATACTAAAAGAACAATGTCGGAGAAATATCTAATTTATACAGTCAATTTAGCAAATATTTTTTCTTGCTATTTAATATTTTGAAGGTGTTAATTTCTGTGTGTGTTTTAGGTCATGTATCTCCACGATTTAGATTGCTGCCCAAGTTGCAAGCGCAGTGCAGCTGTGATGAAAGAAATTGAATAACAACATGCTGATTAACCATCATCCTCCCTCAATTTTTGTTTGTTTGTGAGAAAAGTACTCTTTTTGAACCCATGTTACTCTAAGCATAAACTGTGATATATATACTCGTGCATTTTCCTATTATAATCATACATGTTGGGTGTGTTTATTTAAACTACAAACATTGCACTATTGGTATTTGTGATATTCGATGTTCTTGTAAGTATAAACCAAAAAACGAAATGTAATCATTTATCCTGAATTGTATAGTAAGATAGTGTAGGAACACAGTACAATAATGTAAAGTGGGTGATAGTGAAGGAAGACAACCTGAAAGGATAGTTAGGTTAGACCTGGATAGAAACAAACATCTTAATTTCTTCTTAAACTTTTCACATTTCCAACTTCTTCACACTTCCTGCTGTTCTCTAATCTCTACATTACATGTTTCCTTAATTCTTGTTTACATAATGTCCCACGAATACTACAGGATTTTTATTTGTATTTGAAGTGTTTAAGTGTAAGAAGAAATTAAGAGAGAAGTGTGTTTGTTCCTATCAAGGTCTAACCTAACTATCCTTTCAGGTTGGCTTCCTTCATTATCACTTACTTTACATTATTGTATAATGTTTCTACACTGTCTTATTATCCATTTCCAAGCCATTAGGTAATAGTTAATTTTATCATCATAAATTATGATATGAATCCTTGACATTTGTTTTTAAATTAAACATTGAAAATAGGATAGAAGGGCAAGGCATACACACTTAACAGACAACTGTAGGCCTGGAAGCTCACAATTAAAAACACATCATTATTAAATTTTTGGGGTACATCAGCCTCCTTCTTCAGCAGAAAGGAGTAAAACACAAACTGGACTCTGGAAGCCTGACTAGGGTTGTTGCTTGTTTTCTTCTTCATTATTTGAACAGATTCTGAACCTAATTTATCAACCAACAACAATACCTCCATTTCCAAAGCAACCATCCTCTTTGTGTAAAAGGCTCCCTACCCTATAGCCTAGCTAACAGAGCCAATTTTCTGAGGAAGAAGATCTTAACAAGCAATGTCAACAACTTTTCAAGGTTTTTGCAATCCGAGGATACCCTAAACACATAGTCAACAGTCAAATAAATAAAGCCCTCTCTAACCAATGAAGAACCTATCGATAAACAACCTTCCAATGACATACCACTCACCACCCGTTATTATGAAGGACTAGACAAACTCATATTGATCCTGAACACAATCTAAATATATCCTAACCTCATCACCTCTGACAAAATCTTCTCAACAGTGCTCCAAGGATTACATTCAAACACTCCCCTAATCTCCGAAACATTCTGGTTCACCCTAAATTGCTCGATCCAGCCACAAATAACAACAAACACCAAGACAAAGGTTCCAACCCATACAACAAACCAAGATGCAGTACTTGCAAAATTCACCAACCTTCCACCTCATTCAACAGAACAAATGGAGTACTCCATGAAAGACCACTATGACTGCTCTACAGAAAATCTTAGATACCAGTTACAATACAACTATTGCATTGCTGAATATATTGGTCTTACCACAGGAACACTCGGACAACAAATGAATGGACACCATTTTGATACCATCCACAACGACCCTGAAAAACCAGTAGCACTTCATACTCAAACACATAATTCCAATTTTGACTCGTGCTGTAGTACTAGAGTAGTACAAGCCCTCCCCAATAGTTGCAATGCTTACCAGCTTTGTAGGTGGGAACTTGCTCACCAATATAATCCAGGCACCCCTCTGGATAACCATCTCTCCTTTTCCTCCAAACAACCCTACTCAAACCAGCCATAGGCCTAATAAAATACAAAATTCTATCCATCTAGTAAAGTTAAGACACAAGTTTGAACAGGCTACTACAAAATCCAAGCAAAATAAGTATTCAAGAAACGGTCAACAACAGTATGTAAGTGACCAGACCTACCTCTAGCCATACTGCCATAGTTCAGTTGGTGTTTTACTCTTCTGCTGAAGAAGGGACTGATGTACCCTAAAAATTACATAATAATGTGTTTTGTTGTGTTTTTAATTGTAAACTTTAGAGTCCCACAGTTTTCTGGTATGTGTATAATCCTTGCCCTTCTATTTTCTTTTTGATGTTTAATCTAAAATAGTCGTTTGGTGCCATTTTTCCTTTGTTGACATTTGGTTTTAAGTCCCAGAACTGTACCGATTATCATCAGCCAAATTCTTACCAATATCCACAACACTTTCTTTCTTATAAGACACTATATATGTGAAATTAGTCCGACAGTTGATTTGTATCGTATCGGCAGTGCTAAGAAGAAGTGAGAAGTGTGTCTTGGGTTGCTCAAGTGATATAATATTGTTATGTAAAGCTCAAAGTTTAGAGTTAGAAAATATTTTCTTAACATATTTTTTAAGTTTATCACTTAAGTTCATCAAAAGTTTTCTTAGCGAAATGATGTACTTAAAAACTTATTGTTAATTGTTATGTAGATGGAAAACTAAGTACCTGTATACTCTATGTGCCTGATGACTCAATTGTGGGAAAATACTTTAAAATAATGAAATATAACTTGAGAGATATATTGGCACAACCATTTTGGAAACAAGTAAACTTTTCTCTTCATTTCTCGATATACTCTTCATAGAATATTTAATTTAGAGAATATAGAAATTAAGTGTGTCAGTTAGAGAAAATTTTGCTTGTTTTTATCAACTATATTTTTATGTTTGCACTCTTCCCTATTGTTCGTAATACACAATTTTACAGTATCTTTTACACCATTTTCATAAATACCCAGTAGCAGATTATGTTCAGTTGTTAGGGCAAGCCAGGCTTGATAGAACTATACTAGTAGATTGTTCCTTTATCCGCTTAAACCAACCACAAACACAATAAAGTAAGGGGTATTGGTTGTTCAAGTGTGATACTGATGGGGAAGAAACAATTAACTACTACTTTCATATCAAGGCTTGATGGCACTTTCTGTATATTCTGAAGAAAACCTAGTAAACAACTTGTGAAATACAGTATGGAACTACTAAGAATGGGTATATGTGCAAAATATCTGACTTTTTCATATATTGATTCACTAAAGTTTAAAATAAAACTTTTTTTTTTAATGTGGCTGTGTTTTGTACATAATTTATAGCTTAAGGCTTTGTATGATTTGTGGTATTGTTTATATTTAACCAGCACTTTTTCCCCCCCAAATGATCTGACCCTGTTTAAAGTTGTACTGGGGGAAAAAAGTTTTGTTGAGGGGGGCCTCAAATCAAGCGAACTTTATCTTTACTCACAATATTGTTGCCATATCTTGTCTGGCCTTGTTCTGAGCTATCTACTAGCAGAGGAGCACTTAAAATAAAAGAAATGTTCATTTAAAATAGACAAAGTAATTGATTTTAAAGTACTTATTAAATATCAGGATATTTTTGTATCAAAATATTGGTTAGTCACATACTCCTGAGCTTTCATAGTTACAGAAAACTATTTTTTTGTCTACATACATGAAAAAATTGCAAAACAACTCCCACACACTACAACCAAAACATTCAGAAAATTTGTATGTCATATTTTTGTGTATATTTTCAGCGATGTTTACCAAGCATTTAATGTTATAATGGTCAAAACAAATTTTTTATAGAGAATAAATTAAGAGTATTCATCTCATTAAGGGCCAATCTCTTAAATAATTATATTGTGTTTTTCGATATTATCTGCTCAACCCTTGCATACTTAGTGAGATGGTCCCCTTCGCAGGACTGCGGAATCAGTCGGTGAAAATGTACAGACTCAGACTACAGCTTAAAAATAAAAATTTACAGTATTATAACAATATATGGTAAATATATCATTTTAATTTTATACTTTTTTATTCTTTACGACCATTATTTGTAATTTGGATTGACAAATTCATTTAAATATACATTCAAATGTCAAAAAAGCTCCCCATAAAGTCATCTTTGTTAGAGCATTTTACTTCCGTAAGTTTGCTATTACTAATTGATATACTTGAGCCATTTATGAAGGAGTCTTGAATTGAATATTATTTACATTTAGATATTGTACAATTACTTTTTTTATAAAGTATTGTATTAAAGAAAAGGAAAGTTATGCTAGTACAAAAAAATCACTTTTGAGATGTTTATTTACTATGCCAAAGCTACATTAAATTTGCAGTTTAAAAAAATACAAGTGAACATAGAAAATAACTCATGTTGAATTGTGTGGAATTTATTTAACTAGTGAAATAAAGGTTAAGTAGATACAGTCAAGGTCACATCACATCCATAGTTCCTTGACTATTTATGATCCTTAATATCACATTAATGCAGAAATACAAGATTTTTCACTATGGTTTAAATTAGGAGGGATAGCCAGCACACTTACCTTGGTGATACTGGAGTCGACATTGTTTAGATAGAACACTAAAACTTTCACTGTCTACTGTAGTCTACTCTCTTGACCTGATGAAGCTGTCTGTGACAGTGAAAGCTTGTCCTTAAAAATGTGTGTGTGTTTTATAGTGTTCTATCTAAACAATTTCTACTCCAGTATCACCAAGGTAAGTGTGCTGGCTATCCCTCTTAATTTAAACCATGATTTAGCCTAGTGCTCTATTCCAAATAAGATTTTTCACTACTAATTTTGCTTTGATTTTACACTAAAGATGTAAAATGCACTTTCTAAATACTTTTAGAAGGGATCTTATATATTCATAATCTTCACTTTATATTATTCTGTTTAATTTATGTATAAGAAACAAAGTATTGATTGTAATTTTTATTTTTTATTTATTTCCTTGTCTCCAGAACATTTTGTTTACAAAATTGATGTCTCACCACGATAAAAATAAAGCCATCTGGAGTAGGATGGTTTTAAGGAAGTCAAAGGGTTCAAACGCACATTAATTTCCAATTTATAAAATATAGTTTGAGTTATAGAAGAGTTTGCTAATTATATACTTTTTTTTACAATTTCCATATGGTTTAATATTTGATGTTCATATTAGTGGTACTTGATATGTAATATGAGATTAATTTATCAGAGGATAGATGAGAAGCAACTTAAAGAAGGGTGGAAATAGATTGTTAATGTACCTGAAACCTGTCGGGCTAAATTTGAGCACTCTAAGTCTCAGTTTGGCAGTTACTGATAAAAATAGAATGCGCTTATCACCCTTTGCTTACTGAGAAAGGTAGCAAGCAAACCTAACTTGTTTGGTTCCACTATGCAGTAGCTAAATGTTTCTCAAAACCTTGGGGCTCTCCGAAACCTTTTCAGCGGTTCCTCAAGACTTAAGAAACTTTGTGGGACTGTTTGTTTTATATACTTTAATCAAAACAAAATATTGCAACAGATTGAATAAAGAAGACTTGCTGATACAGATATCTTTTATTAAAGCCAGATATTAAAGAGATTGCATAAAATGGTTAAACAAGACCACTATTCATACTTAAAAAATTATTTTGGAAAAAATAAATTTTATGTTTAGTAAATAATGTTTTTTTTTTTATTTATAGTTAAAATTAAATTATACAAAATTTCCTTAGGATTTATATTCTAATGGGGTAAACATCAATAGGGAAAAACCTACTTACAAGCTTTTTGGGGCTCTACAATTTTTTTAGGGGTCTTTTATTTGAAATATTAAAACTCATGTTGCCACAGTGGCGGGAAAAAATATTACAATTGTATTTACATTCTTAATTTGTTTAGTTAATAATGTAAAGAGAAATATTAGGGAAAACCTCGTACTATATTTGGAAGAAGGTACAAGAAAGGTGGATTAAGACAGAAGAAACTAACACATATGGCTTTTATAATGAAAATAAGGACACAGTCTACACTTCACATTGCTGTCACTGGACAAAGAGGTAATGGCTGCCCCTCAAAGAAAATTGATTGTACCTAACCAATCCGCCAACCTAGGTTTCATTCTATCTGAAATCATCAGGAAGGAGTGTGAAAGACTAAATACAAAAAACTCAAAATGGTTCAAAAGGAAATAGGTAAACAATAAGACACTGAGATAGGAATATGTTAGTCAAATTTACTGTGTTTAAAATGTTGGTTGTTTCACAATTTATTGTTTTGAAAAACTCACTTTAGTTAATTTTAGTTAAAAAAATTGCTACAATATAGTTTTTGGTCATAAAATAAAATTTGAACTACAAAATGTAAATGAAAACATACCGAAAAAGAAAAAAAGAGTAAACTTAAATGTTCTCCTATGTTGTCAGTTACTCAATGATATATATTTTTAATTTTTCTTATATATTTAATATATCAAGTATTGGAATTTAATTTAATTTTACACTTACTAAGACATGTTAAAAAAAAAATTGCCTTAACACTTTAAATTTCATAAAGATTTTTAAAGTGGATCCACATAGCATCGAATAAAAGATTTATGAACAGTAACTTTTTTCATAATGACATATATATATATCTTTATAGCGTGGAAAATATCTCTGGAGAAACAATGCAGAAGATGAAAACAGTGAAAGTGACATGTGTATTGGTAATGATAAAGGTGAACTCCTTTAATATGTGAAAATAGCCTCAAGGGATCTATTATTTTAATATTTAACATATTGAAACATAAAGTTATCAAGCTTTTTTATGAAACTAACAGAAAAGTCTTAAATGTTCTTAGGTTTTTTATGAAATAGGATTTTTGACCAGCACTTAAAACTTCAACCAAAAAGTCAACGATAATTAAATCTAATTTCTGAGATGTGATTTAAAAAAAAAATTCACACAGTTGAAATCATAAAAATCAGAACCAAATCCATTTCAAATAGGGCAGAAAAGGCATTTCCACCTCAACTCGCTAGCTCGAATTGGTCGACAGCAAAGGACAAATTTTGTTTTTCAATGAAAATAAGACATTTTTTTATTTGAGAAAAATATTACTAATTTTTGGGCATTCTAATTTTAAAAGCGGCAATTGCTGATTATCAAAAGATAGACAAAAATTTTTTTTTAATTCTTTCAGTTTCAAGATGGTAAACTTTTCTTTTTTGATTCCGATAGTTTTTTTCTTTTGAAATCCATCAAAATATAAAAAAAAAGTAGGAAACTCTAATGGGGTGGCTTTTCTTTGAGTAAAAAAAACTTAATATTCTCAAAAATGTCATTTAAAACAAATCTTTTTCATATTTTGATAGATATTTTTAAAACTACTTGGAAATATTAAAGAGAGGGCATATTATTTATATAACTTATTCGGAAGAACAATTTTGTTTTTATTGCTTTTATTTTATATCCTGCTTTGATTTAGAAATCACTTGATTTTTTTTTTTTAAGAGAAAAAACCACTTTACCCCTACAGCTTGTGGGCACACGATGAATTCTATAGGATCATTATGTTCACCATCTCAATACATATGTAAAAAAAAAATTATCTCCAGAAAAATCACTGCTATTTTGAAAATTTTCTTTTTATTTCTGGCGGGGGAGGAGGGCACATAAAACCCTAAGTAGGTTTATTTCACTGGTCTAAACAATACCACCCGCCTCGGTGGCGTAGTTAGCTAACGTGCTAGTCGTGTTGAGCTCGACTGCCGAGGACGGGGAGATTGAGGTTCTAATCGCGGTCAGGTGAACTGGGGATGGTTTTCCTAAATGGGTTTCCACGCAAATGCGGGTTCACTTCCTCTATATTCAACCTTCCCGATCCCTAACCCATTAGCGTAAATAGTACTTAAGCATATAACCCGAATGGGTAGTAAGACGAGGTGCTAAATAAGTAAAAAAATAAACAATAGCAATATAAAGATATCGGAGCACCTCAAATACATTGAAGTAAATGGAATGTTTTTTCATTTGGCAATACAATTCTGAGTTAACGGTGGCGATAACCTTTTTTTAACAAGGATAAATTGGAGACACAATGGGGGGGTTGCGTGTATTATTTACAAGAATTGGACCATAATGGATGGCATATATGTAAGCAATGACAAACTTCAAATAAGATTTGGTTATGTTATTTAAACTTATTGAAGAAAGACCGTGTCTTTGGAATAAAAAGTCCAAGGAATACAAAAACAGAATACTGCAAGAGAAAAACTGGGTTGAAATTTGTCAATTTATTGATGATACAATTGAAAACAAGACAACAGAAGAAAAGAAAAAGACAGGTAATGTATTTGAAGTTTTATATTTATTTTATACATTCAAAATAATTGTACAGTATTAGATATTTATATTTTAGATAACTGGTATGATAAGGCACCTTCTTTTGGAATGTTGGTATTATTTTATGACGAGTTGCTGTTGTTAAGTGAAGCCATCTTTAAGCGTGCGCATGCGCAACGCGTATCCACCAGACAATAGACAGTCGAGTCATGCCCGTTACAGGTTTGAGACACACATTCGTGACTTTGTCACTTGTAATTTTATTGTGCTGACTGGTGTTTGTTTTATTGTGTTATCTTGTTTGTTTGGTTCACTTCACCCGCGGCAATCTTTCTCTAACAGGTTATGGGCCCATGTTCGCGAGTGTCGTGTAAAAGAGTAAGTTTAACATAAAAGATAAACGGACGCGTGAGAGTTCCGAGATCGACGCCATGAACACCGCGAACTTCTAGGCAAAGACGATAATGATACCTGGAAACTGCAAATGCGAGCCGATTTATGGGAGTTCGTGAATGATGGTGCGTTAAAACCCGAGTTGACGAACGATCGTGCCAAAGAAGCCAACGTGCGAGAATGGGTGCGCAATGATATGAAGGCGCGGTCTGACATAATTGTTATCTATAACCTCGAGCGAACGCAAGCAAGTGAAAAATTGTGAGACATCGCGTGAAATGTGGCAGAAATCGGAAGAATCAATCCAAAGACCCGGTGAGAAAGGCAACCCTTTTGAAAAGGTTGACGCTACAGAAAATGGCAGACATTAGTGATGTGCGCGCGCATCTGAACAGTTTTTTCTACTCTGTAGAGAAGTTGAACGACATGAAAGTCGCGATCAACCCAGACTTGTTGACGATTTTATTACTCTACAGCTTAGCCGCTAGTTTTGAGAACTTTCGGTGTGCCATTGAATCGCGTGACGAATTGCCGACACCAGAGGCGCTTCGCATTAAAATTATAGATGAAAGTGATGCTCATAAGAGCGATGCGCTGAACGCGTCATCGGGTGCCATGTTTGCAAAGAAAAATGGTGGCTGGCGCGATCGGAAAGACAAACCCGACGTGAACAAAAGTGACTGCGATAAACAGAGAGGTGCACACGTAATACGATGTTTTAAGAGCCGAAAGCCTGGGCATAAGGCGAACGAGTGTTATAGCAAGAACAAAAAGGAATGTGCGGATGACGTATTTTTAAATGTTTCGGCATGCAAATCGAACGATATAAACCGGAAGTGGTGTCTGGACAGCGGCGCGACAACGCACTTGTGCAATGAGACAGAACTTTTTCACGAAATGTATGACACCGGGCACGGTGCGCTAAACCTTGCAAACAGTACGACAGCTGACACGGCAAGCGTAGGAAAAGCACAGTTTGTAGTGAATGTATTCGCTGACAAAAGGAACGTAACGCTAGACAATGCAATGTATGTACCGGACTTGAGAACGAACCGGTTATCGGTAATTAAGATAACGGATCGTGGGTTTGATCTTTGGTTTCAAAAAGACCGTGCCATTAAACAAGACTCGAACAGGAATACTGTACTAAGTGCTGTCTGAGTCGACGATTTGTATTACTTGCATGAATTCAAACAGGACGTCTGCACTGTCATTTCAGTTTCAAAAGAAAACAAAGTTCCGTTTGATTTGTTACACAGACTCCTGGGTCACACTAATGACAAGGACATCGCAGACGCCGTCCGTAAAGGTGTCGTGAAGGGAGTTGTGCTGGCGGATTCAGCAAGTAAGTTGAACTGTGACATTTGTATACGGGGGAAAATGACAAGAGCCCCGTTTCCCAGCAAATCAAACCGTCACACAGACGTCTTGGATGTGATACACTCAGATGTATGAGGACAACGTCAATGGGAGGAGCGAAGTATTTTGTCGAATTTATCGATGACAGCTCTAGATGGTGCGAGATTCGATTCTTAAGGTCAAAGGCTGAAGTACTCAAAGCTACTATTGAGTACATAAACCTTGTTGATAACCAAAAGGGTAAAACTTCAAAGTGCTTGCAGTCCGATAATGGTGGAGAATACACAAACAAGGAGTTTGACGAAAACCTGAAAAGGCGAGGGATCACTAGGAGGTTAACTGTCCCATACAACCCGGAGCAAAACGGCACGGCGGAAAGAAATAATCGCTCTCTTTTTGACGTCACCAGGTGCCTTCTGATGGAAACAGATTTGCCCAATTCCTTTTGGGCTGAGGCGGTTAATACTGCAAACTACATCCGAAATCGCCTACCAACAAAGAGCTTGGATGGTCGAACACCATACGAGAAATAGACCGGTAGAGTGCCGGACGTGTTTTCCTTCAGGGTGTTTGGAAGTGAACCTGGACAGAGAACCCGGAAGAGGAAAGTTCGACTCTCGTCGACAGGAAGGGCTCTTCCTTGGCTATACGGATGAGTCTAAGGCGTACCGCGTGTGGTCACCCAAGAAGTGTCGAGTGGTGATAAGCCGTTACGTCAAATTCATGGAGGATGTCAAGCCTCGTTTGATAACCAACACTCAAATGGACCGGGAAAGAGACATGAAGGGCGATGACTACACAAGCTCGGCAATTTGTGGACATTGAATTGCCTCCAAGGTGTCGCGCTGGAGATGATCAGCCAATCACACACTATGAGGACGATGAAGACGAGGTATTCCTCGGCTTCGACAACACCATCGAAACGTATGCACCACCACCAGATGGATCGGGTGAAGATGGGGACATCTCGTCCACCCCCGATGACACGGCACCTGACATAGACGTGCGTCAGGAAATTGATCACACAACAAGGGACCGCGGCCAGCCAAGGAAGGTCAGGTCAGGTTTTAGGGGAAGACCGAAGAAGCTGTACCAAGTCATTTCAAGTTCGGCCGGAAATGCTGAGCGAGCGCAGCAGGCATTTCTCTCGGAAATGCCTATGAAAGAAGCAATGTGCGGTCCCGATGCGGACGAATGGCGTCAAGGAATTGGCACTGACATAAAATCCATTTTGAGGAACAGGACTTGGATACTCGTTGATTGTCCTAGAAATAACAAAGTTGTCGGCAGCCGAATTGTTCTAAGGAACAAGTTCCAATCGGATGGAAGGCTTGAAAGAAAAAAAGCACGCTTGGTTTCCCAAGGCTTTAGTCAGCAACCCGGCGTTCATTACACAGAGGCATTCGCTCCAATGCCTCGAATAAGTTCCATTTGTCTCATGGCATCCATTGCAGCCCAATACGGAATGAAGGCTAGGCAATTTGATGTGGAAACTACATAATTAAATGGACACCTAGAAGAAGACGTTTATATGGAACCACCGAAGAATTTACGAGAAATCCTTAAGGATGTTGTTGATTCGGAGGGCCAGAGTTAGATTGGAATGAAGGCAAAGACCATGCTTGAAGAATTGAGTAGGGGGATAAGGTTTGCCTCCTGAAGAAATCGCTTTACGGTTTACGACAAGCTGTAAGGAGCTGGTACTTCAAGATGGACGAAATCTTGAGAAGTCTGGGTGCGACGCCTTCAGTCTCAGACCCTTGTTTGTTCCATATTGGTTCAGGGGAAAATTTTATACTAATTACGACAAATGTTGATGACATCCTAATCGCCTGCCGTGACATGAAGGGGATTGGCCGACCACTTCGAAGTCAAGGATTTAGGCTATGCAAAATCTTGCCTGGGGATAGAGTTAAACCAGACAGAAGGGCAGGTGATGATGCACCAGCATGGCTACGTATGATATCTGCTTTCGCGATTCAGTATGTCCGAATGCAAACCTGTAGCCACCCCCGTGAATGCAAGATTGAAGCTAAGGAAAAATGAAGAGCAGTCGGAAGACGAGTTAAGGCTTCCGTACCGCGAGCTGGTCGGGGCTCTTACGTACTTGTCATCGACTACAAGGCCCGACATATCATTTGCTGTAAGCAATCTGGGGCAGTTTAACAACTGCTATGGTACCGATCACTGTCAAGCCTGTATTACGCTATCTAAAGGGTTCCATCAATGTGGGGTTGGCCTATTGCTCAAATCCAGGACCAGTCAAAGGATTTGTAGATGCAGACTGGGGAAGTTATCCCGAAGACAGGAGGTCTTACACCGGGTGTATATTCATGCTACATAGAGGACCGGTATCCTGGGAATCAAAAAAACAGCGAACTGTCGCCCTGTCGACGATAGATGCAGAATACATGGCTCTGTCAGAGAGCGTTAAGGAAGCCGTCTATTTGCAGCGATTTCTCGACGAGATGGGACTTGGGCGAGATGGTTATTTTCTGCAACAACAGGCTCATTGAAGTTGGCGAAGAATCCGACGTTCCATGCAAGGAGCAAGTACATTGACTTCCGTCATCACTTCGTGAGGGACGTACTCGAACACAAGGAACTTCGTGTGCTTCACATTTCAACGGACGATGAAGTTGCAGACTTCTTAACTAAAGGATTGCCCAAAGTTAAACACATGCAATGCATGGGATCAGTCAGATTGGGTGATTTGCAATATTGACTTTCTTTTGACAACCAACTCGAGGGAAAGTGATGGAATGTTGGTATTCTTTTATGACGAGTTACGGTTGCTTATTGCAGCCATATTTAAGCGTGCGCATGCGCAGCGCGTATCCTTACCAAAGAATAGACAGTCGAGTCATGCCTGTTATAAGTTTGGGACGCACATCCGTGACTTTGTCACTTGTAATTTTATTGTGCTGATTGATGTTTGTTTTATTGTGTTATCTTGTTTGTTTGGTTCACTTGACCCGCGGCGATCTTTCTCTAACAGCTTCTCCGCTCACAAAATAATTTGCAAAAGTAGTATGTACTCCTTTCCCGGTTTTGTTTGTAGATTTTGTTCCATTTCTCGGGAGGCATTATAAATAAAAATTAACTAAGACATCTAGGCGATACCCATACTTTTCATGAATAATATTGTGTAAAACAACACATGCCTTAAGTATGTCCCTTGCAAATTCTTTCGAAAAATTAATATCTCTGAAAGATTCTCCATTTATTGCTCAAAATTCCAAATGTCTAGAATATTTTTTTGCATAATTTTTACTAAACGTCACGGACATGTCTGAAGACTAGAAACTTTATTTACACATGGAAATAATTAAAACAGTAAAAAGAATCAAGCAGAAATGCATAACTTCACAGCCATATCCATTCTTTTCGAAAGTTATATCACCCAGTTAAAGCAATACATTTGATTCCTATACAGAAATGCGGCAACAAACGCATTTAGCTGTAAACGAAGAAATCAAAATACCGCCTTTACAAACTCGCCACCCAAATGAAACAGAACTGCATCCATCACCAGAACAGAATGTGTATGAAATTTTTATGAATCAGTAATCCAACAATGTTTGAAATTTCTACAATCTTTGTATTAAAATAGCTCTATTAAAGTTTTTGCACCCTACTCTTATTTTAACTAAGGGAGGAGAGCTTGCATCAACACATAGCATACAATACAAAGGTAATAGCAGTTTATTAAACAACACATAGAAAAATACATAAGCATAATTAATGGAAGATCATATGGTTTCAGTAGTTTGATTAATTTGATATACATTGGAACAAGAGTATGTAAATAAATGAAACAGCCAAACATCAGACTGCTGGTTACTAAGGTCACTGCTAGCTCGCAGTGTATTTTGGACTGAGCTCTATTAGTAAATGAATAATCCCTTCAATTAATCGCCTGAGCCGATTAGCGTTAAGCAATTAGAAATTAGCTAATCAATTTAGATAACTAGTAGGCGGCAAGAAAACTAACCAGTCTATAGGGTTCAAAGAGAATGAAGACTGAGTTTGGCAAGGTAAAGATAAATACCAAAACAAGTGGGATTGACTAATCAAGTTTCCTTAGATTAGCTCATTAGCTCATACCGCTCTCGGCCACCTACGTACATAAAAGTTCAGACTAGAACTTATCATCAAACCAGCAATGTATTGCCTTTCAAAAATAAATGATATACTGCGCGAACGCCATAGCCACAATACAGGGGAGTTAACCACGATCCACTAGTGTACAAATAATATGCCCCAATTAGGGCATCACAGCAATAGCCGTGGTAGATTATATCTGGGCTCACGACCAAACCTTTACAGTAAAGGTGTACTCGGAATAAAGTTCAGCATCTACAAGCGCTAGGCTTGCAAACAACACAGCAAGCCGGTAGGGTCTCGCGTAAACAAGTTAAGCCTAAAGGAAGCACAATAACAAGACTAAATAACTTAAAGTAAAACGGGCCCATCAAAAGGCCCGATTGGGTCATTAATCATGTCTGGTAGCTACCGGTTATTGAGAGCTTACGTACCCCTTAGCTATGCTATCGTAAAGCAAGCCTCATAATTAATCAAACGCTATAGCGCTACTAAATTAAACTAAACACGGCAGGTACATCCTAAAAATCCTACAAATTCACAAAGGGATACTAGCCGGAATATTAAGAACATCAATTTTAGTTTATTATGAATCCAAACTACAAAATTTTGTTCACGCAACCAACTAATCCTAGCTGGTTCGTGTTTTTAAGGTAGGCGTCCCCATTGAACTAAGTACACATCACATACATTCTAATCAATAAACGATAGGCACTGGGGGAGCCGAACTAGCATCTAATAATCTATTTGCATGCCTGACAAAATCACAATGATACCTAAACAAAAGCCAATTCATTTAACTTTACTAAGTACTACGCATAGAGTACAGCGATGTAAGTTGGACTAGAATTATAGCACCGTCAAATAAGTACAGTTAAACCAGCCTATTTGTCGGCTGGAACCAAACACAATTCCATGCTAGTAGTTATTCATCCTAATTCTGGCGGTAGGGTAGTACGAGCGCGTATAGTGCACCCACAGTTGAAGGAATGATGATAGCCCCCGCCCCAGCTGGTTTGCTAACTCCAGCAACCCCTGATTTCGACTCACCTTGACGCCATATCACCCAAGGTCCGGTTCTGACAGTGTGCTGCGATAAAGATGTAGAGAACCAAGAGTTAGACAACCGGTATGCTCCAGACAATAAAACGTTCTGTATATTAAAAATTAGCTTGTCCCAAAAATAACACAAACTCCCCGACTGTGACCAATACATGAGAGAGGGGAAGGAGGGAGAGTTCAGCCAACCACGTCCGTCGCACCATGAGAGTGCTAGAAGGGGTGGCCGCCAAAGAGGGGCAGAAGCATGCGTAACGAGCGGTGGGCCGGAAAACATGTGAAGATCGAACATTGCCTGCGTTTGTTGGTAGGGGTCTTAGCGCTCTGGTGTCAATTAATTGAGGCTCATTGGATTTGAGGACATAGATCAGGCAAATGTGGGTCAATAATTGCTCCAATCCTACTCAACAGAACTCACCAATGAAGATATTCTAGAATTGGAGACTGGCATAAAGAATGAAGAGGAAGAGCCTTATGTTGTTAAACCTATCAAACAACCTTCAACAAAACAATTTGCTGATTTATTTAAGCACATTGACAGTGCAATAAGAATTATTGAAGAAAATGACTCTTACATGGATAGAAGCACCAAAGTTGTCAGAGAGATCCAGAGTCCTATGGCTTGCTACAAATAGCTCCATAGAGAGAGGGAAAATGCCGCCCGTCAGTTGAGTCTTAACCATTTCATCAAAGAAATTGAAAATCGTGAGTCTAAAGACCCAGGGCCTTCACAACAGCAAAAGCTTACCATTCCAGGGCCTTCAAGAGAGCAGGAGCGTACCGTCCAAGGGTCTTCCGAAAAACAAAAGCCTGCCATCCCAGGGCATTCAAGAAAGCAAGAGCCTACCGTCCCAGGACCTTTAAGAGAGCAAGAGCTTACCGTCCAAGGGTCTTACGAAGAAATAAAAGTCTGCCATTCAAGAGTCTACCGAAGAGATAAAAGCCTACCATCCAAGTCCTTTAAGAAAGCAAGAGCTTACCGTCCCAGGGCCTTCAAGAATGCAAGAGCCTACCATCCCAGGGCCTTCAAGAAAACAAGAGCCTACCGTCCCAGAACTTTCAAGAAAGCAAGAGCTTACCGTCCAGGGGTCTTCCGAAGAAATAAAAGTCTACCATCCAAAAGTCTACCGAAGAGATAAACGCCTACCATCCAAGGGCCTTTAAGAAATCAAGAGCCTACCATCCTAGGGCCTTCATGCCAGCAAGAGAGTACCATCCCAGGTCCTTCAAGAATGCAAGAGCCTACCATCCCAGGGCCTTCAAGAGAGCAAGAGCTTACCGTCCTAGGACCTTCAAGAGATCAAGAGCTTACCGTCCAAGGACCGTCAAGAGAGCTGGAGCTTACCGTCCCAGGACCTTCAAGAGATCAAGAGCTTCTCGTCCAAGGGCCGTCAAGAGAGCAAGAGCTTCTCGTCCAAGGGCCGTCAAGAGAGCAAGAGCTTCTCGTCCAAGGGCCGTCAAGAGAGCAAGAGCCTACCGTCAAGAGCAAGATAGTGATAATCCAGATTTGCCAAATCCAGTTTTTTATCATGCGGTTGAAGATTAACAGTAAGTGTACCTGTATCATTGCATTAATTAGATACATTGATTAAAAATTGTGTTTGTTTACAAATTTCAGGGGATTGAAGATTGACAATAGGTGTAGGCTACCTAATGCATTGTACTAGTTATATGAATAAAAAAAAGGCATTCATTTACAAGTTTTAGGTTTTTATTTCCTTTGGAGTAATCTCTATATCACCCATGTTAAAATCATTTCACTTGCGTTTTCGTGTCACGCGATTATTTACCAGAACCAATCACTCGCGTAGTGTGAGGGACAGCTTTATTACATTTTCCTGTTCTTTTTTTAATCTCAGAAATGTTATCCCCTATAAGAGCACATGGTTATTTTTACCCCCCCAAATAAAAACGTTCCTGCTCCACTGACCAGTAGATAGCAGGCAAACACATGTATTTGAAGGTTCGTTTCTGTCTAGTTCTGACACATCTTGCCATTATCTAAGCTATTTGAAATAGTTTATGCGAGTGTTCTCGCATGAGCTGTACTGTAATGGTGGACTGAATTCACGCTCTGTAAGGTTTAACTAGTAACAGTTGAAGTCACATTGACAGGTTAAATATTCAACCAAATAAACACTCTTTTAATTCGTGTAAAATAGGAGCTTTTGCTAATATAGAATGAACATAACAGTTATATGTTTTTATTTAGTGAATATTTATTTTAGTAAGTGTATGTAAGCCTTCGGTACCCGCATAGAAAGTCTCAAGTCAGCACTGGTCATCACAAAGTTTTATACATTCGTTAAGAGAAAAAAATTGTTTCGCACGTATCAGCAAAGAAGTAAACTCGTACTTATTCCTCGTTGTTATTATTATGGTTTCAGGTTCATAAATATGTTTGATAGGAAAACAAAACGTCAATCTGGTGATTTTTATCGCAAGTGTAAGAATGAAAGTGACAAGGAAAAAGAAAAACTACAAGGATCCATGTTGAAATTTGTTAAGTTTGATGAGTGTGACACGATAGCATCAACATCGGTCTCTTCGGAATTTATATCAGATAGAAAGGGCGAAGTTTTTGGTGAAAAATCAAATGACAAGTCTGAAGTTCGTGTGAAACTGTGCCAAGAAATAACAGTGACTGAATCAAGTTGTGTTGAGGATAAATTGGTAAATAATAATACTGTAGTTGTGTTGAGTTGAAGACTGACTATGATATAGGGGATCCCTTGAGCTGGCCACCGATTATTATTAATCGGTTAATAGAACTCATAATTCAGAAGCGACCGGAAACGCCTCAAAATATGAAATTTCCTACAGATAGCAATGGAAGCATGGGCGTACCCAGCTTTTGGCCCGGGGGGGGGAGGGGAATCAAAAATTTCTTAAGCCGGGTCCCCCGCGCTTGGTTTGTCCTACACACTACATGAAGACATCTACACGAAACATTAGGTGCTTTATTGGTAGTCAAATAAATATAAATATCCATTTATTTAATTGAAATTGTTTAGTTATACATATATTTTAAAATTAATTATCGAGGATTTTCAGCAAAACAGTTCATGTCGTCTCCCGTGAAAGAATTGCTCATACTGTTTACAATTTTTTTTATGTACACTGAGCATACAAAGCCCATTTAACCTGTCTTCAATCATTGTTGATCTCAGCCATGTTTTTACGTGTCTGAGTGTACTGAATGACCTTTTAATTGTAGCCGTGGAATAAGGCATTGCCAGTAAAATTTCTAGGGCTGTTTTCACCTTTGGATATAAAGATTCTGCTTGTTGGATTAGTTCTGTTATCTCCAAAGCTTCAAAGTTCTCCTGCCTGTTTATCCAAAAAGTGCGCCACAGTTCGGCTTCTGATGTGATCCCTTATAATTCATAAAATTTGGACACTTCCTCTATACATTTATTTAATTTTGGAGCTGTAAATTTTATTATCTAAGCAGGGTGTAACAATGAAAGAGCAAACGCTGGTGATTGATCTTAGCCGAACATCGCCTCTAATGAGGATGATAACAAATCCAAATAGGGCACGTATAGCGAGCGACGAAAATACTCGCTTAACGAACTAGCTGGATGATTTGCCCTATATTGTTGGCGGCTTGCTGTCCTTGGAAGACGCAGCTCTAGGTTCAAAGCCTTAGCAATTTCATTAGCTGATTTTAATAATTCTTCACTCCCTTCTTTGGCAGAACGCCTGTGTTCACCAACTGCAGTTGTTATGGTTTGGATCACAACACAATATCAACCAGATTTTTTAATATAGTTTGATATGGATATTGAATGAATATTTTTCATCACCTACATTTGGCTCCTTCAAAACAATAACGTCAAATAACTGCAAGCCACTCACAACTATCTCTCACTCCCACCGCTTTGAATCTCGCATTTGTACTCGCAGCCGAGTATACGAGCGCTCGGCTGGATTCGGTAATCTTCGCCCATCGTCGGCGCGGCGGCGGCTGGCTAGCGTGGCGCATGCTTGCTGCGCTAGCGTATTGCATTAATGCAACTTGACCGGGCACCCAGCGCAGTTTTTTCAAAAGTTAACGCATAATATATTGTAAAGTAAGTCGTAATGTGACTGTAACATAACTTTTATCGACAACAATAGGTATAGGCATACAAAATCCGCGGGTGGGTGGGGGGCAGCTGCCCCCCCCTGGGTACGCCCTTGAATGGAAGATAATTTTCTGTCTAACATTATATGAGACTTTTATCTAATGGGGAAAAAGTTTAAAGAACTTAGTTAATCTATTCTGCAAAATCAAATTGTGTTTTTGCTTTTGTTCCAAGTTGTTTGCTTTAAAACAAAACAAATTAACAGATAGTCAGGGAATTTCAGATTGGCAACATATAGTGACTCATTTATCGTGGCAAGAAACGAGTGTAGAACATATGCAAAACTGTAAAAGGTGGTATGAATTAAAAATCACGCCTCGACAAAAGTTGTACAGTTGACAAAGAACAACAGCAGTATTTTGAATCAGTAAAAAAAGATAATGGCAAGCCATTATTGAAAGAATGATTGCAATTGTTTAGTTTTTAGCATAGCAATGTTTGGCTTTCAGGACTGATAATAAGTTATATGAAACAAACAATGGGAATTATTTAAAGGCTATAGAAATGTTGGCAAAGTTTGGCCCCGTTATCTAACAACATGTCAATAACATAACAAAATCTCAACCTGCTATAAGTCATATGCCTCATTACTTAGGCCATGCTTTTCAAAATGAAATCATATCGGTTTAAGCAAATGGCAAAAGATCAAAAATCAAGGAATTTGTAAAGAAGGCAAAATATTTTTTGGTCATTCTAGACTTCACGCCAGATGCCAATCAAACTGAACAGATAGCGTTTGTAGTAATAATTGAGGAGTTAGCTCCAATAAGGACATATACCAGTATATGCCCTTTTTATGGAGAACAATTTAAACAAACCACCATACTATTTTTAACAATATGCTAACTTTTTGTCCCGATATTTTAATTATCTATGTTTGTAGAGCTGTTTAACAAAGGTACTGGTATATGCCCTTTTTATGGAGAACATTTATTTGATTTATTTTAAGTTTATTTCAAATTAGCATGAAAAGAGAATCATTCAAACTAAGATCCTTCAACATAAAAGTTTAAAAGAATAACGAAGGATTCATAATAACAGGCCCAGAAAATTGAACACTTCAATATGTGATCTTGTTCATGAGCATATGAACTCAATTCCACACAATAAAAGCCATTACTGTCAGGAAAAATCAGATTTAATGTATTTTGATAATCTTAACCTCAATATAAAGATGTTGCACGAGCTCTTTGCCATATACTTTGAACAAAAAACTGGAAAGAAATTATCAATGAAATACAAGACATATTTTAAGTTTTTTCGACAGTGTTGTAAGTTTAGTTTTCGTCGTCCCAAAACTGACGTCTGTGATTTCTGCACAGAGTGTGAAGTAAAGTAAAAGAAAAATCCTAATGACAGCTGTAAGGTGCAATATTCACTTCATAAAATGAAGGTTAAGCGATACAATAGCGTGAAAAAGGAAATAATTGAGGAAGCAAAAACAAGCTCAAGATGCCTCGTTTTTGTATTTGACTATGCACAGAACTTACCATTCCCCAAACTAAATGTAACAAGCCAGTTTTACAAGAGACTGCTCTGGCTTTATGTGTTTAATGTGCATGTGCATAATGATAATACCTCACACTTGTATGGTTTAATGGAAAATCAGGCCAAAAAAGATGCAAATTCAGTTGCTTCCTTTATTTGTCACACCTTAAAAAAAAAGATACACGAATTCCCTGACCTGCGAGAACTCGTTTTACTGTCTGATGCAGCTGGTGGCCAGAACAAGAATAAGACAATCTCAAGGTTTTGCTTTTGGTTATCCAAGATGTTCAATATAAATGTCCTGTAGTTGTTTCCTGTCCATGGGCATTCATTCTCACAATACGACAGGAATTTTGGACTTATCAAATCTCTGCTGAAGAAGAAGAATGAGATCACAACAGTAAAACCCTATTTCGAAGCAATGGTACTATGTAGAAAGAATCCACCTTTCACAGTAACATTTGACAGAAGCTTGATGAAAGACTGGAGTGGTGCTTTGGCACCTTTTTTCTTTGATCGCCTTATTGGTAAGGACAATAAAGCTTTCAAAATACAGTCATATTTCAAAATTAAGTACAAAGTTGATGGCACTTTGCAGGCATCTCCCACATACATGCCTACATTTTCCCCTTTTCGTTTTTGGAAAGCCAAGAATGATAAGAATATAGCCCATGCCATTCAAATAGATCCTGCTCCAATCCCAGGAGTAAACAGCACAAAAATAAAGGATGTAAGAGGACTGCATAGGTTCATGGATCAGGAGAGCATCGACTGGATCGAAGACATCCTAGAGGAAGGTCCAGCCGTTTCTTGCCTAGAAACTACAGAAATAATGAGTGATGAAGATTAGAGCTGATGAATTGATAAAACACTAAACAAAACTAGAAAATGTGCGTGAATATGGCTTTAGGATGTTTTTACTAATCAATTTAGATGTTTTATTATCATTTTCTTACCATAATTACCCTTTTAATGGTTAAATAATGTTTATAAACTTACTTCATGACCTTTATTTCTATATGTAATGTTAGGTAAAAGAAGGGCATATAACATACCTGGAATAAAGTGTTATTTCCACTTAAATTACAGTACAAGAAAGCATAATACTGACTGACTTTGTTTCACAAGAAGATTATATCTTACATTTTGAACACCTACAATTCCTGATTTCACAAATATTAAATAGGGATTAAAATTAAATCTTCAACCTTGATTTCTGTGAATAGCCATTTTTGTTATATGCCCTTCTTGGAGCTAACTCCTCAATTGTAGATATAGACACTTCTGATGTTGCAGTTCGAGAATTATTTCTTGGGTTTCATCCAGTTTAAGAGACTACAGGATAAGGATTATGTAATTATCTTCTAAGTGAGCTCTTAACAGATTATAACTTATATACTCAAGATATGCATGAACGAGGATATGATAACGGTGCAAATATGCGTGGTAAGCAAAGTGGCCTGCAGAAGAAAATTAAGAATATTAATCCTAGAGTTCTTTTTGTACCTTGTGCGTCCCATTCATTAAATTTAGCTTTAAATGATGCTGCCAAATTCAAATTTGAAAGTTAATTTTTTAAACTTTATTCAAGAATTGTACAAAAAAATTTATGCATCCCCTTATAGGTGGGACATACTTAAGCGTGATATCTCAAGATTAACACTGAAATCTGTAAGTGAGACAAGGTAGTAGAGTAGAATAAAAGCAGTGTGACCTCTTAGATTGCAATTAGGTGAAGTCTTGAAAATCTTAAATACATAATAAACGACAATTCCAGAGACATGAAAACAAAACATACAGCTTAATGATTAAGATCAGGTTGCGTCTTTTAAGTTCATTTGCTCAGTCATTATATGGAATGATATTCTTTCAATGTTGTAAGTTAAATGTTGCAGTGCCCTCAATCCGACATAAATGCATCTCTTAATGTTTTGAGTGAGCTTGTTAAATTTCTAAGTGAAGCTAGATCTCATGAAGTTTATAGTAAATATATTAGGGACGCAGAAGCTTTAGCTGCAGAAGTAAATGTAGGGACAGTATTTCCAGTTGGGAGGAGTAGAACAAAAGTTCTCCTTTTTTGCTATGAAAGTCCTGATGAACAAATCACAAATCCAAAATAATTGTCAGAATATAATTTTATCTAACAATTATTGTTGATATAGCCTTAAATTCTATTCAGAAAAGGTTTGAAAATTTAAATAAATGTATTAATGTATTTACATTACTTTTTGAATTTCGAAAAATTAGTGAAGAGGAAATAAAAAAAATCTGGTTTTGATTTAGAGTTTTCTTTTCAAATAAATAAAGGAAGCTCAAGTTTTAAGGATATTGATGGTATGGAGCTATTCAATGAGTTGCTGAGTATATAGATTTTTGAGCAGTGAAATTACGGATGAATTAAAGACTTAACATATATTACAAAAAATAACTTAATGTCATCATTTCCTCTATATTTATAGCTTTGAGAATTCTTCTGACTTTACCAGTTAGTTAGCCCCAGGCGAAAGGAGTTTTTCGAAGTTCAAACTTATACAAACTTAGTTAAGAACGTCAATGACTCAAAAGAGGTTTAGTGTGTCAAGGACTGTTAGCTATAGAGAAGGAGTTGTGTGAAAGTTTACAATGATCAGATGTTATTGACGAATTGGCAAATAAAGAAAGCAAGGAGAGTGCGGTTTTAAATTTATTGGTAGCCTACATTTTTTTACTTCTATGTGATATTTTGTACAGTTTTGTTTTGGATAAAAAATTAAATATGATGAGTTTCAGGACCAGTATAGTTGAATTTTATCCATTTTTCTTTCTGATCAGAGCTATTTGGATTTCCATTGCTGAGGGTGGTAGAGAAGTTATTGGATCTGATTTTTTTTTATTTAAGATTTTGTAGATAGTTGGATGAGAATAACCGTTATTTGTGGCTATTAATATGATTATATTGTTTAGTTCAGTTTTATAGCCAGATTTGCTGAGAGGGATATTTAATAACCGATGAATCAGGCTATTGAACGCATTAAGTTTATGAGAGAGGTAGGATGATTAGAATCTATGGGAATAATTGCATCGTAATGGGTGGATTTCCTGTATATTTTATAGCTTAGTTTGTTATGCAAATTTTTGAAAATATTAAGGTCTAAGTAATTGATACTGCCATTAGTTTATTCTCCAGAGTAAAAGATAATTTTGGGTGAATATTGTTGATTAGTGTGGATACATTGGAAAGATTTGAATCATTATTATATATAATTAGGGTGTCGTCGACATATCTGCAATAACATTTTATGTTGAGAAAATTGTTCAAGTTACTATAGATAATTGGGTCATATTTTTGTAGGAAAATTTCAGACATGAGGCATGATATAGGGGAACCCATTGCAAGTCCATCATTTTGTGAATAAAATGTATTATTAAATTGAAAGTAGTTTTGGTTGGTGATAGTTTGAACTAAACCAGAAATTTGATCTATATATTCTTTGGTAAAATCCTGAGAAGTTAGAGATTCTTTGATGATGCTTATGGTTTCTGTTACTGGTACATTGGTGTAGAGGTTAGAAATATAGCTGACATAAATTTGTAGTTCTTGCTGATAGAAATTGATTTCAGCTTTTTGGTTAAATGGATAGAGCTTTCAATATTAAATGTGTTGGGAGCTATTAGGTTTTCAAATAGTACCTTAGCAATCTTTTTGGCAAGTTTGTATACTGGTGCATTTTAATAATTGACTAAAGGTCTTATAGGGATATTTGGTTTGTGAATTTTTGGTAATGATGTGAAGGTGGGGGCTTGAGGGTTCATATTGAAAAATCTGAAATAATCTTTCTGTTGTATTACTAAGGGTGATTTCTTTATAATGTTTTTGAGGGGTTTTTGATGTTTGTTAGTTGGGTCAGTTTTAAATTCTTATATATTGTTCTTCTGAATGAATTCAAGAGTTTTGGATATGTAGTCATTTTTATCCATAAGGATATCGGATTTTACATTGATTATGTTGTTAGATTTGAATTTTTGTTTGAGAATTGAAATACTTTTGGTTTGTTTGGGTAAGTTATTATGTCTGATATGGTTTCCAATCAATTACATAAAATAATTTCCAAACAAGCGTCAAGGTTCGTTATAAAGAGCACATTTCTGATTTTTAATACAATAGAAACCAAATCAAAATTTGCAGACCATCTAAAAAACACTAATCATCAACCCAAACCAATTGACCAGTGTATGAAACCCCTTCACTCATCTCATAAAGGTTCGAAATTAAACACAGCTGAACATTTTTTGATTTAAGCCGCCTTATTAAACAATAAATCAATTCTTAACGAACAATTACAATTCTCAAATCAAATTCTCGTCAACACATTAAAGCATATAATATCCTGTAATCTTATTTATCCCGCTCTACTTTCCAGCGTAGAAAATTACCCATCCGAGCCAGAGTCTAGAAGATTAGTTCCTTTTCATTCCTTTTCATCCAACACCTTAATGATATACATCCTTGATTTCATAGATCACTCAACACGCCAACTGATCACAGTCTAACCTATTTTGGTATCTGTAAGTTTTAAAAAAATTTAACGTGTTTTTATGTATTTTAGACTTATTATCACCTTATATACTGCTAAATTGATGAGGACTTATTTATTAAATGTGTAATGTTCATTATTTTACAATATGTGATTACCATAAGTTAACCTAATTTTACATTTTGATCTGCAATTTTATTTTATTACATCAATTAACTTAGGCTTGGTTTATATTCATGCATAATTCATAACTAATAGCGAATAGTGTATAGTGTATAGTGCGCAAGAAGTTGAAATACATTATTTTAAATGATGGCGTCTATAATCGATTTATAGTGAATAGTGAAATAGTTCACAGTGCATAAAGTTGATTTTACTTTAACTTTTCTTATACGTTATGCATGAGTTGTGAAACGATATTATCGCGAGAAAAATCTAGCCAATAGGATTTATGGAAAACATAATTCGATATTTTTCAAATATTATTTTAGAAGTTGGTCGCCATATTGGGCTTTAATTATCGTTAAATAGTTTTATATTGTGATTTTAACTTTAAAATGAGTGAAAATGAAAGTGACAATGAATATACGGTTGCATTTACAGAAGATGGTTTTGTTTCTGTTGCTTGGGGGAGGAACCCCGCACCTCCTATTAATGTAGTTTTTGTACTTGCCTCGGTCACTTGGGAATTTTTATGGTTTAAAACACCAGGAGTTGGAAAATTCATTGTCTAAACCCACATAACCTCCCTCCAAAAAATACATTTCGTGCAACGCCCTTGTACTCTAGCCTCATTTCATTTAACCACTAAACCAGATTGTCCTCAAATGAAGATAAATAATTCAAACATACTATTAAATATAGAAGGATGGGTTCTATAAAATTCATTTACCCGTGATGATAAAAAGCCAGAAATGCAATTCTAGATGGACTGACATTAAATGCTAAATATATAAATTCAGATTAATACTATTTAGTAAACAGTACCAATATTTATCTCTCAGATTATAATACAGCTAGTAAAATTGGCGTGTTAAATGGAACAAGAATATTATATTTGTAAGTATGTAAATTATTTTGAAGACCAATGATTGACATATCTATAGAGGTAGTATCCTTAAAATACCACTCGCGCAAGGAGATCACCTCTCAAACAAATGACAATCGTTATGAATGTCTTATTCACTACGTTGCATTATAAACCTTAGTAATTTTCTTATGAATTGTGCACTATACACTATGCGCTATTCACTATTAGTTATGAGTTATGCATGAATATAAACTAAGCCTTAACAAATTGTATCAATCAATTCTTTCTATATATTTTTAAGAAATATATCTAAGTCTTAAATTCTAAATTAAATTTTAAATGTTTTTAAGAAGATTGCTAGAGGATTATAATGATTTCATTAACCAAGATATTCAAAGTGCAAGGAGGCTATTAAAATTTACTTTGTATTCTGGAACTTGTAAAATTTAGTGTTATACTAGCGGAGTACTCTCAGAGAGGATTTTTTTATTAGAAATTATATAATACACACATTTACAATACCATACCATATTCTTGTGTCACTTTATTCATTGTCGACCTAACAATACAATGTTACCTTATATTGTAATTTTGTTTCCCATTGTTCATGTGTATCATTATTGCTTAGGAAACTATAGCTTATATAGATTAATATAATTATTCAAGATGGTGCTGACAAGGTGTGTATTAATCACAACTTGTGAATGTGAGGAATGCCAGGCCTCCACCGTGGTTCGGATCCCACGTTAAACTGTAGGTCCTCCATTTCATCTCACAGTCATCCTACCATTGCACATTAGCGTAAGTGCGTATAACCCGAACGGGTAGAAAGACGAGGTGATGATAATAATAATAATAATAATAATAATAATAATAATAATAATAATAATATAATAATAATAATAATAATAAGATGGTGAGGAAGCCCTCGGGTCATTAACTCCCAGCCCGTCAAGGAGGTTTCCGTAGATAAGCTACCCAGTTGTCACGTGAGGTTATAGTTTTGTGCTAATTCAAAATCATTCTGAATTATTTAGACAGTGTTAATACTGAATCTATCATTAAATTTATAATTTAAACAAAAAAAAATCACACTTTGTACAGCTTTACAGCAACATTCGCTCCAAAGAGTAGTTCTATTGGTAGTTCACCTTTGCCGATATCAGCGAGTTGAACCTTCTTCTTATTTAGTTGCACTAGTGATGGGCACAATCGAGTAATTCTAAGAATCGAGTAATTACTCGATTCTCTTTAAAAGAATCGAGTAATCGAGTAAAATTACTCGAGTAATTTTTAGCAAATCATCTACTCGAATCCGTGGCAATCGGTTGGACAACATTACTCGGGAGTCTTGCAATGGAATTCGATACTAATAACAAGTCCATAATCTCTTCCTGTAGTAGGCAGTCAACACTGACACTGACCTCCATCCCTTATTTTCATGTTTCACTTTACATCTACAGTTAATATGAAAGTATGCGTTTTAAGAAATGTCTCACAAATAAAAATTGTTTTGTACTCTTTTTAATAAAATAAACTTTTCTTTAAATGTTCATGTTAAAGAAATTGATAATAATTGTACCTTTATAAAAGTAAAAACAATTTTTTTTTTTGTAATGTATCTTACTCTGATTAGTTTCAATTTATAAATAATCATATTTTACTAAGGAGAAATGAAAATAATTATGAAAGACAATATCTAGTTTCGTCAATGCGATTGTGAAAATAAGACTGCCGAGGTGCCGAGTAAAAAGAATCGAGTAACTTTCATCGAGTACTTTTGAAAAGAATCGGAAATGTGATACGCTTAGCTAGTAGCATGCTTTTCGATTGTGTACTTTACATCTGCGAGTAATTTGTATTGATAATGCATGTGCAACGTTTAAACCATAAAGGGTCATTTTTGCGTGGCAGCGAAAACTGTTGATGAAAAATGAACTCTAAGGGAATATAGCTTTTAAATGGAAATAGCGTGGTAAACAGTCTAGCCAATAAGGTCGATTCTTATTTATCTGGTAAGAAAAGAGAAAATAAAAGAATAACACGGTCCGAGTAAAGTTACTCGAGTAATCCCGGAAGAATCGAGTACTCCCGATTACACAACACAATCGAGTTACTCGATTATTTTTACTCGATTGTGCCCATCACTAAGTTGCACCAGACAAGGATTTGATTCAACTCTAGCAATAGAGCCACAAATAGCTGGTTGATCCAACATTTGAATGTTATTTTTAGTAATGTTCATATTAGTTGTATTAAGGAGATATGTGAATTTATAAGATAAGGAACGTACTTGGAACAGCTAGTTAGATAAATCTGTACAACTTCTTTGGTCAATTAAACAATATAAATATGAAACATAGCATTAAAATAATTTATTCAATGAGAAACTAATACAGCAAGAAATTAAGTAAAATAAAATAGGCACAATAACATTTCTAAAAACCATAATTAAGATTTTAAGTAGTAAAGTTCTGAAATTAATTTAATTAATTAATTAATAAATTAATAGGCTAGAAAAAATATAAATCTGTGCAAATACAATATTTAAGTAGTATCAGATTATATGTATAGCTGATAAGTAAAATGAAAAGTGGAAATTGACATATTGACTATATTAGAGTTATTAATATAATAACTTACAGAATCTACAAAATTTTGAGTACTTGAGAAAAGTTATAGGTTTTATGAAGGTTATGAGTTACCGAAAATACTCTTAAACATTACAGAACATAGCTTTCTTGTCAACATATTTTCAAACTGTTTACCAGTAAATCTTTAATTATTCAACTAATAAGTTCACTATTGTTGGCATATTAATTAACCTAGTAATCTGCCATCAATGCATTATATGATTTTGTAAAGAATCCTCGTACAGGTTTACGTCATTTTATTAATGTACCCATGTTTCGTTGGATAATGATTGTGCAGATTTACAAGTTCTACCTTTTCACACCACACTATCACGTCTGGGTCACCACTTGTTGAGAAATTACAAGAAATCTACCAAATTTTCCTTTTCTCTAGCTTAATATATTGATTTACAATATCTCACAGCATAAGATGTTAACAAAGCACGACACAAATTAATAACATCTTGTCCGTTACTTTTATAAGACAAAATTCTTATTCTGTTATTGTCAAAAACGTAAAACTAAAACGCATATTTACCACATTGCTTAACATTGTCTCATTGACGGTAGACTACGTATTAATACAGACTGTAAGCTTGAGAAGACGAAACTCACCAAAAGATATAATTATACAGTATAACCAATATTTTTTTATTCTTAGCACATACAAAGTTTAAAAAAAACCTCAACTTTATGTGATGTCTATTATTAACTATGTATTCATTATGAACGTTACTATTGAAAACAAGGTGTTCAAACTTCTTTCACACCAATTGCTATGTCCTATTCTCTTTTAGCTCTGCGTTATGCATGAAAATTATCCCGGCCTTATGAAATGTATACAAATGACACACGTTTACGTTTTCACCCCCTTCACTTTTGTTTTTTATATCATGGACCAACTTTATGATTTCTTTTTTTGAAGCTCAAGACTATGGTGTCCCATTTTTCATCTTAAATGAATGTTTAAAGTTTTTAACATTACAAGTATGGACAATTTCCCGTCAATCCTAATACATTCCCACAAAGCCCATTTTGACTAATTCGATCATTTGTACAACCAGGCGAACTAACATACCCTTTTCTACGCTAAAATGTTTAGCTTCAAATCAAATCTTTCTATTTGATATCCCAATTTATGGTGTTAGCGTAAGCTTTTAAAATAATACAGACTTAGAGGAAATAAAAAAGTAGTCTCATTTTTCTATTTCTGACAGAGATAAAAATTATTTCATCAATCAAAACTGTATTTTCCGTTCATCCTAAATGAACCAATAATGTAATGTAATGTAATTATTATTTTTAAATTAACTATGACTCACCGATGCTAGTGCCTCTATATTTTGTTTAATGCAATGCAGGTTGGAGGTTAGTCTCATATATTAAATTATTAAGAGACTATACAGTATACACACCAAATAAAATAATTTTCAAATTAATTAAACAGAAAATTACATTTTAATTCAGTTTGATTACTGTTTTGATAACTAGGAAAATACATTTATTTGTACTAAATACTAGAATATTCAAATTATTAAATTTTAAACATGAATGATAAGCAAAATTGGTGACACTTTTTTTTTAATTTTATAACTCTCACCAAGCCAGTGAAAATAGTATAAACAACTATTAACAGCTACCGGGGTGAGCCATTTTCACATATGAAAGGCAAATTCGTGCTTACTATTAATATACAAAAATAAACAGCGTAGGTAAAAATTGACAAAGGTGTTTATCGGCATGTTATAATAACCGGCTACGCTCACACTTTGCTTTATAAAAATCATGGTTAGACAACTAAGGCAAAGATTTTCATGTTATGTTTGTTTCATATTCATTTACATTTAAAATATAAGTCACGCTATTCATATTTATTTGAAAATTCATTCTATTAACGTTTTGTAATAGCAGGCTTTTGTAGTTTTTCTTTTGTATGCTCTAAGCCTAAGGCAATTGGTTAATGATCTGTGACCTCTGAAAGCAAATTCTATACTTAACCATAATTCAAACTGAGTAATCTAACCTGACCTTTGATGGGAACAAAATGAGGTGAGTAAAGTGACAGCATTTGGTTTGTAAAAATAATTAAAACAACACTAAGTAAAACCATAATTACAACTTGTCAAGGTTGAATCAAGGGATCAGTCAGGCTTACCAACTTACATTTTAGTAGAGGGCTAAGTACTCACTATTACCTATAATGGTAGTTGGACTATCCAAGGTGTGTTACAATCGCACTGCATCCTGTATGAGTGTACTCGGGGTGGTTTTCTCATCTCCTCATTCATGCGGGTGTATTTCCAACAAGCTACCCGCCTCAGCCCTATTTCCTATAAAGTTACTCAATTATAACTAATATTTTGAATCCACATAAATAAAAACAAGCCAACTCAACTGTGGGTTTGAGTAAAAGTGGTATAAAGGGAATTTTGGAACTTTTTATTTTTCAAATTGTATAAAATAAATTATTTTAATTTATCAATAAACAAGTATAGAAAGTTTTAAATAATACCTAAATTAATATTGTTAAAAAATTGTAGACCTATATAATTTTAAAATTAAAATACATCTCACATAATTCACATAGAAAAGTTTATATTTAAATTAATGTATTTCTCTCAGCATAGCACCAAATACATTTTAATATGCATAAGTAAAATTTGTTTTATTAAGTTATAAGCTATCCCTACCTAACAAAACCTAACCTTGATTGTGTCAACATTTTTTCACTGAAATGTCGAGATCCCGAAATATCTCGCACTAAAATACTGTTTTCACAAACATACTATTTTTATCCATAGTCCAATTATTTTGATCCTCAAGGGAGGTGGTGTTCCTTGCTAAATGTGCGTTAATGAATGAACATTTAGCGAGTAACAACACCTTCCTCCCCAAACTCTAACCTGAGGATGATGTAGAACTACATTGAAACTGGTATCAAATGATGGCCACTCACACAGGAGAAAGGGATTTCATTTTCAACAATGAACCATAAATTTGTAAACTCTAATTTTTACTTTTTCCTTTTACTATAAACTAATGTCAACTTTAATTTTTCAAAATTTTTTTAAATAACTAATTCTCATTAATTTCTATTTCAATTAAATTATTAACTAAACATACATTATCAATAGTTTAAGTTCGCTAAAATAGGCCTAGGCCCTATCAAGTGAATAATATGTTAAATTATAAAATTATAATTGTTTTCTTACCATTAATTCAAGAGCCTCATTCACTTAAATGTAATGTCTTAATTTTAACATTTTTTGTTATACAGGGTCTTATAATATGTTTTGACTGTCATTCTTCATGATACAAATTATTTAATGATATTTTATCTATTTCTCAAACTTGTCTAATGTGTAGGCTTAAAAAAACTCTATCTAATACCTTTTATAATTTTATAACTTCAAAGTACATTAATTGATTCACAAATTAATATTAACCAAAAACCGCAGATAACCCGCATAGTTAGTAAAACAAGAGATTGTAGCACATTCAATTCCAGCTAGTACTCACCTATCGTGACTGTGTATATGGATAGCTACATCACTATATTTCATGCACTAAGATAATTAAAAAAAACACTTTAAATTATTGTTCAATATACTCCAAATGGACACATCAATTAAAAAGGTTTGTATATTAGTCTTGTGCTTCATTGCAGCTTCTTCCTTAATTTTTTTCAGGTAGATATTTTCCCTAACATCAGCTTCTTAAATGGAAGTTTGTCATCTTCATGTTCCAGATAATTAAGCAGATACAACCCCGAAAGACCTCCTCTCCTCTTTACATAAACTTTTTGTTTCTTTGGCCATTATCTCTTCCCAAGGGATTTACCAAGTACAACACTTGGTAGCCCTATATTCTCCATCAATGTGGCGTTTTTCAAAAACATATCCCCAGCTGTGGCAATGCCGTGGTTAAGCTGCAAAACGGATAATCCACCCGTGGATAGACAGTAGTTTACTGAATATGTTTCAAAAATAAATTATTGGTGTTGTGAAAACATTATTGACATGTTAACTGGAAGGTTGGATATAATGAAGATAAAAAAATCAAAATTGTTAAAAATTGCTAATTTAATCATTTTTCAAGAACAGATGTATTTTCAAACTAACCCTCCTCGGTGGCGTAGTTACCTAACGCGCTAGTTTCATGTTGAGCTAGACTGTCGAGGACAGGGAGATCGAGGTTCAAATCTCGCTCAGGTTAACTGAGGTGGTTTTTCCTAAATGGTTTTCCACTCTCCCTCCATACAAATGCGGGTTTACTTCCTCTATGTTCAACCTTCCCAATTCCTAAGCCATTAGCATAATTAGTACTTAAGCATATAAGTCGAATGGGTAGTAAGACGTGGTGCTAAGTATTATAAAGTTTTATTTTTAAACCACGTCTAATGTTTTTCACTGAATATTGTCACTACTGTTAATTTCAGTTTTTTATTATTGACTGTTTCCACCCTATAGGTATACTGTTAATATTATGTTTGTGAGTAACACTTTTCCAATTAATTTGTTACAGGGTTGAAAAATTCCTATGTGCAAATCATATCCAATGAATGTTGCAAAATGGTGCATACCCCAGTACCACCTAAAACAAATTATGCGGATTCATTTTGGTGTACTTACATTATTTCTGTAATTGCTGCTAGTATAGCTGAAGTAGGTAAGTGTAACAATCTAATATTTTAGACTGATTAGTTTTGCACTGTACTATGGTTAGATTGCTATAGGCCCTAGCAGTATAGCTTTATAAATTAAATTCAAAATGGTGCTTTGAGTTGAAAAATATTTTATTATTTTATGTCTTTGGCTGGCTGCTACATGCGGGGGGGGGGGGGGGGGGGGGGGAGGGAGAGAACTGGCTAGCAAAATTATGTTTAAAAATATAATAGCAATAGTTTCTAAACAATTTTTTATAATTACCAATAAATATTTTTGAGTCACTATATTTATAGACCCACATCAATTATCACAAACGATCTGACAAGTATGTTAAGTTCGCTCAATCATAAGGATCATATTAAAAATGTAACATTCATAATGTAGGTAATTTCAAAAGATAGCCTATGCTATTGTCAACATCGTACATAAATATGGCTCCAAATTAGTAACTTTTTACATATATATATAAAATCAGTAGTATACAAATAATTAGACTAACTTTTTTTTTTATTAAATTTCGGAATGTCAATCGAGAAATATTTAGGCCTATAAAATGGACGATCTGGAAAAAGTTTGGATTTGATGCAATTAAATGTGGCAAGATATTCCAAATAATATATTTCTACAGTTTTGAAAAAAAAAAAAATTGGGCCACATTTTATGTTGATTCAACATAAGATCTGTGGGTTGCACATAAACATGGATTGGGCTGCAAGATTGAAATTCCTGATTTAATGTGTTAGATTCACAATAGAAGAACGAATTGTCAGTGACTGGGAGATCGAGATTCCAATCCTGGTTGGGTGTACAGCGTGGTTTTCCTAAATGGTTTCCCAGGCAGAAGCTGGTGCATTTCCTTTCATTTATACTTTTGTCTTTCTACTCCATTGGTCTAAATATGCAGCTATCTCGAATGGGTAGTAAGACGTGCACAAAATAAAAAATATTATAATGACAAAAATATTTCATTGTTTTGGATTACAGTAACTAGTTTGAGTTTTGCAATGGAGTAAAAGGTTTTTCTGTATCCACTCAATGACTTGACAGAGTGGCTACTGATTGGGAAACCAGGGATTATGCTTGAATTTTGTGTGTTGGAAAAGTCCTTTAATTTTGCCGTTTGTTGGGAAATTAAAAGCGAGGACCACTCCTATAGCTTTTAGAGGCTTAAATAGTTCATACATTAGCTAGGGCAAGAAGACCACTTTAAATATATTCTCTAGAAGTGTGAGGAATTAAATAGCAAAGCTATTATATATGATAATTACTGCTATAACTGCATCTAAATATCATATTCTTTAAATTGAAAAATTACACTTGGACATGGGAATCAAACCCAGGACTTTGGTTTAGTAAGCCTGAGCTATCCAGGAATCGTCCCGTTCCCAGGGTCATTTTTCACTCATATTTTTTTAAGGCAGTCTGTGATGGACACGTGGAAATCGTCAGCTACATATGTGTGTGATTAAACAAGATCACGGGCTATCGGATAATGCAGCCACCCTTGACTCGGTAAGGCTTTATACTGCCAAATGTACAATGACAATTGTACGAATGCACATCACATGGCGGATTAAATAGCATCACTATTATATTTGATGATTACGGTTATAGCTTTGGGAAAGAGATGATTCCTGGATAGCTCAGTGGTTAGATAATTGACATACTAAGCCAAAGTTCCCGGGTTTGATTCTCGTATTCATGTGTCATTTTCAATTTAAAGAATATATAAAATAGTATATTTTGGAAACATTTAATAAAAAAATTTAGGCGAGGACCACTCTAAATAGTTTCTACATGGTGTCTACTCAACTTGACCAATGAAATTCCCGACTTTTTCCCTTATTTCCCCTTATCATTTACTAAAATTACCGACTAAAAAGTATGTCACATCCTTCTAATTCCCCCACCTCCTTCCTCATATTTTTATTAATCTTTTTTTATGAATAATAAGTTTTAAAATTTAAATAAACATATTTTTTAAATTTGTATTAACATTGTTTATTAGGAATTATGAAATTTAGTACACAGCTACAAAAAAACTACAGTTTGAATAACATTTATTATTTACTGTTTTAATGATTATTATATTTTATATTTTGAGTAAAACAACATTTTCCCAGATTTTTATTGTAATTTACCAAATTCCCGTTTTTTCACTTCAAATTCCCGGCTAATTCCAGTTTTCCCTGATTTTCCCGGATGGTAGACACCCTGTTTCTAGGAGAATCCTTCAAAAAAATTCTGGGGAAGGACTGCTCCAAATATCTTGATCTTGATCAAAGATCTTGATAATTTCTAAATGTTTCTAGACGAGTACCTTTCAAAATAGCTTCAAAACATTCAATTTTCAAGTATGTTCAGAGGTTTGAGTTGCTGGATGCGCCCTTTGACTTGGGGGACAATTTTTTAAAACTTTTGTTTGTAATCCCTCCCTACACAAATAAGGTTTCACCATTGGTTTCAGCACATTTGTTTGAATACTAGGTACTGTTACTCCACTTGTGGCTGAGCACATTTCACTGGTGGATTAGTGATGTTATGCTCCAGGCCTTAAAAAGTGTGATGAGGATGTTGAGTAATTCTGCTGCTGTAGCCCGAACATTTTTTTTTCTACCATACTCTACTAAATCTTCCAAAGTATAACATAGTAGAGCTCACTGTGTGAAACACACGAGAAATGTTGCACAACATAAGATAGCGTAGCTTTGTGTGAATCCAGTATCAGCGATGGTTAAGATCTATTTTTTAGTAATTCAAAGTGTTTTTAGACATCTAGGCTAATTGAGATTGTTGGTGGTATGAATTGTTAAGGACTCCAATAGTCTACTTACCTAGGCGCTGAGCAGAAGTACTTAGTAACAATCTCACTCAAGTTCTAAGATTTGGTGGCATGTTCAACAAACCTTTTACAAAAATAAATATTCATTTAAAATCATTTGTTCAAAGTCTTACAAAATAAGGAAAAAGCCTTTTATAAAATTGAAAAAAAAAAAAAAATTATTCGGAAAACTGAGAATTAGGCCGAGGGAATTTTATTCTATGGTTTGATTGGCCACCCTGATTAATTTTTTATTTCTTACCATAGGCCTATGTCAATTATAATGATTACTTAATGTGACATATCTATATAAGAAACTGAGAGGGAAGATGCTTTTTTTACTGTACTGTATATGTTCTTACATTGGTATATTTATCTGTTGTGTGTTGAAATGCTCACTAAAGAACATGATTGTGTTCCAGTGACTTACCCATTGGATCTCACCAAAACAAGATTACAAGTACAAGGAGAAATAGCGGCCTTAAAAAATGGCACTCCAAATGTAAGACCACTAAATTGTATTAATATAATTATATTTTTGTGAGGCGAGAAACTTTATTTATTACAATTTTATATTTACCATCCCCCTATTATATATCCTTAGACCATGGACTGGAATGCTTTATCACACTTTTACTCCTTGGCATCTAAAAGGGATCCATGTTCTAGGTAAATATATAAATATACAGCGGACATTGCTAAAGTGTGTATTAATAAACATTTTTAACAAATAATTAATTAAAATATTACGATAAAAAGAATATTTAATGTACCTAGGCCATGGCCCTAGGCACAAGGAAACTGAGTAAATCTATGTAAAAGTGTAGGCCATTTTTGTCAACTTGATAATGCAACATCAAATACTAAAATAAACTAACGATTCAATATTGTATTCTATACTACAGACTGTAGTGTACATATAAATATTAGTTAGAGTATAGTTGATGCTGGTTACCTTTCTGGCTAAAAATCTTCAAGCTGGAGAGTAAAAATTTACTTTTGGAAACCAAATTCAGTAAAACATTTAAAATAAGTCAATTAAGCTTTGATTCCCACCAAAACTGAGTATCGATGTCCAAACAATTTAACTAACATGAATGTGGCTTATAAATAATATTTACTTTACTTTGACCAGTGTTATTAAGGGTGGCCTTAGGTACAAGGGTTTCCCCCAAATATATACAAATACCCACAGTGGATTCCAATTAGTTGGGGCAGCCATTTATTTGGGACAAAGTTTGAACAACAGAGACAAAATAATTATTCAGCCTGAATTTTTTCCGCTTAGTTGGGCCAACTCGCCACTTAATATGGGCAGTGAAGGTTGTGATTGAACAAGCTGTATATGTAGATGGAATGCACGCTCCCCCTTCACATAAATGCGGGTTCACATCCTCTATATTCAACCTCCCCAATTCCTAACCCATTAGCATAATTAGTACTTAAGCGTGTAACCCGAATGGGTAGTAAGATGTGGTGCTAAGTATTATTATTATTTATGTTTGGTCAAAAATTATGTTTTAAGATGACTTAAGATATATAATTTTTGAAAATTTTGTCAGAAAACGGTTCCAAATTTTGGCATCATATTTCTTGTCAGGTCCCGTACCGTGGTATGTTACACACTGGCTTAGGAATAGTCCATGAAGAAGGTGTTGTTATGCTATGGCGTGGTGTGACGCCTGCCATCTACAGGCATGTGGTGTACTCAGGAATACGGATTGTCACCTATGAAACACTACGAGATAAAATATTTAAAAAGGAACCTGATGGTTCTTTTCCTATATGGTAAGTTGATGTAATATGTTGTAACTCTCAAACATAAAAACTGACTGTCAGAATGCTCATAGGTTTTCCAGTGTCAGTAAAACTAATATCAAAGTAAGCAAACATCAATTGAATACACATTCAAATTTCTTTGCCTCTCAATAGTCATTTATTCTTAATTTTTTTTCCATATTTTCTAAATAATTGTTTTTATTAACAATCACTTAGTGCTAGATATTAGCAATACACTTTCATATCTGTACACACACCAAGAGTGAATTTTAAGAAAATACACCACCACTCTTTTCTAAATCTGCCAAATTATTATCAACATCATTAACCATTAAGTTTTCTTACTATTTTGTGTGTATTCATCTTGTGATAATATTAACCTTTTACTATGAATTCATGAAAGTGAGTCTTTTACCACAGGAAGTCTGCAATGAGTGGTGTCATATCTGGTGCATTGGCCCAATTTTTCGCGAGTCCTACAGACTTGATTAAAGTACAAATACAAATGGAAGGTAGGAGAAGACTTTTGGGCAAGCCACCACGGTTAGTGCATTTTCCCTGATTGGTTCATTTTATATGCATAAGCAGTTTGGCAAATGTATCTCTTTGCATGTATTATGAGACAAACAACTTTTTTTTATCTTGTTTCCCTGATAGTATACAAGAGCAAATTTAAATTAATTGATAATTGATTCTAAGAATTAATATTTAATTCTTACTCAAGGGCAAAGGAACATTTGGGGGGAGGGGGTTAGGTGGGATTGGAGACCAAAAGAACTTGTGGTGCCCTCAGAAATAAAGTTGGCCTCCTTTATAAATTAGAGCATGCTGCTGACAAACCTTAACATATGTGCTAGACAATTTTATCAGAAACTACTTTTTTCTTAAGAAAAGAATTAGTGGTGCGCCCAAGAAGGCACCTTTGCCACCCATCTTGGTTGAGGCGAAGGGGGCTGGCAAAGTCCAATCCCTTCCTGTTTCTATTTCCCTGCTTGAAATGCGCATTTTTAGAATACACCCATAGTGATTGTTATTTAGTGGTGGGTATCCATTTGGCAGTAAAGTTATGAGAGCTACTTTCCTTTATAGCTCAAATAATTTGTTTTGCAACTATCACTTTTGACAGATGGTATCAATGCCAATTAAATAATAGTTGTGTGCTACTTTTTTACATGTCCAGGCTTTTTTTATATATGTTCTAAACCCTCCACTATTCCAAAATTACAATAAGCAGCTTATTGTTAAACATGGAAGACTATACAAGTAAGGGAACAAACACAATATAACTTTTACATTGAAAATAATAAGACAGTTAACACTTTACATTGCTGCCACTGGACAAAGAGGGAGGAAAATATATTGTTACCGCCCAATCCTCAACCTAGATTTCATTCTATCTGAACTTCTCAGGAGGGCTAGTTCCCTTTTAAATGCTCCTATCCTTCTGTATTCTTATTCTGGTTGCTAAGAATATTAATTTATTGTTTTTAATGTATTATTTTAACTACAAAAGATTATTTTTTGTGCAATTACATCTTTGACCAAGTGTTTTCTCTACTCATAACTCCGAGATATAAGGGTGGTTTGTACCAAGGAGTGTGCTAAATATAGAGGATGTGCGAAAGGTTGTCATTTTGTTAAATATTTTGAGAAACATTGGATTAAATAATGGTGATTAGAGTTGAATTTAGCCCCAGTGGGTGATATGTTTTTATATTTGTTACACAGTGTGTATGGAACTTGGGATGCATTTACAAAAATAGTAAACAAGGGTGGCTTAAAAGGCTTGTGGAAAGGTTCTGTTCCAAATGTACAGAGAGCAGCACTTGTCAACCTGGGAGACTTGACTACATATGATTCTGTGAAGAGATTCCTCCTGACTCACACCTCATTGACGGATAATCATTTCACTCACATTTTATGCAGGTGGGACCTACATGTAAACATAATTTATTAGATGCAATAAATAATGCTTCAAATATATCTAAAGAGCATGTCATTTGACACTTAATTGTTGAGATATTGCTTGCCCATACAATCATGAAGAATAAAATTACATAATTTTTAAAGATATTTTAGGCTTATTACACCGTATAAAAATTAATTCTTACTCATATTGTTCAGTGAATCACACTACAGAGATGACGCTCTTGACACACATGTTATATGTCTGGAATTATATATTATGTATATTTTATTTTAATTATATAATTTAACTTTATTATAGTCTTGATTTGAGAGTCATGGTATGAGAACACAGTTAATTAGAATTGCACAGATATTCACTTAAAGAGATGATGGAAAACCAACCTCGTTACAGTCTGGACTGAACCTCTAACCTCCGAGGTAAACTCCACAGCACAATATGTGTGGTTAACCTTGCCAGTAAAATGTGTGTACTTTTCAGCACTTTTCAAAATAGGAAAAATGTGACGACTATGCACAACTTTTGAATATGATGAGTGTATTTTTGTCCCTTAATTTATAATCTAACCGATCTCAACCATATGTGGAACATAAATAAGTATCCACAAGGACACCTCTGAGTTTGGTATTTGATAGTCTTTCAGCCTACCATTTCTGACCAAGGTCACATCACTTTTACATTGCAGGTCTTTTATTGACCTATAGAATCTCACCCTGCTGCCATATTCTTATTAGATCTCTATTCTCATCCTTCACTTTAATCGCACTTACAAGATAATTTACACACTTTTCATTTCTCAGCTCTACTCCATCCAGCTTGCTAGTCTTCCTTGTCATTACCATCACTTCACTCTTCAGCATGCTAAATTTCACTCCACACTTTTCAGATGTTCCTGTACTCCCCCCCCTACCATCAAGTGATCAGCAAACCTTGTTTTCATTCTTTCCTCCCCAATTCATTACCATTTCCATTACAGCAATACCTTATTCTTTCGACGGGCTAGTGACTGAGCACCAATGGAAGTCTAAAATTGACAAAAGTTAAAGCGTAACCTTTATTTCAGCTTGCAAATGCATTAGTTTTGAATAATTTGGTTATTTTAATAAAAAAAAACTAAACCGTATTAATATGATTATTCATGAAATATAATAATAATAATAATAATAATAATAATAATAATAATAATAATAATAAACTTTAATGGTCAAGTTAATATATGATATTCAATGAGGACAATTTACAAAAAAAAAGTACACATTGAATGACTTCTATTAAAAAACTGAATATCGTAACAAAATTAACATAATGGCAGGTAGTGGAGATGAAATGCAAAGATAGAGCGAAATAAGCAACAAAATTTGGAAATGCGGTCATAATTTAAATTCCACTCTGGAGCGAAACGGCAAAAGTTAAGGTATTGCTGTATTATTAAAAGAAGTAGTGGTGAGGGGCTACTCTTCTACTGAACTCATTTTTACTTTCTCTCGACATATCAAACAGAGAAGTATTGTGATCAATATCTATGTTTCATGACCCCCTGAAACCAAAAAAGTGTTTGTTTTTTTTTGTTTTTGTTTTTTTGCAATGCCTTCTGTCTGTATCTCGGGCTGGAGCCGAAACAATTTTATTAATTGGGCTAAAACTTGGTATCTAAGGTTTTCATAAGGTCCCCCCTCTCCCCCTCAGGGTTTTTGGAACTAGATATCTGACTCTAAATTTAAGTGTAGCTTACGGAAGGGCAAATGAGAGAAAATCGATTTTCTAGAATTTCATTCTATCAATTTTGATTAAATGTTATATCTATACACTGTTTTTCACCATAAACAAGATATAAATTCTCATTTTTTCATGAAAATGACTTTGAGGGTAACTTACAGGGGGAAATTTTCCAATTTTCATCATTTCCCAGCAACTATTTGAGATATGAAATAACTTAGCATAGTAAAGTTGTTGTACTTTTAAAGATAAAAGTATTTAATTTTTTATATATTTTTATAAAACCATTAGTTTCTAAGCTATAAGCGAATATATATATATATACACTTTTTTTTTCAGTTCTTTAAAATGAATTTGATTTTTATGCTCTTTGGTAGAACGATATTTCTCTTTTCTTAATTTTTCTGTAAAAGACTAACAGTGTTCCGAATTCCTAATGCCATAGAGTAAGTAACAATGTATATTATTTTATTTATGATCTTTAGTGTAGTGTTTCTACTAAAAAATATAAACCTATTATTTCGTTTCACAAATCTTACGAGTGTTTAGTAAATGTCTATTTTAAGATAAAGGAGAAAGTCTTATGTGGTGAAGCATACCATTTATTTGTATATGGCACCACTTCTTATATCCTTTATCTGTTTTATCACAACTCTTGTTATCCTCATACATACCTTTTACACCCATTGCAACTCCTCTTTCCACTCCAACCTCCTCTACCTCTTTCCACACTTTATTTCTATCCACACTCTCCTTATCCACATATACCATTACCAAGTATTTTCCAAATTCATACATTCTTTCCATTGGCTGCCATATGAAAATATTAAGTCTTTAGTGGACCTCTGCTTCCTAAATCCATGCGGTTCCTCTCTACCTTCCATTTTATTTTTATTTCATATTATAGTATCTTATATATTTTGGTACAATGGCACATCATCGTTATTCTCCTATAGTTTGTACAACTCTTCCTATAACATTTCTTAAAAATTGATGCTATAATTCCTTTCTTCCCGTCTCCTGGTACCCCGTTCTCAGCATTCTGTGTAATCAGCATATTCCCGCTTATCTTATCATTCCCATAGTTGGTTCGTCCCCACCTGGTGAGACCCCACTCCCTCCTCATGCTAATTCTTCATGCTCCTCTATTTACCCTCTCATACCCCCCCCCCCCCCTCTTCCAATGATTATCAGTAGTTTATCCCAAAATAATTATAGAACCTATCAAATAAACGGTGACCTGGCGGTCTAGGGGTAAGGTGTCAGACTTCTGTGCTGGGGGTCCGGGGTTCAATCCTCGGTCCCGGCACAGATTTATCTGATTGCCAAACCCTTCCTTCACCTCTGACAAGATGCGTATTAATCACAACTTGTGAATGTGAGGAATGCCAGGCCTCCACCGTGGTTCGGATTCCACGTTAAACTGTAGGTCCTCCATTTCACCTCACAATCACCCTACCATTACACATTAGTGTAAGTGCGTATAACCCGAACGGGTAGTAAGACGCGGTGCTAATAATAATAATAATAATCAAATAACCAGACCTCAGACCATTAATTTACCACTTGATTGAATTTAGATTCACATTGGCAAAAAAATGCTGAACATTTAGTCACAATTAATAATGGTTTGCGAAGCTTCGAAAAGTCAAAGTCAAAGGTCAAATCTCCTTTGGCTTCGACTTCAACTTCAACATCTACAATAACCTTCGCATATTCGAAAAATTTCGAAGGAAGGATAAAACTTTGATAAACTATCAAACAATTTAAGTTTATCTTACTAAATATTACATTTGTCACTGGTTCGAAGCAGAGAAAGCGCTTTAGTTGTGCTATTCTCCCAGCTCGTGTTTAATGTTTGGTCCTTAATATTCTGTCTCTTTGGAATTATCTTTGACAAATTTACAAGTGCATTTTGTCACAGAAGTTTTTCATAGCTTCTTCGCATTTTCTTTATTATTCAAAATGGCTGATACGGAAAGTAGGAAACGAAAATGGAATTTAGGTTATAATTATTATCAGAGAAATACAGATAAAAAGACATGCATATGTAAAGTTTGCAAAATAATTTTATAAACTTCACGATGTAAGTAAAAATTAAAACTTAATCAATGAGTTATTAAGCTTATTAGTAAGCCTGTGTGCATTAATTATTAATATAGTCCTTAGGTAACAAATAAGGAAATTTTCCTGGCCCTTGTTACTGACAAGATCTAGAAAAATAATTAATGTAAAAATTAAAAGTAGCGTTATGTGACAATCCTAGGTAGCTTCGACTTCGACTTTTCTTTGCAAGTTTCAAGATTCGCTCCACATTTAAAAAGTGGCCTTCGCACATCTCTAACAATTAATATTTTATATAAAATAAAGATTAATTTGGACAAAATCCTAATTGAGGGGAAAAAATCATTTTAAAGTGAATTAGATATTTGGAGGTGAAATGAAGATTAAATTTTAGATTCACAAATACACTAAATTTGATCTGATAGTGGACTTGACTAATCTTTAATTTTTATAAAACACACATGTGTTGTCTTAGCTCATAAGTCACTACATTAATTAAAACTGGTAATTTGACAGGTACTATAGGGCACTGCTATTCAACCCTTTTTGTTCGCACCCCCAGATATAATTTATCTTCAACTTTGTACCCCCAAAGTTGTTGGTGCATAATGCAAGATATACATATTTATACAATATATTTTTACCCCATTAAGATGTGACTGCTGTGATCACTATCAGGAGGAGGAAGAGTTGTCACTAATATGTGACACGTTGACTTGTTTGCAGCGCTTGTGCAGGCCTTGTTGCAGCCACAATGGGGACCCCAGCAGACGTGGTCAAGACTAGGATTATGAATCAACCCACTGACAGCAAAGGATAGTAAGTGGCTTGTTAACTTTCAGCTTCATATTTTAGCAACACATTTTATAAAAATTAGGCTACCTTTCACATTAAGGATGTAAAAAAATCTTATTTAAAGGGTAGAAATGAGGAAGGTAGCTTAGAAGAAATACCCTCGTATTAGTGTAGAATAAGTAAAATAACAGCGATAAAATACCTGGCCAAGATTTGAATCTCAATATAATCATCACCAGCAATCCAGTTATCACGAGAATGAGGCTTTAGACTGTGTGCCCACCGATGCTGATTGTAGCACATCTGGTTTAGTAAGTAATTGAGTTGAAGGGTGGGAGTAGAGAGGATCTAATAAAAAAAGAGGGCAGCTCTATAGGTGAGTAAGAGACCTTCTATGTAGAAGAGAAGTGTAAGGTGTATTTTATACCCAGAGTCACATGATACATTGAATGTAAGAGAGACAAGGAAGGGGGAGAGCATGGTAGCTGTCAAGAGGAGAAACAGGATTAGGAATTAAGTTAGAGGGCACAGGGAGTACATGAGAGAGTAGAGGAAGCAGGACTGAGATGGTATGAGCATGTAATGAAAATGGAGAAAAATTATGGAAATTAAGTTCGAGGGGGTATAAAAAAGTTTCAAGACTGATTCTGTAAAATGAAAACAAAGCGCAGCTTGAAGATGTGCGCGCTGGTGTGTTGAATTGTGACCATCTTTCAGTACAACAAGTGGCATCGTTCTGTTTTGAGCAGTGGTTGTGTTACACACGCTTATTTGACGACCTGCACGGGTGCATTTGTGATTTCATCATGGACCGCAAACACGAGTAGAGAGCGAACATTAAATTCTGCGTCTTACTCAGAAAATCTGGAATGGACACCTTACAAATGATGCAGCAGGCTTACGGCAATGAAGCTATGAGCCGTCCGGTGTGTTTTGAGTGGCACTTGCGCTTCAGGAGCGGCAGAACATCACTGAAAGACGAAGAGGTCACGGGGACCTTCCACGAGCACAAACCTGTAAATTGTGAACAGAGTTGGGCAACTTGTGCATGAGGATGACTATTAAGGACTTTTCTAACATCGCCATTGTGTCATACAGATCAGTGCAGACAATCCTCACATCCGTTTTTAACATGCACCATGTGGCTGGCTGCTAAGTTCATACCTAGGCTTCTGACCCTCTGTACCGTTCACCACCTCCAACTCTAATGGCTAGAGGCCACAATAGCCGGGAAGAGGGTGGGCGGAATCAATAAGAAATTTAATGTAACAAAAATAGGAACATTTGCAAGTTAAAAAAAAAATGGAAATATTAATTTAAGGTAAAACAACAGAAGTAAATAAATAATACATGGCCTCACAAAGCAAACTGAAGAGTGTTGAAAAATATATAAATATGGCAGAGATTGCACTTGCGCAGTACATTTGAGGCTATATTTCACAATCCCAAAGTAATGGTAGTCCTTGACAAAGACTATGTTTAAAACAAACAAGTAAAAACATAAATTATTTATTTATATGAATTAGTCTGGAAGAGACCCATTAATAATAAAAAATTGTTAATATAGAAATAAAGAGCTTAAAGAGCTCCTCTACTTAGTTAACAAAGTGGCTGAATCACCCTTATGACTTCAAACTAAACAAACAGGTTAAATCATTAAACCTTTGAATCCTTATTATATTAATAAAGAGCTTAAATATAAAGGTAAAAGGTATTTCCAATATTGGAATATCAGAGCGCTTAAAGAGCTCCTCTAAATGGTTAACAAAGAGCCTGAATCACCCTTGTGGATTCCGACTATATCATTAAATTTAATTAAAATATCACTTCTGATCAAAATAAATTACACAAAGGTTTGATTTCCCGACATAACTCAAACTTCTGCGGGAATATTACTTCCACCACCTTAGAAGTAATCGAGAAAATTTTGACTTGTTAATATTTAACATTATAATAGAAAACAAAGCAATATTACAATAGAATATTTGTAATTTCTCACTAAATGAATCAGAATTGTTAAAGTTTTAACTTATAAACCAACAAAAATGAATTACTTTTATAATTTCTTCAAACAAAATATGTCTACAAAATTTTATCTATAAATTAAACACTATCAGATTTTAAAGTTTAAACAATTATTGGTAACCACAAGCGCAATAAAATTTATTTTTAAACTAAATATTCCAAGCAAGAAAAAGAATCAAAAAGTGGCTACCTACTAATAAGTCTAAATTTTACAAAGAGACTAGCCCAAGAGGCAAAAGGAAACATTAAGTGTTCCATAAAACAATTTTACTTTCCAAAATAAATATTCTAGTGATAAATTACTGACGCCTACACAGAACGATTTTAATCATATAATTAACTAAAAGTTATAAAAAGTTTATATTTTGACATTCTGGAGCGATTCTATCCAAGTCCAGACCAGGACCTCTCATGGTTGTGTTGGAATTAATAGTTAACCATGTTAGCTGAGCACCAGCTTTATATAGGTCTAGTTGATGGATACAAGGGGAGGAAATCTTCCTATTAAATAATACCACGTTGCGAACATGTGCTAGCAGCAAGGTTCTCTTGTTAACAACCATCATCATCTTGACACGTAGACCGGAACTCTGGTGAGTTGGCATTTAAGATCGCGTGAGGTTTGTCTGCCAGCCGGCTAGACCAATCAGCGTAGGTCTAGATCACCTCATTGAAGTGACGCGTCGATGCACCTTTCATAGCTTTTTCAGTCTTCACTTCATCATAGAATTCGATGCAAACTAGTTGGTCATTGAACTCGTGCTAAGCCAGAAGATACAATGAGTGAGTAAAGCACATATATTAGACATAGTAAGGTGTTGTAAATGTTTGATATAGCAGGATGTCTATATGTATTGCTTATTTGGGGTGGGTAGTATTGATGTAGCATTAGCTAGCATTGCTAATATTATACCTCGAACAGAACTGTGCCGAAGTCTGTCAGGAACTCCGTCAACATGCTCTGGATGACCCAACCTTCATGTCAAGGATCATTACAGTGGACAAAGTTGGATCTACAGTTATGACCCAGAGACCACACAACAGTCTTTGCAGTGGAAGAGCCCCAGATCTCCAAGACCGAAGAAGGTAAGGCAGGTCAGGAGCGCAACCAAGTTCATGCTCATAGTTTTCTTCAACATTCTCGGGATTGTACTTCATGAATTTGTTCCCGAGTGTCAGACTGTCAACGCTGAGTTCTAATGTCATGTTTTGAGGCGTCTGTGGGAGGACGTTCGGTGGAAAAGACCAGAACTGTAGCGTGTGGGCAATCACCTGCACACAGCGATGAAAACGCAAGAGTTTATGGGACGCAACAACATGATCATCGCTCCTCACCCCCTGCACTCACCAGATTTGGTCCCCTGTGACTTCTTCCTCTTCCTTAAGATTAAGTTAAAGCTCAAGGGTCGTCGGTTCGACACCGTGAATGAGATCAAGCGTGAATCGCAGGCAGTGTTGTGTACGCTTCAAAACCAGGACTTCCAGGGAGCTTTCCAAAAGTTGAAAAAGCACTGGGATTGTTATATCGCTGGACAAGGGAACTACTTTGAAGGAGAAGTGGCCAAATTTAAATCAGGTAATTTATTTACATTTTACAGAACCAGTTTTGAAACGTCTTGATACCCCTTCGTATGTAGGAGAAAGACCGCAAGGGAGGCCAAGAAAGAGACGGTAGGAGCAGATAATATAAAGTGTGTAAGATAAGAATGGTGGAAGGACACAGGAAGATGGATGCATTTTACTGAACTGACCTGACCACAAGCTGGAAACACTTGATGGTTTACTAAGTACAACTTCTCATAGTTGGAAAACTACTTTTAAGTGTGTTTAGGTAATTTTATGATTTATTTAAGTAACAGCAACAATAATTTCAAAACTATTTGAAAAATACATTTTTGTTGTAATTTGCATTAGCTTAAAAATTTCTTGGATGAAAAATTGAACTTTTCCACACAAAACCTTTATACTCCCCTTATTTGTTGAATATCATTTGAAACATAGATACAGTTAATCATAGTTTTGTTAAATTTATTATTTACCCAAATAAAGGAACTGTTTCATTTGTGTGTAAAATATGTTTGTCCATCAATTTTTTATTAAAAACTTTTTTTTAAGGATATCTGGCAACTCTGTTGTGGTATGTGTTTGTGCTCTTCTAGGTTCTAAACATGTAATGTTTCTACTTGCAGTGGTCTGGTATACAAGTCGTCAATAGATTGTCTTGTCAAAACTGTTGAGAACGAAGGTCTATTTGCACTTTATAAGGGCTTTCTTCCTGTATGGATCAGGATGGCTCCATGGTCCCTGACATTCTGGCTCTCCTTTGAGCAGATCCGATCAATGCTTGGTGCGACAAGTTTTTGAATATCTTTAGAAATGGAAGTGTGAAGCTAGCCTATAAAATGTAGAACATACAATAGTTTCCTGGCATTACTAGGAGACCCAAGTGACAAAGCTCAATCTTTAGTTTCCTCTGTTAGAATTGTAACTTATAATTTGAGAGAGTTGTTTTCCAAAATTGTGCACCAGCGCAAGGATATTGATTGTTCCACAGCATTATTGTTTAGAATAGTTAGCATAGATACTCTGAATGACAAATCTCAGAAGTGTTCAAATTGGCGCCCATGTGCCATTGTTTTCTGTCATTAAATGTCTTCATTCAGGTTGCTGTCCAATTAACCAAATCTATTTTTATGAATTTGTCATCGGTATCTTGTAGGTCTACAATGTACAAATTATGCTAAAAATGTGTTTTTCTTCATAAACTAATGCACCTAGCTGGGTCTTAAGGCCAGGATTTGAACCATGAGTGGGTGAACTATAAGTATCTTTTCATCTCAATATTATTTTCCAAACAGTTGGGTTCCCATGATTACAATTCCATTCACTTTAAAGTGTTTGTAATAATAAATATACTAGGGGTCTGTGGGTACTCAAAACTTTGAACTCTAGTCCATACCGTCAATAGACGCTCATGTTTGAACTTGACAGCTTAATGAGCTCTGTAAAGTTGAGCCTGTATGAAGATATCTGTGATGTATTTGTCCAGATGTTGTTTTGTTTAATACACATTTGGCATTGTTTTTTCACTAAAAAAATATATAAATGCTCTTGTAATTTAAAACACATTTCATTTCAAATATGAATATTTTGATTTCAATTTTTTAGAAACTTGTAAATATCATTACCGTTTTATTTAAATAGTTTTTAAAATATATGAAGATAGAGTGTGTGGATCAAAAGGAAGGGGTAGTCCATGTAAGACGTGGCTAAATGCTGTAGACGAATGTATGTAAAAGAGAAACATTGGAGTTTTAAGTATAAAAGAGCATGCGTGACTGTGTATAGATATTGTTGAAGTGAAGGCAGTATGAAAGAATAGGGAAGTGTGGAGAAAGTTAGTGATATGGATTAAATAGTTGTGTGTGTGTGTATATATATATACACAGGTTCTTGCCTAACCCATAAGTGAACAGCATGATTAGGTATGTATGTATGTATGTATGCATGAAAATATATATATATATTGGGATTAAAGCCAAGCTCAACTCAATACTCAGTAGCTTTCTTAGAAGCTCGCTCAAACTTTACGCAGAGAAAAAAAAAATTGAGCTTGCAGACCCCTAAAATATACAACAAAGTATTAATTTTTTTTAAATGGGAAATATGAAAGCAATAAAGATAGGAGATAGGAAATTTTCATAGTCGTTAAGTGCATTTATTGCACATAAATTATTTTTATGTTACTAATGTTCTAGGCAAGACCATAAACTTTGTTAGACAGCTGTATTATTACAACTAAAACATAGAAATAACTAGTGATATATTATCTCTATAAGGAAAACCTCTTTTCGCTTTATGAGGTAATTGTATTATATTTGGAAGAAGGTATAAGTAAGGTGGATAGAAACAAATAGAAGGGCCGAACACCTTTTACATGTTCTTATCATTCTTTACAATTTTCCATTTCTCCCTTTTGTGTTTTCTCTTTTAGGAAGTTGCATTGCGCATTTCACACTCCTTCCTGATGAGTTTCGATAGAATGAAACCTAGGTTGAGGGATTGGGCGGTGACGATCAATTTTATTCAAGAGGCAGCCATTACCTCTTTGTCCAATGGCAGCAATATAAATGTGAACTGTGTTCTTCTTTTCATTGTAAAAGCCATATTGTGTTCGTCCCTTTTATATGTTTCTATCCACCTTTCCTATACCTTCTTCCAAATATAATATAGTGATATATTATAAAATTATGAATGTTGGTTTAGCCTTTTAAGTGATTAAATATTTTAACAAATCAAAAATTGTTTACGATATTAGTTTGTTATAGTTTACACATTAGTGTTAAGTAATAATTTGTTTAATTGAATCGCAGCTTGAATGTAAATATATTATTACAAATAAAGTTGCAAGAAAGATTTGTATATATCTTGTTCATTACATATTAGCAATGTGATTCAACCATTTATTTTTTTGAAGCCACAACTAAAATAATAATCACATGACAAGCTGTCTAGCATCTGGATTCCATTTTATTTTCACTACCCTATGAAAGAAAAATCGAAATGTGATTGCAGCTATCACAGTGATTTTTTTATGCTTCTATTTAAATGTGTGTGTAGTTTTCACCAGTTTGAACATGGACATTGGGTTTTTAAGCTCACCAATGTGGTCTAGCTCCAACAAGTTTAACAAGTTGGTATCATGAATTAATTCAAATGACATGCTTTATGCATCTGCAATCTGGTGAGTATTATTAAGAACATACTCGAGCAATGCCAAACTAACATTAGCCATCATTTCTCCAGCCATATAAAATTGACAGGTTTACTTTCGGTATCATCCTGTAGTTATCTAAAAAACCCTTGCATTATGGCACAATAAAAAAACTACAGAAAAGTAATTAGAGGGTAATATTACAATAATGAATTGTATTCTTAAAATAATCACTAGAAATGGGTCCTTCTAATGATGAAGGCAAATTTAATATTAGAAGTGTATATTTTTTCAATTTTTGATAGGCTTATAGTTGATTTAGACTATGAGAATTTAAGGAATTTGCAAATATTTTTTTTTAATTTGTAAAGCACACTGTGTTAACTATTAGTTTTATCACCATCTCGTGTTATTTTGCAAATATTGGTGACATTGTTTTTAATTATCTAAATCTCACCATTAATTATTGGCTATTTTTCATAAAAAGTCCAGTTTTATAAACTTTTTTTTTTTTTTAGTATTACTATTGGAGAGTACATAATGTTGGGTGGTGGAATGCAATTTGTCTGGAAAAGTCGAATTTCAAAACCTAAGTGTATCAACCCGGTATGTTGCTTACGAGAAGTTAATCCTAACATAACCATACAACAACCCTAACAACTAGATTTAAGGCTATTAATTTATCACTCAATGGTAGGAGTATGCAGGAATCCAGAGTTTCAGGATTCCTGCAGGTAAAATAAATTCCTGTTCCCGACACGAAAGTTGGGACAGATAGCCTGTATCTAATCTCAAAAGATTCAGGAAATATTTCAATTTTGACTGTCTAAAACTAGTCGGGTAAGTTTCGAGGCAGCAGCACTCACTGCATGCTAGCCAAGTATGAAGTCAGATGACTGACCTTTATCATATGTACAGTTAGGGAAAAGAAAAACCTATGTCACAAGCATAAGAGTGGTTATAAGTCAGATTTGCTTATGAATAACCATCAGGAAGGCCTTTTTACCTACTAGAATTCTGCTATTCTATATTCTCCCTGCATGTCTTGTGATGAGTACAGGGTATGTAACTCATTACACAACCTCCTCCACTCCCAGTAGCCTCATCCCTTTTTAGACCATATATATTCCTAGGCACCTTATTTTCAAACACCCTAAATGTGTTTTCGTCATGTAAGGTAGGAGAAAGAGACTATGTTTCAACAACCATAAAATTGTTTTTGTATATTCTGAGTTTTACATTTCATCATAGCATGAAAGCAGGTAACATGTCAACGACTTACTGACCAAGAAGTAATTTACAATATAATATTACTATTATTACTAAATAAAATTGTTTTTAGATATTTAAATTCATTAACCCTGCCAAATGATATGTTCAAAGTAATCCCTAAATTATCATCCCAAATCTTTGTTCTCTGTGTGATCATATACTTAATCTTTTCAATATTCACTTCTAAACCTATTTAATTACGAGCCTCTAATAAAATGTCTGCATTTCTTGCATGAAATAGGATTCTGGTGGGAAAAAATACCTTTCATAAGTCTATTCATTAGACAATCTGGCTACATCTGCCTAACTGGGTTTAAGTCAAAGGGGTGTGATTGTTTTTTTTACTGGACATAGGAACAAATAAGGGGAAGGAGAGGGAGGGCCTCTTAGAATTGGAAGTAATTTATTTTTGCTGTGAAATTTTAAATCCTACTTTCTTATGCAAAATCAAAAACTGCCCAATCTGACATTCTCAGACAAACAAGATCCTTATTGTGCTTGACACATTGTGTGCTCACTCAACTGTTTATTTTTAGGTTCAGCAAGTGAAAGACTGGGAGAAGGGAGGGTAAAGATAGTTTCTAGGTGTTTGTGAGCAAGTTTTTTAATTTGAGTTTATCTCAAGCAATATTTTCATAATGCTCCTTAGTATCGAGTCAATCTCGGGTTGAGTAAATATATAATTTCATATTAATCACCCTCTTAATTCCCTGCCCTATAGCATATTTGTTCCTACCAGAGAGAGAAGATAGAACATCAATCTACATAGTATACTTTTGCATCAAGTTGTACTTGATACTGTCTTGCTCCTTTCCGTTTGTGTTCTAATAGCCCTACCCTTTTCTATTTCTTCTTTATCTACTCTTCCATTCAACAATCAGTCTACCCACTCACTGACCTTGACATTCCAATGGCTATCTATATCTATCTATAAAATATCTTTAAAATTGTATTTTTAATCTCTGATGCTATTTATACAAGGGATCAAGAATTCTTTTAAAACTGGAAGGTTATTGGTGACATGGGACCGTTTAATTCTGGCATCGATAGTGGATCAACTTTTAGACCACTGGTTTTGGAAACAACACGCAGATCTATTGTCTGGATACTCTGAAAGACCAGTCATTTTCCACAACATTATATCCTCTGGAGAAGTTAAAAATGTTGGACACATCTGTTATCGACTGCTTACCAGACAATCCACCAGAAACACAGATTTTTCCATCATCTTCAGGCATCCATCAGCACTTTTGGACCACATCCACGTCATCCAAGATTGCCCCTGGACCAACCACCAATGTAATTGCTTCTTTTTATCAGGCATTCGGGTAATTTCTAGAAAATCTATACCTCAAGCCTCCCAGAAGATTATTTCACTATTTAGGTCAACAATCTACAGGGTCAATTCACATCAAAATATAAACACTCACTTAAAATTGACCTGCGTCATGTTGTGGGTACCCTGAATGCATGGAAAAACTGTGTGATCGATCAGAGATGGTGGAGCAACCTAGAGGCTACTACACCCAATCTTCAAAAATGTTGTTTGCAAGAACTAGTGATGGCGAACCAACAGCAGACGACAGCTTCAGCAGAACCCGGAAAACAGCGTGTTCAACAGCAATGAGAACAATGGTTATCAGGTAATGTTTTACCCCCATTAAAAATTGTTTAACAAATACAAGATATTTAGATATATTTTACTACACTATCAATGAAGTGCAATTTAATAGTGTGTTACATGAGGTCGAAACAAGAATATGCAAAATGATATTAAACCAACTCGAATTGTGGTTGACCAGTAGACTTCCCATTTATAAACTAGAAAAGATTTATTTTAAATGTCCTGGTGAAAGATTCGAATAATAATAATAAGTAAACATGTACATTAAAATAAAATATCTTACAAAATATTTGCCAAATCTTGAATTACTTCTTCTAGATCCTCTACAATTCCCCAATCCCTAAACATCTGGTAAAAATAAAAAGGATTCAACTTTTTGGTTACGAACTGTATCTGTGAATGATTGACATCTCTGATATGCCTTCTCCAAATTCTAGAATGCCATACATTTTCTTTAAACATTTCAAAATTACTTGCCATCAAAAACCGAGTCTTTAAAATGAGCGTCACTTTTATATTTAACCACTACATTGACCACATCACTATAAAATAAACTTTTCATCTGCTCCACATGTGTTCTATCAAATGATGAATCGTCTATATGTACTACTCTCTCGTTATAACAGTCTTGTAATCTGAAGGCACTTAACTTATTATTTTTACTGCAACAACCTACGTTCACCATTGTGTCAAAGAACACAGAAAAAAAAAGTACTTTTCAAACTATTCGGATCTTCCCACAAATTATTAACACATTTTCCATTAGTCCTGTTACACACTCTATACAGATTAGAAAGATATTTCCTTATTAAATTGATAAAATAACCAAGCTTCTACGACCTGTTTAGTAACTTCCATGCTACAATATTCTAATTCAAATCTTTAACCAGAACATTTATCTACGCTTCATACACTCCTCCATTCAACAATCAGTTTACCTACTCACTGACCTTGACATTCCAATGGCTATATGCATGATAACCTCTTTGATGGTACATTAGTTCACAAAAAACATCCCATCAAGTAGCGAAAAAAGTAAACCATCAGTCCAAGCACAAGGCAAAGAATCAACCTTTTCAAGAAGCTTGAGAATGCAAGCCCATACATCTGTTGGTCACTATCCAGCTGAATATACTGGGTATATATTTCTGGCTCGGCTCAAAAATCTGAGTACTCCAATAAGATTCCTTATAGTTTCTACCCGAACTTGCCAAAACAGAGAAGTTGGGTGTAAGGGGTATCAAACTTTGAGGAAATGTGAGGGTAGATTGGGGGGGTGGGGGAATAAACTTAGAACCACATTTTAGAAAATATTCTAAAAAATAGATCAAAGTAAGGAGAAAACCAGAAAATTGAAATTTATTGGGTTGCAAATGTATGAGAAAAAAAAATTGAATTTACAAAAAAGATTTAGGAAATACAAAAATAAAATAAAATTGAAAATGACTTAACAGATTTATGAAATTAAAATATAGGTACAGCTAAAATAATATGAACCAAATTAAAACCTGTAAAAATACAAAGCCAGAATAAGAAATTGTTATAAGATTAAATTTATAGACGAAGAATATGAACTTTATAGAAGATAATATATATATATATTATATATATATATATATATATATATATATATATATATATATATCTTAGATATGCCTATATGAAACAATAAAAATTGTCAAACAGTTATCAGTACACTTACATACATGCATACCTAATAACGCTGTTCCCTTATGTGGTAGGCAAGAAACTGTGCACATATATATACCTGATAAATTTTATCTGAAAGTTAAAATGGGCGTTGCCATAGTGAAGCACTGTTTTTCATGAAGTTTCGCCAATTATAATTTGTTTTTAGGTTAAAATCTTGGTTCACGTGTTTAGTAGCCACAGACCCAGGTTCTAGTTATATATAAAGTTAGAACATTTAATTTACACTTTCATAAAAAGTGACAAGCTATTTGTAGAGTTAGTTATATAAGAACAAATTATTTAAATTACCTCTACCTGGCATGAAACAACATTGACACCCCAAATTTTGTCTACAGTTTTTTCACGAACCCTCTAAATTAAAACTCTCCCAAAAACTTTGCCTGCAACACTCAAAAAAACTAATTGCCTTATAATTCTTACGTTCACTCTTCCTGCATTTGTACAAAGGAATATAACAATGATAGCATTAGTTATTAGTGATGTAACAAATTAAAATATGTTATAAAACAAGTAAGAAAACACATAATAAATTATTATGAAAAGTAATTGGAGATAAAATGAAAGCAAATATTACTTGACTTATAAAATTGGTCAGTATAAAATCAAACATGCAGTTAGAGAAGAAAAGATTATTATTATTAGTCTATGGAAAATTATTTAAAACGTAAAACATATTCAATTAAAAAAAATCTTATTTCCTTAATTTCAAATTTGATCTCTTCAGTGGCTGAATAGTATAAGGTGTCAGTCACTCTTGTGATCAAATGGCCTGCTGAAGACTGGGATCAGGGTTCAAACCCTGGTCAGGTCTACTGAGGGTGGGGTTTTTTTTTTCCCCCACTTTCCTTCCACGCAAATGTGGGTAACTTAGTTACCTCTAAAATGCTTCTTTCCTCTTCCCTATCCTATAAGATTAACTATCATACATGCGTGTAACCTGTTCAAATACTAAGATGTGATAGTAATAATAATTTAATACTATATAATTAGAGATAGGGTAAATTCGCTTTTGCGAAAAACGTGAAAAAAAAAGGTTAAAAATAGGGTATTTATAAGTTTTCTTTGTGTTTCATGGCATTTGAAAGTGTTTAAAGCGATTTTTATTTCACAAATTAACGCGAAAAATGTGATTTTGAGAGTATTTTAGCTAAATTATTCTATTTAGCGAAATAGATGCAAATTCCCTGAAAATGCTGTGCATTTAAATAAAATGCTGAGAATTTCTTTGCCAATATTTACTATCTTTGACTTGCACATTTGTTTGAACTGATTCAACGACACCAACTATTTACGATACTAGCTATTTACTAAACTATTTTTATTTTTGTACTGTAGGCTACAATGATTTTTTGACGTTACACATAGGTGTAAAATAAATTATGCCAATTGAAGTCATTCTGCATTCTTATGTTTGTGTTTGACACAATCTTCCATACATAGATTTTATCATAAATCCTTTGTGTAGGCCCTAAAAACATTGACGAAAGACATTTTTACCTATTTTGCTACAAAATGCTAAATTATGCCACAAAACGCTAAATTTCCAATAATTCATGCTAAAAAAACTGAAAATTAATGCTATTTTACCCTATCTCTATATATAATTCATGTATTTTCTACAAAGTTTATACTCATTTTATTATTAGTTATTATTATTATTATTATTATTATTATTATTATTATTATTATTATTATTATTATTATTATTATTATTATGTGTTCTCTCTTTCAACAGGTCAATCCTCTTTGTCATTGAACTTAGACCGCCAATGTGCCCTGTCCTCTGCCTCTTCCTTTCAAGTCGGCCAATATTTGAATTCTCATTCCTTCTATGATATGCAGAAGACTGTTCCTCCTAAGCATGTGCCCAATCCAGTTTGCTTTGTACCAAAGAATCATATTCAAAATTATTCTCTTCTCACACCCTCTTCTTAAGACTTCTGTCCACCTGATCTTCTCAAGTCTTCTCCAGCACCACATTTCAAAGCTATCCAGGTATTTCTTTCCCATCTTCCTCAAAGTCCAAGTTTCTTCTTCTTGGTTACGTCTAGAAAGTCCTTGGGCCATTCTCCTGTTTCAATTTTATAAGTTTTGTCAGAGGCATTAATCCATCGTTTCTCAGTTCCTTAAAAAGGTCAACTGGTATATTGTTATCTCCAGCAACTGCTGAACACCGATAGATCAGGGTTCAAATCCCAGTTGAGTCTACTGTTTCTCACTCTCCTTCCAGCAAATGTGGACAGATTAAGTATGGCTTACCTCTAAAATGCTATCTTTCTCTTCCCTACCCCATCAGATTAATTATTATAAATGTGTATAACCTGAATAGGTAGTAAGACATGGTGATAATAATAAATAAAATACAAAAAATTAATATATCTCTACAAAGTTTTGTAATCTTAATCTATAAATTTAATGTTATAACAACTTACTACCTGCTTTGGTGGCCTAAGGCGTTGTTATACTAGACTGCTGATGACAGTGAGATTGGGGCTTGAATCCCGGTCGGGTGTACTGAGGGTGTTTTCCACTCTCCCTCCACACAAATGCGGGTGGAATCTGTTCATGATAGGTTTTTACCTCGATGACAGTTCAAAAATCATATGTTTAGGTTTTGGGTTGCCAACACTTGTAAAAGATCACAGTTTTGTTAGAGATGTTTAGTTTTTTAATTACCTATTATATTTTACATTTAAAATAATGTAAACTTAAGTTTTCTCATACTATTTCATTACTTTTAATAATTTCTTTTATCCAACTCGAAACAATATTTTAAACATCATTAAAAGTACTTGTTCTTCGTTTTGCTATGTGTAATTTAGTGCAAATATCAATACCTTTTAATACAGGCATCGTATTTACTTGGAAAAGAGAAAATATTTGTCTTTTTTTATATATATAATAAATTCTTTTAACATATTTTGAAATAGTTAACTGAATAAAATATTTTTATCCACTGTGTGGGTAAAATCATTGTAAAAAACTTGTTTCCTTCATGTTCAACCACATGGTTTAAATTAGTTGGTTGCCATTTTAAAGCTAATTTGGTTAGACCTTTTGTGGAAGTGCTGTGAATAATATTTTTTTTTTAATTAAATAAAACAATAAGCTTTGTCTGACTTCAAATAAATACATACATATTAATGCCCTAAATTACTGTGTTAACTATCACATTTATATATTACCATCCGTGTTCATTACAGCTATCCAAAGTGTCAGCTGTCAGCTGTTGGCGTAGAGCTATATTATGGACTATTTCTAGTAACTTTATGAGCTGTCATCCAAGTAAACTAAGGTCGGGAATGAATTATACACTTCCTCATCTCTAACTCATTAGCGTAATTAGTACATATGCATATAACCCTAACAGGTAATAAGATGTGATGCCAAGAAAACTTATTCTGTATTTTTACATGTTTCAATTTGTTTCATGTTATTTTAACTGTACCTTTATTTTAATTCCCTAGATCTCTAACCTCAATCTCCCCATCATTGGCGGTCTAGTCTACTGCGAGAGTAGCGCTTTAGACCATGCGGCCACCAAAGCGGTCTTAGAACAGTTAAGCGCTGATAACATTAGAGCACATTAAAGTAGTGATAAACTTAAAGAAACAAAACTATTTTAAAGCACTAATAATGGTTTTTTTTTTCAAATATAAACACAATCCTGGAATTTGATCAATTTAGTTTCAGTACCTTGATGTTTCTCTTAAATGAAAAGTAATATAAAAACACCACAGATTAAAAACGAAAATTTAAATTCCCAAAATTAGGCATATAAAATTTCTTGTTTCTGATTTCAGCCGAAATTATAAATTCTGATATCAAAAATGTAAATCCCCCACACCCCAACTTAAACATGATCCATAAAAAGCAAATTTAAAAAATTGGTTACTTTCTCTATTTACTAGAGCAACTAAATATTAATATGAATAAAATCAGAATTAAAGAAAACACTGTATATGTGGGAAAGTTAGCCTCGTTTCTTCTTATGTTTTTCAAGATTCAGACTCGCTTGTTTTACTGTGTATTACTAAAGGAGGGTTTTCTTAAGTACTCTGAAGTGTTCATTAAACATAGTATAACATTAATCAGATTTATCAAGAACATGAGCTACACTTTTTACATGGATGAATCTGGTCATATTTGAGTCGATGAAGATTAGTATGCAAAGGGGGGTTTTAATTATTTATTTACTGAATCTTTCAGTTCTTCCAGAGTTTTGAGATTTGAATATTTTTATCATCTAGTGGTTTTGAACATAGCCAGTTTCAAAAGTGTTTTTAATCCAGGAAGATCTTATTTGATAAACTATTTCAGTATTTCTTTTTTGACAAAAACTAAATTACTGTTTGAAATAATGTTTTAGTGCACTTAGTTACAGTTAAACTTGTGTGTCGGATACAATTTTAGACATGTAAATGTGAGCCATTCAATGGTAGTTTTACTTACGCTATGTCATTAAGAACTAGAAAGGTCATTGCTGCACTTACTAAAGTACACCATTTTTCCCTACCTTGAAATAGGGTGTAATGAGGTGGATTGGATATAACTATCTCTTTTGGGTAGTAACATGCATAGGTCCTGCGCGGGGATTATTTTAGTTCAGGAATATTTTACACAAGGAAAAGCCATGGCAAATTTTGGAAATTTCTTGATGGGGTTTTTTTATGTTGAGAGCTAATCACGCCCATGCCCAACCCCCGAGCTGGTGGACCACCCCTACCGTCTGCCTGTGACTGTTTATTCAATATATCTGCAGCTATCCTTCATATCTGAAGGCTGTATCCTCTATCAGCAATCTGAGGCGGCACTGTGCCATGGATTATAGGAACCTACGAACAGACTCAGTGGTTAAATGGTGGGTAATTGCTACGACAGGGTGTCCAGCCAAATGATATTTTAAAATTACCTGACCTTTCCAGGTTTTCCTGAGCCATTTTTCCGGTTATTATAATATTACCAACATTATCTTATAAAGATCACAACTTGGTGTAAAAATATTTTTAGACCCACATTTTGAAGGGGTTAAAGGATCTGACCAAAGTAATCAGCTATTGGAGAATGCGATCTAAGTTAGAATTCAGTGAGATCATTTTGAGACATTAAAAGATCAGTTTACACCAGTAGTATGAAATTGTTGCAAAACACATTATTTTTTAGTTTCTTCTTCCTAAACATAATCTAATTCTCAGACATACACATAATCCTGACTCAACTTGGGCTAAATACGTGTGATAGAGGTGTGGAAATATGACAGAAAATCACATGTTGACCTTGATAATTGATATTAGTAAGTATGCTCAACTAGGACAAATGTGTAAAAAGAGATTCACAGTGTGTATTAACAGTAAGAAAAATCTTATTGAAAATCAAAGTTGCGTATTTTTTCAATTAACATTTGAAAATTCCATAAATTTGATGAAGTTCCCGACTTTCCTGTTTTCCAGGTCACTGGACACCATGTATGAAAGCTCTACATGCATATAACCACCTCACTTCTCACATTTAAAGCATTAATAATCTATGTCAGACACCTTACATAGCAAGCAAGCATACAAACAAGCTATCGACCGCAAGAGTCCTTGATTTGATTCTTGGCATGGCCAAAAAAGTATTATTAGCTAGCTTCCCCTTCACAGTAACAAATTAAAGCCTTAAGGATTTGGTGCTGTGTATGTTCTAGAATTAAGCAATTTTGTAAGTTGTGTGCTGATATAATCAAGTCTGTTCAGAAAGAAAAGACCCAAAAATAAAAGTTTCTGATGTTAGGTGTCTTGTCTGTCCAATAGCATAAAACTTCAGCCGAAATCTTCAAGGTGTCTACCCTATGGGTTTCACTATGTTGCAGCTTATAAGATAGGGCCATACTTAATCAGTTAAGATTGCTACCTTTCAGGGCAAAGAGAGTGAACATTCAATGCATGGGTTATTAAAAATTTAGTCTTAAGGATGAGGAATATAAATAAAGTAGTAAATTTGTTTGCATCAGTGTATATAGGATGGGATTCGAACCTTGAACTTCTCAACACTAAGTTAAATGTAATGTGTGGCTTCCACCTTAGGTCGCTCGACCACTAAAATGATTGATAACACTAGTAAACAAGATTTTTACCTCCAACAATATTTTGGCTGTTTTTAGTCAAATGTTATGTATAAATAGCCAAGCTACTATAGTTACTAAGTAAGGTTATAGCTGCATCAAAATATATTCTTTTAATTGAAAAATGACACCTTTATAGCTTAGTGGTAAGTGCATTAGCGTTCTAAGCCAAAGGTCCTGGATTCAGTTCACCTGTCCAAGTATCATTTTTCAATTTAAAGAGTATGATATTTAGATGCAGATATAGCCATATACTCCATTCACGGTAGGAATTACTCTCTGAAAGGTCTTTTTTCCTACCAAAATCCTACTATATAATAGCTTTCTGGTAGGGAAAAAGGCCTTTCATAAAACAATTCCTACGATGAACAGACTTTACTTTACAATTATGATGGTTTGTCTATTATACCATCCTAATATACACATTTGTACAGTTGTCAAATTTTGTAATAATAATAATAATAATAATAATAATAATAATAATAATAATAATAATAATAATGTATTTGTTTTGGGCAAAGTTATGGCCAGTGCCTTTTCTTGCACATAACCCACTTAATAAAAATGAACATACCTGTTAGCTGGGGTAAACTTGACCAGTTTTTAACTTCTTTGGTCAATAACTTAAAAACTACGAGAAATTCAAATTCTACATAAGATGAAAATATATAGATACAGATTATAAGAATAAGATTGTGACCCGCCTCGATGGCGTAGTTGGCTAATGCGCGAGTCGTGTTGAGTCAGACCACCGAGGACGGGGAGATCGAGGTTCGAATCTCGGTCGGGTGAACTGGGGGTGGTTTTTCCTAAATGGTTTTCCACTCTCCCTCCACGCAAATGCGGGTTCACTTCCTCTAAATTCAACCGTCCCAATTCCTAATCCATTAGTGTAATTAGTACTTAAGCGTATAACCCGAACGGGTAGTAAGACGCGGTGCTAAAAAAAAAAAAAAAAAAAAAGATTGTGTGCTTTTTATTTTATTTTTTGTATTGTTGTGTTATTTTCAAAACCTGTGGTGGCCAAGTTCACCCTGATTGAGGTAAACTTGACTGCAGAGTTTTAAAATATTATAAAACTTGACTAAAATGATTTGAATTTTTTTTAACAATTTTCTATTAGGACAACATAAAGTCTAATCTAAAGCACATTAACTTCATAAATACTCATAAAGATGCTTAAATAAATAAGAAAAGTTGAATTTTAAAAACTATTATAACAAAGTTTATCATAAATTATGTTTTTTAAAGTATAAAAAATTAGAAAGCTTGTCCATAATATTATTGGACACTAAGTCAATAAAAATTTACAGCAAATTTCACACAAAGTCCCCTTCGATCAATTGTGGGCTCTGTTAAAATCCTCATCAGATTTGTCTACAACATCAATAGACATCTTTAGTTGGCCAAATAAACCTAATGATCTCAGCCTCCTTTTTCAAGAATTTAACTTTTAGTCCATCTGGTGAAGTGTCTAAAATTTGGCCAATATAATGCTTAGCTGGGGTTTTTTTTACCTTCATAACACCCAATGCCTGGATATCATTTCAAGCCTTTTTCCTTGATTCATTCTTATCTGTAATACTCATTCCCCATGTTTCAAAGTCCCTTGTTTCTGAATCTGAAATCTCTTCATCAGTTTCAAATTCAACTTTTCTCTTAACCCCTTTTAATGTGGTTGGTTCAGTTTACAGTTTTTCTGGGGTGTCGACACGCGCTACAGAACGGCCTGGCAAAACATTAATTTTTTTTCTTGAATCTGGTTGTTGCTGATTTTGTAAATATGTAGGAAGAGCATTTGATACATCATTTGCAGATATAGGTTCTTCAATTTGAGATTGGATTATGGTCAACTCATTTGGGACCTTTTAAGGAGCCTTTCCTTACACAATAGAATTTACCACAAGCTGCAAATCCACTTTTTATTAGGACCACCTAGTCTCCAAGAATCCCACTCAATATTGTTAGCAAGGCGTTGTGTCAGCTCTTGACTATTCCAGTTCATAAAACTGAAATAAATAAAGGGGCGGTCAAGTTTATCCCGCTTAGAAGCATTGGTCAAGTTTACCCCAATGTTGACTAAATTTCACATTTTTTATTTAATCTTAACATATTAGGACTAAACGTGTTTATATTATCAGGAAAACAGCATAATTGCCTTAGAAAAGTAAGCTTCTAATTATTTTCTGGTTTTATGACATTCAAAATAATTTTAGATACAGCTAATGACTAGATTTTGGATGACATGCAGTGGACCTAATTTCACAAGACCTAAAGTTTAGGAGCTATGACTTTAGGTCTTATAAAATTAGGTCCAGTGAAGTTAGGTCTTGTGAAGTTAGGCCTTATAAAATTAGGTCTTGTGCCTTTAGGTCCACTGCCTGTTTGAACAGTTAAAGATATTTTAAAGTAATCTATGAAAAATGAATTTTAGGTCCAGTGCTTTTAGGTCTAGTAAAGTTAGGAGTTATAAAATTAGGTGCTATGAAGTTAGGTCTTATAAAGTTAGGTCTTATGGGGTTTAGTTCTTGTAGCATTTAGGTTTTGTGCCGTTAGGTCTTGTGCAGTTAGGTCTTGTGCAGTTAGGTCTTATGCCGTTAGGTCTTGTGTCGTTAGGTCTTATAAGGCTAAGTGTAATAAATTATAACTTCCATCTCATCAAAAATATTCAGTCCCATCGTGACCATCAAATAAACAACATTAAAATAATTCATCACCTCCTAGATTTTAGAACCAACTACCTTGCCTTGAGGGCTATAGAACCTGGGTTTGAGGGTGCATATCAGGACCTGCATAGGCTGAGTACAAGGAGGGGGTTGGGGTAGGGAGCCATTGTGATTTTCCAACTTCACACTATAAGGTTAAATATAACTTTAATTATATTTTTATAAGATTTTAGTTCTATTTTTAATCCCATGCCGCCATCTCTAAATTGTCGTGCGGGTTAGAGAATAGAGGTTATGAAGCCAGGGGTTAGAGGAAAGGGGGTGGAAAGCATGTCGATACCTGCTCTGGTTGGGAGAGAGGGGGTCAGGATGAGAAGTTATTGATATGGGCTCGAGTTTCTAGGAGCAACAGGGTGACAGGTATGTACAGCTATGGGTTCGAGTTGTTGGGAGTGCTACGGGTGTCGTGTTCGTGGGGCGTCCAGACATTGAGGGTAAATTACCGTTATGGGGTCCGGTTGTTGGGGCGTCGGGAAGTCGTTTTGGAGGGGGTGTCAGAGCGTCAAGGGTAACTTACCATTGTGGGCTCTAGGGCTCAGTGGGCAATACCTGTCAAAAATAATGTTAATAGTATCAAAAAGGGAATTTTGCAGCAAAAATGGGTGTGTCAGGGAGAGAAAGGTAAGTCAAAGGGAAGAAATGTCATAACCTTACGAGGAAACGTGGGTAATTTACCGTTATGGGGTTAGGGTGTGGTTTAGAGTAGGTATTCAAAATATTTCCAGTGCATCAGCATTCGCCTGGAGAAAAAATGTAAATTCGTTACTGGGTGTACGGAATTTGTCATCATGAGGTCGCGTTGATGGGCTTTAGGGTTCTGGCTCCACCTCTGCTTATAAGTTATAGGGGTGGCGAGTTTTGAATTTGGTGGTGGCCATCTCGAATTTCCACATCACATTAAAAGGTATAGGGTGGTTCTTTTGGATTTTCATATAAAGTTGTAAGGATTTTTAGCGATCATCTTGGATTTTCACATAATGTTTTAAGTATTTTGGTGACCATTTTGAATTGTCCAAAGCGATTAATTAGAGTAGTTAATTAATCAATGCAATTAATAAGTAATGAAGAGGTGGGGTGGGGGTGTCGATGTCCACCATTTCAATAAGAAATTCCCCCAGAAGTATCTCAATCTCCATATTTAAGTATCAGGAGGTAATTCAAGCGGAAGTATACCAGCATATGCCTAGAAAAAGGATAAAAAAAATATTTCCAATAAAGTGGGTGATTCCAGCCGGGACTCGAACCCAAATCTTTTTCACCGGTAAGCCAGATGATACTGACTCCTTAGCGAGTTTTCCTCCTCCTTCCCCATCCCCACGAAAAAAGTTTCAGTCTCGATCTGGTTTTACAGTGTCAGAGGCTGAGGAGATATTCCTGGCTATAGGCGGTATACAAGAACGAAAATGAGTAAGTGAGAAGTGTGGGTGAGTACTCATTACCAAGACTTAGCCAAGGCTTAGATAGGAAAAATTAAACATAAGTGCAGTCCTGAGCAAAATTTTCCTCACTCATTCTTTACTTTAGCCACGTATACATGAGGCCATTTGTCAGGTAAATTCAAAATTGACTCGTCTAACCTGCCATCAACTGGCCTCGTGTAAACGTGGCTTCACAACATTCATTTCTCTGATGTGAGGTCTTCACTCTATCTCTAGTCCACAAGTCATTTCTTGGAGTTGAGTGTTTACTTTTTAAAACCCAGCTCGTTCTGGCATATGACCTATGTGTACTGAGGTGTATTTTCCTTTATGGTTTCCCACTCCACCTCCATGCAAATACAGTGATAATTACTCTACATTATACCTTCTTCATTTCTACCTTAGTGATGCAAAAGTGTCAATATTTTGGCTGGGTAGTATGATGCAGCATTATTTTTTTTATATAAATAAGTTTATTACCCACATTGTCATTGATATATTACAACCTTATTAATAATGCAGTTATCGTAAACAATCCTGGGGTGTTTAAAAAAAACTTTATGATTCATATTCGTCAAGATGAACTAAATATTCTCGAATAAAGCTAAGTTGTAGCTCCTTTATAATATTGTAAAGAAAGACATGTAAAACAAAATTAAGATGGTAATAATTAATAATAATAATAATAATAATATAATAATAATAATAATAATAAATAATAATAATAATAATAATAATAATAATAATAATAATAATAATAAATAATAATAATAATAAATAATATAATAATAATAATAAATAATAATAATAATAATAAATAAAAATAATAATAATAATAATAATAAATAATAATAATAATAATAAAATAATAATAATAATAATAATAATAATAATAATAAATAATAATAATAATAATAAATAATAATAATAATAAATAATAATAATAAATAATAATAATAATAAAAATAATAATTAATAATAAATAATAATAAATAATAAATAATAATAAATAATAAATAAATAATAATAATAATAATAATAATAATAATAATAATAATAATAATCCATGGCATATTTCTCTCTAACACACCCCTTGCAACGGACCAAATCGTGACACCAAGTTTGTAGTCTGCTTGCTAGCGAGGGGACAAATTGAACGGTTTCTTTTAATGTTCTTGAGCAAAAATGTGTCTCTCGTGAATAAAAGTTTGTTTATACCCCACTTGACTGAGGACACATTTACATTTAAGGATATACAATTATTTAGTTTTAAAGGTAATATTGTACAAATAATAATAAAATCTTTGATATACTAAAATAAGTAGCTTAAGCCAATGTTGTTTACATTCTGCCAAGATTACAATATGTTTAAAATTGGTTATTAGCAAATATTTTGGTTTTAGAAACAATATTATATTTAGAGTTCAATATCTAAAATTAAAAAAGGTAGCTTCAAACTTAATTACATTTGTTTGAATGACAAACTTTGTGTAGTAGTTTTGTATTCAAATTATCATTTAGGTTAGAGGCTTATACAAAGTATTACTATATTATAATATTATTAAGTTGGCTCTTAGCGTGTATTGCCTTTTTCTTTCAGAAGCCATATTATATTTAATGTTAGATAACTATAATGAAATAAGGTCGCTAAAAACCAGGCTAATTTTGTTCGAATGACAAACTTTGTGTAGAAGTCTTACGTTCAAATGATCATTTAGCGTATAGGCGTGTAGGAAATATTACTATTTTAGCCTAAATCAACTTATTTAAAGAAACAAGTCATGAGTGTTGAAATTAGTTATGCCCTTCAAACCTTTTATTAACCCATTTATTTCGTTTAACTAATCATACATTGAAATATCTCATAAATTCATTAAAATTAGCAAATAATGTTGAAATGCCACATTGCCTTGTATGTGTATAAGAGAGAAAGAGATACCCGCATATTTCCTTCTCTCTTACACAATGTTATACAAATGACAGCTCAAACATTTTAGCCGCAGATGTCCATCCAGTTATAATATAGAGATCAAGGAGTAGCCATCTTTGATTTTGGTGGCGGCCATCTCGGATTTCCGCATAACGTTGTAAGGTACTTTGGAGGCCTATTTGAATTTTCCAAAGTGATTAATTAGGGTAATTATTATATTAGTCCCTAATGTTAACATACTTTAGCTTTCAACAAAATAAAAAAACTCACATTTTATAAATAGTATTTATATAAGCTACCTATTTATGTGATTGTTGCGGCTCTCAAGACTTTCGACGGTTAAAATATAATAGAATATAATAATATATAATGTGTTTTAATAAGTATTACTCATTAATTAACTCAACAAATAAGTGAAATTTGTTAATGAGATGCCATGAGATTAAGCTGATAAAATACAAGCATCCAATAATGATTTTTGCTTTGTTCCCTCAATAACTACACTTTAGCCCGCATCGGGGATCGAATGATTCAGAGAATAGACTGAATTTTTTATTATGGCGAGACCCGGTTCAAATTCCAGTCAAGTGAGAGTGAGTTTTAATAATTGGTTTCTGAGTTTTCCACCACGCAAATGAGAGTACATATCCTCTAAATTGTACATTTATCTTTCTTACAAGATTGTGAAAAAATGTGGATAGCCCGAGTGTGCTAATAAATACGTGATACGGTTGACAAAAATTTGGGCCACGATTATTGCACAGTTAAATTTTATGTTAGTTAATAATAATTATTTCCACACAAGACATTTTTAATATCTTTTTATTTTAAATACGGTGAAATACGTGGAGAGAATGAGTAGGAAAATAAGTGGGAGACCACTCCTATCATACCTGAAAAGGATAGACGAATATTAACTCCCTAAATAAAAGCTGTCCACGTCAGTCAAGATTATTAACATTGAGGCAATCCTGCCTATCAGAGATTTTCATCTTACTTCTCGTTCGAAATATCCGCATTTAATTTCACTATTTTAAAGTGACCGAGAAAGGAAGAATTTAGAGGGAATGTTCCCACATTTGCTTGAAAAGAGAGTGAGGAATCCTCTAGGAAAAATACCTCGGTACGCTCGGCCGAGATTCTAATCCCAACTTCATTGTCAGTGGCAAACTAGATTAGATGAGCTTGACATTATAACACATTCCAAGCGTTTTGGCCGTGTTTATTAAAACCACTTTATCTATAAAGGTGTTTTATATGACGAGAGAAATACACCCAGCAGGATTTGAATTACGACCTCCCATTCCTCAGAAAACTAGACAAGACTGATGCCTTTGTCTCTGTTCCTATCATTGAGTTAAAAAGAATGTTGTTTTAGGACTTATGCCGGCATACCATATAAATTTAGGTCTTGTGAGGTTAGGTCTTGTACTTGTTGGCTTGTGAGATTAGGTCTTGTGGGGTTAGGTCTTATAAAATTAGGTCCAGTGAAGTTAGGTCTTGTGAAATTAGGTCTTATAAAATTAGGTCTTGTGCTTTTAGGTCCACTGCCTGTTTGAACAGTTAAAGATATTTTAAAGTAATCTATGAAAAATGAATTTTAGGTCCAGTGCTTTTAGGTCTAGTAAAGTTAGGAGCTATAAAATTAGGTGCTATGAAGTTAAGAAATTCAGTTTAGGAGTTGTGACTTTAGGTCTTATAATTTTAATTTAATTATTTTGAATGGATTTTAATAATGTGTTTATTTTTTATTTCAACTATCAACTACAATATTTGTGTTATGTCACTATTGAACTATGCAACTTTGCAAAAAATCTTTTTTTAAAGATTGTGGTCATATTTACCTCATTAGTCAAGTTGAGCCCAGTTGACGGTACATTTAATATTAATGCACTAAAAACTAATTTATATCTGTACAGAAATAATAATCACATAATGTCCACATACTATACTAATCATTGTATTAAAGACCTCCAAAATCGAAGCTGGTAAAGTTAAATGATAGCTTGTAATCTTAATATTGATCGCTCATTTGTAGCCGATGAGTTCTACACTTCAATCCTAGCTTAAAATATGAGTGAAGAATGACTCTGGGCTTGGGATGACTCCTGGATAGCGCAGAGGTAAAATAATTAGCATACTAAGTCAAAGCTCCCAGGTTAGATCCCCATGTTCAGGTGTCATTTTTTAATTTAAAGAATATAATATAAATTGATAAAATGATTGTATTTTAACATGAATAAAGTTCACAATGAAGATTCTATATTATATGTACATGATTTAATGGTATTCAAAATCAGCATTCATTTTTAAAACATGAGTATATTGCTTGATGTAGACAGTGACACACAAACAATAACATTTTTGAAATCAACATATATGTTTCCTTTAGAATCAATCACTTATGTCCCAAAGGTATGAAAAAAAGGGTTGGATAGCTGTAATTTGGAGAGTTGTATGACTACATAAGCAGTGCACAATTACACCTTGGGATAGAATACCAAAGAGACATAACTTGTTTCAAATATTTTCTTTCACATTCTATATTTTATTTTGCATTCTAGTTATATATAACAATTGATTAAAAATCACATTTGAAACCTAATAAAAAATTATACCTAACAAATAATTTAAATTAGCTTCATTACTGTCACCATATTTCTCAACACTCATTGGAACTGCTTCAGCGCATATGGAACTGCAACAAAAATAAAACAGCTTATTATAAATATCAAATTGCAGAAGTGTTGAAAGCATTCCTGAACCATAAATTTTATGGGCATTTTGCCGAGGACAATAATAAGTCTGATGTGTCAATGTACGAAGGGAAGATGGGGAGAGGAGCATCATGGGTTCAGAAAGAAGAGGTCGAAGATAGATTTAATATTTGGGATTAGACAGTTGATGGAAAAGAGATAAGAGTTTGGAAAGGATCTGGTAATGGCATTTATGGATGTAGAAAAAGCCTATGAGAGTGAGGATAGAAAGAAAGTATGGAAAACAATGGAGGAGGCTTGAGTAGAACGAGGACTGGCTAGGAGAGTAAGGAATATGTGTGATAATAATGTGAGTTGTGTAAAGACTGACAGAGTGGTTTCAATTAAAAAATGGAGTCAAGCAAGGAAGTGTTTTATTATTAAATTGCATGGCGACATTTCAAGCTTTTATATCTACAAAAATCGTATTTATATAGCTTTGTAAACATTTTGAGGGGACCATCCCTCCCTATATTCCGAGTCTTCATTTTGAAATTTAATAATTCAGGTCTTGATACTGTTTGAGTTGGTCTTAAAACCCACCTGAATTCTGTCAATCATCTAACACTTTGAGAAGTGGTTTAGTCTTAGAGTTTTAAAAATTTGAGACCCCCTATATCACCAGCCTTCTTAGAAATAACTAATATTTAAAATGTGTTTGTAGTTATTTGAAATTATCCCTCTACATTCCTGACAAATTTAAATTTTCTACCTCCTACTTGTACACCTCTTCCCCCCCCTCCCCCCCCCCCCACTTCCCTATTTTCTGTAGTCTCATTTTGAAATTTAAAATGTTCTGCCTTTATAGTTAATTTGGGTGGTCCCTATCTCTGCTTGACGAATTCCAGTTTTATACCACACATAAAAGTAGTTTATTCACTGGTTTTGAACATTTTAGCCGCCCCCTCCCCATTTCTATAACTCCCACTTCAAAATCTCAAATTTAAGACTTGTTTGGTTATCTGAAGCCGTACCTCTACCAGCATGCAAAATTTAGACTTTCTACCATACTAATTTTTTTTATAAACGCCCCTTTTTTTCCTGGACTCCTATTATAAACTTTAAAAATGTTGGACTTTTATAGTTATTTGAAGTGGTATCTTTGCTTATTTGCAGAAATTTAGATTTATACCACACTGAGAAGGGGTTGTTTCAAATAGTTTTGTAAGTTTTCAACCACTCAACCCTCTTTTCCAACCCACTTTGAGAAATTTTAAATTATAACATTCATTTTTATATCTGGAGTTTTATTTCTACCTGTCTTTCAAATTTAAATTTTTAACCTCATCTCAAAAGTTATTTCTAGCTGTAGCTTCCCCCTCCCCCATTTCCCATAGTTTAAATTTAAAATTTTCACATTTTTTTGTTTAATTAGAGTGGTCCCTATACCCACGAATTAAAGTTTTCTACCACACAGAGAAGTAGTTGAATATACTAGTTTTTGTAAATGTTGAGTCCGCGCCCTTCCCCTACCATTTCTTCAACTCCCACTTATAAATTACAAATATTAATATTTATTTGGTTATTTTGAAAGGTCATTCTACCTACTTGCCAAATCTAAATATTCTATCACAGCTAAAAGTTGTTTTTATTTTTATAATCCCTTACCCCCACCCCCACCCTATTTCCCGGGGTCCCATTTAAAATTAAAAATGTACAGACTTATAATAACTTGACATGTCCCTTTACTTTACGTATACATTTCAATTTTCTACCCCACTGGGAGTTAGTTAATTAGTTATTAATTTTGTAAATATTTAAGCTCATTTTTCTATCATTTAGAAATTTAATTTTAAGACTTATTTGGTTATTTGGAGTTGTCCTCCTAAACGACTGTCAAATTTAAGTTTGCTAACTCACATAAAAGGTTTTTATTCTGTTTATATCTCCTTCCCTATGTCCCAGGGTCCCACTTATTAATAAAAAATGTTCATATTTTTATAATTATATGGAGTGGTCCCGTTGGTTGTCTGCAAAATTTAAATCTTCTATCACCCTGGAAAGTATTTACTAAATTAGTTTTGGTAGTTTTGAATACACTTTTCACCAACGCACCTTGGGACCCATCGTGTGGATGCCGTACATAAATTAATTTCATATTAGTATTCTGCGACCCAATAAACCCCCATTTATAAAATTTCATCTTGATTGGAGGAAATATAATTTATTGCCCCTTTTTCCCCCTTTACACACCTTTAGGCGATTAAATTTGAAAAACCCTAAAAATTTCTCACCCAATTCTATAAAGAAACATTCATTTCAAATTTCAAGGCTCTATGTCCATTAGTTTAAAAAATGCACGGTCAGTGAATTTTGAAAACTTTTAAACCCCCTTTTTCATCTCTTACAGGTTGACGAATTTCACAAAAATTCGGTCCTATCTCTGGTCTAGAGCCAAAAAGGAACCTTTACTAAAACTTTCAAAGTTCCATGTTTGAAACCATTAAGCTCTTCTAACAAAACCACAAACTCCCCCACCTAATTTATTGTCTCTACAGGCAAAATTGGCCTTGTAGTTTGAAATTTTAAGTAATAATGTCTAATACCCGTATATCCACACGCATGTTAATATTATTAAATCAATATTTTGTTTAATATAAGAGAGAATACATAATAAATTCTCATATTTGTGCTTTATAATTCTAATAATTAGATATATTATTTTTAAATAGCAGTTGAAATGGACTATTTGGTCGAAATTAATTGTAGATAAATGTTTTAAATAGATGATTCTTCTATAATACCAGTTTTGGTATCCACTAAGTGAGAAATAATGTTGTAATAAAGACGAAACTACAAACAAGTTTATAAGTTGTATAATATAAACTTGTGTCCATATTATTAAGGCTCTAGACCTACCTCAATAAATAAATGGTATGGTACACCACACAGACTTTCTCTCTCCTTTGTCTAAAAATGGAAACATTTACTTAAAACTCGCAAGATTTGTGAAACCAGATAATATACATTTTGCATATACATGATGGAAAAAAAGAGCATCACATTCCACCAAGAGGCATAAATTAAATAAACGTATTGTTCATTATTCACATTTTACAGACTTTACATATTTTCATCAAAAAGCATTATAATAAACTCCCGTTTTCCGAGACCTCAATTTAAAAAAAAATGCCAATAGCTCGGAAGCTAGGGACCATTCAAGAATTATGTTAGGATTTTTTTGGCTGGGGGACATCAGTAATTTCTTATGTTTTTGTGAGAGTGGGCAGAATCTAACTTAACTAAGAATTGTATCGATGTTTATGGTGATACAAGATCTAGAAAAATACTTTTACAGACGCGCGGTCAAAAAGGTTGCACCTAGCGATGACAGATGGTGCTGAAGCGTAGCCTATAGACGTACACAGCTATACATAAATATAAAATGTCATTTATTTGTGTTGTGTTACACCTAATTTTACTGTGATAAGTATCCAATCCTTTTGTCTAAAATAATATAATTTACCAAATCTTAAGAAAATTACATAAGAATGGTAAGGGGAAAGGGGGGAACGAAAAATCTTATGATCCCTTAAGTAGGGAGATTTGGGGGGAAGGGGGTCGAAATAATGAAAAAAATCCTTGCGTAATTTATGGACAGCCCCCTATTGATTTTATAAAAGTATATTTCAAGTAAAGGTTTTTTTAATTTTAATTTTGTTACAGCCTTACAATAATGAGTTATTTCGTTTCTCAAATACTCGCAAAGATATTAATAAAATTGGCAATAGGTGCTTATGTAAATTACCCTTAATGGAATGATTAGAACGGCCATTTAGTTTATAATGATAAACAATGCCCAGATACAGAATTATATAAAAATAGTTACAGAGGATTTCGAGATAGCTTGTTTTCTCTATTTTTTACCTTTAGTAAACTATCCTCAATTTTAGAGTAAGATATCTAACTCCAAAAACTCCTCGGAGGAACCTTATAAAAACCATATATACAAAGTTTTAGCCTGATCAGTAAAATGGTGTCTGCTCTAGGCCTAGATATAGACACACAGGCAAACGGCATCGCAAAAAACACCTTTTTGTTTCGGGGGTTGACAGTTATCAAAATTTGGACTTTTTTTTACAAGCAAAGTACTTTTCTCTTCAAGGTGTCAAGAGAAAGTAAAAATTCGTCTATTTACGTAAAGATGAGCACAAATCATAGTCTAATTCATTTCAGTGGTGCAAACACATTTCTATACATTTTTAATTCTTAAAACTACTTTCAACTAAAGGCTCAATGACACTATGGAGTAAAATAGTCACAATTGAAGAAGCAATAAGTAGTTAGTATTACATTGGCCCCTTATGTAAGTTTTGGAGTTTACACAGTCATAATGTCCCATTATTTGAATATTGTATTTATTTCTAACTTATCAACTATAGTTTTATAGTCTTATGAAGAGTGTTGAGTTAGATACCGGTACATATTTGATCTTTTACACAATTTAACAACTTAAGTGTTTTGTTGAAACATACCTCCTATCCAAGCCTACTATTTAAAAGCCAAAGTTGTTGACCTAAAACTTAAGCCAAACAGCTGGTTTTGTTTGTAAAACAATCACAATCATTTAACATTAAAACTACTTATAAATCCTTAAATTAGTTCAATTAAATTGTTTCAAAATAGAACATGCTACTTTTGGGACAAGACTCTAGATTCATAGAAATATGCCAAAACAGATAATTTATTACATTTAATTGGGATCAAAATCAGCTTAAAGTCACAAGTACTCAACTCTCCAAAGTCCACTCAACGAGATGAGATTATTGGAGTAATACGTTCCATATTTTCTGCGTCAGTTTCCCTAAACATTAAATATTCTCCTTTGCAGTCCACAGCAAGTGATTGTGGATTTTAACTTTAAGGAGGTAGCTTTGTGCTAAATAGCTTGTGCTTTTTGCATTGTTTAAGCCAAAGAGGGTATAATATTATCCTTATTTTCTTCAATGCTTTTCCTAACATTATATGTACAATATCTTCTTTGTGTTGCACATAAGGAAATTGCTCAACAAATGTTTCTAGGATATGCGTGTGAACATATCTGTAGGGGATTTGAGATACTATCTATGAAAAATCAGATAATCATGTCAAGACTCCATATTGGCATCACACTTTGTTAATGTATTCATGCAGAGTTTACAATGAAATTTCTGTTCTATCTTGTATGCAAGATAGCCAGCAACATATTTAAAAGATCGAACGGTAAAACCAATAAGTATCTAATCTTAATTTGTGATGATAAAATAACGTTAAAATTGTCTGTGTATAGTTTCATACTCATTAGTTCCTATTTAAAATACCATTCATTTAATAACAAAATATGTTAAATAGTAAATAGGAAATCATTTTGCGATACCTATTTATTTTGTATCTCACGTATCAAAATAATATGTATGTAGTCTACACTCGGTTTACACTGAAAGGTGACATCAATACTTTAATGAACTAGACTAGCCTATAGCCGTATTTTATAAGCCACAATGTTACATCATAGTCTATAATAATAAAAGGACGTGTTTGTCTGTGTGTGTTTATTTGTGTGCGATGCCCAGCCAATCTATGGCACACAGAGATCTTAAATTTTTAACATAGGTGGACGGAAGGAGGTCCGAATGCACCTCGAAGCAGGATTTTTAAATTTTCAATTAGCTCTTTAATAAGCCTATTTTAAACAAATTTTTGAAGAAAATATTTTTTATCTGTTTTAGAATTATGTTTCAGAGATACGGGCACCATTGGGGAGGGGGTTTGCTTATATAATTCTTATAACACAGTGGGTCACGGGCAACGCCGTGCGGGATTGCTAGTAATTAATAATTCATAAAAGAAAGCTTGCTAACTTTTAAGATAAATAGAGTGTAGGGTATATAATATGTTGAATAATTGCTTCAATAAACTGTACATAATTTTATCCATACGAATGGGCCCTATATGATTAATTAAAATATCAAACTGATTTAACTTTTATTAACCTCTTTCAAGATCGAATGATAATTTTATATAATATTATATATAATTTTAAATAACAGAAACCCTTAGAACTATTTAAAACCATCCTATAGTTTTGTTTTAACTTTAATTACTTGAGTGTGGGACTTTTAATTTACACCGGGAAAATACCAGTTTTTAAATTAATTCAAGTATACATTAATGATTTTAAATACATAGCATCAAATAGCTACTATAGACCTGCATTAGTGGCCACGCAGTATGGTATCTTGGTATCTAGCCTTCCTCTATCAAATACTCATGTTTTGATAGGGTCAAAATTTGTGGAATTGTTTTATACGGTTCTATATAAGATATCACACATTTAAAAAACACTTTATAATTAAAATTTAAACTATTTAACTGGTCAGAACTTTCACCCTCATTTTGGTGAAAACAATATTAAAAAATATCTAACCACTTCTTAAATAAATTGGTATTTCTAAACGTCTGCAATTCTCCTCAGTGCTCCTTAACAAATAATTGCAGTTGACAGCCAGTCCCTTGTTTAAAAAAAAAAAAAGAAAGAAAAGGTCCATTGTGTTTCAAGTTTTCTTTGTAATGTGCAGTCAGAGTAAACTTATTTGTGTGGCAGGATTAGGGTACTTAGGGGGGCGCGCTACCTGAAGCTTGCTTGGTGACCGCCAGCCGACAGGTTAACTCGAGGTGCTCATATTTTATATCTTCCTTCTAATGGATTCGAGTTTAAAGTGAGATGTTTAAAAAATGCTCACTTGATTGCGCTGTAGTCACTGGCGATCCCAACGTTGAAGGAGTAAAGGCTCGAAAAGGAGCGCAACACGTTTAACCTAGCAGCTGTGGATCTGTTCTTTCCTTCTCTGTGGCCTAGGGTCATACCTCTCAATGAATGGAACTATTTTTGTTTTGAATGTCTTAAAGCTGGATAACTTAGGTCCTAATCATTAAAACCCAAAAATATTGGCACTTTTAATATGCTATCAAGGAACATTTAAATAAATGTATTGATAGTATTTTTATATTGGACAGTAATAATCCAGAGTGGAACATGTCCCTGCAGGTAGCTAGACCCCAGACCTAGTGTTAATTATAAGGCAATACATAAACTAAACCAAAGTGGTAAATTTTTATAAAAACCAGAGATGCACTTGGAAGATAAAGAATAAAGTATGATGCTGCTACCCAGTTGGATTCTAAAGCCAGGTTTAGATATTCTGTACCTGTATTGTATATAGTCTGTAAAAACAGATTGAATCCAGAGACTCCCAATCTGTAGTCTGTGGTACTCCTTAGAAGTTGGATGGCCATTAAAGAACAATCAACATAGGTAATCAACATGTATCTGTAAGGTCCATAGTCCATATGAGATTTACTCTAAATTACCAGATTTATTTGTCCACAGAGTCCATAAGTCTATGGGGAGGCCTATAAGTTAGATCAACTTGAACTTTCTTAAGTAGGCCTAATATTAATAATACTTAGCACCGCGTCTTACTACACGTTTGGGTTATATGCTTAAATACTAATTACGCTATATGGGTTAGGAATTTGGAAGGTATGCTATAGAGGAAGTGAACCCACATTTGTGTGTAGGGAAAGTAGAGAACCATTTAGGAAAGACCACTCCCAGTTCACCCGAGTGATATTCGAACCTCGATCTTCCTGTCCTCGGCAGTCTAGCTCAACACAAAACTAGCGCTTCAGCTAACAACGCCACCGAGGTGGGTAACTTTCTTAAGGACTGTTATCAATCACAGGTGCCAGTAGATAAATAAATAAACATCTAGCCTATGTGCAAATCAAAATGAATGCACCAAAGATAGTAGCCTAAATGAAATGGTTTTCATTTTCTAAACATACATTTTCATTTATCTTCCTTTAATATTATAGAATAATTTATAGTGTCAAATTGTTATTTTAACTAAAATTATCAAACAAAGAATAAATGAAAATGTTGATTTTGATAAAATTTGCTGGTATTTTTTTATTACCAGTACAAAGAATCTGATTGGCTGATGCACTATCAAGGCTGTATTCGTATAGTCTACTCAACGCGCCATGGACCCTGACGTCCACTTGACAATCCACATTGGCAATCACGTGATCAAGTGTAGTTTTGTCCGAATAGTCACAAAGTGTGTTGATGCATCCCTCACAAACCCAAGAGTCCAAGGGAGATGGCAAGTTGCCGGTTGACACTCTGTCGGTTGACACTCTGTCGATGCAGTGTTTAACCACCAACTGTTTAATTTTTTCTCCGCTAGAGATAGAGCTTGTAAAGTAGTGTGCTCTGTGATGATGTATGGTTGTGTTTTAGTGTTGTAGTTTGTATTGTGTTGTGTTGGATAATTTATCATTTCCAATGAAAAGAAGCCACCAAAATTCTATAAGTAGCCTGTGCTAATTCGGCCTGATATATGGCGTTATAAATAGTTTCTAAGATCATTGGTAGGAAGCAGCACTGCAGATTCAAGGGTTTGTAAAAGATAGTTTGCCTTTCAAATAGTTTGTTGCAGATTTCGATCTTAAGTGCGTAGTATGTATAAAGTCATCAAGTTTGCATCAGGTCAAGTGTACTTGACTATTCGGATACAGCCCAAATGATTTACGACATGGGAAAAATGCACAAAATAAAAAATCACAAGGACAGTAAGAATATGGAGAATAGGTATAGAAAAAGCTTGAAGTGACTCCCATGCAATTTGTGCAAGACAACCTGCATTACTTGACATTAATTGACAGAAATGTATTTTATTAATCCACATAGTTTAATCTGTCTTAGTGTGTAATAGCTATATTTTACAAATAAGTAGGCTTTTATATTACTTACCTACTCTGATTAGAGCAACAAGTATCACAAAACTTGCAACATTAGTAATGACAACATCTCGAACCTTTTTCTTTTCTTCAGATACATCAGGTAATTCACCTTGACTGGATTGAATTCGAATCATTACTTAATAATTTTATTGTAAATAATTACTATGATTTTAACTTAAGTCTTAGATTAAAATAGTAAAATAATATTATTTCTCAAAGACCACAACTATATCGTGTTAACTTGATCTGTGACTATGACACTCCTGATCACAGATCCTCCTTATATCTTAGACTCTGCTCCTTACTATTGAACACAAATGGATGTACACCCGACAAACCATTATTCAAGAACTTTCGAGTATCTCTTTTTCTCTTACACATATTTCCGGCAAAGTGGAATTTGGACATCCTTCGCTAATTTGTTTGAATATATTATATACATCAATATGTGTGATTGTTAAATTAAAAAAATAAGTTATTAAAAGGTACAATCAGAATAATTTAGTTCGAAACTCGTGACTTGATTCTATAAATAAGTTAATATTTACTATGGTTTTGGAAGAAATCCCAAAATATTTTGGTAGGATAAGACACCTTCCAAAAGGAATCTCTACTACCATTCAAGAAGGCCGTTTAGCTTACAAAAATATCATTATACAATTCTGATATAAAAGAATACCTTCCAGAGCGGGATTATTCCCAAAATATAATATTATTTTTAGATGCTGCCATAGCCACAAATAATAAATATAATAGCTTGGTTATTTAATCCATCATGATGCACGCGTACGTATTATTGGCAGTATAAAGCCTTCCTGAGTCGAAGATGGCTGCGTTATCTGATAGCTCATGATCTTAATTGATAACACATATGTGGTTGACGCTTTCCACACGTCCACCACAAACTATGCTTAAAATATGAATGATGAATGACCATGGGCACAAAATGAATCCAGCTGGATAGACCAGAGTTAAAAACATTGGCGTACTAAGCCAAAGGTACTGAGTTCGATCCCCGTGTCCAGGTGTCATTTTTCAATTTAAAGAATACGTAGTGCATGCATGGGAATTTTATTAATATTGTGTATTATTTAAATTTCTATTTTTATAAATGAATTGTATTACAAGATAAAGACCTTTGCTATTAGGGAAGTCTTATTTGCTAGCTAACGATAACTAAGAGAATTATGTTTGAATTCTATTGGTTCACATTTAGACCAGATTGGTGCTTTAGTGCCCTTCAACTCTTATACAATAGTTTTAGACCAAGGGGTCATTACCCAATTTGGGGTCATGGTGTGTTTCAGATGTGGTACCAGGTCTTGTTGAGGTTATAGTTTTATATTTACTTTATTAATTTATCAGAATGACTATAGGAAGGGCAAAGTCAAAATGTATAGAAATGTAAGCGATTAAAATTATAAAAACTTCTTAGGTTCCTTTTGGTTACCCAACTCGGAACTAGATTAATGCAACAGCCCATTATTTAGGGCAACTGGTGTTGATAACATACCGTACATCCAAAATACTCGCTGTGTTGGATGATTATCTTTAGATATATCTTAGTAGTTAGTCGTATTTATATAATCAATAAGCAATTTATAGTATATACTCAATTCCAACAAAGCTAATAAAGGGAGATGGTGAAAAGTAATAAATATAAATTATTAAATTGCTTTGTTTCATATAGAACAATAAGGTATTACAGTATCACAAGATTGGAAGGAAGGTATTATAATACTAATCATTTTCAAAAAGGTGGATAAAACCGAGTGTAATGACCATAGAAGTATCTCACTACTACCAACATGTAATAAAATTTTATTAATCATAATTTAAATGAGATTGACGCCATATGCAGAGCAAATGATTGGGGATCATCAGTGTGGACTTAGACGAAATAGTCCAACAACTTACCAGATTTTTGCTATATAGTAAATATTTTTAAAAAAAAGTGGGAATGTAATATGACGGCGCATCAAGTATACATTGATTTTAAAAGGCTTACAATTCATTAAAATAAATTAATTGTATGACATTTTAGTTAAGTTTGGGATATCCAAAAAACTTTTCAATCCAATTGGGGTATGTTTGACTAATATACATGGCAGAGTACGGATCGGGTGTCACTTATAAGATACTTTCGAGATACAAAATGGGTTAAAACAAGGAGCTACACTAACCCCAATACCTTTTAATCTAGCCTTAGAGTACTAGGATAATGCAAGAGAGTGGGGAAGGGTTGACAATAAAAGATACAATGCAGCTATTAGGATACGCAGATGATTTATCTTTGTTGGGTAAAAGTAAAGAACCTGTTGCAAGAAATGTAGACATTCTACTAGAAGCTAGAAAGGTGATAGGTTTAGAATTGAACGTTAAAAAGACTATATATATAATCACACAGAGATCACAGACTGGGGACGATAATTTAGAAATTACTTCGAACAACATATCATTTGGCAGATACATTAGTTTAAATATTTAGGAACAATATATATATTTATCGCATATATTGAAATTATTGTAAAATATTGTAAAATATATTGAAATATATATATATATATATATCACAAACTATATTAGATTAGAAAGTAGGAAAAGAACACAGTTGGGAAATGCATGCTCGATCAATAAGTTGTTGTCAACTCACCTGCTATCCAGGAACGTAAAACTCAGAATATGCAAAATAATAATTTTACCAGTTGTTCTTTTTGGGTGTGAAACGTGGCCTCTTACCTTGCATGACGAAAACAAATTTAGGTTATTCAAAAATAATTTGCCTATGAATATATTTGGTCCAAAGATGGGTGAAGCTATTGGGGAGTTGAGGAGGTTATATAATGATGAGTTACATACCCTATAATAATCACAAGACATTGTTGGGATCATCAATTATCGTAGATTACGGTGGGCATGACATGCAGTGTGAATGTAAGATTATAGAACCTTGTTCAGGGTACTGACCCCATCGGAAGAGACCGTTGGGAAGACCTAGACGCAGATGGGAGGATAAAATTAAAAAGAATCTGAACGAGATAGGGTGTAATGAGGTGGACTGGATGAAGCTAGCTCAAGACAGGTATAGGTGGCGTACTTTTGTAAGTGCAGCAATGAACTTTCGAGTTTCTAATGCCATAGGGTAAGTAAGCAACACAAGTATCGGTAGGCTAATGGACTTAAGTCCCATTCGTTTGGTTATGTTTGTCGGTGACGGGGAGTTCAGGATTAAGATTTGGTCGAGTGTACACTGTACATAGGGTGATTTTTCCTAAATGATTTCCACTTCTCCCTCCGAAAAAATAAGTGTATATTTACTTTAAAGTCTGCATGCCCAACAACCGTAATTACATTTTTTACAGTTGTGGGTGCAGTAAAAATAATAATTAAAAACCAGGGTTTTAACGCTTGTAGCAATCAAGATCTCATGATACTCCCAGGAACCAAAACAGGCGTCAAACTGTGATAAAGGTTGGAAACTAATGCTCTAATATATTTTATTTATAATAGTTTTCCTACAATTTAAATAAATTACAATCAATGTGTATAAATCTCCCTCTCTACTGTGTACAGAGCTAATTTATGTAAAGAGAATATAAATATTTTTGTTATTAACAAATTTAAATGTATTTACAATAATTATTGTTGCTGATGTGTTTGTTAGTAAAAAGGTTCTTTTCTTAAGCTATTAGTTATTTTATCTGGTACCCATATTACCTAAAAAAATAAAGTTTGAGCTTTTGGGTTCAAATTTTTCTACAATATTTTAGCTGCGTGCGTGCTAATAATCAGAAATACTAGCGCTTTTTGGCATCAATAGCTGATCCCTGAAACTAAAAAGTAACCAGATACATATGAGTAGGCGGGTTGCAAAACTGTCCTTTTCCAAAAATTAATAAAAATTAGGTGGCTATTGATTGAGTTTCATTTGGTACTTCTGCTTGTAATAAGATATATATATAGAGGGCAAAAACTGTCTCGTTCCCGGTTAGATTTAGCTTTAAAATATGACGTTTTCTGCAAAACTGTCCTTTTCCAGCTCCCTGTTAGGTGCAAAACTTTCCTTTTCCAAACCTATGATTTATTAACAAAACTCACCTTTTCCAATATGGCTATTGATGCTGTCTTACATTTCAAAACAATCTTTCTCCTTGCCTGCATAGACTATGAGCTTATTACTGCTTTTTTTTGCTTTTAATATACATTTTTGTATAGTTGGCTAGCTGTAATAATTCTAAATTCTTTTCTTCCTCAACTGCAAGTTTATTTGTCTTGAAATAACTAGTTTGTACAGCAAAAATAATTTTAGTTTGTTTGACAAGAGTAATGATGGATAACGAAGAAAATAATGTAATTATTGAAGCTACACCAGAAAGAAGTAGATAAAGAAAACGGTGTGATAAAACATGGACCCGAGAAAGAGCTAAACAATCAAGGTAATACCTAACCTAGAAACTTTAATGTTTTGTATGATAGGCTTATGCTGTAAATAACATTTGGCTTAGCCTATGATTACGTCTTATGTTGTTTTCCTTATTATTTTCTTTTTTGTCAGAGCATTGAAAAGAACTGCATGTGTGATATGTTAGTTATAGTAGCGTTTGTTTGTTTCAGACATAAATCTAGATCCTTGCCAAGAATTCCGAAATGTGGTCACAATACGAAGTCATTCAAATGCAGTACTATTGGAATGCAAGATATCCGGCGCTTCCACCAAGCTTTTTACGACAATTCAACTAAAGTGGTTCAAGATTGTTTTATATTAAATTATACTACTCAGAGTGCACCGAAAAGAACCTCTCGAGCAAAGTCTGCAAACAGTGCTCGGAAAACGTCAGCTAACAAATATTATATAAAAACTAAACAAGGACCAATCCAGATATGTGCCCAAGCTTTCCTTTCAATATTAGGAATATCAAAATACCGTGTACAAAACCTGTGCAGGAAACATCTGAGTACAGGAGCTAGTCCTAAAGAAAAAAGGGGAGGGGACAGACGCACTCAAAAGTATGAAACAAGGAAAAAATTAGTAAAAGAGTTCATGCAAGGATTGCAGCCAGTTGAAGAACATTATGCCAGGGGAAAAACTAAGCGTCAATATCTTGATTGTAACATGAACATTAAAAAACTCTGGCGAGCTTACAATAACTGCCATGACGTTGAACATAAAGTGAAGTACCACTTCTTCAGACATATTTTTAACTGTGACTTTAATTTCAGTTTTGGTACGCCTGCCACCGATGCATGCTCCACGTGTCTGCAACTCAAAAACCAAATGAAATTTGCAGCTACAGGTAGTCGAGATAAGAATGATTTTATGATTAAATTGAGGGTTCATAAATTAAAAGCTGTATCATTTTACCAACAGCTCCAGGAGAAACACAATGAAAAAACAGTTGTTTTCACATATGATTGCCAAAAGAATTTAGTTTTACCCAGAGTGCCAGACCAAGCTGCCTACTACAGTAGGCAGCTGTACATGTACAACTTCAGAGTATGTCGTGGACATTCCAAGTCACTTCAAAACCAATATTCTGTTACAATATATCACTGGCTTGAAAATGAACGATACAAGGGCTCAAATGAAATCACATCTGCATTGCTTGATATGTTGAAAACCACAGATTTTTCTATTGATGGCATAGAGTATATCCGACTCTGTTCAGATGGTTGCCCTGGGCAAAATAAGAATAGCACAGTCATTGGGTCAGTTTTGAAGTGGTTTAAAGAGGAGTGTTCACAGGGAATAAAACAACTTGAATTTTTGTTTCCAGTGGTTGGGCACTCGTTCATACCACCTGATATAGTCTTTGGAAGAATTGAAAAGGTAATAAGACGTAAACAGACAATTATCACCTCAAATGAATATATTGATATTTTTAGTTCATTTGGAAGAGTAAAGCACCTTGGCTCTGAAGTTCCTGTTTGTGATTGGAAGTCTGCTGTGAAAAATGTACTGAAGCCTACATCACAGTGGCACTTCAAGTTGTCTGTATGCAAGAGGATTATATTTACAAGGAATACAAATGGACAGGTGCGTGTGAGAGGAGAACCCCACTACAAAAGTGACATCGGAACCTACTTGCCAATCCTAAAGAGAGGAGTGACTGTAGGCAACATGGTACCTGATCATCTGCCAAACATAGTTCCTGTAAAAGAAGCAAAACTAAAAGATGTGGATAAACTTCTATCCAAGCACTTTGGTGAAGGGTGGAAAGACATGGCTAACCTCAACTACTTTAAAACTGTTATTGATTCTCAATCTGAAGATGTACAGCATATTGAAGTGAACCAAGACGAAGAAAACGTTGAAGAAATAGAGGATCTATTAATATAAATTAGCTTTACCGCTTTATTTTCAAATTAGTATTTTTCCTTTAAGAAGTAAACAGACAATAACCTCAAATGAGTAGATTAATATTCCTGAAGATGTATAGCAAATTGAAGTTGTAACGACTCGGGATCCTTTGCACCAGGAACTAATACGCATTGACATAGCACTAAGTGAACCAAGATGAAGAAAACGTTGAAGAAATAGGTGATCTGGTTAATATAAATCTGTTTTAACTCTTGATTCACAAATTAGTCTTCTTTTGATTGAATAAATACTAGTAAATTTGTACGAATAGATTGTTATACCTAACACTTGTGTTTTATTACAAAACTTCCATATTCTAATGTGTGTACCTGCAAAACTGCCCTTTTCCAAAATATAGTTTTAATTATTATCCAAACCGTATTGTCAATATTTGTGAAATTTACCAAATTGACCCAGGTTGATATACTTTCATACCAGGTAAAGTTTCATAAAAATCTAAACATAAATAAACATATTACAGGTTTTTTTTATTTCCTCAAAATCTACTATAATGGATAAGGACAGTTTTGCAACCCACCTACTCATATATATTGGATTGGAGTCGATGTTTGGCATCGGTGGTGAACGGTCGTGTTTTTATTGTATTAGACCGGTACGTGTATAAGTGTGGTTGGGAACGGTGGATTCCGGAGACGAGTGCGATATCGATTCGGCTATGACAGAACTATACTCTAATATTCGACAAAATTCTCAAACTAGTGCCATAGGTTTTAAATCGGGTCGTTCAAGATCACCAACTAATAATCAAACTATGAAGAAAGCGAAATCTAGTGTAGGGCGTGTTGCGGTCAAACCAACGGGACAGGCGTCTGCCAAAGTTCCCAAATTAGCTAATGCCAAGGAGAGTCAAATTGGGACAATTGTTTCAGATGACAGTATACCAGTCGAGAAGGAGGATGTATTTAATTCTTCTAATCCAGGGCCTTACACAATTACATTTTCAAATACATCGGAATTAAACATTCAGAATCTGCACCCAATGAAAATAGGAAAGGGATTATTTCCCAAGTACAAGAGTGTAGCTAGCATTGTTCCGTCAGGGAAAAACAAAATTGTTGTGGAATTGCTATGTATTAAGGAAGCTAATAGTCTTATGGCAGATAGGGAACTGCATGATCTTATGAAGGTATCAGTTGACAGGGTGTGTCGTAATGAACATCGGATAGGAGTCATTCACAATATTCCACTAGAGTTCTCGGAGGAATTTATTAAGGAAGAGTTAGAGAGAGAAAGTGAATCTTCAATATTGCAGGTACGACGTTTCAATAGGCGCAATCCTGATACACCGGAGCGGTTTGATCCCTCTGATACAGTAGCGGTGACTTTCGTGGGCAAATTGCTACCGTCTTATGTTGTCATGTGTTTCTCTAGGGTGGATGTCAAGCCCTATGTTTATCCAGTGACGCAATGTCATAATTGTTTACGTTTCGCACATCTCACTGTCAACTGTCGTAGTGGAGGGCATAGGTGCGCAAAGTGTGGAGGTGGTCATCTCATAGAAGAATTTCTACAAGAAACCCCAAAGTGTGTACATTGTGGGGGGGGGGGGGCGCATTTGGTGACAGACCGAACGTGTCTCGAGTGGATGCGACAGCGTCAAATTAAATCTATAATGGCTCGTCGCAATTTGTCGTACCGGGAGTCTGGTCAGGCTGTGGACCGCAACTCTCCCTACAAGTCGCGCTATGCAACTAGGGGTGCCCAATTTGTCACGGACCATTCTCAATTCCCAAATATGCCAATACGGCCACGCAATGTAACGTCCTATGCGGCTACTCTTTCGAGTACCCCAGCACAGGTTGTTGGGGATATGGATGTGGATTCGTCAGGAAGCTCTATCGAAGGATCATTAGATGATATCATAAGTAAGGGGGTGGAACAAATGGTCTCTAAAGTTGTATCGCTCCTAGTAACCGTGGCTTTCTCAGCACCAAGGGAGTTAGATCTTCCAAGTTTAATGTCAACAATAACAGAGAAAATCCAAAAGTTGTTAAGGGATGTGCGTCGCTTTAATAGCCATAGTCGTAGATCTGCTAGGATCAGAGCAGATAGCGGTGTCCAAGGTAACCTTGTCTGAGTTAGGTATATATATATATATATTTGTGTGTGTGTGTTTATGGTTGGTTATTTAAATATGATTCACTGGAATTCTATAAGCATCAGGAACAAAAAAGCGGACCTTGAGCAATTAATTTTTTCTCGTAATATCCATTTAGTAGCGTTAAGTGAAACTTGGCTCAGGTACCAGGATAATTTTGTTATAAATAAATTTAAAATTTTTAGGTCAGACAGACCTGCCCGAGCGGGAGGTGTTGCGCTGTTAATTGGGTCGGACATTCAATCTGTTGAAATAACATCGGGCAATTTTCAATATCCTTGGGAGTTTGTAGGACTAAAAATATTTTCCGCAGGTAGGACATTTTCAGTTATATCCTTATACAACCCTACACAGGATAATTTTGATAATAATTTATGGGAACAATTTGTCGGAAGTCTACCGTCCCCGGTTATTATCTGCGCGGACATGAATACGCACCATGTGTTGTGGGGCTCCCCTTACACAGATCGTTGTGGGATAAAGATTCATGAAACTTTAGCGATGTTACCTCTTGTTATATTAAATACGGGGAAGTTTACGCGACTTAACAGATTTCCGTATCCTAACACGTGCCTAGATGTTACTTTTGCATCCCCTAATTTTGCACCATACTTAACTTGGGATACAATTGGTGACTCCATGGGCAGTGACCATTTGCCATTATTTTGACAATAGACGCTCAGACCCCATATAACTATAAAACTGTTCCTCTGGATAGGTCACGCAAAAAGCAAATTGGGAATTATATTCGACAAAAGTGGGATTAATAGTTCAAAATTTAGCGGTGGACCGTGATCCTTTAGTATAGTACGACAACTTTTTTTAACGTTCTACAGAGCTCAGTTGATGCGGCAGTACCAACCTCAAATAGTGGGGGTCATAGGAGTGTTAAACGTTGCCCGTGGTGGACAGAGTCATGTTCTAAAGCGATCGCTCAAAGGAGATTATCATTATATATTTTAAAACAAAATTTTAACCTGATAAACTATGAAAGCTACTGTCGTACGGCAGCGGCTACGCGGTGAACTTTGCTACGTGCGAAACGTGATTCTTGGCGGTTATATTGCGAGTCTCTTTCACCCGATGTATCTCTGACACAGGTTTGGCATAAAATCAAATGGTTCAAGGGTATTGTTACAAACTTTGGTATTCCTACGGTTGACTTAGAGGCATGGGCAGAGTCATTCGCTTGTAGGGTGATACCGGATTCAGTTATGTGCCCCCAGTTAGAATTCCCCAATTTGGGTGTTCCTGAGCTCGATAAACGTTTTGCTGGCAGTGAATGAAGGGCAGCGTTGAATCGAGTGCGACACAAGGCGGTTGGCGCAGACAATGTGTCCTATGGTATGTTGACACAATTGTCGTCTGTTTCTCGACGAGTGCTACTAGAGTTATTTAACAATTTGTGGGAGGAGGGAGTAATACCAATGGCATGGAAAATTTCCTTTCTGATTCCTATTCTAAAACCGGGTAAAAGTGCGGAGTTAACAAGTTCTTATCGGCCTATTGCACTCTCGTCCTGTTTTGGTAAAATCATGGAACACTTAGTTAAAGCCCGTTTAGAACGATTTCTGGAAATGAACGAACTCCTTAATCCCATGCAATTTGGGTTTAGAAAGGGACGTTCCACACTTAATAGCCTCTCTATTTTAGTTTCTGATATTCAAATTTCTCTATCACAAAACTCATATGTATCAGCTTTTTTCCTAGATATACAGGGTGCGTACGATAATGTCGAGCATTCTGTGTTGTTTGATAAACTTTTTAGCCTCGGTTGTTCTAGCAAAATGTGTTATTGGTTAAGCTATTTATTTCAAAATAGATCATACATTGTAAAGATAGGACAAGCTATATCATCTCCTCGAACTCAACGAAGGGGCCTACCACAGGGATCATTACTCAGTCCTTTGTTAAATGCAGTCTATTCGAATGATATTGATAGCTCTCTTCCGGTTGGTATAACGACTCTACAGTATGCGGATGATGTGGTAATATACGTTCGGTCTTGTAACTTATCAGAGGGGGTGGGTAAGTTACAATCAGTGTTTCCTTTGCTTTAAAATTGGTTGACAGTTCACTTTTTGACTCTAAATGTATCTAAATGTTGTGCGGTAATCTTCACCCGTCATAGAGTGAGAGATAACTTAATTAGGCTAGTTTATGAAGGTCGTCGAATTCATGTAAAGCCAACGGTGCGGTTTTTAGGCATGACACTAGACATGAAGGGATCTTGGCTTCCTCATTTTTTGGAATTATCTGGGATATGTGACAGATTTCTAAATACTATGAGATCAGTGGTGGGTGCCTCTTGGGGCTCCCACCCATATACAATGTTACAAATGTATCGTGGGCTTATACGTTCTCGATTGGAGTATGGGTGTTTTTTTATATCACACTGCATCACGATCTACACTAGCAAAGCTGGATAGGATCCAATATGCGGCTATAAGACTGTGTCTGGGCGCTTGTTGTACATCACCAACCAATGCACTCCTTACTGAAGCGGGAGAACTCCCGTTATTTCTTAGGCGCCGTCTGTTGGCAGACAAGTTTTTTATTAAAGATTGTGCAACTTCTAGTTGTCTGCGGCGCAGACTTCGGATCCTTACAAATTATGTTTAGACAAAACAATATTGGTTAAACAAAACATGCCCATCTCTGGTGGAGAGTTTCTTAGGCTTGAATGAACTGCGTCAGTATATTTTTTCTCTTCCGTATCCTGTCCAGTGTATCACTGGTGGGCATGATGCCCTTTGGGACGTACCAGTGGTGTTATCGATTCCTGATTCAGGAGTAAAAAGAGTTACCCTTCCAATCGAACAGAAGTTAAATGCAGAAAGATATATGAAAGATGGAGTAGATACAGACTTATATTTACAGATGGTGCTAGAAGGGGAGGGGAGCCAGCCCTAGTGAGTGCAGCCTTCTACGACAGTAGTATTAATTATGGTCAGACATATAGACTACAATCCGATGCATCAATATTTACAGCGGAATTATTTGCTATCTTACAGGCATTGAAATATATCTTATCTTTACGTCCGCAGCTTGTAGTGGTATTATGCGACTCCCGTAGTGCATTGGAGGCTATAAGCGGCTTGTCAAGCCTTCCATCACACCCATTGATAATTCAAATAGTTGAAGAGTGCTCCTCTCTACGAGATAGGGACTACGAATTGGCGTATCAATGGATTCCTAGTCACGTGGGTATAATGGGTAATGAGAGAGTAGATAGTTTGTCATCTAGTGTAGATTTACTTTCCATTGTACAGGAAATCCCGCTTCCATATAGCGACTTTATACCTAGGGTAAAACTCAGAAGTCAGGTTAAATGGAGCGAATGGTGGGAGACCACATGCCAGCAAAAAGCAAAATGGTACCATGGTGTATGCGGTATAAAATTAGTTACACCATGGTTTTCAGGAGTTAAGGGCACTAGAAAGTTTATTTGTACAATAAACCTCCTTCGGCTCGGGCACGCCTACACGAAAGACAGACTTTATTTGATGCGCAAGGTACCGTCCTCGCATTGTGTGGTTTGTCACGTTCCTGAAACATTGGAACATATATTTATGACTTGCCCTACACACCAGTTGGCACGGGTAAATTACATTCTTAATTATATTACAGACTTTTCTTTAGTTAATGTATTACACTCAGACAACGTTACTTTGAGTATGAGGCTTTACAATTTCCTTCTAAATATAAATATGTCGGTGTAGAGACGAACAAAATATGTATTCCCGGTTATTTCGTAGACAAAATTCGTATTGAGTTAGGGCCAAGATATGTGGGTTAAACTTGGATTGGACTCATAGAAAAACCAAGAGAGCAACATCGGGAGTGAATCGTATACAAGTGTTCCTGGCTTATTGAAGAAAGAAAAAAATATATATCTTTATTTATATAATTTTTCTGTACGTGTGTATGTCACTGAACTCCTCCTAAATGGCTGGACCGATTTTGATGAAATTTTGTGTGTGTGTTTGAGTGGGTCCGTGGATGGTTTAGATTCACAATTGGACCCAGTAGGTGGCGCTGCAATCGGGTTCTAGAAATATATTTTTATTTTTTAGGGAATTGTTTTCGGGGGGATTTTTATTTTAGATTTTTTCCATATCAGAACATGTAACCTCAATTTTTTTTTCGATACAGCTGATATTTGTGGAGTTGTGGGCGAAATGCCAAAAAATGAAAAGATGTTTTATTTTGTATGTTGTCTTGATAAACACTGAATTTGTAATATTTGTATAACTCACTAATTGGAGTTCATTGTGAATTTGTAATTGTGATAATCACATAATATTTGTTTTATTAACGAAATCAATTATCCCACCCAAACGAAAGCCAACGTTCGGGCAGGAGAACGTCTGTCGGGTCCGCTAGTATGTATATTGGACCGTGTCAAAGACCTAGACATAGTAAATATAATAATGATATGAAAGGAAATTTCAGGAAAAAAAAACTATTTTACTATCTAAGCAACAAAATTCTTTCCACGTACGATATTTGCAAGAAAGATAGATATTACCAGTGGCGACTCTTCACTTTAGAAGCTGGAGGGCGCGGCCTGTTTAGTTCATAAATTATTTCTAAATAATATATTTAAAGGAAGACACAAATTTCGGAATATGTTTTGTTAAACATTCATTTATTTAAACTCAAAAATTAATATCACAAACAACATGCAAAGATAAAAAAAAATTAAACTCACACCAAAGAACATGGATCTGTTGTAGAAACTATGCAGCTGTGTATTGTGAATAAATATATAGGTATGTATGTTCAATGTCCTCACAAGCTCACAACATTAATATGTAGGATACACAATATTTACATTATTTACACTTGCGATAAATAACTTAGTACGCAATAAACAAAAACGTTATTTATATACGAAGTCCAAACACCTCTCCTTTAAGTTAATGAATTCTTCTATAACTATGTCGTCAAAGTCCTTCATTTGTGTGATATGTTCCTTGTTGATGGCTACCATCACTAGAACACTAAGTCTGTCACTTGTCATTGTGTTCCTTAGGAAAGTCTTTATTCTTTTCAGTGTTGAAAAGCAACATTCAGATTCAACAGATGTCATTGGGATCATTATGATGATTTTAAGAAGCTTAGTCACCTCACTGAAAACTGAAATAATGTTATTTTTCTCCATGAAGTTCAATAGTTGTATTGCTCCTTTAATGTCAAAGTCCTGTCGTCTGTATAGTAGTCCCAATTCAGACCGGAGTTTTTCTTTTTCTAAGAAAGGGTAGGGTTGGATTACTTGAATGAGTTTTCCTTCCGGAAAGCAAGTAGGAAATTGGGGGAAATAACTCATTACATAACAAAGAAGCTGCCTCCAAATAACCAGTTAAGGCGAATCTGTCTTTTATATTACTTGTAATGACATCACACACTTTTTAAGCATCCCCCACTTTGGTGCTACCTTCAACATTACTTTTCCTTTTTCTTGGTTGTTCAACGAACTCTTCGTTTATTTGCTTCTCTATTATATTCATTGCCCCCTCTCTTTCTGCATCTCATTTTCAAAAATTCAAATGTCATTTGCCCCATTACACTGTCTCTGTTCTTGGTTTGTATTTGTTGTTACAATATCCACGTGAGGTAAAATTTTGTGGAAAAGAGCTAGCCAGAACATGACATTTGGGTCCTGAAAAGCCCTTCTGTGGCTACTCGCCTCGTTAACAGTAAGTTTGTTTGTGCACTTTTCCTCAAGAACTTCGAAGCATTCCTCCAACTTATCTCTATTTTCGTACACAACGTTAACAATTTGAATGTTGTAGTTCCATCTTGTTGTAACTACTCTGGTTAGCCTGACTTGTACTACTTGCTCCAAAACGTTAGATCATATAGATGAGTGCGAAACAAATGTGGGAATGTCAGAAAGGTTTGAGAAAAAAAAACTCGAACTTTTCTGTTGGCATTGGTTTCTTTTCCCAATATCAAATTTAGCTGATGAGCGTAACAATGTACAAAATAGGCAAATGTGGTATGTTTCTCTAATCTTGGCCTGTACACTAGGGTGACCGGATCTCATAGAGGGGGAAAAAAATGTTGGAATTTGGTTCGTCTGGGCCCCACAAAACGATTCCCCTTTCCATATATTGAGATAGCCGAAATTTGAGCTCGATTAAACGACGTTAACCCGTGCCGCTCGTCGCTCAAAGTTTGAAAAAATCCAAATTTTTGGCCAAAAAGCTGACATATGGAGCCATAACTCCAGAACGGTAAATAATAAAAACACGCTTAATATCTCAAAAGAAAGCTAATGCTGTTCTTCAAAATTTATATTCTATACATAATTGTTGTTATTTTAAGTCAAACAGAGTTACAACAGCCTTTGACCCCAAAAACGTGACCTGGTACCATTAGGAGCCAGTTTGGGAGTATTCTAAGAATTTTACGGGTTTTTACATAATATGTCTCGGAATTAACATTTTTTTGTTAAATAGTATTTTGGAACTCAATTTTCAAACATAAAGAGCCTTTTGTTCAAATTTAATCTTTTATTATATGGGGATTACCTGACTAGTTTACCAAAGAAAGACCCGTTTTACAGGTAAAAAGGAGGTGAATCCAATTTATATTTTAGAGATGGTGATTTTACTTCAGCGTACAACCGACCTTTTATTTATTCAGTTTAGTTTCTAAAGTGCCTTTGAGCTGGTTAGATCGAACAATTATCTAGTGAAGATATTTTAACTTTTTTTTTTTAATTTTCCAAGTGTGTGTGTTATTGGTTTTTTTTATAAAGTAAACATTCCTGAAAAAGAGCCCGTGGTTGTCCATTGGAACGGTAAACTTTTACCGGTTTTTTTAAAAAATTAACAATGTAAGCGAATAGCTATTGCTATTTCATATGGCGAAAAGGAACAGCTGCTGGGAGTTCCTGTAACAGCAAACAGCTCTGGAGAGGAGCAAGCCGTAGCCGTATATGAATGCCTACATGAATGGGGTTTTCCAAACACCGTCAAGGCGATGTGCTTCGACACTACAGCATCCAACACGGGAAGACTCAAAGGAGCAAGAGTCATATTGGAGCAAATGTTAGGAAGAGAATTGTTATACCTAGCTTGCCGTCACCATATCTTGGAAATTCTGTTAAGAGGCGTATTCGACACAAAAATGGGATCAACCACTGGACCTCATCCAGACATTTTAAAGAAATTCCTCACTGCGTGGCCCAAGATAGACAAAGGAAAATACGACACAGGTATCAGTGACAATCTAATACAAAAGCAGCTAACTCCAGAAGTAATTGCAAATGTTACTGCTGAATTCGAGACCAAATTAACTGAGAGCCACCCCAGAGATGACTACAAGGAGCTATTGTAGTTGGTTCTCGTATTTGTTGGATCACTAGACGGCAATGTTGTGGGTTTTAGAACTCCAGGAGCCATTCATCCAGCTAGGTGGATGGCAAAGGCTATTTACTGCTTAAAAATGTTCATTTTTCGTCGTCAATTTAAGATGTCTAAAGAAGAAGAAAGTTCTGTGCGTGCCATTTCTGTTTTCCTAGTTAAAATGTATTGTAAAGCTTGGTTCAATGCTTCAAAAGCTCATCTTGCACCAAAGCAAGATTTATGTGTTTTGCATAGTCTGTTAGACTATAAAGAATGTGACAACGACCTTGCAGAAATAGCCCTGACCAAATTTTCGAACCATTTGTGGTATTTGAATGCAGAGTTGGTGGGATTATCTTTTTTTGATCCCACCATTACATACGATGAAAAGTTGTTAATGGCTAATAAATTGCTGAGTAGCTCAGATGAACCATCAGAGCACGCCAGGGTTGTAAATCCAAAAGTTAGGAAAGAAAAATTAAAAGAAGTAGTTGATGGAGGATTGGTAAATTCACTTACCAAAGAAACGTTTACATTCTTTGAACGATTTAATATAAAAACAGATTTCCTAAGACAACATCCAAACACCTGGCCTCAAAATAATGACTTCCAAGAAGGATTGAAAATTGTCAAAACATTAAAATTAGTTAATGATATGGCTGAGCGGGGTGTTAAATTAATAACCGACTTTAACAACCTTCTGACAAAAGATGAAGGCCAAAAGCAATATGTCCTGCAAGTTGTAAGCAAATGTCGAGCATTATATCCTGACGTTTCAAAAACTACTTTAACAAAAGCTCTAGAATAGATTAGATAACTATGTAAAATTATCAACTCATGTAGGTACTACGTCTGTATCTTTTCTGTGTCTGTTTTGTGTGTATTATATACCTGATTTTTATATTTTAAAATAAAAAATGTCATTAGACTTATCAGTATTACTTGTTTTTTTATTATATTTCTACTTTAAACTCAAAAATATACCAAAAAAAGCAAAATGTATCACTTAATAACAAAATATACAAAGTATGCTCCTAGTGGTACCAGGTCACGTTTTTGGGGCTAAAGGCTGTTGTAACTCAGTTTGACTTAAAATAACAACAATTATGTATAGAATATAAATTTTGAAGAACAATATTAGCTTTCTTTTGAGATATTAAACGTGTTTTTATTATTTACCGTTCTGGAGTTATGGCTCCATATGTCAGCTTTTTGGCCAAAAATTTGGATTTTTTCAAACTTTGAGCGACGAGCGGCACGGGTTAACGTCGCTTAATCGAGCTCAAATTTCGGCTATCTCAATATCTGGAAAGGGGAATCGTTTTGTGGGGTCCAGACGAACAAAATTCCGACATCGATTTTTTGCGGTCACCCTACTGTACACCCCCAACAGAGCCACTCATAATATAAGCACCATCGTACGTCTGTGCTATTAATCTTCCTTTTGAAGTGTCTAAAAGAAGTTTGATGTGGTTCATTATGCATTTTGCTAAGGTCGTTGCACATCTTCCTTCAGGAATAAGAAACCCCCAAAACATCTTACGAGCCAACCTCTCAAACACATACCTAAACACTAATACTATCTAATAATGGTTTGTTACATCAGTTGTGTCATCACATTCGATAGATACAAATTCATAATCTCGTATCTGCTTTTCTATTTACTCCCTACAGATATTAAGCATGCAGTCCAGTATGTAATTTTGTATCATTTTCGATGTTCCTTTGAATACAGTGGCCGATTCTAAATGGTCTTTCATTGCAGAATCCAGCTCAGCATTATAATTAATTAGACCTCTGTAGACACCAGAATTTGTATATGATGCTGATTCGTCATCACCTCTGAGAGGTAATTCAAAAACATCATATTATTTAACACACGAAATCAACCTTTTTAATATGTGCCTATTTTTGTTAACGTGGATATTGTGTTTTTTTAACGTTTTCTCTGTATTGTGAGTCTAGACTAGACGATATGTTTACTTTGCCTAGTAAAGAAAGATCAACGACACTATTCATGGGACTCACAGATACTTCGTGTCTCTTAATTTTTTCTGTTAAATGTTTTATATCATTGACACCTTTTACTATCCACAAGCATTCCCCACTGTTTCTGTGAGAAAATAAAATACACGGGAAACACTACAAAGATTTGTCCACCTCACAGCCACCAATCCAGCAATTTTTTGGTATTCATGTTTGGACTTGAGCTGCCTTTTAAAAACTCGATTTTCATTTTATATCGTTTCACTTTGTTCCTAATGATTTCAATTCTCTTTTTTGATCAAGAGTTAATCTTGCAACATTCGTGTTCGTAAGCGCCTGAATTGAACTAGTCACATTAAGCCTAATTACAAAAAATATTAAAACATAACTCAAATAAACACTATCCTAAAATAACCCTACATAATATTATTATAAACACACACGCCACACACAGCCTCAAGATGCAGGAGCACGCAGGATGACTGACAACAACTATTGCTGGTTCACGCTATACACATTTTCTCACAAGCTTTCAACCTTAGGGCGCGTAAGGGAGTGCACCTTAACACGAAGAATAGGCAGGGCTAGCTAGCCGTAGCAGGATAGGGACAATAAGTTAAGGGGAGGGAAGGTTTGGTTTCACAATGCATGACGCTGACCAACACGCGCCTGACTGCATGCCATTTGGTGTCAATAGGTGAAGGTTGGAAGGGTGTGGTTTCACAATGTTAGGCGCTGACCACCGCGCGTCTGACTGCATGCCATTTTAAAAACATTGCCTGCAATTACTTAAACAGAAAACATATTTTTCTTGAAACTATTATGGCAAGATAAAATTGTCGTGAAAGTGCGAATAATAACTTTAAAAGGAATTGGGGGTTCGTGGGGATGGGGGGACGCCTTCGCGCCTAAGTGATGAGCCATCCCTGGATATTACATCAGTTTTTATTTCGATTCAATTCAAATCGTGTACATGTACAGCACCCCTCTATTTGTTTGTACGCACGCCATTTGGGCTAAGTGTGCTTCCTAAGTACTTTAAGAAAAATTCAGGAATACTTTAGGAACATTGTGAGAGTGTGTGTGTATTTTTATGACATTATATGGGGAACTTACACATTGGCAGGGCCGGTTCTTGGCATTTACGAGTGATGCGTCTACATAGGTGCCCCAAGAATTAGGGGCCCTAAAACTAGCCCTTTTTTTTAAATAATTTTGAAAAATAGATAAATAAAACGATAGAAAAAATATGAGAGTAGTAAAATGAAATTAATTACAACAGCACCAGCTGTTCGATTAGTGACTGTCATTTTCCCCCCTCCTTTAACTAAGCTATGTCACTCATCACCCCTCCCTTCTCGAGGCCAACCAACTCGTCTCTCCCCCCTTCTTAATCCTCGTCTCTTGTCTCTCTTCCCCTCCTGAGGCCACGTCTCTAGTCTTCCCTTCCTTCCCAAGGCCCCACTGCTCGTCCCTCCTTTCATCCTTAGGTCACGTCGCTCGTCTCTCCTACCCTCCCGAGACCACACCAATCGTCTCTCCTCTCCTCCTGAGTCCATGTCACTCATCTCTTCTCCCTTCCTGAAGACTAGTCACTCATCTCTCGTCTCCTCATGATACCACATCGCTCGTCTCCCCTCCTCTTCTGAGGCCCCGTTCTTCGTCTCTCCTCAACTCCTGAGGCCACGTCGTGCGTCTCCCTCTATCTTAATTATTGTTGAGTGTAATATTGTAAACATGACCGTCTATTAAAATCAGGCCCACGCGTTACTTGTGTTTATCTTTATTTGTTCGTGTTAATTGTGCTACAAATTTTGAATATTAATAAAAATCACAGATTAATCAGCATGATAATTATCGACTATGATTCATTGCTGATGCACAAATAATCGCTCTATTACGATTCATCGGTACTAGCATCGGTACACCTGTAGAGAATGTTAAGGACTAAACATTGGATGCACGCAAGGAAAGAACAACAAAACCCTGTAAAATGTTTTATTGGCTTCATACCAGTGACTTTCTGTTCATGGTGATGCATAATAGCAGATATTTTTCTTTTGAACAATATTGTGTCGGTTATATTGTAAATGAGATAGTTTCCTCTAATTACCCTCTATATCCAAGCTTACATTATGGTAATGCCGTCTTAAGAGGGCGAACTACCCCTTTGAAATACAAGCTAAGCTCTAGATCAAAACAACCATCAAATCAAATCACTTGTGGTTTTCTAATTTCTCTTTAATTGTGGATTTTCAAAATATCTATGTGAAAAAATTATCTAAAATTTTATTTTAATTCATCAACTAAAGATTAAATTTCAAGATTCATACTCAATTTTAAATTTGGAAATTTAATTTAATTTATTCAATCCCAAAATAATACGTTAGTCAATAGTTTATTTTTAAATAATTATTTCAATCTCACGTTTTCGTTTTATTTTCATGATCAAATAAGACATAGCTACCCTTATCTGTTAATAATTGTTTAGTCTGATTCATATTATCTAATTTGTTATGTCATTGTACTGCTCTAATCTTTTATTTAAAAATAATCTATGGGCCCCACATTCTACAGTTCGCTGGGGGCCCCAAATTGCCTAGGACCGGCCCTACACATTGGAAGAGCTATGGGAGATAGTTCAACCTGTTATTCTTTGATGCAAGATGGCAAGCCCATTATAATGCTGTCCCTCTTCATAATTCCAATAATCTTTCTTTCCGTTCACGTTTCTAGGAGTTGAGTGTGTGTTAATCTCTTTTTCGGTGACGTATTTCTTCGTTTTCTGCCCTCCGCAATGTTGTTTTGGGTTGAGTTATGGGAGGGGTGTTTGGATGGAGGAGGTGAGAGGTGGAGGCCGAGTTAATTAGGTGCTAAGTTTCTTGTGTGACATATTCTCTTCTTCGTCTGAGGATGTCTATGAAATTCTAGGTGAGGTACTTTCAGGGGATCAAGGAGGAGAGGAGTTGCCAGGGATCTTGAGGGTAGCTGGAGAGGGTTGATGAGTATCGGGTGTATTGATGACGTGGGCAAGTTGTGGTAATAAGTGGAGAGGTAAGAGAGAGTATTTTGTCGAGTAGTAGCCGACGTCAGTGAAATTATCTTTCTTCTTCCCTAGGTTTTTACCTCTCACCTTTACATGGGTCATGGAAAGTTTAATTAAGAAAGTTTGATGACCCTAATGAAATGTTGAAGCAGCCAGCCAGGGATGATATCTCGAACGGACAAGTATACGGAGGCAGCTGACCAATATCATTTTCTTGGTTGGTTAAGAATACAGTGGCAATCGGCCAAAGGTATCACCCTATGAAGTCCGGAAATCTGAGGAAGCCTGCTAAAGGCACTATTTATATTTTAAAGAACATTTGTTAAGTATTATAGACTAAAACGTCAACTATATATATATATATATATATATATATATATATATATATATATATATATATATATAATTTATCTGAACAAACACATGCATCGTACAAAAAACAAATACCAGCCTCGTGGGGTTCTTTAAAGTAATCTCGTTAGATAAATAATATACACTATATGACCTGGCGGTCTATGGATAAGGTGTCGGACTTCTGTGCTGGGGGTCCGGGGTTCAATTCTTGGTCCCGGCACAGATTTATCTGACTTCCAAACCCTTCCTTCACCTTTGACAAGATGTGTATTAATCACAACTTGTGAGGAATGCCAGGCCTCCATCGTGGTTCGGATTCCACGTTAAACTGTAGGTCTTCCATTTAATCTCACAATCACCCCACCATCACACAATAGTGTAAGTGTGTACAACCCGAACGGTTAGTAAGACTCGGTGATGATGATGATGATGATGATAATAATAATAATAATAATACAAACTAGATAGATTAAATTTGGCACCCTAACTGCTTAAAAATGTACTATCTCCGATGGATAGGGGAGGGAAAATTAAAAAGCCTTCTCATCATTTAAATGGGCCTAAAGCAGCCTTAATATAATAATATAAAAATAAAACAGTAATCTAAACGAAATAGAGAACTATCAAGCATGAAGACACTTAACGAAGGGGGGAGGATAGGTTGGCTTACAGGTGAAATTGACAACCTGTTAAAGATAATAGTGATAATTATCTGCACGGAAGGCGCCAGTGTAGTGTAGGCTACTATGGTAAGTGCGGTATTGAACATTCGAACTTTTTTTGCCTTACCGTAAGTACCTAAGTATAAGCATTGTGCATGTAGCTAACTATAGACAACCTTATACATGGCACGTATCACCAAAGAGTATGATAACGAGGCTCTGGTCCACTAAAGGACAGATGTTTTCTTCAGGTTTGAATAGAACTAGCTTGAGTAGTTATATTATTAGTTGCATGTTCATGGTAATGGGGCCAACTTAAGTGGCTATATTATTAGTCTCACGTTCTTGGTGATAGGACTAACTTGAGTAGCTTTATTATAAGTCTCATGTTCTTGCCTTCTAATAATTGCATACCATCGAATCTTATTTGCTATAAAGTCAATGACCACGTTATAAATTTGATTAACGTTAGAGGGGAATTTTTTTGGTCAGTTATAAATAGATCTACAATAATGTAAATTACAATAATACAATCAAAACTAAATGAAAACAAAATATGTTCTAAAAGTACAGGAACCACTTAAGCTATGTTAATTTAAGGTTTAAAAATTCAAATTTTAATGAAGTTTGATTTTGCAAGCAACCCTTAAATGGAGTACTTTTAATACGGTTTCTAGAAGAGCATAGTGAAATTGTTGATATCTATAGATATAAAACAATCAATTTAAGTAAGAATTTGGCTACCTCTTTGCTTAGAAATTTTGCATTTTCGTATTTTATTTTTCCTGTACGCTATTAACTATTTATATATTATTATATAGGCGTTTTGCTTACACAAATATACTACGTAAATAATTTTTGGAATTTGACCTAATACTGATTGATATATGTAAACATTTTTTCCTCCTTTGTTAAATTTAAAAATCCCAAATGCATTGAGTTTCTATCTCAGTTATTAATGTACTGTTAGTTTTTTTTACTATTCTCACTGCCTTCTGTATGACCAATTTACTTCGGCTATCTTCGGCTTGAAGAATGATGTCACATACACTGGTCTGAAATTTGGTAAACCAATAGTAGCAATATATTTAGTCACATGTACAGTATCTACCAATGAGAGTGTCGAATGCTTATTAGTGCTCGGAAGTTTTCTGACAAGCGTAGAAAAACTTTTCATCAACAGCCGCCATTTTGACTAACAGAGACACTAGGAAATTACAAAATTATCTTATAAATTTCTGTAATTTTAACCCTTCTGAAGATGATATTTTAGCTTCATCAGTGACTTTACGTGCTTTGTGTCATATTGCGTTGTCAGTGTGTGTTAAAAATACAGCCCATCATGAAATTTTTTGAGTGATTTACTTTTGGATCATTGTGTGAGTTCCGTCGGAAGATGGAGAGAGGTACAATGTAGGCTCATCCGCCAATTTGGAGCTTCATTAAGCTCAATCGTGGACTGTGGATTTTTAAAATGTTAAAAGTGGAATGGATCGAATATCGAACTTCTGGCACAATAATATTAGGAAGTTTATTAAGCAATTCAGGCATTGCAGGACCATGTGTTGTGATTCTAAAGGCTTTTAAATACGATATTGTATAGGCTGGTAGGCACGGCTTTGTAAACAGCAAGATATGGCTGATCATCTCGTCGATGGTCCGCCAAACAAGCGGCCAAAAATGAATGATCCGTTTCAAGGCACATCAGATTCTTCAGGTAGTAACATTTATCTAAATTTTTAAACCGTTTTTAATGGCAAATTTTAGTGTAGCTTTGGGCACGAACATTATTTCGGTTAAAATACATGCATTTTGACAGTAGCCAATGAATCAGGTGCGTGTGGTTCTATACCCCTCTTTGTAAATATTGACAGATTGGTGGAACGTCGAGGTTTTGTATTTGAATGAATGTTCAATATCTTTGATTTATTTAAGTGTAGTGTCACTGACTAAAATCATTAGTTTATTTAGGGTGAGTTTTTACTGTGCTAGGGAATAAATATAAAATTATGGAAAATAATTTGTGTGTTGTACCTACTCAACTAGAACTTTATAATACAAGGCTTAGGACCTGGTGTAATTTTTTGACACATCCTTATTATTTCAGAACGTCCACAGCTCAAACTAACACTTCCTATACATTTCTACTATTTTAAAATACCTTACTCTGAGCATAAGCCTATTGTTATTATATTTATACAAAATTTGACAAGGCAATACAATCTAGGTGTAGGTCTACTTATTATGGAACATCTACATTACAAAATCTTAGTGCTACTAGCCTACATATAACTTAAAATTAAACTTTATTGTTGCAGTTCCCTCAAATAAAATATATACAGCCAAATCTATTTTTTTTACTTTTAAACTCTTTCAAAAACACTTCCTAATCAGCCTTATAAGCTATACTGTTACTTTTTGGGTCCTTTTTTGCTTTACAAAGACCATTATTCCTAATAAAACTTAGTGACAGTCTGTAGACGTATGAAATTACTTTTTCTATTTTAAAGGCTTTTTTTTAAATTTATATAAATTGTAAGTTAAGGTCTGCTCAGCAATATCATATTAAATTTACCTAGGCCTAGCCTACTATTTTTATTTTTAAATGCTTTTTTTACTTTAGTAAATTGAAAGGTTAGGTTAGTTGAGCAATATTCTTTTATATGTTCTTATTAATTAATGTTTTTGGGCCCTATTGGAGTTTTAAAAATGGCTAATCAAATTTCCACATTTTCTTTCGTGTCTTTTTTTTAAAATAAATAATTGACCAATAATTTAAAATCAAATGTGTTTCATATCCACTTTATTTAATACATAGGGCTTAACCATTATTTTATTCATGTCTAAATACATTTTAATTACTGAATAATGCTAATCCAATTGGGTTGAGAACACAATCACCCAATTTAATGATTTTTTTTTTAAACGCCAGACAATCTTACATACGATACTAAACACTTAAAACATAGCCTACTGATGTCAAAATATTTACACTTTTAGGGCCTAATATAATAATAAATTAAATTAGAGCTTGACTCACCTATTTAAAGGGATATCTTTCTACCATTTTACTTAACATTAACATCAATTTAAACCCACAAATAAGTCACAGTAAAATAATCTACTATAGGCTACTACATATTCTAACTACTTACTACTACAGTTCACTCACCAACAAGAGTCGACCTAAGGCCTCTTATATAGGCCTATACAAGTGCCTTCAAGCTAGTTCATGAGAGTCAATACCTTGAGCTCACTACACTAGAGCCGAGATGCAGCTCACACAAGCTTGTATGTAAACACATTTGTTGGTCAGTCTGTGGTCTAGGCTTGAACCAAAAAGTGGCTAACTTTATCATGTTTAATTTTTTCAGTTCAAATTAGAATGGGGAGGGGGGAATATAAAATTTTGGGAGCTGTTTTTATAAACTTTTATGAACTGAAAAAAGACTATGTTGATTTAAAAAATTATATTTGCATTCCAAAAACATGTTTAAATTTACTGAACAAGATTTTAAATTGTTTTCTACAGAAGAGAGACACTAACATGTGTAGAAATTATAGTTTGTTCCACTACTACAAGTGTGTAGCGCAGCCTATTAAACAATTTGAATTACCTACATCATATTCTTCAGACCTAACACTAAAAGTAAATTAATACCAATATTATTTTAACAAATCATGAACATGATTTTATTAAACTTAAAGGAATTTAAAATAATATAAATAAAGCAAATTTTAACTTTGCAATACACTAAAATATTGTAAATCATTACTTACCATGAGTATGACTTATTAAAACCACAATTGATAATCCCAATGTACTTTCACAAACTCTAAACATCAAAAAACCTAGTGTATTATAAGATATAAATTATGGTAAAAAAAATTCATAAAAATATATTTAATATATAAAAAACCAACTTTAAACAATTCAGTCCAAACTTAATAAAACTACAAATAAATGCTTACATTTAGAAGAAAGTAATAACATAGGCCTACCCTAAAAATTATATTAATAGTAAATGAATTAATCACAAATTTATCATTATTGTAGGTTTAGTATTAAAAAAAATCTTGTGTTGTAAACCAGAAATAGGCTAATTACCTGCTGTTGCTTTAGAAAGATTAGCTGTCACACTGAGCAATTTTTTAATATATAATAAAATAGTTCATTCATAGATTGTTTCAGATTAGTGGGAGCATTTTTAGCACCGCGTCTTACTACCCATTTGGATTATACACCTATGTACCAATTACACTAATGGTTTAGGGATTAGGGAGGTTTAGTTGAGAGGAAGTGCACCTACATTTGTGTGAAAGGAGAGTGGAAAACCATTTATGTAAAAACCACCCTCAGTGCATCCGACCGGGATCGAACCTCGATCTCCCCATCTCGGGTATTTTAGTCCATTACAAAATTAGTGCGTTAGACCATGCAGCCACTGAAGTGGTTCAACAATAGGCTACAATACAAATTTAACTATATGCACACTCTGAATTTCTTCCTACCCTCAAGGTAATTTTAATAAAATAGACAAAACTTTATTAGTGAGGTCAGGGGTCTTCCTCCTAAATTCAAGTTTATAACTCCAATAAAAATAGTATATTTTTAAGGGTGACTAAACACCGACAGAAAAGTAGGTATTGGGTTTGTTTGTGGTGGTTTTTTAAACATACGTCCAAGGTAAAATTTAAATAAACAAATGTAATTTTATATAAATTCCTCTGAAATAAATAACGGTCTGCATCAAAAACTACATCTTTTTCCTTTACATGCAACTTGAGACAAGGCTATTTCTGTACTGAGCCTTAGGTCACTCACGCTCATACATGAGGCTACATAAGATTCAATAATACCCTGCTAGTGGCAGGCAGAGCAAGTAGCCAGCTCGGGAGAGCCGACATCTTGCTCGTGAATCACCACACGCAAGCTAGTCTCTAAGGATTGAATTATGTTTTTGTAATTCAGTAATTCTGTCAAATTTGAATTTTGCCAAAAAATTATAGGCCTACTGCAATTTTCAGCAAAAATATGTCTGCCTGCTTAGCCCAGTTTTCAATAGTGACTGAGCATTGTTTTATTGTTAATTCAAAGGATTGTGGCATCTGAACCCCTTTAAGTAACAAGATGAAATATTTTTTGTTTTAAAGTACTCTATAGGGGCTTTCTATCCTGGACCTTTCAAAATTTTAACACATGTCCCACATGACTTTTTTGGGCTCTGAAAAAGCAATTTTTTGAAAATTTTCCAAATTCTAGCAATTTTTTTAGGTTGAAGGACTATCAGTAACAGTTCAATTTTTTTTCTGCACATACTACTCATACATAAGTGTAACAGGAAAAAATATTGGCCTGTTACTATAAATCCTTCATTATATTTTTCAAGCCCAAATTCCGAATAAATCCATTTAAAAAATGAAAATTTAGGCCTAAAACTATGCTTAGCTTTAACTCAAATCTAATTTCGTCCAAATTAAAAAAAAGTTCATTCTTTAAGCTTCAAATGAGCCCTAGCTGCCATCCCTGCTAGTTCAAATAAACTTAATGCAGATTTTAGAAAATAACCCTAAAATGACACTTTTTGCCTGTTTGTGATGTAAAAAATAGCCTATATCTCAAGGAGTAATTTTTTAAAAATATAACAAAAATTGTTCTGAAGTCTAAAAGATTGGTGCAAATCTCTTACCAAATTTCATCAAAATCAAAAATGGTGTGGCAACATTTTTTATTAAAATTTGTTGATTTAGCATGGAATGACCCAACATTATTTTTTAGAAAATTTTGTGTTTTAAGAATTCTTTGTTTAGGAAACTCAAGTTGGAGCTCACTATGCCAGTTGAGATTAACTATTTTCTAGGAGATTTTTAAATAGTTTCATTAAATACAATGCTAAATAAATAAAATTTCTTAACAATAAAATTTTTACTGAAACTCTGTTCCCTTAAATTTAAACCCTCACACCAGGTTTTCTAATTGGTAACCTTTTTCTACCAAAAATAAGATTGCATTTGTGAAAGAGGCAGGCTTCTAGCGTCATTTGCGAAGTGAAGTGTCAATTGAGAAATTTTGAACTGTACATCATTACACGTATACAAAATATTCCACCGTGTTTTTTTTAACATTTGATCATATTCTCTATGCTAGGTGGCTTCTAGTACACTTTCATGACATGGAAAATCTTCCACACTTAAACTCTGATATCTACAAAAACTTTATGGATGGTAAATTTACGTCAAACATTACTGGATACCGTTTCTTGTCTATGACCCTTTACCAAGCTCAAGAACAACTAAACTCCATTGTAAAGGTAGATGGAGGGACAATAGACTTGACTCAAAATCCAGAAGCACTGTGAAGATGGATGGTGGCAGTACCAGAAGTGGTAAAGATTGTAAGGGGCGCCAATGACACATTCTTAATAAATAACATTATGATAGACACCATGAAACTGACCCCTCATTCCAGCCTTTTAAGTTTTTCCTGGATGTAAACAAATGCTGTGAGGGAATTTACTACTTGTGAGCTCAGTAATGTAATAACGAAATACATTGCAAGCGAAAATGCTATTAGACTTCTGTTTAAGCTAAAGGAGACTGGCCAGGTAAAGTTTGCAAAATATGTTTCTCAGCTTTTGAAAAATACATATTAGTTCCAATTGAGGAACCATTAAAGAAAAACAAGTTAATGCTGTTCCATGAGCCATTAAACAAGGATGTAAACCTGGCTAATGTGCTTTTGAAATAGGCAAAGAGTGATAGAAGTCTCTTTGCAAAACTCTACATTGGATGTCAGCACATAGGCTCAAATATGGAAACCTTCTTTATTCATGAGAACCAGGCCTTCCCACCATCACTTTCAGACTGCAGAAAACTAAGAAAAACCTCAAAATCGGACATCCTTTATTGTTTTAATAAACTCTATAAAAATTGTGATGAAGAAAAGCCTTGAGCTTCAGCTGGGATTATTGATGAACCTGCGATGTTTTACATAATAAATCCTGGAGAAGCTAAGACCTTGCAAGGCTGTGTTGAGAAGTTTGCCAGAATATTTCTTTGATAATGGGTGGACATTCATCTGTTTGACGTTGTGTTCGACGAATATCGAGAAGATAGCCTTAAGCATGAAACAAGAATTGCTCGTGGAACAGGAGTACGAGAACGAGTGACTGAGCATACTCCGATTCCTAAGAACTGGAAAGGTTTATTATCTGTAGATAGAAATAAATCAGAGCTCTTCAGTTTACTTTTCAGAATTGTCTGTGAGTAGCATCAGCAGTAACAAAGCAAACCAACTAGAAAGTCATTGCCTCAGTTGGAAGTAACATCATGTGTACTAACCCTTTTCAACACTCAGATCTCCAACCATGCAATCATGAGAAGGTTGACAACCAACCAGTATTGTACGCCTGTGAAGCATCCAAACAAGGACACACAACTCTCATCATCAGTTTGGGAAAGGCGAAACTTTTTGGTATATTCCTGTGGAAGATATTTATCAAAAACTTAGGAAGGAAAAGGAAGCATTGCCATTTTCCCATGCACTTACAGATCCTGACTCAACTTCTTCTTTCTTCAAGGTCTTGGGAAGAAATCAGCTTGAGAAATATTTAACAATTTACCACATTTCCTACCCATGTTTCAAGCTTGTGTTTTATTTCCTTCAACATACAATACATAGAACACAACATCTCGGTTAAGTTTGGAACAAACTTAATATAATAGTTCAATCGTTTCACATTTTCTTGCTTAGGTGCATCTAATATAGCCACAATTTTGTCTCTGGCTGTTTCCAACCCTAAATACTCTAAAATCTTTGAAAAAAATTTACACTTATTTTGGCTTACTCTGAGACCCTTGTCACTTAAACGTTTACAGACCTCTTTGAGTCTGTCACAATGTTCCTGGATGTTCAAATTGTATATCTAAAAATACATTTACTCCTTCCAACCCCTGTAATGTTTCCCCCATATTTTTGGGACAAATTTGGTGCTGGAGATATTCCATAATACATTATATTATACTTAAATAAACCCTTGTGAGTGCTTACTACACAAAGTGTCTTAGATTCATCTAACCTAATCTTATCTAGTTTACTATAGGTTTCTCCTGTTGTAAAGTGACAAATAGCTCTTCTATTTTGGGAATAGGATGCCTCTCAATTCTAAACTAGAGTTCAAGGTCACTTTAACATCATCTCATATTCTAATATTTCCATTCCTTTCAAGAACAGGGGCTATTGGCGTACCCCACTCACTATTGGATACCGTACCGTAGTTAATACCTCCTCTTGCACTAAGCGTTCTAACTCCTGCTCTACCTTTTATTTAAGTGCAAACGGAATTGATCTTAGCTTGCAATACTTGGGCTTGGAATCTTTTTTTCAAATTTGACCTAACTGGTCAACCCTTATTACCTAGAACCCTATATTAAAAACTTGTGTAAATTCCCTAAACAGGATAGAAACCTTCTCTGTCTGTACCCTCTCTGCAGTTACACTACTAGCACTATGCACATTTCTGGAATAATGATTGAACATTTAGTTCCTTGATCCACTCCCGCCTTAGTAATGAATTAGCTCAATTTTTAATTACAAATCCTGATATTTAACATTTACATTTATTACACCTAAAGGATATATAATTGGTTCATTTAATCCTATTAAAGGTGAATTACCCGTCTCTGTGGTGCAGTTAGCTAACGCGCTGGTTTCGCGGTGAGATAAGTTCAATCGGTGTTTGAACTTGAACGTCTGATTCCTCTTTCTGCTGATGTATTACCATTACGGTGTCATGCAAAGTACCTTTGCTATAAAGTACCTTTGCTATAAAGTGTATCCTCAAGAAAATATGAATCTCCCTTTGACTAAATCAGAGGGAATGTAGGATCCTCCACATTCATCCACACGTTTAATTACTTCACTAGCTATTTGTGTTTCTAAGTGAAGAACCTTCACATAATCAATAGAAGCTCCTATTGCGTGTAAAAATTCAATGATAAACTTGCTACGAGTAGCATAGTGAGGCCAACTGCAACTTGCAAAGGTATGTCACGGAGAGTTGTAGCACTTACATTGGAGCATTTCGTACACAAACATATGTGACAATCTTTCAGCCTTGTTTAACATGGTTGTTTCTCGCTTTTCAGAAGTATGGTACATATTGATCCTCCCTTGACAGCGTCATCTTCCTTTAGAACTACACCATCCATGCAATTCTTTTCAAGAGAACCTGTGAATTTACATTTTTTAGAGGATACTTGCGGCTTCAAAGCAAATTCTCATGTTATTTCCTATTTTCTCAAAAACTTCTTTCGCATTAACTAGAATAACATCTGCTGTTGCCTTAAGCGAAACCTGCTGTGGCTCATTCACCTTTTTTGGGTTGCTAAAGACAACAGCCACACTGTCCAGTTCTTCCTCAATGAGACTTTTTATTTGTTTTCGTTTGTCCCTCATGCAAACCATTCCAGCCATTGTTGTAACATTGCCCTAATGAAGAAAGTCATTTAATTAGGATATGAATTCTACATCTGTCGCTTCACCAGGATTACATTGCGACTGTGTATTACTACCTCGTGTACTTTTTGCTTGTAACCCAACACGGTTTGTGATATGCAATGTCCTTTGCATGAGGATCTCCTGGATCTGTACAGTCACTCAGACAAATCTTGAAGGTCTCATTTTGTGTGAGTTCGGCGGCTTCTTTCAATTCACTATCGGCTGAATCATTTTTTATGGAAATTAATGGATTTTTCCTCTTTCCTTCCTCAATACAGAAAACACTTATTTCGTTCATACATGAGAGTTTTTGATCTTGTTTTGTTGTTTTGTTGATTGTTGTGTAAGCTACATTTTTATCTTCAGTGGTGGAACTAGAACATGATTGTTTACACTTCTCTTCTTCATATTATCTACTACTCTGATCCATGTTAGCTTTATAGGCGCATTACTTGTAGCAATCTGAGTGTCATGATGCTTTTAATTTTCTCAGTTCTTCAAAGGTCACATTTCCTAAACGACTATTAATTGACATAAATTCACTTTCATTTCAGTCTGCTCTCTTCCTTACACATTCTAAAACTTTATCCAATGCACAAGGTGTAATCTGTCAGCAGTCTTGCTTTCTTTGCTGATGGTGGTAGTGATACCTGTAAACGACTCCGAATTTCCGGTGGGCCAGACATTGGGGATAATATAAATACCACTCAATTAGGAGCTCAGTTTCATGAGAGTTTGTTTTTGTTTTGAAAATCAGCACCTGAAACAAATAATAGAAATTAAAACTTATAGAGTGATCTCTGTTACACTCATTATTTTAAAGCTACACAAAAATAAATGCTAGGATCTGGAGTAGAGCGTCAGACTCCATCTACTTCCCTCCCTGGTTGAGCCATCATCGTTACTAATTACAATGGTTCGTAAACTTTGTAAGACTGTAGGTCCACCTTTTTAAGGAGTACTGTACAAGCTTAATGCTAATGGGAGCTGTAAGGAAAGGAAATAACACTAAAACACCTACACAGTGGCAGATTTCAAATAATACATAGTATCATTTATTGTTCTTTTTTATATTAAGAACTGAAAAGGTCCAGTAACAAATTGTCATAGGACAACACCAAAAGGAGCTATGGTCGATTGTTCTCAACAATGTCCAAAGCAGCCACCGTCACACTGGTCACATGCCTCATTCAAAATCCCACGGGATAACAGATGCCCCTGGACTACAATATTAATTACATCTTGCTTGTCACAAGGATAACCCATATGAGCTTGTGCTTTCGTACTGTTCACTAGGTCTAATTCATCTTGTGGGGCCGACAGCACCCATTTTGTTTATAGGAATTTTCCTATCTTTAATCCTGTTAAAAATTACACCTTTTGTTATTCCATAACGTTCCTGTGCTTGTAAATAAGTGCAGTTTTGGTTGTCAACGGTATAGGATGATCCTGGTTTTTTCTTTACATAGGTCCTCGGAATCTGGTAAAACATTCAAAGTACTATTAGGCCTACAATAGGGGAAAAAATACACATACAGGATTAAAACAAAATCATCCTATTTAGACATGATCCAAAGTTTCAGGAAAACTAAAAACCAAGAAAAGCTGTAGGCCCGCAGATGTCACAGTTAGTGTACTTAGCATCAGTAGGCTAACTAATAGTTAATATTAATACACATACCAGCTTAATATACAATTTTGTCCTTGTGAAAATCTGAAAAATTACAAATATTCATATTCACAATTACCCCAAACTAATGTTTCCATTTACCCCTACATTGATTATTTAGGGGGTAGGTGACCTGGCGGTCTAGGGGTAAGGTGTCGAACTTCTGTGCTGGGGGTCCGGGGTTCAATCCCCGGTCCTGGCACAGATTTATCTGATTGCCAAACCCTTCCTTCACCTCTGACAAATTAATGTATTAATCACAACTTGTGAATGTGTGGGATGCCAGGCCTCCACCGTGGTTCGGATCCCACATTAAACTGTAGGTCCTCCATTTCATCTTACAATCACCCTACCATTACATATTAGCGTAGGTGCGTATAACCCAAACAGGTAGTAAGATGTGGTGCTAATAATATTTGGGGGGTAATTGTAAATTGACTCTCATGTCAACCATACTTTGTGATTGATGAAAATAACAACTCTAATATTAAAGAATGAATGTTATAATTACCTTAGAATGTGTGATCTTCAATCTCAATGGGTGTTTCTTCTCAAAATGATGATTTCTATTAGAACCTCCAAAACTGTTCAACAAACTTTTTTGTAACCATAAAGAGATGCACAAAAATTAACCTCAAACTTCCACTTAGAGTTCCAACAAGAAAGAAAAGTTTTGGAGGGAAGATGAATACATTATATCTGGCAGACTGGCCAACCTTACTTAACTGCACAGAACAAAAAAAACCCAACCTACTGTTCTCAACTACCTCAAATTCCCAACTACCCCAATTAAGTAAATCATTTTTGTCTGTTTAGCAGTGTTCACAGACATACAAAGTTGTGTTCACTCAAATTTGTTTTGCAGTATCTTTATTTAGTGGATGTAGTAATTGTGCGACGACGGACTCAATGAGTGTTGAAGCATGCCACCGGCTAACATTTATTTCAGCAGCTTATTTATTGATAACAAAACCTAGTCCCCAAACAATTGTTTGAATGGAAATATGAATATAGTGCAGAAGATTTTCAGGTGGACTTGATGTTTAGTTGCTTGTTTACTTATTTTACCAGAATGTCGAATGGGCACTTTAAATTACAGATCTCTTAAATAGGCCAAATAATTAAAAAAAAAATGCAGCTCTTCACAATCCTATCTCAACTATTGTAGCTCCCAAAGGCCATTTAGTTGGCCACCAGTGCTTTATAGCATTTTGTCATAATTTTTTAAACCTCGTCAGCTTTGGGGTTTTTAGATTTTCGGGGGGGTGTGAGGATTGTTTTTGGGGTTCTAGAACAAGACTTACGTTGCTTATTCATACTGTTACTATCATTATTAGTTTGTTAATACTATCATTATTGTAATCACCCTAATACACTTGTGAGTTAGATGCAATGTGACGACTTGACATAGTCATCCTTGGTGGGTTTTTGTCATTTAAAATGTGTAAATAGTGTCTTCTTTTCATGAGCACCCATCTCTGACTTAGTCTCAGCATTAATCTTCTCCCTTCTTAACTGAGATAGTAGGATGTCTTTGTTTTTGGGATTCATCAGCAGACTGTTGGATTCATGTATTTGTATTAAATTCACTGTTCTTTCATGGGTCCTGTTTGCAGCTGATCTTAGGAAAAGTTCACCCACAGAGCGGACAATTCTATTGAACAAAATGGCTGCTGCCTTCTCCCACCACTACACTCAATTTTATTTGTTGAGGTTTCCACACCAACTGAACACCAAACATTGTTCGGTGAACATCACAATGTTCGGTGAAATAAAATTCATCTTTTAACTTTGTAGATTCATTTAGATCACCAAGAAACAATCATTTTCATGATATGAACAAGAAATATAAGTTATGAGGCATTTTCTCAAATAGTTTGCAGTGCTTTGGGCTTAGCATTGAGGACTTGGCAAGGCTGGTGAGGCCTACTTTTATTTGGGGATACTTTATGCGCCTCTGACAAATGCACATACGTGTAACTAGCATGTACTATATATTTTTTCTTCTCACCGGTATGAGGGTCCTTTTCTTGATAAATTATTTGGTCTTGGTGGGGCTTGTCAATAAATTTCATGTGAATTTTAAATGCAATGACAGTATTATCTAGATTTCCACTTTAATCTAGTAAAGCCCTTTATGTAGAAAATGAAGATTCCAACATGCTTTTGATTTGTTGGTCTACTACTTCTATTTTATGCTGGGTTACCATACATCTGCTTTTTCCTCTTTTCTTTGGACATGTCCTCTTTTTGAACATTATATAATTTTATATGCCTAGGCCACAGGCAAATAATATACCCAGACATTCAACCTCTAGGTTAAAATGGTTGCGCTCCTTTTGCCAGCTTGAGTCCTTCAGCACTAGGATCACTACTTTGTCCTTTTATCACCCAGCACTGACAACTAGCGAAACCCTCCCATTAGGTTGAGAGTCTGTTTCTTTTAATTTGTCTGTGGCCTGGGGGGATTTTTTTCTTCAAAATAATTCTGTTTTAAGTGTTTTTTTTTATAGACCTACATAGTGTTTATACATTTAATTCAGTGGTCCAGCCTTTCCTGTCTAATGGGCCATTCTGCATAATGCAGCAAACGTGGCAAACCACATGTAAATTAAAAAGTAATGATAATGGTGATAAACAAGTAACACTCTTAGAACTGGTTTCGGATTAGCATTGGTGGCTGCCTGAGGTTCAACTCTCGCAATGGTGGGGATACTGGTCGGGTGAACTGAGGAACGTTTCTCCTAAATGATTTCCAACCCATGCAGATGCATGTACAATTCCTCTAAATTCAACCTTCCTCATCCCTAACACATTCACTTTTAGTTTTAAAAAAATATTTAGACCATGCTACAAGCACAATATTGTTTACTAACATTATGATTATACCACTCTACTTAGTGATATGACAACCTACGTTCATAGGCCTACTGCAAGTTGTTTCAATACATATTGTGGTAACACCTTTTTATATCATTCATTCAGAAGAAAACAAGTCATAGACTGCAATTTGACCCCACTGACTTGCCTCTTCTTCCCATTCCTTATACACAAGAAATCATAGTATTAATATATTTATAAATAAAATAAACCATTTTTGAAACAGTTCCTCTTTTTATTGTTCTGAAAAATATGGTATCTATGATTTCACGAAGAAAATATTTGCCCGACTTTGTCGTAGGTTACTGGGATCACTGATAGTTTACCTCTCATCACTCTAGGCAAATGCTTGTGCATTTCTTTAAAATTCCTGATTTTTCTTAATCTCTAATCATTTATATTTTGGATTCCTTATTACACACAATTACAAAGCTGTCAGTATAATGGCCACTACAATCATTGTAAATGCTCTTTTAGAAAACCTATCCTACATGGTTATTTTTAGTTCTTCTCTATCATTTGTTTTAAAATCCCAACCTGGTTTTGGAACCATCATTGTCAAAAAATTTTTGGACTAACGGAAGGCCAATATTATTAGTTCTTTCCCTTGCTAGGGTCCCCCAGTTGGTGTGATCAGTATCTAGTTCTAGGGGTTATGTTTTATTTTCATTAGGGTTAGATGTGAAGGTTATGATAACCAAACTATCTGTGAATGTTCAGCTTAACCAGAACTTGACGTTTTAATATTCTGGTGGAGCGTGTTGAAATATTTGTCAAAAGTAGCTTAACGAAAATATCTTGTTATTTAAAATCTATAATATATTATATTTATGGAGCTAATACCCTTATCTAGAACCCAAATTGAGGACGATAATTTAGAGATTACTTCACACAATATATCATTTGACATTGTTAATGAGTTTAAATATTTAGGAACAATTTTAACTAGCAATAATGATATTAAAATATAAATTAGGAAAAGAATACAGCTGGGCAATGCATGCTATTACTTGTTCAGTAAGTTGTTGACATCTCGCATGCGTTCAAGGCATGTAAAACCCAGCATATACAAAACATTAGTTTTACCTGTTGTTTTATGGGTGTGAAAATGTTCGAACGTAAGGTACTTAGGAAAATATTTGTTTCAAAAAGGGATGAAGATACTGGGTAGTGGAGGAGATTACATAATGATGAGTTGCATAGACTGAACTAATCACAATACATAATTAGAATAGTCAAGTCTCATGGATTACGGTGGACAGGGCATGCAGTTCGAATGGAAGAAACTAGAACTGTGTTCAGGGTACTGATTGGTAAACTCACTGAGAAGAGACCATTTGGCAGAGCTAGACGCAGATGGGAGGATAACATCAGAATGGATCTGAGAGAGAGACAGGCTGTAATGAGGTGGACTGGATAGATCTAGCTAAAGAGAGGGATATGGTTTAGTGAGGTGGACTGGATAGAACTAGCTAAAGAGAGGGACGTGGTTTAGTGAGGTGGACTGGTTAGAACTAACTCAAGATAGAGATATGGTTTAGTGAGGTGGACTGGATAGAACTAGCTAAAGAGAGGGATATGGTTTAGTGAGGTGGACTGGATAGAACTAGCTAAAGAGAGGGATATGGTTTAGTGAGGTGGACTGGTTAGAACTAACTCAAGATAGAGATATGGTTTAGTGAGGTGGACTGGATAGAACTAGCTAAAGAGAGGGATATGGTTTAGTGAGGTGGACTGGATAGAACTAGCTCAAGATAGGGATATGGTTTAGTGAGGTGGACTGGATAGAACTAGCTCAAGTTAGGGATATGGTTTAGTGAGGTGGACTGGATAGAACTAGCTCAAGATAGGGATATGGTTTAGTGAGGTGGACTGGATAGAACTAGCTCAAGATAGGGATATGTTTTAGTGAGGTGGACTGGATAGAACTAGCTAAAGAGAGGGATATGATGTAAATAAAGTGGGCTGGATAGAACTAGCTCAAGATAGGGATATGGTGTAATGAGGTGGACTGGATAGAACTAGCTCAAGAGAGGGATATGGTTTAGTGAGGTGGACTGGATAGAACTAGCTAAAGAGAGGGACGTGGTTTAATGAGGTGGACTGGATAGAACTAGCTAAAGAGAGGGATATGGTTTAGTGAGGTGGACTGGATAGAACTAGCTAAAGAGAGGGATATGGTTTAGTGAGGTGGACTGGATAGAACTAGCTAAAGAGAGGGATATGGTTTAGTGAGGTGGACTGGATAGAACTAGCTAAAGAGAGGGACGTGGTTTAATGAGGTGGACTGGATAGAACTAGCTAAAGAGAGGGATATGGTTTAGTGAGGTGGACTGGATAGAACTAGCTAAAGAGAGGGATATGGTTTAGTGAGGTGGACTGGATAGAACTAGCTAAAGAGAGGGACGTGGTTTAGTGAGGTGGACTGGATAGAACTAGCTAAAGAGAGGGATATGGTTTAGTGAGGTGGACTGGATAGAACTAGCTAAAGAGAGGGACGTGGTTTAGTGAGGTGGACTGGTTAGAACTAACTCAAGATAGAGATATGGTTTAGTGAGGTGGACTGGATAGAACTAGCTCAAGATAGGGATATGGTTTAGTGAGGTGGACTGGATAGAACTAGCTCAAGTTAGGGATATGGTTTAGTGAGGTGGACTGGATAGAACTAGCTCAAGATAGGGATATGGTTTAGTGAGGTGGACTGGATAGAACTAGCTCAAGATAGGGATATGTTTTAGTGAGGTGGACTGGATAGAACTAGCTAAAGAGAGGGATATGATGTAAATAAAGTGGGCTGGATAGAACTAGCTCAAGATAGGGATATGGTGTAATGAGGTGGACTGGATAGAACTAGCTCAAGAGAGGGATATGGTTTAGTGAGGTGGACTGGATATAACTATCTAAAGAGAGGGACGTGGTTTAGTGAGGTGGACTGGATAGAACTAGCTAAAGAGAGGGATATGATTTAGTGAGGTGGACTGGATAGAACTAGCTAAAGAGAGGGACGTGGTTTAGTGAGGTGGACTGGATAGAACTAGCTAAAGAGAGGGATGTGGTTTAATGAGGTGGACTGGATAGAACTAGCTAAAGAGAGGGATATGATTTAGTGAGGTGGACTGGATAGAACTAGCTAAAGAGAGGGATGTTGTTTAATGAGGTGGACTGGATAGAACTAGCTAAAGAGAGGGATATGATTTAGTGAGGTGGACTGGATATAACTATCTAAAGAGAGGGACGTGGTTTAGTGAGGTGGACTGGATAGAACTAGCTAAAGAGAGGGATATGGTTTAGTGAGGTGGACTGGATAGAACTAGCTAAAGAGAGGGATATGGTTTAGTGAGGTGGACTGGATATAACTATCTAAAGAGAGGGATATGGTTTAGTGAGGTGGACTGGATAGAACTAGCTAAAGAGAGGGATATGGTTTAGTGAGGTGGACTGGATAGAACTAGCTAAAGAGAGGGATATGGTTTAGTGAGGTGGACTGGATAGAACTAGCTAAAGAGAGGGATATGGTTTAGTGAGGTGGACTGGATAGAACTAGCTAAAGAGAGGGATATGGTTTAGTGAGGTGGACTGGATAGAACTAGCTAAAGAGAGGGATATGGTTTAGTGAGGTGGACTGGATAGAACTAGCTAAAGAGAGGGATATGGTTTAGTGAGGTGGACTGGTTAGAACTAACTCAAGATAGAGATATGGTTTAGTGAGGTGGACTGGATAGAACTAGCTAAAGAGAGGGATATGGTTTAGTGAGGTGGACTGGATAGAACTAGCTAAAGAGGGATATGGTTTAATGAGGTGGACTGGTTAGAACTAACTCAAGATAGAGATATGGGGTAATGCGGTGGATTGGATAGAACTAGCTTAAGGTAGGGTAGGTGGTGTACTTTTGTAAGTGCGGCAATGAACATTCAAGTTCCTAATGCCTTAGGGTAAGTAATACCCTTATCTAAAAATAAATGTTATAAATTTGTTTTAAAAAGAGTAGGGCTGTATGGAAATTTATTTCAATGTTGCTTGTAGGGTGGTCAGGGGTAGCTCATGTGTTGTTGCAAGGGCAAGCAAGGGTTGATACGACTTTTCCCTCCCCCTTGAACAACCACATACAAAATAATGTAATTAACAAATGTTAGCAATGTTATAAAGGGCAATTTTGAAACCGAATGAGAGGAAACAATGTACTATTATGGTCCTGTCAAGCATCACCCTTGGTGTCACAATGCATGCTAATAGTTTTATCTTACTAATGTGGCATGGGTATTAGCATGAGTAGAGCATGGAAATATGCTTCCCTGCCCACATATAGTTAAATTATATGGAACTTTATTACCTCTCAGAAAAAAAGTTTTGTAAGTTAAAAATGGTTGTTCACAAACTTGATTTCTTTTGAGTTGTGTTGACATTTTGTATCAACATTGATGGACGTACAAAGATTAAATGCTGTACTATTATTGAAGTAAATTAACAATTTTTTTTGTAGGAATAATGAAAAATGTATTTTTAAATTTAATATTATGTTACCTACCATCCACTTCACAGTACCGATGGCGCCTTTAATGATGCACCCTACTTTCAACTTGGGCTTGAATTCGGCTCTGGGGAACACAGGTGGTGGTGCCAAACAGCTACAACTCCAACAACAACTTCAACAACAATGGAGTTCACAGAAGAGAAGTAAATACAAATTTATTCCCCAAAGCATACAATTTAAATTCCTGAACCTTCTTCCTTATATAATATTATGTACCTCAGAGAGTGAAAGGAGGTTTTCCTTGAAGAGTTATTTACAATATATTCACACCATTTCCATTACATTTTCTGTATTTCTCCTTCATGTTAACCTTTCCTTTTATATGTTTCTATTTATGTGTCTTATCATTCTTTACTAATTTACTTTCCCCCCTCTTTTGTTCAACTCTTTGAGGAGGCTGTGTTGCACTTTGAACTCACTTTTTCAAGAGTTCTGGGGCAGCAATGTACACTGTGTACTATGTTCTTTTTATTGTAAAAGCCATATTTTGTTTTATTCCTTTTATTTTATTTCTATCCTTCTTTCCTGTGCCTTCTTCCAATCATAATACTATTTGCCTCAAAGAGTGAGAAGAAATTTTTCTTAAAGTTGTTCAACATTTGGATAAAACCATTGCCATATATAGGATTGAGTAATATTTTAATATTGTTTGTTAGGTGTTAGTAAATGTTCTATATTAATAATTTTTCAAGGGGTATTTGAGATCAAGTTAAATCACTAATAACACAAGTCCAATATTATTTTAATCTCAAATCTAATTTCTGGTTTTCTTTTTAAAATAATTGTGTTCTACATGGTGAAATATATATCTTTAAGTAATTTTTAAGTTAGTCCAGATAAAATTAGCCTTTACAAAGATTTTCATGCAAAAAAACATTTCAAACAATATCTTTAAGTCATTTTTCAGATAGTCTCGATAAAATCAGCCTATAAAAGATTTTCGTGCACAAAAACATTTCACCTATATCCTCTATACACAAATAATTTTAACTTATTGGGTCTGGTTTTATTAACTAGTACATAGGATTGTACTACTGTACAGATCTAATGAATTGTAGTTTCGTTAACCTACTAACTATTTATAGCCATTTTACCCATTCTTTCTGAGTTAATGTATATATCCTGCATTTCAAACTATAAATGGGTTGTTGATGGAAAAGGTGCACAAAACTAGAAAATGACATTTTACCATTTTATGTTGATTTAAAACTTTTGATTAACAGACAAGCTCTAAATTGGAACAGTTTGGCAGGCTTAAACTTTCATAAATCTTAGTATTCTCACACAATTTGATACCAAGTACAGTTTTTAAGTGGCTATCATCAGCCTATAAATTTCTGAAGGCCAGAAACAATTTTAAATATATTGGCATCTATATTTGGCAAGAGTGTATGGGTGTTAGGCCTTAAAATGTTGCTCAACCACCTTTGGTGAGACTGCTAGTTTTATTCCAAGTGGAGTTTTAATTTTCTTAGTCTCTATATTATGCGAAATCCACGACCATTGACCTGTGCTATGTATTAAATTGTACTTATTATGCTGTAAGACATTTTATGATCTTTGGCTCTAATAAGTGTGTGTATCAAGTTTAATCTGCCAATCTTGGAAGGGTTGATAGCTTTGATTGGTATTCTCTCTGGTAAATCTAGGTCTTCTAGGCTACCCTGGTGGGAGGTGCTATTGCAAACAAGCCAGGGGCGGTAAAAAGCTTGTCAGATGTCAGATACCTATGTTTATGGTGAGGCAGGTGCTCTGGCATTGAACACTTCCATCAGGCTCTCGCTGAATAACTTCAGATGGGAAGGCAGGGAACATGAGTTAGGGGCACAACTCTTACAGTTTTTATAGCAAACCATTTTTTTGGCCAATAAATAAAATATTCTTCAGTAGAAATATTGTTTAATTTACTTCACATAGTGAAATGAAGAGAAAAAGCTGTCATTACATTTTTGGACATCCTTGACAGAAGTTTCAACTTGAGCAATGTTTTATTTATTTTGGCCCAAAATGTTTAAATATAAAAATTGCAAAAATACTGCCCCTAACTCTCATCCCTTACACTCCCACTAGGTGTGCAGGTGTATTTAACACCAGCAGGCGCGTGAGTTTTTTATACCACAATCAGTTTTCACTGTACTAATAATACCAAATGAAGGATTTTTTTAATGTTTTGTTTTGAGTCAATTTAAACACATTTCACTAAATAAAATAAAATTATTGGTTAAGATCGATTGTTTTGTTAACAAATATAAAGTGCCATAATTCATAACATTGGTCTTTTTCTAAAAGTGATGCATATACTGATTTTTGTAAAAAAAAAACCCAATTTTTTAACATACTATATATACTGTAAGGATGACTACCTGCTTTCTCTGATTGTTGTAAGGCCAACTGTTTGTGTCAGTGACAAGTAGAGGTCCTGGTGTCCGGATAGGGAGACATTGTGTTTTATTTCATATTAATGGCTCTCTTAAGGTAGCATTGTGCTTGTAACTGTTATAGGTATTTATTCGATTCATTTTTGTTTAGATATAATTTAACCAGGACAACCTCTGGGGTCTAGTGGTCAGATCTCCTGGCTACAGATCCAGAGGTCCCGGGTTTAACCCCTGGTACTTTCAGATTTTCTGTGAAGCAATGGGTCTATATCAGGGTCAACTCAAACTCACCCTAGTGAGGACAAATATGGAGCTACTTGAATGAAAAAGTAGTGGTTCCGGTCTAAAAAATTTAGATTAACACCCTCTATCCACAGTAGTTGGCACTCACTATCTTTGCCAAAACATGGTGGTCTCTTGGTCGATATGGCTTGATTGTAGGCTGATACCATGGAGTTTTATAATTTAATAAAGGCACAATTTTATTTAGTTTATATTATTTGTAACCATTGTTAAAAATGCTACTTTACAGAGCAGATCAAACTGGGAATTTTTCTTTAGGTACAACTCTTTCATAAAACATTTTCAAATTAGAGTTAATTTCAAACAATTTGATTGTTGATTTCTTTCCTGCGCTAAATATTATTTAATTTTATCCAACATACTGTACCGGTTTCATAGTAATTCCTGCTTAAATGATTTTGAAAAATGTGTCTAATTATGAATTACCATCTTTATAAGCGGTTAACAGACCATGTGAATGTATAGTATTTATTTGCGGGTTCATGTTGGTGCTTTATCTTATTTAGCTATGACTGGCAACAAAAGGCTGTGAGAATATTTTGACTATACTTTGTTATATTTGTGGTAAGTTTGCATATTAAACTTACTCTGAAAATATTAATTGGCCATTAAAATCCATAAGCTCCACCCAAAGTTGCCTATGTTCAAGTTGAAAATTTGTGCTAAATGCAAAACAAAATATTTATACCTTTCTTTTGGAATTTCAGTAAGCAGATGTGATCAAGGATATCTCAAAGATAATTGCTATTTTTATTTGTTTAATTAGCAAAGCTACAATAACAAAAGTGAAATTTCTCATTTGAACCGTTAGTGTGCTCTAAGACTTTTTGTTCATGAACCTGAGTTAGTTACTCTACCAAATAATCCTGATAGTCCCTCATATGAACAGTAATGATGAAATGATTTTTCAACCTTCTTTTTAAACACTCAGTCAACCTAGTTATTTGGTGAGAGATTTGAGTTTTTCATAGGGTTATTAATATATTTTTGGATCTAGACTGAACTAAGAACTTATTTTCTCCAGGAACACCATTCTACTGGAATAGAAATCTCATTGTTAATCCAAAATAACCAAAGAGCTGCAGTCTACAGAAAAAGTTAATGGAAATAATTCATCGATTTTTCCCAAAGAAGTTTTAAAAGAGCTTTCTTCAGTATGGTAGCTTGCTTATACATTGTTTCCAATGCTCATTCATTTCATTTGAAGGAAATGTGAAAAAAAAAAATCTAGGTACATTTGAATACAAAGAAAATAGTGTTACTGTTTAGAGATTTTAATATTTGGTTTTGTCAACAATATACTTATTCAGTTTCAATTTCACAAAGTCAACTTTGGATACAGAAGTTTTAGTTGAGCACAAAAAATCCTATTATATCCACTGGACATAAAACTTTGCTTCATAAAGCATTTCCTGAAAGCTTTAGTCAAAGATGAAGATTGTTTCAAGCATTTTCAATATAGACTTTCTGCTCTTTCAGAAGCTTAACTCAAGCAGAAGCAAGAAGGGATATTCAGCTAACTTCAGCTAAGGAAATTCATTTTGAGTTAACAGCTTGAAGGAACAATTAAGACGGTTGAACAAGAATCGCGACCTGCCTTTAAATATATTAACACATTTTTTGGGAGACAACTTACCATACAATTGTCAACAGTATGCCAAATAAATTCAAATAATTATTTTGTAATATCAGCTAACAAACATTGTGATTTCCTTGCAAATCTTGGAGCTGTTTTTTAAGAACAATATATCAAGGAAATAAAGATGAGATATCATAGGACTTTGGTGTTGAACACGATGGCTTATTACTGATAAACGTTAAAATGAGAGGATTTTGAGGTAACTTTTAAAAGAAAGGTAGGCCTAACTGACAAAATGTAGCTTTGAGAATAAAAGATATAAATTTTGCAGTCAAATGAAAAAAATAAACTAAGTCTGTTCTTTTCATTCCAATTTGTAAAATCCAAATTAAATTAGTTTGCGCGGTTAAAGTGTGCCAATCTGTTGCATTGTTCTGAATCTTTGTTCTTTCACACCCAGCTTTAGCACTGGTTGCACGGATACTGACGAGCGCCAGCCAAGGCAAATCAAGCACTGCCGGTAGGTCAGTTATAAATATACATAATTGTAACTCTGTGAAACATAAATCTCGTCTGAATTATGCTTGTCAAAGCACATGTCAACATACCACACAAAAAGCAATGCACATGATTACTGAAACTGGCCCACGCATTTTATTCAATAACCAAGTTATGCAGTAAACCAATAACTAGTGCAATTGTTAATACTGGTTTGGTCAGGTCGGAAGTCCGCAAATTGTCGTGAAAAGGATTTTAATGATGATTTTCTTGCTAGTAAAATATTATTCATGCCAACAATTCATTTTTAAACATTTTATTTACCAATAAATAATGTTCTTTTCTTATGCATTAAATTTGACACCACACAAAGTTTGAAACTAACTAGATTGAGTTGATCAAAAATTACATTTTCATTCTAGGAAAACTTGAATGGTCATTTTCTTTGTTGATAAGTTTCTACATAAGAAATATACTTAAAAATATAACATTCAAAATTATCCTTTAATAACAAGAAGAATAGCTTTTGTTGATTCGACTCATTTTTATTTATTGTTTATTTTTCTGTGTCATCAACGAGGCACAAGTTAGCACTAATCTTTGTTTCTCACATCAACTTGTATCTCTGTTGCATTACTGGATATGATGAGAGATGATGTAGGTATAGGCAGATAAATATGCAAAGTAGATGAAGGGATATCACTAGGCAAGTAGAGATAGATGAAGGAAGGTTTATCATAGAGCCCTTTATGGAATATAAGGTAAGAAGAGACACATTGAAGAAAGGATGATAAATGACCACATGGGATACTTGGCAAGAAGATACAGATAATGATGAGGCACCATATGGAATATAATGTAGATACTGTATGGCGTATTAGGTAAGAATAGGCAAGATAATCAAGGAACTTGGAAGTAAGCATATACCATACTCAAGACTTTTTTAAAGGAAGAATAGCTACATGGTCTCAAAAGGAAAAGAAGCAGAGAGATAGAATGATGTATTCAGCCAACCATAAGGAAGACATCACGTAGGGATAGTCCAACTGCAAGAGAGCCTAAATGGCTCTTTACTGGAATCAGCCAAACATCACCTAAACTAAATAACAGGATATTGGACAGATAAGAGAGAATGGGTCAAATAGAGAAATAATATATTGAAAAGTACCTGTTTAGCCATTGGCTAAGTGGTAGATTGTAATACTTTACTACTATTTCCTCTTAAACTCGACAACTGAATACACACATCACCGTCATATTTGTCCCAAAATCAAACTTCCTCAAGTATACAGGCTGGTTTTTTTTAAAGTTGGCACAGTGAATTATCTTAAAAAACTAATTTAAGAAAAAAGGTTTCATACAAAGTTGCTGGGTTTTGAGATTCTGACAAAGTGACATAATTTATTTTGTATTTAATGGACATCTGCAAGGTCATATCAAGGTCATCTATTGTTTTTCAAATGGAACCCTGTATATTTTTTTATTGCAGAATCGAATACTACAAGAAAAAATGAGTCACTCATGTCTGAAATACTTTTTTTTTATCAAAGGTCTATATTTGATGACATTTAATGAATTAAATAAATATGTATGATGTTTTTGGAACTGTTTTTATTTCAATGTATTGACTACTAGAACTTGAAGAGTGTAAACAAATATGAGCAAAACACTCTCACAAACAAAAAACTATTTGTTACTGAAAATATTGAAATTATTTTAATTTACGGTGAGTGTAAAAGAAAACTTAATGATGCTATTCTACTGTAAGCTGATCGTTAAGAGAAATGCACATAACTTAGATCTTTTTATCGGGTGGTTAAAGAACTTGTTGAAAATGGAAGTGTTCAGGCGAGGAAAAGGAGTCGCTGAACAATTATCACCAATTAATATAATGAGATCATAGTCCTAGCCGCAGAAGCTAATAATCCTCATGTAAGTTCTCGTGTGATTTCTAGTTATTTAGGAATATCCAAGAGTAGGTTGCTCCAAATATTGAAGCAAATGTCGTTGATTCAAGAGCTTCACGGAGAAGATTTTCTCAATCGAGTGGTATTCTGCCAATGAACACTTGAACAAGCAAGAATAAATAGGATCGCTTTTCTTAAAGCGTTAGTCTCTGATGAATCGAGATTTACAAATAATAGAGAAGCTAACCAAAACATGGATTATTGGAGAGCAGAAAATCCAAGGTGGTTGCGCCAAGTTGAAAGACAGCACCCTTAGACTGTGGACTTAATGGAGACAAATTGATGGGCCCCTTTTTTTATTGGTGGTACAATGAATGGAGACAAATACAGAACCTTTCTAAATAAAGGATTGCCATTGCTGCTAGAAAACTTAAACCTACAAAAAAGGCAAAACATGTGGTTTCAGCATGATGGTGCCCTACCCATTATTTCAGAACTGCACAACAAGTATTGGATCAAAATTACAATGACGGCTGGATCGGTGGAGGTGGTCCAACTAGTTAGCCTGCTAGATAACCAGATTTAACATCATCATATTTTCTTACGGAGCTACCTAAAATAAAATTAATACCATAATATACTGCCAACTCTAGAAAACATTATGGAATGCATTAGAATTACTTGCAGGGATATTGATTGAGAAAATCTATTAAATACATTTCTTTTATAAAGTGAATTGGAAAGTCTATCAAGTAGGTCATAATTTTGAACGATTGTTGTAATTTAACATTTCGACCCCTATGAACAAAAGTTTTGTTTTTCAATTTTGAGATCATTTTGCTCGTATTTGTTTACTCTCTACAAATTCTAGCAGGCAGTAAAATGAAATAAAAACAGTTTCATAAACATACATACTTCTTTACTTCATTAAATATAATCAAAAATTCACCTCAGGAAAAAAGGTGTGTCAGACAAAAGATGCTTGTTTTTTTTGTAGAATACTATTCTACAATAAAAAATACAGGGTTAAATTTGACAAACAATAGTTGACCTTGAGATAGCCATCCACTAAATAAAAAATAAATTATGTAATTTTTTCTGTGTCTCAAAACTTTGTATGAAACATTTGTTTTCTTAAAGATAATATATCATTGTGCCAACTTAAAAAGAATTACCCTGCATACTACAAACCATCCACCCAATCTTAAGACTGAATTCTACTTGTAGCCTTTTTCAATAATACCTCAGCCTCTTCTCAATATTTTGATGTCCTGAGATGATTGTGCACTCCCTGTCACACTACTGTCATGTATCCATTCAGCGACCTTTTCCTGCCTTCATATTCTGATCAAAATCTTTTAACAACTACATCATTTATACAATCTTAGCCTTCTTCTTTGATATAAAAGCCCTCATACTAGCAAACTGTGAAGCATTCAAGTATTTTATGAAAAGTTTAAGTTAAGGTTAAAATTCTTTTGTCCTTGGATTAAATAGCTAAGCTATTATATTTGTTTATTATGGTTATAGACACATCTATATATCATAATATTTAAATTGAAAAATGACACCTGGGCATGGGAATTGGACCCAGGACCTTTGGCTCCTTTTTGCTCCTATCACTGAGCTGCCCACGCTCATTCTTCACTCATATTTTAAGGCAGAGTCTGTGATGAACATGCAGAAATCGTCAGCTACATATGTGGGATCAATTAAGATCATGAGCTTTCAGATCAACTCAAGAGGTATTTATGCTGCCCCAATAGTACAATTGACAATTTTGTACATACATACATATCAAATAATAGCTTGGCTATTTAATGCATATATGCAAATTTGTCATTATAATAGCTTGGCTATTTAATCCATCATAATGTCAGCATGTGTACAATTGTCAGTGTACTATTATCATAAAGTCCTCCCAAATCAAAGATGGCTACATCATCTGATAGCTCATAATTTAAACTGACCACTCATATGTAACTGCTGATTTCTGCACACACTTGACAGAATTTGCCTTAAAATGTGAGTTCAGAATGACCTTAGGTACAGGGCTACTCCTGGATAGCAAAGTGGTAAACTCATTGCTGCATGAAGCCAAAGGACTGGGTTCGATTCCCGTGTAATATTTAAATTTAATGAATATGATTTTTTTTTTTACTTTACCTGTAATTATGAAATACGGCAACAGCTGGACTCTTTTTCATTTCCATAAAATGCCAATTGTAATGTAGAACTAACTTGATAAAATTATTAAATAAAAAAAGGGTTATTTTGGATCCATGAAAAGTTGAATTGGACAGACAGAATGCCCAAAAGGGTTATTTGATTCTCATTACTAGAAGTTTTACTTCCCCAAAAAAAATTTTGAACTTAAAAATAATATAATTGCACTTAAACTTAAAAGTTGCATGTAGTTCATGTGTGTATACTGTGTTATATTTCTTACCTCATAATGCTTTATTTATTTAGTTTAGCAATTTATTACATTTTTACTTTTATTGTTGTTGCATGAGCATTTTTGTGCTGATCTAATAGTTATTATATTTTAATCAAATTAAATAGTTATATATTTGATGTCATGGTAACATGTTAGATTTATATCACTTTTCCAAAAAGGTTTTATCAGACTATCATGTTGAGTTCAATAAAAAAATTTAATATAAACTCTGGGTAATTTGATCAGAACATCAAGTTATAAGGAAGGCAATCTTAACTCCCATACCATAGTATTACATATTGACTAAAATATGTTATAGTTTTGAACTCTTCTTACTTAGCTGAGTTTGGAAAAACAAAACTACAAACATTTACTATTTGACTCGTATTTATATTTAGGTAACCCTTGTATAACATGGAAATTCTTTCTATTTCAATGGCAAGTTTTAACTTAAGAAGCAAGAGATTCCCCTTATGCTTTGCTAAGCACTCCGTGTCGGAATCTAACCCAGCACTTCACGATTTATTTTTGTGCAAGTGTTGTCTTCAATCAACATTCCCTACCCCACTGGTGTGAATATATAGTGTGTTTTTTTGTGGATATTTGTTTCTTTATATGGTTCACAAGTAATTTGTGTTATTTTGACTAAATATTTTAGTTACATAAAATAAGATTTAAATATAATTATGTTGATGAGAATGTATGGTAGTGGTTAAAAAAAACCCAACCAAATCAATTACATACATTTTCTACAGACAGTGACAAAGATCTGTTTTAGTATTTACTTTTATTGTGTGTGTAACCAAGATTAAATTAAGTAAAGTTGAATGGTATTTTGTTCAGATGAATTAGTATAATTAATGAAAGTATTTCTTATTTAAATAAAGTTGTAAGATTAAATAAAAGTTTAAAAAGATACTTTTTTGTATTCTGGGCCAAGCTTAACCCGGTTTGACATAACACAACATTTTCTTCAAGCATAACTTCTGTGCTATACAAGGGATACCTGTATGTATACCCAGGGTGTCTACCATCCAGGAAAATCCGGGAATATGGGAGCTAGCCGGGAATTTGAGATAGTCAGGGAAAAATGGTCGGGGAATTCAGTAAATTACAACAAAAATAAACATTAAATGAGTAAATTACAATGTGGTCCAAACTATTTCTTTTCATAGTTGTGTAATGTATGTTATAATTTTCTAATTCTTAGTAGAAAATTTGAAAACTTATTACTACTTAAAAAAATGTGGGGGAAGGGGGGGGGACATACTTTTGAATCGGGAATTTCAGGAAATAATCAGGAGAAATCAGGGAAATATTCAGGAATTTAATTGGTCCAGTTGAGTAGACACTATGATACTTCATCCATGGTGGGAAAGCAGGTCTGAAAGGTCCTTTTTCCTACCAAAATCCTAATATAGTAGAATTCTGGCAGGAAAAAAGACCTTTCAGACCACCATTGCTACCATAAGCAGGGTATATCCAAACAAATGTTAAATGAGCGTACTGTTCTCTAGGTTTAAAAAAGTAGACTCTAAGCAGATAAATAAAACACCATTTTTTTGGTGTGGTTTAGTTTTCTAACTAATGGATATATATTATCTAACATGTAACTCTTGTTAGACTGGATTACTGGTGAAAGGAAGATTTGGGTTTGAATCATGGTTGGGTATAGGGGTGTTTTTTCCCCTAAATGGTTTCCCACTATTCCTCAATACAATTGTAGGTACATTTCCTCTAAAATTCTACCTTCATCAACTTTCCTCCATTGGTGTAAATATATTTGTATAATCCAAACTAATACTAAGACACAGTGGAAAATTGAAGTATTTTCTGTAAATGCCCATCTTAATAATACTTACAGTCAGTTACTCATTAGTATGAAAATATAAGGGTACACAATACATTAAAATGGTATTTTTTAATAGTACAATATGGCCATATTTTTGCCTTGATAATACAACGAAGAAGAACGTCTTCTTCTCACCTTGTCCATTGCAATAATTCCTCTACAGTTAAAAGACACCGTTGCATTAAAAGAATTATTTTTATTCATCAGGAAACACCTTGCTATATGTAGTATTGACAAAATAAATGGTAAATTAACAGAGTTCAACTTTTTTTAAACTCAATTATTTCGAGGTTGATTGGAAACTGCTAGTTTGATCATACTTTCCATCACTAATATGGCTATTCCGACACTCATCAAAGTAACTTTTCTTCCTTCATAATAATTCTGCATTCATTTGTGAAAGATTATAAACACAGTTTATGGACTTATTCAAAATGTGTTGTAGCTAAACTAAATGTTCACTATTTTTGTACACATTGGAAACTTGGCACTATCATTTGATCACATTGTTCATTTTAATTGGTCTTGATGATTATTAAAAAAAAGGTATGCACATAGGTTATATATATAAAACCTATAAGCTACACCAAACAAAGTCTGCCTGAATTTAATAAATGATCCCTTGCTTCAGACTTGAAAATAGCTAAAGCAAGCTGTAGTCAAATGAAAATATTTGGAATACAATACAGACCTTTTTGTAATTCACCCAAATAACAAAAGTTCAAAAAGCATTACTTCTTTCAGAGGGGCTGTCATTTTGGTTCCTTCGTTCTTTGAGAGAGCAAGCAGTATCGAAAAGAGTTTACATAGTTTCTGGAGGTCTTTTGTCAGCACGGCTTTATTATTTATCAATATTTACACCCATAGAGTTAGGTTTGCACTAGAGGGCTAGACTTTCAAAACAGGATTCAATTCTCTCTAAACTGCACAGTGTATTCTCCATCCTCTCTTCCAGGCATTTCCATCAAATTTTAGAGTATAGAAATATACCGTATATAAAATTTAATTATAAAAATTGTTCAAATATATTATTTTCCTAAAAAAACATTTAAGAAGATTTGTTGTAATTATGTTAATCTTCCCATACTGTTTTTCATTATTTTTTTTCAGGACTTTTATTTGAGTACCACTTATTAGAGCAATTTAAGAATTGATTTTAATAAACTCATAACTGTGGAAAATTCCAACACAGGTCGATTAGATAAGTCAACCTCGGTGGTCTTGGGGTAAAGAGCTCACCTTAGGACCTTAGGATGAACGTGGGTTCAGACCCAGTCAAGATCGATGGATTTTTCTTAAGTAGCACTACTTCCTTCAGGGGGAAGTAAAACTTTCGGCCTTATTTCAACTGTGGCATGTAAAAGATTCCTGGACGGTATGGGAAAATACCTTTCCTGGCAAAATTGGTAGCCCTTTCACTCTAGCTCATAGACATTCTTGTGTGCTGATATAATCCACGTTAAAACCTCAAATATATACAAACTTAAATATATCAAATAGGCTGTGTGTTTTAACAGATTCAACCCATCTTTGATAAAAATTGTAAAAAATAAATTTGTATTTTGGTTGTCAATATCTTACTAGAGTTAAATCTTCATGGCTGTTACTCAGTTGTAAGAAATTTTTGAATATAAGTAAAAGTTTTTAAAAATTCCAATATCTTTAGTTTTTTTACATATAACACAAATTTATAAAGCCATTTATTTGCCCTAAAGCTTAAGTAATCCAATCTATCATTAACACTCAACTATTTTCAAACTCATCACTCACTACCTGTAGAGTGTTGTATGATAAATTGCTGCTACTTCATTTCTAGGTACTTAACTATAATTTAACCCGCCTCAGTGGCGTAGTTGGCTAACGTGCTAGTCGTGTTGAGCTTGACTGCCGAGGACGGGGAGATCAAGGTTCGAATCTTGGTCGGGTGAACTGGGGGCGGTTTTTCCTAAATGGTTTTCAACTCTCAGCGCAAATTCGGGTTCACTTCCTCTAAATTCAACCCTCCCAATTTATAATCCATTAGCGTAATTAGTACTTAAGCGTATAACCCGAACGGGTAGTAAGACTCGATGTTAAATAATAATAAAAACTATAATTTACTACTTTGAATACATTCCTTATTAAAACATAATCTTAAAGATCAAGAACAAAAAATTATTATTATTATTATTACTATCATCATCATTATTAAAGCTTAAAGTCATTTAAACAAAGGTTTTGTTTCTTCTGTCAAAAATCTAGTCAAGGTCCTTGTGATGATTGTAGGTTACCATAAACCTGTGGCTACTTACTATGCCATCAGATAATGGTTTGTCATATAAGGGGATGGAAAATTCAAGCCAATAAATAAAACATTTTACACAATACAATTATCACGAACAATCAAACCACTCATTGTAATCTTGCTTTGCCAGACAGGAAGAGAGCCACATTTTCAGTGAATTTGGTTTTATTTTGTATTTTATTTTAAAACCATTTTTCATTGTTTTAGTTTTCCATCCCCTTATTCTCCCAAACTTGTATTTTAACAAATATATTATACCCTTTGGTACTTTCAAATAATATTGAGAGGTTGGTGTGATAGGGGGTCTACTTAAAAAAAATGTTTTTTAAACATTATTTTAAAATATTGTATTTATAAATAAAAATCTGCATCATAACTTCCAAGGACAAATTTCTTTTTATTCTTGTTTTTACTTTGCCTTAGGCCGACGTTAGGAAATAAATCGTTGGATGGATACCCTAAGTAATTTTGATATTTGTAATTTTACCAATGTGTTAATGCTTATATTTATTGTTTGTATCTTAAAAATGTTCCTTTGGCAATTCATCTTTAATTGTGACTACAAAGTACTCAATTGTTTATTACTCACCCAAAGTCCAAAGCCCAAAGTCTGAATTTAACTAATTGTTACGTTATCTCAAATTCAGTGCTTTTTTAATTCCACCAACAGATATAAATTTGGAGCAGATGTGAGCATATAAATTAGTAATCTTTCACTTGATTTAAAAATGGTGGTTGTCATTTAGACCGGCTTTCCTATTGAATAAACGGCATTAACTCATCAATATAACTTTTTTAACAGAGCATGTCTAATAAAACCAAATCACACTAATAATTAAAGCAAGCTTGGTTGTTTCCTCTTTTACTTTATTCTTTTCAGACACTCTGGGTACCAATCAATTTATATAGTTTATTTATCCAAGATTTAATAGTCTTAAGGAGGTAAATAAGTTGCAATCCCGTATGTGAGTACAGTTAAACATAGGTAATTTCAATTTGTTGTTCTTAATTACATTTATTAATTTAAGTATCAGAACAATTTTATATCTTGTCAAGACTTTTCGCAGACATGATTGTCAAAAAGTTTAGATTGTATTAGAAGTTGGAAATGCTCCAACCTCCCTTGTTCTGTGTCATTATTTTATCATGGTTTAGGAATTGTTTTCAACACTTGTGTTTTTATTGTACAGCAGACTTGTTCCCAACACGGACATGTTTGATCTGGAGAATGACTTGCCGGATGAGCTGATGTCTTCTGGGACTTGGGGGAATGCCATTGAGCCACCAACCAGCAACAAGCCGCCCGCGACTGGGCCAGGCCCTGGGTCCGGAGGAGGTCTCCAAAATGGGGCTTTAGACCAGCAGCAACAACAGCAGCTATCACACCATATTGTGCAACAACAACAGGTACTATAGCACCTTTTTGTTTTGTTAATCTGTACTTAATCTCCGAAATTGTTCACAATCCACAGCAATAGACTGTACACATGCACATCATCTCCCAAACTGGATACACTCTGTTTACCCTGAATGGTAGCAGTCTTTCTTTGATGGATTACACTATGACACTATTTTATAAGCTATGCCATAGTGAAAACGTGTAAGTTAACTCTACTACCTTTCAGAGTAAACTCGTAAACTGTCCACAAGCACATTACCTCCCAAACTATCCACATCTTTAGCGCTTTACAAACAGTCTGGATACACATCACCTACTAAACTGTCCACACAAACAGCACCTCCTATAAACTACCCACACTAACAGTGCAAACACTGACTCCTAAACTGGCCTTGCAAGTCTACTCAACTCTCTTAATGCCTACTAGTCATTGAATACTGATGAGCCTTCTTATATATAGTTTGGTATCTTGGTGCCAGTACATCAGAAGATGCATCATGGTCAACATCAAGTCAGCAAGGCATTACTATGAGAGAACACAGGTGTAAATTAACAACTACTTGCAAGGAAGTGAAATGTGATTTGAGAGCACAAATGAGTCATTGTCATTTATAAATATTTATATTACAGTTTTAAAAGTTACAATATCTAATTTATTTAATATGTAGCCTATGTTGAAGGGTCTTGCATAACTGGCTCTTGATAAATAATCTTGATTTTTTATAGCTATAAGATAGATTTAGTGTTTTGTCAATGTTGATTCTTTACCTATTCTTCTTAAAATGTCATTTCAATACAAGATTATCTTAATATAACAATAGTACCACAGATTTGAATAATTTGTTTGTTTTTATCCTCCAAGAATTTAACGTGTTCTAATTGCTTTGGAACAAATGTTTCTTTATCAATCCTCTTGACCTTATATGCTATCTCTTTTGGTGACAGCATTCCTAGGTCTCCACTTTCCTTGTTTCTCTTTTATCCAGAGTCTTAAGTTTCCACTGCATAGATAACTATGGCTATGAAGTATGCTCTATACAGCACTATTTTTCCCCATAGTAGGTCTACACACCTGTAGAAAACATCTCCCTGCTGCCCTGTTTGCCTCAATCACACTACCCAGATACTTCACGCTCTTTGCTTTTTTCAAATCTACTTCATTCATTTCTATCACATTTCTTGGCCTTGTTCTTGTGCGGTATTGGCTTAAAAGGCTAGAACCTTAATAAACAAATCATGCCTCCATCTTCCTCTATCCTTCCACCATTCTTCCTCTTTTAATTGCTTCCATTCTTATTCTCCCACTTGCACACTTTCTATTATCTCCTCCTCGCCCCATCTCTTTCTTGGCCTCCCTTGCAGTCTTTTTCCTGCATACTTCATTTCCATAATTTTCTTTTGCATCCTATCTTTTTCCATCTTCATTACATGCCCATACCATCTCAGTCTTGCTTCCTCTACTATCTGTTGCACTACCTGTACCCCCACTCTTTTTTGAGTAAGCACATTCCAAATATCGTTTCTTGCCTTTTGACAGCTAATATGCTTATCAAACTTCGTTCTCATGGCCTCCACTTTTATAGTCTCTCTTACATTCAATGTCAATGTTTATGCTGCATATGTTACACTGGGTACAAAATACCACCTGTACAAAACTTCTTACTCGTCAAGGGAACTTCTCTCCTTAGCAGGTCTCTTACACACCTGTAGAAAAAAAACTTTCCCTGCTATCCTTTTTTATTAGATCCTCTCTACTTCTACCTTTAGCCTCAATCATATTTTACTTTCTGTACTTTTCTCAGTTTTACTCTCTCCTACTCTATAGTTTTGCTAGACCTTATTTTCTTCCATGTCGATACCTTGACTTCACACTTTGTCATGCTAAATTTAATTCCACACTCTTTCACTTTCTCATTCCATTCCTGTAGCTGTTTCTGTGCTTCCTTTGTCTTCTCCCCACATACCATCAAGTCATCAGCAAATATCATGACTTCCATTCCTCCCTCCCTGAGTTTTCCTGCCATTTTGTTCATGAGCATTTCCATTTCCATTACAACTAGTAATGGTGAAAGGGCACTCCCTGCTTTACTTCATTTTTATTTGGAACCACTCCGTCCGCCCACTCTCCGTCTTAAGACAACTCCTGTTACTCTCATACTTTCATTTCACTCACTACAATTCCTCTCTCCACTTTGGCCTCCTCCATTGCTTTTCAAACTTTATTTTTATCATACTTATATACCTTCTCCACATCCATAAGTACCATTACCAAGTCTTTCTTAAATTCATTCCATCAGCTGTCATATGACATAGATCAAGTCTATTGTAAACCTTTCATCCCCTAAATTTGTTCTTTTCCTTTCTCCACTCTCCTTCCATTTTATTTCTTAATTTATTTTACAGGATCTTCTCACATATGTTTGTATAGTGGCACATCAGTGTTACCCCCTTATAATTTGTACACCTCTTCCTGTCTCCTTTCTTGAAAATAGGTGTTATAGATCCCTTTTTTCAATCTTACTCCTTCCAAATCACTCTAAGCTATGTATACTCTGCATAACTATTGTATACCTAGTTCGCCCGCACCTTAGTAAACAACTTGTTTCTATTTACCTCTAAAACACTAGTATCCTTCCTGATAAGCTCCACTGGAAACTCCCCACCAGAATTTTCATACAAACCCTCTCGGACAAAGTAGTAACCCCTTTCTAATTAGTTTGCTATGTGTACAATTTTGGTGTGTTCGCCCAAGCGGGAGGACCATGAAACCCTCCAACTCTATTAATATGTTTTATTACCTAGTAAATATGTGAAAAGCTAACTATGTCAACTATTTGGAATAATAATAATGCTCTGGAGGGTTTTGTACACTAGGCTGGTGTATTTCCCCTGCAGGGCAAGAGCCTAATTGCGAGTTCGCTGGCGATGGCTGGCCAGCTTGGTAACAAGAGCCCCAACTTGCAGTCCCCACCTAATGTGTCTGTGAGCAAGAGTGGGGTAGTGGTGGGGGATCCCATTGGCCTTCTTTCCAGTAGCATGTCTGGCCCCAACCCGGGGGTCAACACGATGAGCATGTCGTCATTGCCTGTTGCCATGGTGAGCATGAGCAACAACAATAATACAAGTGGTGGCGGGGCTACCATCATGACGAGCTCAGGCACCATGGGTCAGCTTACGCTCGGCAAGCAACAGCAAGGGGTGATGCACCATGGTCTAGCCAATGGCCCACTAATGGCACGTACAGTAGTGGCAGCGGCCGCCATGCAGCAGCAGCAGCAGGCACATCTTGTTGCGCGGGGGCAGTCCCCACATCAAGTGCATACCGTGGGACTCAGTGTTGGACAGGGGCCACGTATGCAGGTATGACTTCAACTGTAATGCAATGTAGAAATAAGACTTGAATACCCTTTTTTCACTACACAAAGAAGTAATGGTTGTCTCTAAAGAAAATCACTTATACCCAATATCTCTTTCTCGCTCTATCTCTCTGGGTTATATGTACACATATGTACTAATTATGCTGGTGTGTTAGGGATGAAGAAGATTTAATTTGGAGGAAATATACCAACATTTTCTTGGAGTGAGAGTGGACGTTCATTTAGAAAAAAACACCTACATTACAACTGACCGGAATTTGAACTTCAATCTTAGCATGTCTTCTTGACTTAAGTTTTGTTCTGAGTAGTATAATACAAGCTAAATTATGTGTGGAATCCATTGAGTTAATTCTAGCTTACATAAGTTGTCCTTGTGTCTTATATGCAGGCTCCTAACATGTCATCCATGGGTCAGATGAATGCAGGCAGTCCCTATGGATATGGTTCTCCAAGTGGTGGGGCAGCTGTCAACCAGGGCGTGAATGTGGGCTCTGGCGGGTCAAACGTGGCTGTGGTCGCACCCCAGCAGAGAGGTATTTCGGCAAACATGGTCGCTCTGCAGGCACAGCAGAGGTTCGCAGCATCTGGGGGTGGGCCTATTGGTGAGTTACTGAGACAATGTTAAATAATTTTGGCTACATTAATTATTAATCATCAAAATTAAATGAGTTTTATATATCAATTTTATTTTCACTTTGAGAGCCCTAGGTTCAATTAATATCTAAGTATTTTATTAAATGTGTGCAAGGGCTATTGTATAGTTTTTATTTTATTACTAAATGTTAGCAACAGTATTATTGGTGTGGGGGCTATAACTTAATATGGGTGAATAAAATGTATTACTCTCATTTGAAGAAAATACTTAAAAGCTATTTTATTAGGCCTATATTTATTTTCTATTTCATTCTTTCATTCATAAAAAAGTGTGTATAGTCTATTTATCTAACCACCTGTGATTTGTTTATTTATTTAACCACCTGTGATTTGTTTATTTATTTAACCACCTGTGTTTTGTACTATTAACATCACCAAGTTCCTAATCACAGTGCAATAATCAGGAAATCTTAGCTAAAATTTGAATCTTAGTCCTTAAAAAGTAACAATACCGCACCTTTACTTTACTAAATATATTGACACCACAGTCGGCCGTTATCCAGGTGGCTCCCAGATGGTTGGAAATGAAGGGGGAATGGCCCAGCAAGCTACTCCGCCTGCTCCATCACCTGCTCAACCACAATCAGGAGCCCCAAGTGGGAGCCAGCCTGGACCCCAGACCGCCACTCAGGGTCAGCCGCCCTCATCGGGACAACCCACCACCCCAAGCACAGCTCCCTCCACAGCTGACCCAGAGAAGAGAAAACTTATCCAGCAGCAGTTGGTGCTCTTGTTGCATGCTCACAAGTGTCAGCGCAGGGAGAGTCAAGCCAACGGTGATGTCTGGCAGGTATGTTTATCATGAAATAATTAAACTACCATTTCATTAAAAATTCAACTATAATACTATTGAAACAATATACATGCTTTTTTCACTGTGTATTATTACAATGCTTTAGAGGCAAACTGAATCCATTTGTTTCATTCAACTTTGTTGCAGTGCACCCTCCCCCATTGCAAGACAATGAAGAATGTGTTAAACCACATGACGACGTGTCAGGCTGGCAAGTCGTGTTCGGTCCCCCACTGCTCTTCTTCCCGACAGATCATCTCTCACTGGAAACATTGCACCCGGTCCGACTGCCCCGTCTGTTTACCTCTCAAACAAGCAGACAAGAATAGGAATAATCCCAACGGTGAGCCTCAACAGAATAAATAAAATCTCTTCCAGTCAACTGATGGCATTCGTGGGCATCTAACCAAGCAAATAATAAGTAAAGAAGTGCTTTTAGAATCAATTTTTTTTATAATTAATATTTGTTCTAATAGTTACCAAACATCGTGGTCAATTTCTTAAAAAATATTACCTAATAAATTACTTAGTTAAATTATTGGACACATTTAATGAAAACTTTCACCATTAATATGTAACTTTTAACTTGTTATGATATGTCTTGTTGTTATTTTGGATATATTTCAGTTGTATCAAGTCAAGCCCCCAACACCCAACCTAACCCCTCTCCATCAGACATGAGAAGAGCATACGACGCACTAGGTATCCAGTGTCCTACGACGGGCGCCCCAAGTGGTCTCCTCCCCCCTTCTAATAGTGTAGTGAACCGGACTCATCGTATGGTTAGTGTACCTGGCATTGGTATCGGGCCCCCGCCCAACACCACTGCAGGACCTGGGGGCAACATAAGGGTGCTACAACCTCACTCCCAATGTGAGTTATAAAGTTGTTTTCACTTTTGATATAGTTAATTGATTTTATACATCCTGAACCCAGAGGTGCAGAATATGTTCAGAGATCCAATATTTCCCCAGAACATAACATTTTCAGAAAAAAATTCCCTGAAGACCATAGCACCCAAAATAAAACATTGAATATTTTATAGAGGTTGAAGGGAATACGAATTATTACCTACTACGTGGTTTGAAAAATTCAAATTTAAATTTATTTTTAAACATATTTATTTTTATAGTACCTACCTTATAAAAAAATTAGTTGTCCTTCCCATTTCCTTGTGTGCATTACATATTGTTATTAATTGTTCAGGCTTACTGGTACTAACATTTAATTTTACATCTTTAGAGTAAGAGGCAATGGAGTGTAATTCCAGGAGGCCTTGGTTTAATTGTTGATTTTCATAGACTTTTCATTTTTTCGTAGACTCGCCACTACTGCAAGGTATATCACTATCAACCACACTAGGGGAAATACTATCGCTATTTACAATGAGTTTTTCTTACTTCTAGATTTTTCTTGGGGATGTTTATTAGATACGTGATATCTGGGTTTATCACGACTGCCACGCCATTCACAATAAACACAGTTTACCTTGTTTGCTCTTAAAAGTCGACATAATAAACATTTGTTTCACCAAACCATCTAATTTTTTTTATAAACATTCATCTATTGTACAATGTACAAACCTTAATAGGTCCACTAAAACCAACAATTTCATGGCTACACAATTACTACAAGCATGCCACGAGTTTAAATAAATGGTGCACACATCGCTGTATAATTAGGCCGAGATATAACAGTTGACTGAATTCAAACTAAAACAAAACGTTGCTCACCCTTCCCTACCCTCCCCCGCCATAGCTACCAAACACCCGCGGTAGGGTAGGTGACTGATGACTCATCACTCAATCACGCCATTAGCCAGGTTGAATTATTAGATTCTTCCCTTGCCCCTGGTCTCAACCTCTGACTTCTTATCTAGAACTCTGACACATTATCTTAGCCCCTAGATACCGCAACTCTTTGTGCTTACACCTACATGCCTAACTATGGCACATACTGATAGTGTGTGTGTTGAGTGTCATCGGCCTTAGTTTTTCATACAAATGAAACAACCATATCAGAACCAGAATGTACTAAAAAGTCAACAAAATTGTTGGACTTTTTCTTGCCCCAAATTTCCCCAGGACTGCTTTAATTTCCCCCGAACCTCGTTTGCGCGTTCGGACATATTCTGCACCCCTGCCTGAACCTTCTTTCATATGAGGGGTGTGTGTGAAACTTCAAAAATTTTGGCTTGACTTCAAAACAATATCAGCCTCAACTTGGCTTTAGTAAAGCCTTGCTTCGATAATTCGATAATTACAAAGCTTCGCCAATGAAAATACAACAATTGTATGGTAAATATATTTTCTCGATGATTTTAATGTATACATTTATCAAAATAGCATAAAATTAACAAGAAATATTTTAATTGAAAAAGAGTGACTTCACACAGCTCTATTTAATACATAAAACACACAACTCTATTTAATACATAAAATAATAGACACACAGATAACTATAAGGAAATTAAGTATGGCTGGTCGGGCACCCGAGATTTCGGGAAATAAATTGGCATCTAAAAATCCCGGATTTTCGGACGAGTATTTTTTATGCTCGTACTTCGACCGACCATCTCAAGAACTTGGTAAGTATATAATACCATGTTAGCACTAACCTCTGATTCAAGCTTTGAAGAAAATTTCAAACAAAACTAAGATAGCAACATAGCAAAATCAAGATTCCTACGATTTAACTTTCTCTGTCAATGCCAACAACATAACAAATTCAATATTTCCACATTGAGATTTTTAGGCCCTATGTTTGCGAAAACTTAATCTAAATTGGCTTTCTTTACATTTCTTTAATTTATTATTATTAGCCAGATTTTTTAGGTTATAAATAGAAAGGTACACATCAAATGAACATTAAATAGGAAACAGCCATTTTGCTTCAAGTAAACACGTTTTTGATTTATGTATGTTCCAAGTTTTATGCATACTGTAGCCTTTCAATTTTTTTAATATTCATTTGCATTTATGTAGTTAATAAATTATAAATTGTGCTATAAAGTTAATAATTACAATTTATTTATTAAATAGTGAATACTAAATAAAATTCAATTTAACTCTATTTTTTTAATTTTTTTATTGTGCTCCACGTGTTAAAAACTTTAAATATTTGTCTTTTAGATAAATAATTTTGTTTGTAAATGTTTATTAATAGTGTTATTTTACAGTTATACAAATGTAAGTGAGAAAGAAGCGATTATTTCCAACGAAGAAATGGTTGATGAGTTTTCGACCTCCTAAACTTGCAGGCAAGGTAGCAATATTTCTACAGAAACAACCGCGAATATGCAAAATAGGCCTAGTGAGAAGGAAATCCTAGTAAAACTCCTATTTGGAAATTTTTCACCAAAATCAGTGAAGACTAGACTAAATGCAACAAGTGTAATGTTTCAATCAAGGTTCTACATTGTAACACTACTAGTCTTCACAGGCACTTAAAAAAAAATCCCATTATGAATTTACTACTTTGTAAAATAAGGAAAAAAAAGATTGCAAAATGAAATGCACTCCCGAATCTGCCTGTGCCTAAGTGTAATTTTGTAATGCCCGCCTGAGCCCGCCCGATACAAATATTTGCTGCCCAACCACCCCTAGAATTAAACCACACAATATCTTTGTCTCGTTAAAAATAGCTACAGTTTATGATTTGAGAGTTTACATTTTATAATTAAAAAAAAACTTACATTAATAATCTTAATTTTTCATTGTGTTACGTATAAAAAAAGAGCCTTGAGCAAAAACATTTAGTAATAAATAAAATGATAGAATATTAGGAAAATGGTAGAGCACAAATAAAAGTAAAAACACCAACACATATTTACACACACTTCAATATTTCTATTTCCTAATATTCTATAATTTTATTTATTATTAAATATTTTTGCTCAATACACTTTTTTCGTACATATTATTTATTGTTTTGTAGAACCATTTGGGTACTCAGATATGCCTTAAGATATATTTATGTGCTAATTAAAGGTGTTGTAAAGTTTGTCTGAATGAAATAGCACATTTTTCTTGTGGCATTGCATAACACTGTTGTGATTGTGTGAGCAGCCCAAGGCCAGACAATTGGCTCACAACAGCAGCAGCAGCAGGTTGTGGCCCCCAACGTATCTCTTCCCCTTAGCAGTGACCCCTCGTCCAACAGCGTGCAGAACTCGACTAGCACTGCCACCCAACTACAGCATGCTGTTGCCAACACCCTTTTCGGGGGACTGGGTGGGGACTCGCAGTCGGGCTCGGTGAGATTTGCATATTTGCTCTAGTATAGATTGTCATTTTACTCAACTCCTTCAGGGGACCTTCAAGGTTACATGAGTGGTTAACATGCCCGATTCTTACCTGGACTGTGTTTCCATTTGGAAAAAACCACATTACTCATTTAATGTTTTAGATTATTCGATCACATGTCAAAAAGCAGTCATAATCCATGTCTTGTGTGACCCCTACTTTTTTTTAAGCTACAGATATGTTGAATTCACTATTTTATCAATTGAATCTTCATTTTACTTACTAATCTTTAATCTGAATCTTAGAAAACATTTTAAACATGAGAGGTTTGTTTATTGGTCTGTGAGCTCAGTTTTTTTTTTTTCATTTAAATTAGCTCGAGCTCATGTCTCCTAACAAAGCTCCAAAGTAGGGGTCTGCATGCTCGGGTCTTTTCATTCAAGTCAAACTCGATCCGTGTATTTAAAAAAGCTGCCGAGTTCGAGTATATTCATAATTTGTTTATTTTAAAAGTAAAATAGTATATTATTTAAAATGTCACCAGTCAAAACAAACAAAATGTAAATCATATTTAAAATTTGAGATATCAGAAATATATTAAAACAACTTAGGATATTGAAATAAGAATGACACTCATTTTTATAAATAGTAAATATTTTTGAAAAAAAGTTTAAAAAATTGAAATAATTGGTTTTTAAACTAGAAATAATACTTTAAAAAACATTATTTCAAAATAAAAAGAATGCTCAAATAAAAAAAATTGTTTCATTTAGGGGTGTGTGAAGCTTTAAAAAATTTTAAGCCGAATTGAATATTGGTGTACTTCCTATTCAATTCAAACCCATGTTTGGCTTCGGCAGCTATTCAAAGTCTAGTGATAGTATTATACTTGTATTTTAGATCAAATAAAGTTAACTAAAATTACAAAATAAAATACATTTTTTTCGTTTTGAGTTTTATAATAAGTTTGCTTAATTTTCTTAGTGAAACGGGGAAAATTTCCTTAACACTTTGAATTTCAAGGTCGCCATAACATTAAACCATAAACCGAATTCAATATATTATTATTTTTTTAATCTGTAAGGACATAAACATCCACCAGCCATTTTATTTTGGGCTTAAAGATACAGTTCTACTAATATAGTCAAGGGTCATCTATTTTTAAATAAAGTTTTTGAAGCTAAGAAGTTCAGGCGATTATAAAATATTTCAATATATATCAATATAACTACATACAATCCTCAAAGGTACAACATTTTCTATGTATTATTGAAAGGTGTAATTATATAAAACAAATGGAATCTTGCCTAGAAAACATGAATTTTGTAAACAAGTATTATTAAGAATTGGTGATCGAACTTCAATTTTGCATATAAATGCATTTATAATTTTATTTTGTGAACTTAAATATATAATAATGATTTCTTTGAACTTTAAACAAGTTTTAATGCTTTCAAAATGGATTTTTCAAACATTTCATGGAAACATTATTCACGAAAAGTTGGTGCCCCTAAATATAGGTGATTGAACACTCTTTAAGATATTGATGATAATTTCGTCATTCTATCGATATTGTTAAAATGTTTTTTCAGATAATCAACAACCACACTTTATTCTTTTGTTATAATCATTGTGAGGTCAGATTCCGTCTTCATTTCTTTACATACATAAAAAGAAGGTTGTAGTTGAGTAGTTGAAATCTCACAGGCCAGTAACCATTTGTATGCCGAGTGCTATTAAATAAATGGTACAACGTAGTCTAACATACAGTGTGTAGTTTGGAAGAAAAATTTCATTAATGGATTTCAATAAACTACCCTCAAGTAAGTTTTCATCAGAAAAACAAACACATAATTCTTTTTATCACAATAAATAACCTCTCTTCATGTATAAATTTTAAACAAAACTGTTAAAATATTCTTAACAAATTTCAAATTTTCAAAAATCAATTATTTTTATACTACCCTCATATTATTTATAATGATTTTAAATAAAAAATATCATTAAAAAACTCCCAGTTATCCATTTTGAACAAAATCTAAAAGGCCGTTTTTGAAAAAATGTAAATTTGTAAAACTTGTCCTAAATTAATTTAATAAATAAATAAACTAACATGATTTATTATGTAAAATAGTCTCCAGATACCCATATTGAACCAAATCGTCAGTTCTATTTGGTAGTTCAAACATTCCCCATATATATATTTTTTAATAAAATCATTAGAGCTGTTTTTAAATAGTCTAAATTTTTAAAAAAAATTCACTCTTCATCCAAAAACCAAGTAATCAATCTTATTTAAAAAGTCACATCAATCACTAGATATCTCTTTTAAACAAATTGTTAGAACCATTTTAAAACATTTGAAACAAAAAAAAATATTATTAACTCATTAGTAAACTACCTTCTTAATCCAAGGACTGAGCTCAAAGTGAAAACAGTTTTTTTACGTTTATCCATTTTATTTCCAGATATCATGTTTAAATAAAATCCAACCCACCGTTTCATATCTCTGCTAGGTACAGACAGAAGAATTGTTAAATTAACTTTTTTTGGGGGTTCATGGGCACATACAACTTATGAATTCATCATAATCTCGTGGTCAAAATTTTTCACCATAACACCATAGAAAGTAAAAAGTTTTTGTAAAGCTGCTTTTTTTTTCACTGTGTCTCATTACTTGTTAGGATTATACACATTTATATATTGATTACACTAATGTGGTAGAGATGAGGGAGATATAATTTAGAGGAAATGTAGCCACCTTTTCATCGAGGCAAAGTGGGAAACTATTTAAGAGAATACACTCTTAAAAATACCCGACCTTGTCATTGTCAAACCAGATTAAATAATTACGCCCAATAACACAGGTGTTTCAAGTGGCTAGTTTAATCTGGATAGCAATATTTCTTTTCTAGGTTGGGGGCTTGCTACCTGTAGGATTGCACCCTGGCCAGGTGACAGCGACACCTGTGCAGGGCACCAAGGAGTGGCACCAGTCGGTTACGCCGGACCTTCGCAACCATCTGGTCCACAAGCTGTGAGTAGACGTCAACATTGACCGCTAGAGAGATCTTGTATTATTTTTTAATTGTTACTAAATTTATGTGTTTCTTTTTCTTGCAGTGTTCAGGCTATTTTCCCTACACCTGACCCCCAAGCCATGCTTGACAAGAGAATGCACAATCTAGTGGCTTATGCTCGAAAAGTTGAAGGGGACATGTATGAAATGGCAAACTCTAGGGTATGTTCTAAAAGTTACATTGGACTAATCAATCTAGGAGGTGGCTGAGCAATATTTGAAGAGAGAACTCTAGTGGCTTTTCTCATAGGCAAACGGCTTATTCTTAAACCTGCACGGATCCAAGATCTTCAATTTTGAATTTAATCAAATCTCATGCTTGAAAGAGATTTTGAATTGAACCTCAAATCTAATCCCTAAATAGAATTTCGAGCCGAATCTGAATATAATTTAATACTTCCTCACCCCAGCCCCAATCACATCAGATACTTGGAATAAATAGGATCAATGTTTTATTTTAAAAATAAGTTCAAATAAAATAATTAACTTGAGGCTTATTATGAAGTGTTTAAATCCAATTTGTGTTGAATACTCCATTTTTTAATCTAATTCAATAAGAAAAATATTTTTTATAATGTCGATATTCACTTTATAAATGCATTCTAACAATAACAATTATAAAAATTTTAGATTAACTAAGAAAAATTATGTAATCAATAGCCTAAAACCACAAATGGAGGAAAATCAAGTAAAGATCACACTGTTTTTTTAATCATAGTGTATAGGTTTATTAGTATTGACAAAAAATGTGTGCCTAGATACTTTTTAAAATACAAGATATTCACTCTCAGAAAAATCTCCCCCAAATGATTCCTTCACTACTTAGAACTGTATGTAATTTATTTATTCACTCTACCAAATATGGGTTTACCCATTCACATTGATAAATTAACGGCTGGGGACATGCCTATCAGCCACTAATGGAGGATTATATGACTTAAATAATAAACTGACCCATGCTCTAGGCATGCAACTAATTTCTGGATTGGTTATATTCAGTTTGTAAGCAACTATGAATTTTAGATCATAATTTTAAACTAAATTATCAAATTTTAGTCTAGGATTTATTTAGATTCAAAATTATTAATTATATCTGAAATTTCCAATACTAAGATTTGAAACATTGAATTTGAATCTTAGTAAGATTCTGATTCATATTTAATATTTCAAAAGTTTTCAGAGACTTACTGATTTCTATTAAACAAAATGTCTGCTCCCACTATTACATATGTAGCTCCTTTTGTGTGTTTTGGCTTCCTCTTTTAAGGCAGTTGGGTTGAGCGTTTCACACTCCATCCTGCTGAGCTGCGATAGAATTAAATTTAGGTCGAGGGATTGGGTGGTAACGATCAATTTTCTTCAAGAGGCGGACACTACCTCTTTGTCCATTGGAGGCAATTTAAAGTGTGAACTGTTACTCTTTTCACTCTAAAAGCTATATTGTTTGTTCCTTTTAAATATTTCTATCTACCTTTCCTATACCTCCTCTCAAATATAGTAGAAGTAGATGTATGAAATGGTTTATTTTGCTTTATAAAGGATTGTTTTTTATGTTTATTGTTAATAACATTTTCATATTTTCAGTCTGAGTACTATCATCTGCTGGCAGAGAAGATCTACAAGATACAAAAAGAACTAGGTAACTGTTGTTAATTAGACAAATAATTATTGATATCTTCTTGATTAAAGCTGACTTCCTAAGATATAAAACTTTTTACAACATAAAGTATACAACTACTGAACACATTAATATATATGATATAAACTAGGTATGTATTCCAATCCGACACCTTAGTTCGGTCAATAGCATGTCTGCCTACTGAGCTAAGGGTCCCAGGCTCGATTCCTGGCATGGACGAAAGATTATCATTGGTGAAATGTGGGTGATAAATTGACGGCCAGGGACTGGATGTTGTTCCTGTTCTAGTCTTTGTTAGATTATAAGGCATATGAAGTTATGACAGGCCTAGCCAGCTGGTATTGGAAAATAGATGGCTTGAATAAAAATTGACCCAGTCCACAGACTGGAAATGGTAATGGTTGTAAAGTAAAAGTTCCTCTATTGGCTAATCACGCAGCTTTTTTAAAATTAAATATTCTCTTCTTGACAAATGTGTGATACTTTCAGAGGAAAAAAGACAAAAGCGGAAAGAGCAACAGCTTCAACAACAGCAACAGCAACAACAACAGCAACAGCAGCAAGTCCAACCCCAAATGAGGCCGGGAGCCCCAGGCGGCATTCGGACGGTGGGCACAACACCTAACCTGCAAGGAGGAGCTGCGCTGCCCAGCACTTCTCCAGGTGAGGCTCCAAGGTTTGGTTTGAAGTCTGCGGGCTTATTCACCTGAATAGTAAGTCCATACCTGCCAACTCTCTCATCATAATCATCATCACCAGTTTCCAGCCTGCGGCCGGGTCACTTTAGTAAAATGCCTTCATCTTTATCCTTCCACCATTCTTCCTTCTTTAATTGCTTGCATTCTTCTCATCTCACTTGCATAATTTCTATTATCTACTCCTCCCACCTCTTTCTTGGCCTTCCTTGCGGTCTTTTTCCCACATACTCACTCTCCATCATTCTCTTTGACATCCTTTCCTTCTCCATTTTCATTAGATGCCCATACCATCTCAGTCTTGCTTCCTCTACTATCTCATGTACTCAATGTGCCCCCACTCTTTCCCTGATAGCTTTATTTCTAATCCTGTTTCTCTACTTGACAGCTAACATTCCTCACAAACTTTATTCCCATGGCCTCCACTTTCCTAGTCGCTATTACATTCACTGTCCATGTTTCTACTGCATATGTGACAGTGGGTACAAAGTACACCCTTTACAGCACTTCCTTACACTTAAAGGGCACTTACCTTCTCCATAGCAGGTCTCTTGCACACCTATAGAACAACTCTTCCTGCTGTCCTCTTCTCATTAGATCCTTCTCTAATTCCACCTTTCACCTCAATCACGCTTCCAAGATATTTTACATTCTGTACTTTTCTCAGCTCTACTCCATCCAACCTTATAGCTTTATTAGACCTTACCCTCTTCCATATCATTACCATCACATTGCACTTCACCATGCTAAATTTCATTCCACACTCTTTCACTTCCAAATTCCATTCTTTTAGCTGTTCCTCTATTTCCTCCCTTCTCCCCCCATACCATCAAGTCATCAACAAACATCATGGCTTTCATTATTTCCTTCCTGAGCTTTTCTGCTATTTTATACATGACCATTTCCCTTACAAATAGTGGTGAAAGAGCACTCCCCTGCTTCACTCCATTTTTTATTTGGAACCCCTCCTTCCTACCACTCTCTGCCTTAAACACAACTTCTGTTATCCTCATACATGCTTTTCACTCTCATTACAACTCCTCTTTCTACATCAGCCTCCTCCATCGCAACTCTCTATTATTTACAAAATATAACCACTTTTATGGTATCTTTTATTATTATTATTATTATTTATAAAATAATTAAATATTAGAATTGCTATTAAAAATTATATACTATAATAAAGTAAATTTCTGTCTAATGGTTTGGAAATGTATAATAAGACAGTGTAGAAACACTGTACAGTGATGTAAAGTGATTGATAGTGAAGGAAGCCAACCTGAAAAGATAGTAAGGTTCCTTCACTATCAATTACTTTAGATCATTGTACAGTGTAGAAACACTGTCTTATTATAAAGTATATACTATGTGATTAAATAAATATTATATAATTCATTTAGTTATTCTTATAACATTGGAAATTGATAAAAATAAAGAAAAAATAAAAATAAACTAAATGGCTGCCGGGGACTGGATGTTGTGCTTGTCCTAGTCTTAAGTTATATTATAAGGCATATGAAGCCACAACTGGCCTAGCAAGCTGGTAGTGGAAAATATATGGCTTGAATAAAAAAAACTGACTCAGGGTCACAGGCTGGAAACAGTAATGGATGCAAAATTTCAATCAAGGTCTTTCTAAACAATAGGCTTTTGTGTTTTATTTATATAGACAAAATAAAACTAACCAATACACAGCTCCTTAAAGAAAACCTCTTTTCAGATTGTCGAGGTTCATTTTTCTACTTAACCTTCTTCCCACTTTAACTGATTAGTACATACAAGCTCTAGCACAATTCTAAAATATAATTACTTTTGTTCAGGAATGAATCATGGCGTTCTTCCGGGGCTTGGTGTACAACAAAACCGCATGCAGTTCCAGCCTCAACAGCAGCATTTACTTGTGGGGCCTCCAGGGCAAAGCCCCAACAACACTTCCAACAATCAAATTCCTAGCATGGTGACAGTTTCCGGTCCAGGCTTGTCACCCTTTGGCCAGCCCTTATCTCAGGGACCCCCCAATATTAATACGTCGGGGGCTATCACCAATGTCACCGCTAGTCAGTACGGGGGTGGTAAGTCTAGTGTCCCGAGTAGTCCTGTCCCCCAGCAGAACCACCAGATCCCGGAACTCATCAAGGCAAGGCTTGTGGCAGCCTCCGGTGCTCAGACAATAGCTACATCTTCACCTTATGGCCAGTTCACACCAACGACCACAAATAGAGTTCCTCTTCCACCTTCCACCACTCCCACGTCTGATGTCGGTCCCATCTCCCACCCTTCCCAGACACCAGTTTCCTCTGGAGGACCCTCTCCAGGTCTACCACCCATCTGTTCTTCGAACGGAATCCTATCGCAAACCCCTACTTCCACTTCGGCGCCGGCGCCTTGCTTAGTTCCTCCAAACTTGCTTCAATCCACCTGTGCCACACTGACCAACTCGACATCCTCCACCCCCACTTCGATACCACCTAACCTGTCAGTGTCGTCAAGTACCACCGCCAACTGCACAGCCACCACCACGACATCTGTGGCTACTTCCAACCACCAAGCCAGTTTTGGTAAAGGAATGACCAGCGCTGAGAGGGCCGGCCTAGTGAGAAATAACACTTCAAGTATGTCCAGTCAAATGGCAGCCATCACAGCTGCTCTCAATCAGGTAAGCCCTTTATTTTATCCAGAAGTTTGCAAAGTTCATGTTTTCAATTCAAAGTTGAATCAAATTATGACATATTCCTAAAGCTAAATTGAATTTTGAATATTTGAAAAAATGTTAAAGCTTAGAAAAATACTATACTTTCCATAGTTATATAACATAAGTCATTAATAAAGGCATGCAAAGGGGGAGGCTATTTTTAGGGGTAAGGTGATGTTATTTGTCTCAAAAAACGATGTTGATATTTTATTCTGAAAGCAATGTTAGTATTCACAAGTCAAATTAGTTTTCATTAAAAGAAACAGGGCTAAAGTCCAGAAGACTGTAGCACGGCTTCTGTATGCACAACCATTTACACACCAACATTCTGAACTCTGGATTTGATTTATTCTGAACTCTACACCGTTACAGACTCTAAATAAGGGTTACTAGGTTACCCTTTAGTAAGTTTAATTCATTTTATTTAAAACTATCAGCACCTAATTTAAGTTAATTATACTAATCAATATACCTTTAAATTAAAATTAAGTATTTTATAAAGTAAATTAATCTTAACCCTTTAGTAAATTTAATTTACTTTATTTAAAACCATCAGTTACTAATTTAAGTTTATTATACTGATTAAAACACCTTTAAATTAAAATTAAGTATTTTATAAAGTAAATTAACCTTAACCTTTTAGTAAGTTTAATTCACTTTATTTAAAACCATCAGTTACTAATTTAAGTTAATTATACTGATTAAAACACCTTTAAATTAAAATTAAGTATTTTATAAAGTAAATTAACCTTAACCTTTTAGTAAGTTTAATTCACTTTATTTAAAACCATCAGTTTCTAATTTAAGTTAATTATATTGATTAAAATACCTTTAAAATAAAAAATATAAAAAAAATCGGTAAATTAGTATGTCAACAATAATGAACTTTTTGGTTGAATAGTTAAATATAATAGTAAATAGTTTGAAAATAAGTTTACAAGGAAGACATTCATGTTCTGCAATGTTTAAAATCTTTAGACTTAGACAGTAGAGAGATGATTAATAGAAAAGTTAAAATAGTTGACTAGGTTGTTATTCAGGTACCTTACACATGTAATGAACAAATAACAGTATAAAATATAACATGAAACATATTAAAATAAAGTTAAAACATAACAAGTAACTTCTTCCAATTATTAAAATGAGTGTAAGTGATCTGATGGTACAAACTTGTATTCGAGTCATATAATTATAAAATTAGACTGTGTTACTAATCTAGACAAGATTCGTTATGGAGATTTAATGGAAATCAACAGATATGTCATCCAGGTTGTACTTTTACTAATTTATTATATGTTATAAATACACGATAATATAAATTAGTACAATTACTATGAAAGAAGTGTAACAAAAAGGAAATTTTTTTGACATTTTGAAAATTCAAAAATAAAGTAATGTTCCTTATTTGTGTGGTTTAATTCCTCTCCTCATACAGTAGCTAATCTGGCTGGGTGACGACCTGTTTCGGCGACTACGCCATCATCAGGTCTGAGACAAAACCATTGCAAAAATATTAAATATTTAAATTATGATAAAGAAACAAACAGAATGAGATAAAATCAAACTAGCATTTGAGGATAAAAGGATACATAAAAAAATGACGTTAGATAGGTAAACGAGTTGTAAAAATTAAAGTGAGAGAGTGGAAGTTAGATATAAACAAAGTTAACTACTATGAAAAACACCTAAACTAACAAGCTTACCTTCAAAATTGGGACTAGGATGTTATTCCTGATGTTAACACAGTGCAGTAGATCTAGGTCCATTAAATTGTTAATTATAATTATAACCTTTGTGATGAGTGTTCTAGAAAAGACTAAGTGACCAACATAAAACATTTTTGGGAAAGTTATACGGGAGATATCGCTAATGTGTTGGTTGGTTTAAGAGCTGTTGAATATAGATAGACGAAACATGAAATAAAATATGGTGATAGTTGGGAATGAAAATATAGGTCAAAGGGATAATGAAATTAGGTTCTAATCTTCTCGACACTGACCCAAACAGGTCTTAACTACGGTGGTAGGACGGGAGGTTCTTGATTATATTGATAAGGGAATGGTTCTCGAATCTTTTTGGTTTATTTAAAATAATATTGTGATGAAAAGTGGCATTATAAATATGGAGGTTTTCAGCAATATTCATTGTTAGACCTTTAATGGAGGGTTGAAGAAATTTAATTCATTGGTTGATGGGTGTCGGTTGAGGACCTGAGATTTTTAAGTGTTCAGCAAATTTAGATTTGGTTCTATTTTATTTGTTTTTTCTTCGAATATGTTAATAAATAGTTTAATACGCAATGTGAACTAAAAATGTAAACAGCTTTATCAGAGCTCTGAAATGTTTCTGTACCATGGGACAGCAAATATAAATATGCACCAAACATTTTACTCGAACTCGATACATCACTACTCTCGATTTTTGTCAAAATCAATTCTTCACTATCACTAACCTTGATTTTTACGAATACCAAGGGGTAAAATAATCGATTGTCAATCTATGTTGCTATCAAACATTGCTTTCTGTAGCAAGGTCCAAATTAATACCCTTGCTTGGACTTACTTAACATGAAAACTTTTAAAGGCTAAAAACAAAAAATTAATTTCTGGAACTATAAGTATCCTAATGGGTAAAAGTAGAAATAGTGATTTTTAATATCAACCTCCAAAATAAAGTCTAAATAGCTGTTAAAAGCTTTGGCAAAGCACATACTCGCTAGTGTTACAACATTGAAAATTACATTGTTGACGTGGCACTTGCCAAACTACAAACAAAATTTTGTTTATTTGGAAAAAACTAAATTTGTGTTATTCGTGTAAAAACACTAAAACTAGCATAAAAACATGCATTTGCAGAAAAGTGGTTTTGTATGTTGAATGTGGATATACAGTAAATCCTCTTATAACGTTATGTTCCTGAGAAACGCAACTTTATAGAAAACAATTTTATCAAAATTATGTTATCCCATAAGAATCAATGTTAAGTGTAGGAGTTGGGTTCCAAGGGCCCCCAAAATACTTAAAAATACATGTAGTATCATATCGTGGAAACAGCTCAGGACAGGAATACTTTTAATTTCGTGGCGTGGCTGGGGCTGGCTCACCACTCATGTGTCACCATGGCGGCCACTGGTTGAAAGAATGTGCGGATAGTTGCTTGCTTAGCGGCACGTTTCTTTTCTTTGTAAATTTCCTGGTAACATGTAAGACCCTCCATGACAGTCCTGTGCCAGCTCTTGTAGCTCCTTGTTACAGAGTTCCTCAATCTCGGCGTCCACCACCTCTTCTATGTCCTCCATTTCCAGATTCTGGAAGCCTGCTTCACGAGCAATGTTGAGGAGTTTTGTATTTGCACTTGGCACAATCTCTGACGCATTCAGGCCATAGATTTTGCCACACTGCGTTGTGGCATGTATGGGAAACCTCTTGCCAAGCCATGGATATGTTGTTGATGGCGTTTTGGAGATTGTAGTTCCGCCAGTACTTCCTGATGCTGGTCTCTTGTCTTCACCATCTGTAGCTGCAACAAGTTGCTCAAACATACGCCGCAAGTAGTACCGCTTGAAAGTGGCAATCACACCTTGGTCCATTGGGTGGATTAGAGCCGTCGTATTGGGAGGGAGGAAAACAATCTTCACATTCTCGTCCAAGTCAGGAATGTCATGAGGATGTGAGGGTGAATTATCTATGAGGAGGAGAATTCTGAAACTAAATTCTCCTTCATACAGTACCTCTTCCACGCGGGTATTGCGTAGACTTTCAACCACTCACAGAACATGGCACCAGTTATCCACACCTTTTTTTTAGCTTTGTAAATAACGGGAAGGTGCTCCTTCGTCTTTCCTTTCAAAGCTTGTGGATTCTCTGATCTGGCAATCGGGAGTGGCTTCATCTTGTAGTCACCAGATGCATTCCCACCTAGCAAGAGTGTAATGTGATCTTTCGCAGCTTTAAAACTAGGTGCTGTCTTTTTTTCCTGTGAAATGTAGGTTCTGGCAGGCTTAAGTTTCCAAACAGTCCGGTTTCATCAAAATAAAAACTTGATTTGGTGAGTGTCCACCCTCTTCAATGATGTTTTGAAGTTTGACAACAAAAGTTTCCGCCGAAATGTTGTCAGAACTTGCAGCTTTAACAGTCACTTTAATATTATGAAAATTGTACCGGTGCTTAAAACCATCGAAACACCTTTGGCTGGCACTGAAAGGTTCTTATTTAGAGCCTTCACTGTCCTTAGGCTTTAACACGTCATGATATAAAGATTTAGCTTTACTGTGAACAATGGCTAAAGTAACTGGGCACTACGTTGGCTTTGAGATTCAATCCACAACGAAAGCATTTTCTCCATCCTTTCAATGCGTTCGTTTCTTGTATGCCAGACCCTAGTCACACTGGGAAGCCTGACCTTTGTCACACTGAGCCCTGAAAAGTTTTCCACACTGCACTTAATTTTTACGGCATTTTTCCCTATGGTGTGAATAGTTGTTGCAGGTAGGCTCAAAGCTGCAGCAATGTCTACCGGATTCGAGTCACTGTATTACGTCTATTTTCACAGCCAGACTAATTGATTGTCGGTTTTTCTTTGCATTTAAAGTGTTAGATAAATTTCATGGATGTATAGACACCATTGCAAACAGATAAAAACTACCCCAAACTAAAATAAAAAACATAACGAACAAAGAATGATAAACACAAGTTGCAAGCAAACTAAAAATATATTTTATATAAAAACAAAGAAAGAATGGTAAGCACAAGTCACACGCGAACTTAAAATGTATTAAATATTTAAAAAAATGCAAAAGAAAAGAAAGATGAACCAAAGACCCACATGAACTAAAAATATAAAAACTACAAAGAAAACTAAACACAATTTCATATGCTTGAACAAAACTGATTAACTTGCACCATCTTAAGTGTTGTCTACTCAGTCATGCTGAAAGTCTATAAATCCTGTGCAATAAGTCTTAATTCTCAAGTAAAATATTCCAAATTTAAAATAAACAAAATATATTGGTTCGCATTAAAATAATACCTATTATAATTATCATCATCATCGGGCAGCTTGTTTGGAGGGAGGGGGGGAGAAATCTCCGACATGACCTGCATGACTCATAAGCCTATTAGGCCCACACAAACGGGAACCAGGTGGTTGACACTTGGCGCGTGTTCAGCTGAAAAACAATGTTGTAACGAAACAAGGTTCTAATAGGCGACGTTATAGCAGGTCTTAACTGTAAATGGTAATTTTGCATTTCTCAGGATGTCATTAAATATCATTTACAAAATGTTATGTTGCAAATATGATTAACATATTTGATTTTAAGCTGATAAATAATGTGATATTTAACAATATTATATTTTTGTCGTATAAATATTAATTTATTATGATTTAAATTAGGGGGATTGGCCACCAGCACACTAAATCTTAGTGATACTGGGGTAGAAATTGTCTAGATTATACCGATGCTCTTGGTTGGACTGCAAGGCTGACTCTTACAATTGATTGTTTTTAAGTTATAATTTCATTTTATAGTTGGCAGTATTTGTGTTAAATAGATGGATAAAAATATGAAAAGCTGTATTATATAATATATTATTATTGCTGTGAAATTGATAAAAAAATCTTAAGCAGGAGGGAGAGGAATCCACCTAATTGAGGTTGGGACCTGTCTGGATTGGGTGATATATTGATGGGCCAGTTCCCATATCCTTAGTTGTTGCTACGTGCAAACGGACCTCAGCTAACACACTTTCGTGGCCAGCCTGCACCTCATCGTAATGGCGTCGCAAATAAAATGAGGTCAACACGGGATGAATGTTTATTTTACCAATCTATTTTGGTTGTTGTGATCGTATAGTGGATGCATTGTTGATTAAAAATATTACAATAATAAAACATTAGGTATTTAAGTTTTTTATTTATTACTCAGTTGGCTCCTATTGTTCCTTTATGATACCCTTTACGCGTCGTGGTTAGCGTGAGAGTGGCCGTAAACAGATTTAAAATATCAACGGCTTTGCCCGTGATGTACTATAACTATTGATTATTGTTATTATAATAATTAGATCCGCTGTTACTAACCGAGCGGCTAACGCAAGGTATTGTTAAATGATTACAAAATATGATACCCCAGAGTTGATCCGGGAGCGTCCTTGGCCTAAGCCCGACGAGACAAGACTAAAAAATCTCCCACTCGACTCAACTGATAATTTTTTAAACATATCACAAAAACACTCCCATTGGTTCCCAAGATTCAAACATGGACCAACCCAACTGTTCCCCGGACCGTTAGCGCGGTCCAAGACAAGGGAAGGAGACCACCCCCCTTACTAGCTTTTAGGACTCTATTGTTGTTTGGCGGCGACTCTCACAAGGCTTCTTAATACGGGCTAGCAGGTTATTAACCTTGCCATCCCCATTACTGCCTACAAAGTTGCAACCCATCTTATTTTCTAGTGTGTTCAGTAAGGAACCACAGCATTGTGAAAGGTTGATATCTTTGTTGATGGATTTGAGCACCTTGTTGGTGTACCAATGATTAAAATCCAAATTATGGGTTTCGGCTTGTGAGGCTACAGGTTTATCTTTATTTTTCATTTTTGTGTTATGTTGATGTCTCTTCATATTTTTTTTTAGTGTTTCTGTTGTGGGGACCCATGTATTGTGCTTGACAGTGGTTGCATTCCAGTTGGTATATGAGGTTTTCAGAATCACAATTATTGTGACCTTTCATGAGGTAAATTTATTTTAGTTATATTGTTGGAGAAGGAATTTGTTGGTTTGTATATGGTTGCAGGTTTTGCACGGTAACGAACCTATATTTGTTTGGGCTCAGGTTGAATAGTTGGGTGTGGAAGTCTGTGTACTGCGCAGATTGACTGGTTGCTAATAGGTTACTGTTGGAAGCTCTTTGAATATATTTTGTGTAGTGGAGGAGGAATAAAGTGTGGGGAAAATTGATTTCAAGAGATTATTGAGTTTGTGGAGTCCAGGGTGTTAAGTAGTTACCCGAGGGATGATTATGCTGGTTCTTGTTATTTTGAGCTCTGTCTATTTGACTACACATCTGTGTGTTGGGGTAGCCTCTGTTGCAGTTTCAATTGTAGTTTGAAACTTTAGTGTAAACCTTTAGTGTGGCTTAGGAACTTGAATTTCTTCAGCTAACTTTTTCAAGTTTGGAATGTATCTGGTATTTTTTAAATTTTACTCATGCTTTGAAACTTAAACATTGTTCACAACTAAATGTTGAACCAAAAAGAGTCATTAGGCCAAAAGCAAGCTTTCGGGAGTATGCATAATTAACTGGCTGAGAGTTCCAGCATTTTAATATGATATCTTGTGGCATATTCTCCTTAGATGTAACGTTTGTTTCAACTTGCGTTTCCATTTCCTGTAGTTCGGCAGACCATATACTTTTATTTTTAATTTCCAAAATCTCCAATTGTAGTTCTAAAATTTGTATTTCAGGAAAGGCTTTGACATACAAGGATTTCAAATTGCATTCAAATGGGTGTTATAAAAATTTCCCTGTCTCCTGATAGTTCCAGAAGTCTTGAAATATTCCTTTTTATTATGTTAAAATATTGGTTATAATATCACTGAACACTTTGCGGGTTGTTTTTTCATCTTCACAACTTAATTTTGATCTAAAATTTCTCACATTTTTAAAATACACAAATTCATCTTTGGAAACATCTTCAGAGATTGTCTAGTTTTTGCTTACAAACTAAGCACTTCTAATAACCGAAATGCAGTATTTCCTTTTCCCTGCAACTTAATATTTAGTGTGTTAAAACGCTCAGTCATCAAGCAAAATATATACATTTTGAAGCCATCCAGAAACAGTGAGACATTTTATGTGCTCTCTGTTAGATAACCCTTGATAGTTTAAAAGAAACACTTTCTTCCAAACACTCTGAGAATTGTTTTAGTACTAAGCCTCTAGACATCCATCTCACTGCTGTAAATATGTGTAAATCTGTATACGGTATTAGCTATCCATTTCTTGTAGCAGTGCATAAAATTGCCTGTGATTTAACACCTTTGTCGGATTAAATTAAGCATTGGAACAACAATGTTCATTACATTTTTTAGCTCTGATATTATTCCTAGAGATTTTGCAACCAAAGTGTCATGATGAACAAGACAATGAAATTGAATTATTTCATGAGAAATATTTGTGGAGAATAGCTTAACAAAACTTTTGTTTTTCCAATCATAGAGGGTGCTCCCTCTGTTGCAATGGATACTATACGATCGATGTCAATATTTCTGTTCCTTAAACAATTTAGGAGCCGTTCTAAAATATTTTCTCCTCTAGTTTGTTCTTTCAGTGGTAGTAATTCAATGAGCTCTTCTTGAATACTTGACAACTTTACATATGTTGCCATCACACAACACTGTGAAATGTCACTAAAATCAGTAGTTTCATCAATAGCGAGAGATAAAAACTCTGCAGAGCTAATATCAACAAGTTGCATATTTGACACCTCTGTAGATATACTGTCACTTTGATCTTTCACAGTTCTAGCAGAGAGAGGCAAATCTTTAGATTTCATCTTTATTTTTAAAATCTTGAAAAAATAACTACAGAAGCGTCATACATGCATTGTTTAAGAAACTCTCCTGCTCTGAAAGGTTTTCCCGCCTTTGTGATTTTCAACAACAGTACAAAGCTGGCGTATTTTGTACTTAATGAAGGCTTTGCACAGTTTTCAAAACGACTATACCGAAGTAATGTTTTCTTTGATATCTCTTTAACAGCTTTTGGTCTGTCGTCACCGGTGAGATACTTCTTACTAAAGTCGGAATGTTTTCCTTGAAAATGTCATTCTACATTGCTTGATATATTGTTCTGAAGTTGCAAATGACAAGCACTATGGTAATCCATTGATTTTCATAAAAGCAAAGCGCTCAGTTCATATTTTTTAAATCGCCGGTTTTCTTCCCTGGTTTTTCTTTTTTCAAGTTTATTGTAACTATAGTTGAAAGATTATCCGACAAAAATAAACTAACACTTTTCACACATATGTATTGTACACTGTTACAAAATGAAATGCATATTTTAATTACTAAAAACTATATGATCAATCCACACGACTATAGCACCACCGAGCCGTGAACTAACACAAATGAACAGGTCAATGGCATCCCCACCTTCCTTAAGATTCGGATGGATATCTACTATATAAGGACGATAAAGTTGTTTACTCTATTGCTTAGAAAATATGCATAATAACATGCGGTTTTTTGTATTACATTAAACTTGTAAATTTAAAATGAACTATATTAATAAAAAAATTATGAAATACAAGAATATAGTTTTGAAGTTATCATATTACTATAGAGAATAAGATAATGTTCTATCATACACAATGAATATTAATAATACAATAATTTTAACAAAATTTGATATTTTCAAATTAAATCATGTCTAAACTAAAAGTTCAGTAGCTTCCTGGTAGATTGCTCTGTCTTCGGAAGCACCTCTCCCTCTCCTCCTCAACCCCTTTTTGGCATTCACTTTCTTACCGTCTTTTTTTTCCCTGTAAACCCCGCTACTCGCCCTTCCTCCACTACATTTATATCGGTAAAACCCTTGACTGGACAGTAATTGTCTGTCAGCTCCAAACCTGAGCTGTTGAGAATGTTCCCTGTGATGTATTTTATGATCTATATTAAAAGTTTTTTTAAGAATAAACTTGATTATGTTTACCTTATAAATAATTTGCATAAACTTTTGATTAGATAAAACCTAGTTGTATAACGTTGGTTTTGTAAGAAGAGAGAGGTGAGAAGGATTTCTCTAAATAGTTTTATTCATGTTTTATAGACGAACAAGACCTTTTCCCACTTATATCAGGATTAATTTTGAAGTTATTAAGATTCAGTGGCGCATCCAGGAGTTTATTTAGGGGAGGATGGGCATGAGTGTCATAGCTATTATTTCTATCCCCTGAAAATATTCATCAAATTTTAGTTTGAGTCATCTATTTTTTAGAGAAATTATGCAAACATGTAAATACAAGTTGTTAAAAAAGGGGTTCAGAAATTATGGATCTTGTCGCACACATTAACATGAGTAGAATGGTTTTAATGCTGTTACATGACCTCTAGTTGTGTTGAAACGTCAGTAAACTCCAATAATAATAATATTATTATTATTATAATTAATAATAATAATAATAATAATGATGGTGATAATGATATTGATGATGATGATGGTGAAAATGATGATGAAAATAATAATAATGATAATAAAGCGTCATAGAAATTATAAGTCCACAAACCTACTCACATAGAGGTAAAGGCAATTTTGTATTTTAGTAATAAAAAATAAATGGTACGGCGCACCACACGACTTTCTCTTGCTTTTATCTTGAAATTGACATTTACTAAAAACTTGTTAAGATTTGTGAAATGGATTAATAAGTCTATACATTGTTGTAGAAACACTTGACCAAAAATTATAAATGAAATATTCAGGGTTCATACAGTCCTTGGAAGACCTGGAATTTAATGTGTGTCTGTTCAAGGCTTGGAAAAGTCCTTGAATTACTCTGGGCCTTGAAAAGTCCTGGAATTTCCAGGTTTCAATATTTATTTTTGAAATGGTTATGAAGAATGGCTGTAAAGACTGTGATTTAAAATGCACTGGGGCATGAAATATCTAGCGCGAGCTCTTTGATCAAGCGTTAGCTGTTGTCTGCTGTTTACTTTACTCTCTGCTACTCTTCCCGCTTCATTTATTTTATTTGTCATCTTATCTCGTCATCAACTTCTCTGGCAAATGCATTAGCGCTACTGTCAATGAAATGCGATGTTTTCTCTAATTTGCTATATTTAAAAACTCATTTCCTGTGCATTCACCATCTTTTTTTATAAGTTGCTTTAAAACCATCATTTGCAATAATTCTTTGAAGATTTGAGATTAATACCTATAGTTACAGTTTTGCACTTAAATGCCCGCCGATAGCTATTAGTTCATTTTTCATCCGTCTTAGTGCTCAAATTCCTGTTCTAGCCATACTACAGGGAGTTGCCATTCTATAACTCTATTATCTATGGTTGCGCCAATTTGGTGTATGTAAACACTATCCCGTGAAAGTTTGTGTTCACATGGTAGTTGTGTAGTTTGTTTTATCTTAACGTGTTTTATTTCTATGGAAATCTTTAAGTACTGCTTCAGTTTGCTTTGTTACCACCGTGTTTATTTCCACATGAAAGTTTTATTAAAGTGTGTTAGCAAGTAATCTGCCATGAATAAATAAATTGTTGTTTCATTATTCTTGAATGGATTTTTTTGTAACTTTTAATACCGTGTGTTACGTAAAGGCAGGAAATCAAATCGCCTTTTGCTTTGTTTTGTTTTTATTTACGTGCCAATATGGCGGGAACTGTACTTTCAATGATTTGTGGTTACACAACTCCAAATTTAATAAAGGGCTTGTAAAAATGCCAGACAGGAACAAAGCCAGATGTAGCATATGCTCTTCAGTATTTGATATTGCCAAAATGGGAGTGTCTGCTTTAACAAGTCACATGAATGGGAAAAAAACATTGTAGTCTTGCATGTAAAAAAAACACTTTTGGAACTCGCTATTCTCTCGGTGCTACACAACCAGAGCAATCTTCGAGTTCTGCGGCTCCTGATTCAGAATCAGATAGTAAGCTCCTTCTTAACTGGACAGGAAACTCTAAAGGTTAAAATTATTTGTTTCTTGAAAGTATGCAGCAGTCACTATACATACAAATTATGCGAAGATTTCGGATGATTATTAAAAAAAAAATTTTTTCCGACAGTGGAATTGCACAAAGGTTTTTCATTGGGAGAAACAAAATGTGCATATATATATATATGTTGTTTTGGCATTGCTCCTTATTTTCAGTATGCACTCATGGAGAAGCTTGAGAAACAAGATTCATATGTTTTTTTATTCGATGAAAGCTTCAGGAGAAGCATTTAGACTACCATATTCCCCACTGGGAAGCAGATAAAGTACAGTCTGTTTACATCCATTCAGATTTCCTGGGCCATGCTACTGCCGAAGATATGTTCACTTCCTTTGAAAAGTTGAGCTCTGAAATTGATCTTCCAAAACAGTCTCTAGTGCAACTATCCCTGGATGGTCCAAATGTCAATTGGAAAGTTAATGACCTGGTGTGTGATCACTTGAATAGAGACACAAACATGGCAGTAATTCATACGGCAGTTGTGGGCTTCATATCATTCATGGCTCATTATCATCAAACTGGGATGTGGAGCAAGTTTATCTGGTCTCTATTACTTATTTAAGGACACACCAGCGAGAAGAGAAGATTACATGAAAGTAACTGATAGCAGTGTCTTTCTCAAAACAATGTGTGCCATAAGATGGGTTGAAAATCAAATGTTGTAACACGTGCAGTTAGTTACCGACAAGAAACTTCCCAATCCAAACACCAAATCCTTTACAGTCGTGAAAGAAGCGACCAGTGATGCATTGACTCCTATAAAGCTATTAATATTTCAGTCAATTGCAAAACAAGTAGAACCTTTTTTGACAATGTACCAAACTGATGCGCCATTGCTTCCATTTCTGGAAAGAGACATGTTGAAAATGCTTAGAAACTTATGAAGAGATTCACTAAAGAAGATTAAATAAATAAAGCAACTACCAGTAACAAACTGGTTAAAGTTGAAGTAGGGAAAAAAGAAAACCAGCTGCCAGTGACCAAAGTAAATTTGGGATTCGCTGCAGAAAACAGAGTCAAGAATTTGCTCCACAAAAAAATTGTTAAAGAAAAGGATGTTCTTCAAGTGCGAATGGAATGTCGTGATTTTCTTATCGAAACAGTAAATAAAATCTTGCATAAGTGCCCATGACAGTACTCAGTTGTGAGAGACCTAAGTTGTAAGGATCCTCGAGATATGAGTGTGCAACCAAGTTGGTGTCAGTGCTTAAGATACTAGTGGAAGCAAAAAGACTTCAGGAAACTGAATGTGATGCATTCATTTCTTCATATAAAGAATTTATTGCATCACATGGTCAAGCAGCAGTTGAGAGAGGTTTTTATGTAAACAGGCAAATAGAAGTGTAAAATATGCAACAGCGCACACTCATTGCACAGCGAATAATTTATCAACAAATTGCATCAGTTGGTGGTGTTAGTAATATTGAAATCATCAAAGACATGGTTATCTCACTTGCTGGTGCACGTCAAAAGTGGCAAAGTTATTTGGAGGCGAATCGAAGAGGGAAAGAAACTGCACTGAAGAATTCAAAAAGGAAAAGTTTCACAGAAGAAATAGATGAACTCAAAGCAAAAAAACAAAGGCTTCAGGCTGATGTAGACACACTTACCAGACTGTCAGAGCAAACAGAAACAACAGGAAATCTAACAGTTTCAGAAGAACTGCTGCACTGGCTTACATTAACAAGCAGCTATCTGATGGAGTTAAATGAATATAAAAACATTTAAATGTTATTTGGCCCGATATTTTTTTGTTTTGAATGTTTGTTACTCGCTCTGCTGATTCTAGGACCTATAAAATTAATTAATTATTGTTAGTACAAACATTCATGCATAGACTCCTGTATATAAAATACCGTAAATGAAAAGCATGTGCCAGCAGAAAACATTGTTAAAATATGAAATCCATACTCACCTTGTGGAATACTAAATCTAGAATGATTACACTAACCAATAAACCAAGGGGAGTGAAGTAAGTGACAACAAAGTTAGATTACTATTTTTATAGTTCTACCTGTTTATTAATTTTAATGGAAAGTTATTGTTTTCCATCTATTTAAAATTGGGTACATTTTATAATTTTTTTACTGACGTGTTTAGCTTTTGGCAGTACAAGAAATAACAGTTTTGGTCCTTGAAAAGTCCTTAAATTTATGTTTCATATGTGTGTAAGAACCCTGAATAATATACATTGTTACTTACTCTATGCAGGGGTGGTTTAAGGGCCGTGCGAACCGGGCGGCTACCCGGGGCGCCAAACATAGCTAGACATGACCTAACATAGCCTGGGTGGGATATGAAAATAGTCCCCAAACATATAACTTCAAACCTAACGTAGCCTGAGCGTGATATGAAAATAGTCCCCAAACCTCCAAACCTAACGTAATCTGGACGTGATATGAAACTAGTCCCCAAAACTAACGTAATCTGGACGTGATAGGAAACTAGTCCCCAAAACTAACGTAACCTGGGCCTGATAGGAAAAAAGTCCCCAAACCTAACAACTCCAAACCTAATGTAGACAGTGGAGTTGCTAAGCTTAATAAACGTTCAATTTTTGATACTAACATCCCTAAAACTTTTTTTTTTGCAATTATAACTTAAATCGTTCATAATGTCAAAGTGTTTGTTAAACTTATAATAAAAAATAGAGGATGACATTGTCTACAAAACAGGTTCTTATAGTTTTATTTGTAATCCTAACAGTTTTTGTACAATCTCGAAGTGAAACGTTTAGCGTTGTTGTCCCTCACTGTTGAGTCGGCCCCTTGTCTCTTTCCTCCGCACTTGCACAGGCCGTGCCACCCACCCTATCTACTGCCTGGACCGCTCCACAGTCCATGTTCTCTAAGCCATCCGTGACGAGTGCACCTCTATACACACCGCCAAAGAGAACTCCTGTCTCTATTGGCTCGCGTGATGGGCACTATCCCTTCAATTTGCATGCACCAATGGGAAGCCCCTGTTTCTCCCATTGGACAAGGCCAGGCAGCAGTGGAGGGTATTTAAACGGTGATTCCTTGGTCTGAATACATCAGCCAGTCAGACTCGGTCAGTTAGCCTTGGGGTACCACACTTATACGAAAGAGCGAATAAATCGTCGTTTGCAGCAAATGTCATCACTCTTCTCGTTCCACCGCAATCCCCCTTCACCTCCCACCGCGACTTTACGTTGCCGGGACGCTATCCTACCTCCCACCGCGACTTTACGTTGCCGGGACTCTACCCTACCTCCCACCGCGACTTTACGTTGCCGGGACTCTACCCTACCTCCCACCGCGACTTCACGTTACCGGGACTCTACCCTACCTCCCACCGCGACTTCACGTTACCGGGACTTCCTCATGTTCCACCGCGACTCACGTTGCCGGAACATCCTCATGTTCCACCGCGACTCACGTTGCCGGAACATCCTTTCGATCCACCGCGACTCACGTTGCCGGAACATCCTCATGTTCCACCGCGACTCACGTTGCCGGAACATCCTCATGTTCCACCGCGACTCACGTTGCCGGAACATCCTTACGTTCCACCGCGACTCACGTTGCCGGAACATCCTTATGTTCCACCGCTACTCACGTTGCCGGAACATCCTTATGTTCCACCGCGACTAACGTTGCCGGAACATCCTTATGTTCCACCGCGACTAACGTTGCTGGAACATCCTTATGTTCCACCGCGACTAACGTTGCCGGAACATCCTTACGTTCCACCGCGACTCACGTTGCCGGAACATCCTTACGTTCCACCGCGACTCACGTTGCCGGAACATCCTTACGTTCCACCGCGACTAACGTTGCCGGAACATACTTACGTTCCACCGCGACTCGCGTTGCCGGAACATCCTTACGTTCCACCGCGACTCACGTTGCTGGAACATCCTTATGTTCCACCGCGACTAACGTTGCCGGAACATCCTTACGTTCCACCGCGACTCACGTTGCCGGAACATCCTTACGTTCCACCGCGACTCACGTTGCCGGAACATCCTTACGTTCCACCGCGACTCACGTTGCCGGAACATCCTTACGTTCCACCGCGACTAACGTTGCCGGAACATCCTTACGTTCCACCGCGACTCACGTTGCCGGAACATCCTTACGTTCCACCGCGACTAACGTTGCCGGAACTTCCTTACGTTCCACCGCGACTCACGTTGCCGGAACACACTCGCCGACCTTTTTCCTACCCACGCGGATCTGACTACGACGTCACCACCGTCGGGACATCAACTACATCAACCAGTTACCCCCGAGCCGAAGGGATGGATAACAGCGTATGTTTAACATTTGTGGAGTTTTCCCTTCAATTATTTTCCTATCCGGTCCCGGCACATATTTATATGATTGCCAAACCCTTCCTTCACTTCTGACAAGACGTGTTTTAATCACAACTTGTGAATGTGAGGAATGCCAGGCCTCCACAATGGTCCGGATTCCACGTTAAACTGTAGGTCCTCCATTTCATCTCACAATCACCCTACCATTACACATTAGCGTAAGTGCGTATAAAATTATATAAAATTATATTATATATATATTATATAAAATACGTTAGGTTTGGAGTTGTTAGGTTTGGGGCTTATTTTTATATTTTCCGAGAGTACGATCACCATGAGAAATGTGGTAGCTGGCAGCTAGTAGAAGATTTAAGAACTGCCAAATTAAAAATATAATTTTTTTGTGAAAGTTTTGACTGCCAAAAGTGACAATAAATCAACATATTATGGTCATTGCAGACCATATGGTTTGGCAAATGGAGACATGAGATTTGATCTGATAACTTTTGCTAGCTGTTAGTTAACTACACTCATATGGTGAATGGACTATATTATCCACTGGTTACATAGAGAGGCGCCAAAAAGCAATACCACTTGGGCACGAAATTTACCTCGGGCCACCCCTGACATTATGGCACTAGGAACAAGGAACACTTTTACCAAAAAAAAATGAGAAAAATAGAAACATCTTTGTCAACCAAAGAGCATAGGAATCAAATTCATTTTCAAAAACCTGGATTAAAAACAGTGGTGTAGTTGTAAATTTAGCAGTGCTGGAACGCAAGGTCGTAGCAACCCCAAAGATGAAGTTGGGTTTCAGGACCCCCAACCGCCGTAGATGAAAGAATTGCACAAACAAAATTGCCTCTAGAAGCTATTTGGAGCATCTTTTAAGGTGCGGCAGAAGGGAGCGCGAGTAATTTTACAGTTTTTAGCGCATTACATTTTTTGACCAAAATAAATCAAATATTTCTCCAATAGCAACGTAGATTTTAGTTTTCTGCACATGCTAATATCAACAGATCTTGAATATCTGTCAAGGGTGTCCTGGAGCTATGTCAAAACTTTTTCTCTTTATTTAAAAGGTTTTGACAAAGTTCCAGGACACCCTTGACAGATATTTAAGATCTGTTGATGTTAGCACGTGTAGAAAACTAAACTCTATGTTGCTACTGGAGAAATATTGGATTTATTTTGGCCAAAAAATTTAAATTCTATAAAAACTGTAAAAAATACTTTCGCTCCCTTCGGCCGCACCTTAATGATTACTAAGGCAGAAACTTACTTAATGCACTTCTCCTAAAATTCCAGGAATTCGCATAGAGCACTGTAAATTTCATCAGAATTTATGGATTAATAGTATGAAAAAAGTTTAACATAATATTGATATAAAATCAATTATATTCTGAAAATTGAAAAATGACACCTGGACACGGGAATCGAACCCGGGACCTTAGCTTAGCGAACTTGGAATTGCAAAGTATAAAACTTAACTAAAAATATTTTCCCACGAAAAGCAGTGCCAGAACGGCGTTCCTGCTCCATTACACCCCTGGTTAAAAAGTATATTTATTTATTTATAGCTCAAAACTTATTGGTTTTATAAAAATATATTGCAAATGAAAGATTTTTTACATTTAATAGTACTACAACTTTAAAATGATAAGTTGTTACGAATATCAAATAGTTGTGGAGAAATGATGAAAATTTGAAAATTTCCCCTATGTAAAGTACCCTCAAAGTCATGTTCATGAGAAAATGAAAATGTCCATCTTATTATTATTATAATTATTAGCACCACATCTTACTACCCATTTGGGTTATGCGCACTTACACTAATGTGTAATGGTAGGGTGATTGTGAGATGAAATGGAGGACCTACAGTTTAACGTGGAATCTGAACCACGGTGGAGGCCTGGCATTCCTCACATTCACAAGTTGTGATTAATACACGTCTTGTCAGAGGTGAAGGAAGGGTTTGGCAATCAGATAAATCTGTGCCGGGACCGAGGATTGAACCCCGGAACCCCAGCACAGAAGTCTGACACCTTACCCCTAGACCACCAGGTCACCCCATATTATAATAAATTAATGATTTTAAATGGAAACATGGTTTAGTGAGTTTTATTTAATTCAGATTTTTTTTTAGATCATAGAATACAATGTTCTTGTTAGTATGGTGTTCAAAATAAGTTAACAGTAGGGCCTAATTGTAAAGTGAAGTAGACGTACAGTACGTAAATTATATTTAATTGAAATAAAAAATTTTTAAATTGAAATTTGTTGCCAATTTTCGCCACCTTTTTCTAATCCATTAATTTTTTTAAAGATATTTCCTATTTTTTTTATCAGGTCATCGCCTAGAACAGAGTGTGGTTTTCACTTTGGTTTTTCTATCTTCTGTAAAAACAAATTGTGGTGCACTTATTTTAATTCTAACCTCCTTATACCATGTATTTAAATAATTAGCGCAAGTAATGACCGTAAAACCTATGTCACTGAAAAAAAACATAAAGAAATGGCTATATTTTTTTAAATATAGGGAAGAAAATATATTTTTATATGTTCCTACAGTAATAAACAAACTAAATAAAAAGTCACAATTTACTGTAAATAATGATTTCCTAAGGTAACTCAGAAAAATTATACTTTGACTTTGGACATAATTCTATAAAACCCCCACATTGTGGCTCAAAACTCGGCATCATTCCTTCTAGAGTATACCGGTGATAGCTTGTCTTTTGTTGAGTAGCAAGCAACAAAGTTGAAAGGATTAAGGGGGTTTGGAGGGGGGTGGAATGTAAGGATACTCTGAAAGTGTGGTAAAATAGAGGGTGTGACTGCCATAACTACAGCAGCACACCTCTGGTGAGGTGGTAATACATGGAACTACTTGGAAGAGAGATTTGCAAAACCTCTATGTCCATCCGAATCTTAACACCCTCCCTTGGTGGTCGCACTTTGATCTACCTCCCATCTATGCTGAGAAAAGTGATTTTGATACAGAGGGTTCTGTTCTTTTCTCAATAAATATTTTATTGGTTTGATTTTTAGTTGGTTGAGTTGCACAATGTTATATTCCCATTTTTAGGACGATGACTCACCTCCACCAACAACAAAGGGCAAATTGGACAGCAGCATTAAGTCGGAGCCAGACCATGAGGGAATGAAAATGGATATTAAGCGGGAAGAAGGGGATATGAATCATCGGCACGAAGGGGGGAAGAGCATGAACAATGATATTAAAAATGAAATTAAGACTGAGCCCATGGACGAGTGTAGCACCTCAGACAGCCACATGGTTAAAGGTAATGTTTGTTTTTTTACACTTTTCATTGAAAAGGGGAGATTTAATTAGATTACCTTTAGTTTCACATTTAATTTAATACACATTAAAATTTTATTTTCAAAAAGCACCCCACATTACTATATTTATAAAATTATGTGGAAATATGTTCTTAGACCATCTGTATTTTACTATAGCTAAACCATATTCCTTGCTTTTATATTGTTGGACCTATAGCCAAGATTATTTCAAACACATTAGCAGTTTTTATTTTATTTCCAATCACTCCATCTGAACATACCCTATCATCATTTAAATTGTATATTTTTTTAGCATTGTCACCCCTTGTTAATATTTGTCTTAAGGGGGTGTTTGTGTACAAACACAGTTGTTAATGGTTACCTCTTGTTACAGATGAACCTTGTATCAAGGAAGAGCCCATGACTCCTATGTCGGGGTCTAGCATGGGGGATGGTTCTCTAGATGTGAAGCATCCAATGCCAGAACCAATACAAGGAGGGAGTGGACCTGGAGGACAGGACAAGAAGAAGAAGTGTTGTAAGTACTTGGACTGTTAGGAAGCTTTAACAAGTTTTATGATAAAATACATTTGTAAGATTTTTGAATATTCAACAATGTCTTATAGTAAATTTTAAACTTAAAGAAAAATGCCAAGCTACCGTGAATCAACTAATAATTTTAAAGCTGGGCCTATAAAATATTTTGCCGATCAAGCCAATGCCGATTTTTTGTTGCCAATTAGGCCAATTATCAATATTAATCATTTAGTTTATTTAATTTTAATTTTTAAATATTACAAGGATAAAATATATATATTATATATATATATATATATATATATATATATATATATATATATATATAATACTAAAACATCAACTGGTCACATGGGCCATTTTATTTTGTTCAGTTTAGTAGGTTTGCTTATACAAATTTAAATAAAAACTAGAGTTAATTTAAATATAATTCACTTTATCATTGGTCCTAGTACATTTTAAAAATGGTTGTTTCCGTCAAATTGACTCAACTTCACCCATAGTTAAGTTATGACATTTTAACATAGGAATCTTATTTAGGAATTTACGCATATACCATTATTGCAAATATTATAATCTTACAATAAAAATGAAAAAAAAAATTGATTAAATTTCTTGGAATTTAAATAACATAATTAATTTTAAAATAATTTCTTAAGTATCAACTGTTGATGAAATCTTAGTATTTAAATAAAGAAGTAGTTTTGAAACTTTCAATAGTTCTTTAGTTTTAATTTCCCTTGAATTTTCTCCAGTTTCAGTTTTCCTTAATCTTTCACAGTTTTTGATTCCTTTGAATCCGCCCCAGTTTTAGCTTCCCTTAAATCTTCACCAGTTTCAGCTTTTCTTGAATCTTCTTTAGTCTTAACTTCCTTTGAATCTTCCCCAGTTTCAGCTTTCCTTGAATCTTCTTTAGTCTTTATTAGCTTCCTTTGAATCTCCTCTAGTTTTAGTTTTCCTTGAATCCTCCCCAGTTTTGGCTTATACCAAGGGCATGATGTGTAATTCTGATTTAAGCATAGTCATCTAAGAAATAAAAGATCACTGATTCCATAGAGCACAAGGAAACCGGAACTATCCTGTAGAAAATCATGTTTTAAGTTTGGGGTTTTTATATTTTTTAAAAATAATAAATTTCAAGAATCTTAAAAACATAGGATGAATGTATAGTCAAACAGCTGCAACAAGACTATAATATTAATGTAGAGAAAATAGAAACCTATACTATTAAAATTTTTCATAGTTCTTAAGCTTTATATTTTTAAACACCAATTCAACGACTCACTGTATTTTTGTTTAAATTTTTGCCATATTATTAATTACAGTGTTCAAACCTGATGAACTACGGCAAGCATTGATGCCCACATTGGAAAAATTGTATCGCCAGGATCCAGAATCTCTTCCATTCCGTCAACCTGTGGATCCTCACGCTTTGGGCATTCCGGACTACTTTGATATTGTGAAAAGACCAATGGACCTCTCTGCGGTTAAGAGGAAATTGGATACAGGGCAGTATTCAGACCCCTGGGAGTATGTGGATGATGTATGGCTAATGTTTGATAACGCTTGGTTGTACAATCGGAAAACTTCAAGGGTCTATAGATACTGCACCAAGGTAAGAATAGGTTTTTATATTAGTTTTATTTACTTTGATATTTTAATGGCATATTACATTAGATATAGTAATTGTTTGGATCACATGATTAAAATTAGCATACATTTTTATATTTTTCCCTTTAGCTGTCCGAAGTGTTTGAACAAGAGATAGATCCAGTAATGCAGGCATTGGGGTATTGCTGTGGCCGCAAGTACACTTTCAATCCTCAAGTATTATGTTGTTATGGGAAACAACTGTGCACCATTCCACGGGATGCTAATTACTACAGTTACCAGAACAGGTAGGTCTCCATTTTCAATAAACATTGACACTTGCAGTGTTCTACTCTCTTAGACTGAAGAAGGGGTTTGTGTTGGGGAAATGTGTTTCAAATGTGGACTCTTAGACCTACATTTTTCTGGTCCATACGCATTGCTCTTAAATTTTCCTTTCATTGTTTATTAGCTCCAGCTGTTAGGCATTTTATTTTTGTTCAATTTGAAAGTCATCAATCAGGTGTTATAGGACTTAATAGCTAAATAATTTGCACACACTTAAGTGTATCTCTTATTTTAACAACTAGCCATGGGATTTAAAATGGTTTGGGGGCTTTTTTTAAATTCTTAACTCATTTACTATTTCAAAGTGCCCTTTTTTTTTACATAATATAGATACCAACACCAAAATATAAAAATGTTCTTAGTTTGTATATAAATTGAAAAACCATTTCACAATCAATGTGAGATGCACAACAATTACTTTGACTGTATTATTGATATCTAACACATGACGTTTGAAAAGAAGACTCATTTAACTGACTTTAACCCAAGAGTAAATTGTTGGTGTAATTTTTCTTTAATTCTAAATATACAATCTTAACATAATAAACTATTTTGTATTATTATTATTATTATATTGTTTCTTAGAGTTGTAACTCAAGTGGTTTAGTTGTTTAAATGTTTACCAACTTGTTTGCAATGTTTTTTATTTGTTTGTAATACATACTAATATTTTAACATCTATTGCTTCTACTCTTTGCTTTCTACTTTGGTTTATTTATGTGAAATTCCTTTTGTTAGTTTAGCTCCAATTATACTTGTTTTTAATTGGTTTCTTTTGACACTAACTATATTTGGTTTTAACTTTATATCACTCTGTTTTAAATAATGTGTTTCATTTATTTTTATTTTCTGCTTTTTTTGTGGTGCACTCTTATTCCTTGCTTGTTGCCTTGTGAATGTTTGGCCTTACCTGTTGCTGCTATGTTAATCCACTCAAATTTTGTGGCTTGGTGGATTTGGGGGCTTGCTAACAATGCTCATAATCGCAGCATAAAGACACTTGGTCTTCTCTCCGGCAGATATACCTTCTGTCAGAAGTGCTTCAACGACATCCCGGGAGACACCATCACCTTGGGGGATGATCCCACTCAACCTCAAACGTAAGTGATGAATACTGTAACTTTATATTGTTTTAATCTAACAGTAGCTGCCTCTTGTTATCCTACTTCTGTTTTGTTATAATCAAGTGTAACATTTTATTCCTCTTTTTTAACAGGGCCATAAAGAAGGATCAGTTCAAAGAAATGAAAAATGACCACTTGGAGTTGGAGCCGTTTGTTGAATGCGCCGACTGTGGCAGAAAGCTACACCAAATCTGTGTTCTACACTTAGAGCCCATTTGGCCTCAGGGGTAAGTGAGCTTATGTTAGGAAAATGATTGAATAATTCAAGAGAATAATTAGATATTTTATTAATGTACTAATGGTGACCTGGCAATCTAGGGGTAAGGTGTCAGACTTCTGTTCCGGGGTTCAATCCTCAGTCCTGGCACAGATTTATCTGATTGCCAAACCCTTCCTTCACCTCTGACAAGACGTGTATTAATCATAACTTGTGAATGTGTGGAATGCCAGGCCTCCACCGTGGTTCGGATTCCACGTTAAACTGTAGGTCCTCCATTTCATCTCACAATCACCCTACCATTGCACATTAGCGTAAGTGTGTATAACCTGAACGGGTAGTAAGACGTTAATAATAAAAATATTGATGCACTGTAGAAATTTATTTCTTTTTAAGATGACTACCAATTTATTATTTAGTGCCTAATTCAAGTTCTTTTATTTTTAGATTCACTTGTGATAATTGCTTAAAGAAGAAAGGCCAAAAACGTAAAGATAACAAGTTCAATGGCAAGAGGCTACCTGCGACAAAACTAGGGACCTACATAGAGACCCGTGTCAACAATTTTCTCAAAAAAAAGGAAGCTGGTGCGGGGGAAGTCTTCATCAGGGTAGTTTCAAGCTCTGAAAAGAGTGTTGAAGTTAAGCCAGGAATGAGAAACAGGTACTTATAATTTTCACAAAATCTTGATTTAATCTTTCTATTCTAAGCCAAATGACAACTATTCCTAGGCTAACACTAGAGTCTATCTACAATGGGATTGTAGGTGACAGCTGGGAAAAGTTCCCATTTGACCATTTGCCAAACCATATGATCTGCAAGACCATATGTTGAGTTATTGTTACTTTTAGGGGTCAAAACTTTCACAACAGACAATTTTTTTTTCTTTCAAAAGTTTTTACTATTGAAACACGAACTTATGAAAATAACCATTTGGATTTGGTGGTTTATTTTTTGTGGAAGTGGCATCTGTGATTCACTTAAAAAACTATTTCAATCAAGACCTTATAAAAGGCTATGTTTTCTTCATAAATTTAGATGGGGCTGGTGATGTCTTACAGTCTTCAGTTGTGTTCATTGCATATTTATAAAATAATTGTTTTATTTTTTATGGCTTTTTCTTTAAGTTATAAAAACATTAATTTATTTTGGTGTCCAATAACAAAATACAAGTGTGAATGTAATACTTTTTGATTTATTATTTTGTGTACTATAATATCTTGGGATGCACGAGAATGACATTTTTATTGAGAGATGGGGAATGAGTCAAAATATAGAGATCAGGACAGGAACAAAAAATTACAAAAATCATGCTTTTGGATAATTTTAGATTTAAAATATATATTTATTTATTTATTAAACTAATATAATAATACTTGCAAAAGCTATGACATAATTAAATATAATATAAATAAAAAATATAAAACTTTATGAAAACTAGGGGTGGATGGAAATTACATTTTTATATAGATGCGCGAACAAAGTGGGAAATGATTCAAAATACCGGATTCGAGACGGAAACGGGAAATTATAAAAATTATACTTTAGGATGGTTTGAGATAAAAAATATATATTGATTTTTGAACTAATATGGTAATACTTGTAAAACTTGACTTTATCAAACATAATATAAATAATAAAATACTACTGTAACATATTCAAGGTGATTCGTATAAAATTGATTCATTTCATTATGTACTTATTTTAACATGAATGACAATGTATTGCATCTGAAGTGTTGAGTATCTCTGGGAGATTATTTTACATTAAATGCTGAAAATATCCTCCCTCCGTCTCAAGGAACAACTAAACACATCACTCCATGTTCCTGGCCATTTATTGGAGCATTGTTTTGTCAATATGGTTGATTTTACATATAATGTTCTCCTTCAAATTGTACAAGGGATTCTTTCCTTCAAATTAGGTACATTTTTAAAAATAAAACAAAAGTTATAAACTTTTACTATGAAATAAAACATTATCATCAACATTGAAATAATCTTATAGCATAGCGCTGATAGCACATATAGGCCAAGAAATCTAGTAACACTTTTGAAAAGGTCACGCCTTGCTACTGCCGGGATTCAAACCTCGACTTCTTCGTTGCTAGCAATAAAGGCTCTTAAGAGTTTTAAATAGCAACATGTGTGGGTTTGATAATATGTCTTTGCTAGTACATTACTCTAGTATTCATATTCAACCAAACTATCCAAAACGTCACCAACCAGGATTCACACTAGCTGCTAACACTAATATCTTAGAGCCCTTAGTCTTTAATTGGAAATTATTGTAGTTGGTATGTATGTTATTAATAAAGTCCTTTTTTGGTAAACTTTCAATTATTTCTTTGTCTTCCATATTTAGTGTGGGGAGGTAAGGGGGCTGATTTTTAATTTTAATCATAGCTACTTGAAAACATAAAATGAAAACCAAGTGTTGCAAACTTCTCTGAAATATTTGAATTTACCCTGTGCTATCTACTATGTGACGATCCTAGCGATTTATGTCTTGAGTGTATGATCGCCGGAACTAAAGATTAGACGGACCCATATATCTTAGGCCTTGCTCAGCAGTAGCTTTAAAGAAGACTATAGGTATTTAGAAACTATGGTAAATATTAAATATCACAACTAATTGTAACATATGTTTCCGAAGACCACTTCAACATAATTGAAATAAATGATATGAAAATTAATTTCATGATAAGTCACTTGGCCTAGAAATTAACTTGACATAAAGTCATTTGGCCTAAAAATTAACTTGACATAAAGTCATTTGGCCTAAAATTTGGCCAACTGATGTGTGCTCAAACTAACAAATGTTTGAATCTTCGGTACACTAGCTTAAAGATACCATTAACCATTTCTGAATGAGCCACGGTTGTTTTAACCTTTTTAGGAAATAATTGATAGTTATTATTCTTTTTTCCTTATAAATCAACAAGCACTAGTATAATAATGCTTAATGGACATACCTGACATACCTGAGACTATTTTTACTTGTGGGAATTGCGGTGGTATGGTGCCAAAAATTGAAACAAATGTCATTTTTATGTACAAACAATGGTTTTATTTATTTTGTGTTTAGTTTTAGTCAATAGGTCAAATGGCTTTTAATTTTACTAGTGAGCTATATACTTTCTTTGTCGAACCTCTTGCCATTCACTAAATCAAAGGAAGGATTACTTTTCAGGAATTGTTTGGCTGAAGTATTAAGTTTTGTTAAATTCTTAAATAATGTCAAATGTTATGAGAACTTAAACATTTTTATATCTAGTATACCATTGGTTGTAACATAACTTTTTTACCACGCTTGTTTGGGAAAAAAAAAGTAAACTACTTGTTTTAACCCTTCCCATTTTAATAATATTTAATAAGATATGTTTCATGTTTCTCCACCACCATCTGCATTTTTGTGTACATAACCTAACTATTTTATTTGGATAACAGCATATTTTTATTTTCCTTTACACCAAACACAGGTTTTATTTAAGTGTTACTTTTTATCTTAGATCACAATAAATATTCTATTTTTTATGCTGTTTATTATGTTTAATTTATTTATTCAAAATCATACATCAAGTCAAGGTTGTTTTTTTCAGGAGATTCATTCTTTCCCTGCACACTCCTGATATATTTTCTAGTGTAAAACTTGAAGATTTTTTAAATTGAAATACATTTTACTACATTTGCTATATGATCATGCTATGTTCTTGTGTAAAGGTGACTTGACCAATGCGTGGATTGTGTTTGCAGGTTTGTGGACAATGGTGATCTGCCAGATCAGTTCCCGTACAGAGCTAAGGCCTTATTTGCGTTTGAAGACGTGGATGGAGTGGATGTGTGCTTTTTTGGCATGCATGTCCAAGAGTATGGGTCAGAGTGCCCTTGTCCCAACACGAGGCGTGTTTACATTGCCTACCTTGACTCAGTACACTTTTTTAGACCACGGCAGTTTCGCACAGCTGTATACCACGAAATTCTCCTGGGATACCTTGATTATGTGAAACAACTAGGGTAAGTTTTAATTTTGATTCATGAGGTTTTCTTTTGTCCTAAACATTTAACTCTCGCTATGTAAGATGTTGTGAATTGTTTAAATTATTTTATTGCTCAACATTTTACATATATATTGTCCTAATCAAATAACTCTCGCCATGATATATATATTTGTATTTAAAAAAAGTATTTATTAAATTAGAGGCGTACTGATTTAGTATACCCCGATTCCTGACAAGGGAAATTAATAGCTCATGATTTGATTAATTATTTGCACCAATTACATTATTTATTGAAAACTAAGACAAATCGGGAAATATATGCTTAATATTTTTATGATAGTTAATATAATTCATAAATGATTTTCTTTCAAAATCAAATATTTTATACTTAAGTTGAATAATTGTTTCATTAGGGTGTCTTGTGGAACAGAAATTAGTTTTATATATCTAATATGTATAGTCATTAATTAACTAAAGTGATATTTTTTAGTCTTCTCCATTATCATTGATACTTAGAAATATGCAAAACTCGCATTTACGATAACACAAACTTTTACTCAAATGTGACTGTTTTACTTGAATAATGCGAATTTAAAAATGATACGGATGGACCCAGGAAGAACTAGTTAAGGGTTGTTCTGTCAAGTGATCCAATTAAGATCATTGAACCATACATTCTTGGATTTTTTTTTTTTTTTTTTTTTTTTTTTTCAAATTTGGCTTACTTAATGTAACTACAAAAATAGTAAAAAATGATTTCTATCTGCAGTCGTACAGTACTATGAAATCTAAAAAAAATTACAAATTTTTTGTGATTCACAATTACAAAATAAATGATTACTCAAGTCAAGCTATAAATGAGATAGAAAGCTATGGTGGGAAAACTGTCTGTAGTTTATTTTACAAGTTATGTTCACAAGTTCCTGATTTTTTTTTTTTTAATTACTTCGGGCATACCTACAATTTAGTCAGGCTCTCACCTTTGAAGTATTCTCCTCCTTGGTTGATAGACTGTTCCCATCATCTTTTCCACTTCTTGAAGCAGTCACTCATAGGTCTGCTTGTGATTTTTCCTTGATGTCTTCAATAGTGTTGAATATTCTTCCTTTCATCATGAATTCTAGTTTTAGAAACTGAAACGAGTCTATGAGGGCTAGGTCAGGCGTGCACATATTGGGGAGCACATATGTCTCTGCCTTGATGCAAAAGTTACGAATCAGCACTGATGCATCGTGATGGAGGAATTAGAATTGGTTTTTCCACAACTAGGGTCCTTTTCTCTGAACATTTTCTCTCAAACTTCTCAGCATTTCAGTTTGACCTGATCTGCCCGCTTTTTTTCAATCTCGACATATTTTTTCCAACCCACTGTAAAGACTGGGTTTTTGTCTTGACATCCTGTAAACCTATGTCTCTTAACCAGTGATATTTATTTTCATAAAGTTTTGGTCCTCGTTTGAGCGATCCAAAAGTTCCTGACAGATCACAAAGCAATTGTTTCTCTGATCCTGATTTAGCAGACATGGGACAAACTTTACAGCAACTCACCACATATCCAATTTTTCAGTCAGAATGTCATGACACAATCCCATTTAAATGTTGCACTCATATGCAATTTCTTGAACCATCAATTGATGATTTGAACTCACGGCTACCTGAACTTGAACCACATGAGCATCTTCATTTGACATCGAGGGCTACCCTGAATGCAGATCATCAGTTGACTGCCGACCCCCTTTTAATCACTTAACTCATTCATAACACAGTGGGCGGCCTAAGCACTGATCACCATAAACTTGTTTTATCATTTCATGAGTCTCTGTAAACGTTTTCCCAAGCTTAATGCAAAATTTGATGTTGATACGCTGCCCATGAAACTAATTCATCTTGAAAATTGCCACACATGCACAGACATCTCTTAAACAAAACAATTCAGCGCAATAACTTATCACAATATAATGAGCTAAACTGTAGAATAATTGACCGCTAAGCAATGACACCTTCCACACATCTCTACAACATTGCACTGGCTTGCTATTTCAAAAGTTCAGAAACATTTTGAACAGGCCTCATAAAAGCTTTCATATGACACGTAGCATCACTAATTTTGAACAGAATCTATTTTCAATGTCATGACATAAAATATTTGACCTTGGATTTCTCAAAAACCTATTTTTTTTAATCACACATGAACAATTATTTTAGCATTATTTGTGGAAAGATTCATCATGGGATCAAAAGTATTCAAATATTTTAATAATTGACATGGAATTATCCTTAATGGCCACTGCAAAGTGAAGCAATGAATTTCAGTCAAACAGGACACTGTGGTGAACTTTGTAAAAACTTTGCAGACAGTTGCTTTGTCAAAATTAGCATATGCCAAGACATTTATGAGGGTACCATTTGGTTACTATATGCAAATATTGACACTGAAAGATTTCTTATGACATATAGTCCAGTACAACATTGTTCTCAAGGAAAATAATCTAGTTACAATGGCATTGTTTACATTTGAGAGCTAGTATAGTTAACAATGTTAGAATAGTTTATTTTACAGTAAAATTGGTATGGATACATAAAGAACAAATATTTATTTTGTAACAATTCCAAAATATGATAGCTCTGAGTCATTGAGCCATTAATATGGTATTAAAATAAAACTAAATAAATGCTTGTGTATTCAGAGGCAATGCTATCGTATTATGGACTTTAACCCTATTTGAATACTAATTCGACATGCATCAACGTAAATAACAACACTATTTCACCACCTTCAGCAACAGTTCATTTGTTGTGATTACTAAGTGTGACTATTAAAAAAATTATAAGGAACATGATACACTGATATTCACCCAATTATGATTAATTGCAGAGGCACTAATAACCACCAGACTATGATTCATTGGTATTTGTATCAGTATAACTATTCTTATTTATCCTGTAAAACAATTGCTAAATACTCATTTTTAAATAAATCATAAGGACCCTTTCTTTAAAAATTAAAATTTTCTATAATTTGTCATTTGTAAATTTCCTTTAGATTAATTTATTTTAGAAAAAAAATTTACATACTTTTTAACTAGGTAAAAAAAAATCACCATTTTTAAATGGTTTAAAAACTATCCAAAATCAGTCAATCATCAGTAAACTAATCTCAAATCAATTTTTCCTTTAAAAAACAAGGATACGTTGCTGTTTATAAAATGTAAAATTCTATATAGAAATACATATTGAACAAAATAGTTGGCCTTTTATTTTTTTAATTTCACATTTTCATTTTATAGAATTTTTTAATTTAGAAAAATCAATAATTTGTAGGTTTAATGGCTGGAGTCGAAGTTTAAAAAAATCCTGAGATATGACCATAGAACATCTAAATATCAAGTCTGAACCAAATCCATCAAACCCATTCAGCTTTGGCCCCAGGGACAAACAAACAAATATACCAACATGAGGACAGACTCTTATAGGAAAATCCACTTTTTTTGTTTCAGAGCTATACAAAACTTCAAGGTTCTTCATAATCTAAAGGTCGAAAATCCTCGCAGTTACAATACTCCCACTTTATATGTGAAAATAAAAATGTTAAATCTCTCTACCATATAAAATGGCCAACAGCTAAAAAAATAAAAATAAATATTTTAAAATGTGAGAATTATATGAGTAGAGTATTAATAAGAAAAGAAAGCCTACTTTTTCTTACTGTAGGTCTTCTGGTGTTAGTTTTTAAATTATACTGTTTTTTTTATATTCTTCCACTTTTAGGGTTTGGGGAGATATTAATCAAGTGAGCATTTGTCCAAGAGTTGAACACATTTTCTGAAAGTTTTGTATGGTTCTAAATTGATTGTTTTTCTGTTAAAATGAACTCTTTGAAATATACAGTTTCACTTCACCCTTCACAAAAACTATTACATTTGGTTTATTTTATTCATTCCTGAGTTTATATGTGTTTATGTTTCTATTTGTTTAGGTACACGATGGCTCATATTTGGGCTTGCCCACCCTCTGAAGGCGATGACTATATATTTCATTGCCATCCTATTGAACAAAAAATTCCCAAACCTAAAAGACTGCAGGAATGGTACAAAAAAATGCTAGACAAAGGCATCATCGAGAGGATAGTTTTGGATTATAAAGTAAGTTGCTCACCCACATTTTATATATGGAATATATGGAATATGGAATTTTATATATGGAAAGAAAAGAGGAATAGAAACAAATAAAGTAAACACAATGGATACAATGAAAATAGAAACACAATTTGTCACTGGACAAGGACTGCATGCAAGGGCTGCATCTTGAAGAAAATACTCAAATAGATGCTACTGCCCAATTCCAGACCTAGCTTTTATTTGTTCCCATCCCTCTTTCTTGCACAATATAATTTATCTTGAAGAAAAGAGGTTTACCTTAAAAAATAACTTTCTTCGTATTTTTATAATTTTGCAATATTTTTGTATAAGAATGTCTATATGTTTGTATTTTATGTCTTGAATTTTATTTTAAATTGGAACAATTATAGGTCGTTTAAATTTCACTTTAAGAGATCAGTCCTCTGAACCCTATTTATACTATTGTAAAATAACTTTTGTGAAATAATTTGCTTAGCCTAATTTCATTTTATGTAGTTCATTATTTATTTTAGTTTTAAGAAGCGAATTTTTATATTATTACCTGTTGTCATATTGTCTAATGTATGTACGCCAAAATGGGCATGTGAAAGTATAAAGTACCATGTGGATAGTTTTATCCTGGTGGATCAGGCAGGGCATCACTTGCCTTAAAGTGATCTTTAAGTAAGAAACTTTACAAGTTCAAGAGAGGCCACTGAAATAACCCCAATTTCCTCCCTATCTTAACACCACCCAAGGTAGGCCCCCAGTATTGGTGAAGCTTCAATTAGTATACATTCCCCTCTCTTTGTTTCCACCTAGCCATATTGTTTCATGACGAACAAACATAAAGTTTTATTTTAATCAGAGAGATCCTTGAATCCCTCAAATCCTTAAACAAAGTCAAGACTCAAATCCTTTAAAAAACTTTTTTTCAGTTAAAATATGTTTAAAAGCTCTAATACTCCTTATTGGTGGTTAGGAACCAATTATTTACCCTAGACCTGTAATTTAACACATAACTGAATATATGAACGTTATAGTAAATGTATTATAAGACAGAATGTTAACATTTAGTTGTTCTTTGTATTTTCTATTATTATTTTATTATTTTATATTTACTCTTTTATTCATAATTTTTACTAAGATTCGAATTTGGGATTCAAAGGTAAATTTGGAGATTCATATGCGTAAAATAGTGGATTCGACCCAACTCTAATTTTGGTTTGTGTGAGAGTGGACAGCACTAATGACAATATATCTGGCATTTCTTTTTTATTTCTATTGATCTTGTAATTTTATGTATTGTAGGATATTCTAAAACAAGCCATGGAAGATAAGCTCAGTTCGGCAGCCGAGTTACCATATTTTGAGGGTGACTTCTGGCCCAATGTCCTTGAGGAGAGTATCAAGGAATTGGATCAAGAAGAAGAAGAAAAGAGGAAGCAGGCAGAGGCAGCGGAAGCAGCTGCTGCAGCTGCTAACGCTGTGAGTACAACTTCTCTCTTGCAATGTGATATCTAAATGATATGGATCTCTTCTTTTTTTGAACAAGTGACACTTTAAATATTTAACTAATCTTCAACACCAATACTGATGCCTGGTCTGCTAAGCAGTAGCCTAAATTCCTTCTTTATTATCTTAGGACAAGTATTAACTGTTAAACCCCCATCATCTCTCAGAAATAAGTCAATGATGGTAACAAGAGAATTATTTTATTCAAGTAACAAACATATACAACTCAATGAGACGAGTGAGACAACTCAAAGCCTTAGGCGCTAAAATCTGTTTGAAATGAACATGCATTTAGTAGTTACACACAGGTTTTATGAACCATAGAAAGAAGTAATTAAAGTCAAAAAAGGCATTATACAACATAACGAAGTAAAGAAAGGTAAGTTCCAACGTGACAAGTTGGCAGGACAGTCTCGTACTAGTCATAACTACAGATAATCAACATTTGATACTTGCAAGACACCTACTCTCACCCTTAAATGGCAGCTCAAAACACATGATATACTATATTTTAAATTGACCTTCATAACAATCTCTGTTAGATATCCTTAGCCCTGTCATAATTGTAATTTACAGGTAAATCAAAGATCCTAGGCATAAATAACTAATCAGGGATATAATCTAATAAATACAAAATAATTATCAAATTGCCCTTATCGGCAGCTCTCACTTAGTTGAAATAATAATAATATGGCTCCATTTAATAATCGTCCTCCCAACTGAACAGCATTACCATCAATATTAAATACTCTCCCAATAAATAACCAGATGATATTAATCCTAAAAAATATTAATATAAGTAGAGCCGACGAACGACGCTATCAGTTAATAAACATCCCAAATGGCCAGCACCCAAAGGGTAAAAAAACATCCGTTAGGCGGATAAGCAGAAGTTTCAAGTAAAAGCACAGGGACCGAAGGACCCCCTAAGAGATCATAATGTAAAGATAGGACATACGGTTTAAACTAACCGTGCAAATATTTTAAATCATCAGATGTGAATTCCATGTTAATAATCATAATCAATAAGTTTAAATTTTATAAGTCCAGAAACAATAATTTTGAATAATTTAAAAATAGTGTAAGTCCAAAGGGAATTTAGAATACAGTAACTTTAATCAGCTTATTACAATGCCGCTCACCTTCAAGCTAGTATGTAATATGTGGCTACATCACCGAATCCTGCCATTATATATCCTATGAATATACCACGTGCTCTCAAGGTGTGGGAACAACAGGAGGGAGAGAGGGGTAAGGGGTATCATACCACGCCTCTCCAGGCACATGTGGAGTTGGCCGAACACAGCCGATAGAGCGCAGCACGCTCGTGCATATCGTTCTTCTTTTTCTTTGGGCACAGCTCAGTACTCACGATGGGGATTGAACCACAGGCCTCGATTCAGTCAAGTATTAGACAGTGCCGCGATGAGTTGTAGCGTCGTGGTCTTGCTGAGACGAGTCAACTGGGACCAGGGTGATGAGTGAAACAAACTCTTATTGTTTACATGTTGTAACAAGGTTGCACAACGAATATTCCTTAACACTAGAAAGCCCGATGCTTTAAGAATTCATTGTTTCATAACATCTGTAATTGTTGAGGGAACATATTGGTGGCTTGAGACTTTTCCTAAAATAGGGTTTTACATGTTAAACAAAAATCACTTTTCTCATAAATAAATATAACTGGCTGTACGAAACATTATACCTAGAAGACCTAAAAGTGGTCTATTGGACTGCTGTAAGATCAGAGTAGTTAAGTAGTAAGTGCAGGATGACATTTAAAAAATCCTGTATAGTGCTAAATAGTTTAGCAATACTATTAGGAATGTAAAATAATATTTGTCTGACACAAATCTATGTTTATATTGCTATGACAGTTTATTGTGAAGTGGGAATAGCCATAGAATTCTTAGAAGCACAGTGATCAGTGAATTATTCTCTCATTACCTCAAGAAAGACAAGATGCATCCCGCAAACAAATTCTTGCCATAAAATGTTATTTTGTATTTCATACAACCAGACCTCAATAAAGGGCAAAATATCACTATAATGCTTTTCTTTACATTATTGAAGCTGGCACAGAGACTGAAAGGGGAGGAAACGAGCATTGTAGGGACAGGGGAGAAATCTCAGGGTCTGTGAAGACACCTAAAACTCTGTTGTACGAGACCACTGTCCTCAAAGCTCAGAAGGACATTACATTGACATTGTACCAGGAAAAGAAATAGAAGAACATCCTGCTATTGAGCATGCTCCACCCAAGTGTTTAGATACGTGCAATTGAAAATAAGCTCCCAGAAACAGTGGAGTTCTATAACTCTACAAAGTATGGCGTTGACATAGTCAGCTTATAAGTACTCTGTAATGGCTGCTACTTGGAGATGGTTAGTGCAGGTTTTCTACAACATCCTTGACGTAGCAATACTCAATGCTAGGGTAATTTACAAGGTCACAATCTCTCTGCACGAATGTATACTTCAACTGGTGAACGAGCTAAAAACAAAACCACAAACGGTGCTGGTGTCAAGGGATTACTGCAAGTAAGATAAACAAAACAGTTGACATTTGCTCCACCTGAAACAAAGCTGTCGGTGGCAATTGTTCAGCCACAGTCATTAAAAAACTAACTTGCCTCAAGTATCTGGAGAGTCTGTGAGACTTGGCCATTTTTCAAGTATCCCATTTTTTGACAATTATTCTAATATAAATATATTAATTTCTTGTACATGCCTGATGTATACATAATGTATATTCTAACTCTTCATGTCGTAAATTTCAAGCACAAATTGTTGTATAGTTCAGTATCACTTATTATTGTCATAAGTAGCCTTACGTGATTTTAAATATATGATGTGAATTAAATGGAACAGGCAATTTAAAATTATTATTATTATTATTATCATCATCATAACCAAGCATAATAAACTAAGTACAATCTTAGTTGCTCAACCATTCTATTCTTTCAAATTGTATCTCAACTACTGACTCCTAATAATGTCAAGTCCTCTAATTCTATTCGTCCCTATTAATATAGTTTATTTTTCATGATATATATTTTAGGGATTCCATTATTACACGGGTGACATGGCGGTCTAGGGGTAAGGGGTCATACTTCTGTGCTGGGGATCCGGGGCTCAATACTTGGTCCAGGCACAGATTTATCTTATAGCCAAACCCTTCCTTAACCTCTGACAAGACGTGTATTAACCACAACTTGTGAATGTGAGGAATGCCAGGCATGCCATGCCTCTACCGTGGTTCAGATCCCACGTTAAACTGTAGGTCCTCCATTTCATCTCACAATCACCCTATCATTACACATTAGCGTAAGTGCGTACAACCCAAACGGGTAGTAATAATAATAACAGTACAAAATATACAGGTGTCCCAAAATTTACTCTTTAGTAAAGTATCACATTCGGTACCTCTTTGCAGTTCTTCATATAACAGGTGTTGGAAATGTCCCCCAAGGGCCTGAAAACATGTGTTCAGATATGTCTGCAGGCCCTGTGGAGACATTTCCAACACCTGTTATAGGAAGAACTGCAACGAGGTACGTGGTAATTACTGCACAGTAACTTTGGGACATCCTATATAAATTCATGTTAGTGAAAATAAATGACCAGCCATCATCCAAAAGTATGTTACAATGTTCTAAGACATATATTAAAGAACTGGTGCATATTGCATATTGTTTATATGAAGCAGCCAATTTGACTGCTGATGGGCTTTCTAGGTATATGCTTCCTAGTGTTAAATATGAATTTATTATGAAGTAGGCTGTATTTTGTTATTGCAGAAGAGATGGGAGAAAAAATATCTATTGTATTCAGTTATTCCATTTATTTCAAATAATAACATTTTCTTTGTCTGTTTAATTGATTTGGTGATTGCCAACATCTTCAATTTCAACTTTTTCTTTTAGATCTACTCGCTCCAAGAAGAGAGTGAAGCAGGTCCTGATGGCAAGAAGAAAGGTCAGAAAAAGGCGAAAAAGTCCAATAAATCCAAAGCAAATCAGCGCAAGAACAGCAAAAAGTCTAATACTCCACAGACTGGGAACGACCTATCGGCTAAGATTTTTGCCACCATGGAAAAACACAAAGAAGTGTTTTTTGTGATACGACTTCACTCCGCTCAGTCTGCCGCTAGCTTGGCGGTGAGATGTTTTTCTTAGTACCATTTTTTTCCTTGTTTGCTGAATTAATTTTATTTATTTGTATTCAGAAGCATAATGATCAGGGTTAGGATGTTAATGACATGACAGACAAAGAAATATTAATAAAAATTGAATTTTTGGCGTTTCTTCAAGTTCCCTCGCATGTTTTCTAATATTTATTTTTGAATAAACTCTCATAACTTTTTTCCTCATTGATTAATTAGGATCATAAAGTCAACGAGTTTTTCTTAATTGGTATTTTTATTATGAATTTGGAATAAAATTGACTAATGTGAAGACAATACTAAGGGGTTAAAAAATAGAAAAATAACAAACATTAATTTTGCTATGATTTGTCTTTATTGGTTTAAAAATGTTTGTGTTGCCTCGCAGCTTAAAACAATTTTGTAAGCATGCAATTTTAAACCTTTCAATACAATTAATGATATGATTTATCAATTTTATTGGCTTGCAGCCCATTCAAGATCCAGACCCTTTCATAAATTGCGATTTAATGGACGGACGTGATGCATTTCTCACAATGGCTCGTGAACGCCATTATGAGTTTTCGTCTCTGCGCCGAGCTAAGTTTTCCTCCATGTCAATGTTATATGAACTACACAACCAAGGCCAGGACAGGTTCGTCTACACCTGCAACAACTGTAAGAGCCACGTGGAGACTAGATATCATTGCACAGTCTGTGATGTGAGTATTATCCAAACACTGCTTAGTATAATGAATATATATTTTTATTAATCAAATAAATCTATGATAAAATATAGTGGTTTGCGAGCTTGGGTTTTTTCATTTAAGTCTAACTCGAGTAGATTATTTCAAAAAGCTTCAGAGTTTGAGAAGAGCTTGAGAATATTGATAGTTAAAAGAGCATATATGTGTTTATTTTCAAAATAAAAAGTATATTTAAAATGTCAAGCCAAAACAAACATAAGCTGTAAATACCACATCTTTAAAATGTATAATTTTAAAAATATATTAAAACACATTATTAAAATAAGAATGATATTTACTATTTATAAATAGTAACAACTTTTGAAAAAAGTTTTAAAAACCAAAATATAGGGTTTTAAAAGGGTTTCAACACTCATGTCTTTAAATACATGTCTTTAAATACATTAAAATTAAATTAAACTCAAAATTAAAAAAAAGGTCATAATATTGATGATTTAATGAGCTAATATCTTCCCAGAATAAGCCTCTTTTTACTTTAATTAATCTATAAGAAAATATAACAATCACAAGCAATGTAAAGCACAAAAAATGTGTTTTTGTATTTTTTTATAGAGGGTTTTACCTTTAGTTTTCCTTCAGGATACTATGAGGGCAACATTTTCAATGAGCGTGGGTCACATTTGGTTGTACTATATTAGAACTTATAACCACCCAAAGCTCTTCTTATTTTATTAAAATAAATTCTTACTAGAGGTGTGCTAAGTCTGATTTATTATTTGAAGGGAAATCAAAGTGAATATATAAAATATTCTAAAACCAGAACCAAAGTTTGGGGATTTGTTTTGAAACTTCAACTTGGATTCGAAACAAACATCAGCTTTAACTTCACTTCGAAACAAATGGCTTTAAAGCTTTGCCATTAAAAATATTGACAGCTAAAATACTCCATTTATGTTCAATTATTGCCATCCTGAGCTGTTTTGTACATTACAAAATTATATTTATATTGGAAAAATCTTAAGAAATTGAATTGCATGTTGTGATAATAATTGATTTGTCAGAATAACACAAAATATCACAAACAATTGTGCAATAAAACATTTTCCAAGTAATTTTAGTGATAAAATAATTTAAATAACCACAATATAATATTTTTTTCAAGCATAAAATGACTAAAAGAAAATATTCTAACATTGATTCGGCTTTGAGAATATTTCTTATATTTGATTCGAGTTCGCTTGAATTGAAAAAGTGGACTTTACACACCCCTATTCATTTGTAATGTAAAACATAACAGATTGGAAAAAAAATCTACTAGTTTAACTAGATTTTATTGGCGAATCTCCTTAATTGTCTAAGCCAATTTTTTTTAAAAGTGAAGTAAAGTTGACAATTACTCTGAGCCAATTTACAAGTTTTAAAGCAATTACAGATAAAAGTTATCAGGTACTTAAACCTCCCAATAAAAATGTGTGGCAGATAAATGCTATCTGGGTACTAAAATGTGTTGAGATCAAAGTTTAATGAATTACTCCAGTTTTGTTATTAACCAAGATGAGTTTTTTTTCTTTACACTGAAAACTGAGAATTTAATTATGGATCTTTGCTATGTGACTTCCCCCCATAATATTCTCTAGTGTGGTTTTTCATCTTCACTCTTCATTATCTTGGGCAATTTATATTAAGGGTACCTATTCACCCCATTCTTATTGTTCCCTTTAGGGCGCCTTTGTAAATATTAATCTGGCCGACAAATACTTTTATCTGGTCGATAAGTTAAAACTGTGTCTTATGACCGCCAGATAGCATTTATCTGCCACACATTTTTATTGGGAGGTTTAAGTACCTGATAACTTTTATCTGAAAGTTAAAGCTTTCATGAGGTTTCACCTATCAGAATCTGTTTTTAAGTTAAAATCTTGGTTCATGTGTTTAACAGACACAGGTCCAGGCTCTAATTATATATAAAGCTAGAACATTTAATTTACACTTTTATTAAAACTGACATGCTATTTGTAGAGTTATAGTTATATAAGAACAAAATATTTAAATTTGAGTACATTAAATGAAATTTGTAAACATTGTACCAAACTAATGACCACATTTTGACAGATATTGAAATTGGCACTTGCAAGACATCCTGGCTTCTGTGCCCATGTGACGCCATCTGTTTACTCACACTCGTTTAGCCGCCATTTGACAAATTTTGAGCGTTGTAGCCACTAGCCAGGTTGTAGTGGTAGCAGCAGGGTTAATACACATGCGTGCGCACCAGTAAAAACAGTACCAACTTTGCATTTTCTTTATAAAAATATATTTATCCTACAGATAGCTATCCGGCAGATAAATTCAGTTCATAATATGCCTAAGCTATTAAAGTGGCCGACAAGCTTTATCTGGTCGCTAACTTTAACCTCCTGGTAGCAATATTTATCCAGTAGTCATAAAACTGGCCCCTTGACAAATTTGGAGAACCAAACTTTTTTTTTAAAAAAAAGACCGTTATAAATGAACTACCCATTATTAAATTTGAAAATGAGTTTTTCAGGTAAAATCAGAAATTGAAATTTAATTTTAATATTTGCTTTATGCTGAGGGACAGCATCATTTTGACTCGTCTATTTACCGAAAAATAGTGGTTTTATTTACAAAGTTTTGGGTTTTGAGACACTGTGACTGGATGGTGGTATGGTTACAGCTGAAAACTGTTAATTATACCTTTTGTTTTGTTTTTATAAGTTGTGCAACTACTATGTGGACAACTTTGGTTAATATTATAAGATTATAAGAAATAATCCAATCTCTTCGGCAAACACTTTTTATTCACCTGTTAATAGAACTCGCCAATACCCCATAGTATTTAAGGGTTTAACTTTCTAAAAGTTTCTCGAGGCGCAAAGTTTCCTGTTTCCCAGATTTGTTCTTTACTTTTTGTTTGTGCCTCTCTCACTTCTAAGTGTCATTATTATCTCTCTGTTAATAAACATTCAGGGCACAATACATGTTGTTTAAACTATTCTGATTAAATAATCATGTTCAGCTAAAAGATCGCAATAAATGGGGCATAGACACAACAATAACTTGTTAAAAGTATATATTTTTTATATCATTAAGAAAAATCACATTACCATAACTATTTGCAATGTTAGAAGAAGTTTACTGTTTTAATTGTCACCGCAACTTGGGACATTTACGCCCAACATTCACGGAAGTTGAAGAAGTGTAGCATTTTAAGGATTAGCCATAATCTGAGTGTTTTTTAATATTGTAAGAAATAAAAACCAAATGGTCGGCAACAAATGATTGGATCAACCCAGCCCTTGTAGAAACCAATCTTCCACTGTTCTATTAAGGGATTTTAATTATTTTTTAAATTTAATTTCTAGGACTTCGATTTATGTGTGCAATGCTATGAGAAAGGACCCCATCCTCACACTATGGAAAAGCTAGGTTTGGATTTGGATGACGGTTCATCTCCATCTGACCAGAAGCAAGCCAATCCTCAGGTGAGTTACCACACACATTTTAAACATTTTAATTGGGCTAGTTAAAAATAGAATACATTCCCAAACAAAACTTTTAATTAGGTTAGTGACTTAAACGTAATGAGAAGGAACTGATAAATTAAATTATAGGCCTAGATGTAATTACCAAATTGACCCTAAACTAGGCCACACCTTTTCCCCCAAAAACAGCCCTTATAAAACTTTATATTGTACAGTAGTTATAGTGTAGTGTATGCCTAAAATCGCATCACAAACAAATGTTATACCCTTGAGTATTGCATCAAAATAGTTTATAATGGCCGCAACTGCTTTGCTTCAAAAAACTTTATTTAAAAATAGATCGACCTTGACCCTAATGATACAAATTTAACTTTAAGAGTCAAATGGCTGATTGAATGAAGTAGTGAAACCTATATCTGCTGTTACTTTTTACACATGTTTTTTAGAGACTTTTGGTTGCAGTCTTTTGGTTAATGTTATTCTATTGTGATAAGAATTTAGTGCGTTTATTTACTAAGTTTGGAATGTATAGATCTTTTATTGTGATACTTCGCTTTTAAAAACATAATTTAAAAAAACAGGAATGGAACTATCTCTGGTTGACAGAAAGGATTAACCTTCAAACGACCTACTTACATCACTTTAGAGGTCAGAATGAAGTTGCTGTATTAATAAATAATAGATATCACATTGTGGATCATGATTAGAAAATCTGTATCTCGGTTAATGATTAAGATATAGCTATAGCAAAAAATGTAAATACTGTGAACATTAGGAAAGCTTAAGGAAATAGAATGTATTTGATTACTCTCAAAGTGGATTCATTTACAGACATAAATACTTTTTTCCATTAAAAGTGATTGTATTATTAGGGTGCAGCTTAATTTTTTGGGCAATACAATATAGACCTACCACAATAGGGTTATTACAAAATACATTGTAAATTAGGATACTACATAGTTAAGACAATGATAATATATTCTTAACTGATAATCTGGGATAGGCTAGTAAAAATGAAACATAAATAAAACCTGGAAAAGAGTAGTAAATATTAGGGATGTGCAAGTACTCAAAAATTTGAGTTGGGGGCAAGTTTTAATAGCTGCTCAAACAAAACTCGAAAAATTTGAGTACTTGAAATTTTCGATCCTTTTTCTCAAAGATTCCAAGTTTAATTGATTTTATTCAATTGTAAGATATAATTTCATAGCAACTATACCTCAGTTTTATCTTCTGTGGTGCTGACTGACAGCTCACAGCTGACTTCTGACGGCTTTGAAAAGCTACCAGACCAAATTATGTATCCCTACGCCGAATCATATGATCTGCAAAAACCATGTCTTTAACAGTTGCCACTTCTGACAGTCAAAATTTAGGTATATACCTAACTGTTGACTGTCAGAAGTCAGCTGTGAGCTGTCAGTCAGCACCACAGAAGATAAAACTGAGGTATAGAGTCCTTAAATATTTCCTTTTTACTAATTTAAAAATGTACAGTTATATTGAATATATATAAAAATTAAATTTGTGTGATTATAAATTCTCTAACAAAAATAAATTTTACTCTTAAAAAAAACTAATAATTATTTTTGGTACTTATGAATGGCCTTTGCATGGATGTATTACAGAAATTCAACTTGAAATATTTCTTATACAAATATTGTTCTATACTACTCGAAACTGAAAAAAACTCGTTTTCATTCAAACTCTATTCAAAGTGAAAAAGGCCTACTCGCACACTCATAGTAAAAACTAAACATAAATAACTCTCCAAATGTCCTTTGAAATATAAATTAAGGCACTTGCTAGCTGTAAAAATCAAAATAATTTAATTGGTAGTGAAAATATGGATAGGAAAATATAATACTGCTGAAATGATTATGGAGGGTTCTGAGAGAGTATGTTGTGGATACATGGTTAGTAATTGTGTTTATATGGCGATGTAAGATGGAAGTAAAGTATGTGTTTGGGAGGATGGAGCTTTGACATTGAACAGGGTGTTTTATGTAGCTATGGATAAGTTTGTGAGAATACTATTGGTGTACAAATGGACATTGTTGAATACGAGATTGGTGCTATATGCAGATGATGCCATATTAATGGCTGAGAATGAAAGTGATTTGCTAAATGCAATAAATTGTTAGAATGTGGTGACAGGCAGAATGGATGTCAATGTCTCCAAAACTAAGGTAATAATGTTTGACAAGGATGGATCCAGAAATGATAGCCGGCTTAGTATAAATGTAAAACTGTCTGAACAAGGGAATGATTTTGTTTATCTGGGCAGAATGTTGGCAAAGATGGCAGTATATATATAAAACTTTATTGACGCCAACATTGTTTTATGAATGTGAAACTTGAGTTTGTCAGTAATGAATGGATACTGAAGGAGTGCTGTTTGAAAGGGAATCCAAAAGGTCAATATGACAGAAGCGTTTCATGTTGGTTTGGGTATGTGAGAGTATGAGTGTAGATCGAGTGACGAAGCAAATACATGAAGGTAGAGTGTGGATCAAAAGGAAGGGGTAGGCCATGTAAGACATGGCTAAATGTGTGAACAAGAGAAACATTACGGTTTTTTACAATAAAATATAATTATGTCTCTGTGTATGGATGTTGAAGCTAAAGGAAAGTGTGGAGAAAGTGAGGATGGATTAAGTACTGGGCTTTTTTTTTTAGCTATATGCACAGTTTCTTGTCCGCCACATAAGGGAATGGCGTGATTAGGTAGGTAGGTGTGTGTGTGTGTATATATAATTTTCTTTCCAAGTTCTACATTTCTTGAAAGCAGCCAAGATGTCAACAACTTACTGATCGAGTAATAACATGCATTTTCCAACTGTTATTTTCTTAATTTCCCATCTAATATTGTTATTTCTAATTAAAATTGTTCCTAAATATTTAAACTCATCAAACCTGTCAAATAATATGTTTGCAGTAATTGACCATTTCCATTACCTTCACAAATAGTAGTGGTGAGGGAGTTCACTCTATGACTTGTACACCTCTTTCTGTCTACTTTCTTTAAAATTAAATACTATAATTCCCTTAGGGTTTTCTGTTCTCCTTCCATATCACTTTCCACACCATGTATAACCATTATATTCCTGCTTCTCCTACAGATCTTACAATTCCCAGAATTAGTCTCTTCACACCGGGTACTTTTCCCTGTTTTATCCTCTAGAATACATCCTCCAGTTTTTTTCATGTGGGGTCTTTGCTTCTAGTCTGGCATTTGACTTTATTTTCATAACCCTTTTTTTGCTTGCTTTGGCCACCGACTTACTAAGGATGCTGTGGGCCACACCTGAGTTACAGGGCTGTCGCTTATAGGTCCTTAGGTGAACCTGATTTTGGTGTAAACCTTCCCTAACTGAGGTTACAGGTGTTGATGATGACTTAGCTCAATGGCCGAGCTGGTAGCCAATTGGCCAGGCTCTTTTCCAAGCTTGTTGGTTTTGGCCCTGACGAGTCTTCTGTCTCTTCTCTGCACCTTACCTGGCTTCCGCTGAGGCTTGACCCAACTTCCATCAAGTTGCTCAGGCCCTAGGGCAAACCACTTTGTGGTGAGATCAGGGTCCAGTAGGTTAGATCAAGCGGGACTCACTGGGTAGGCTCCTAGTATTGTACTTCACTGCCCTGTCTATACCTCAATGCTAAGGTTTCATATAAGTTGGTATTCTCATAAATATCATTCCTCTAGATTACTCAAGTGTTTGGCGAAATGGGAATTTTTTATTGGAAAATATGAGAAATTTTGTATTAATTAATAAAACATTGTTAACCCTGTTAAAAATAGCTCACTAGTAAATTCTGTACAAACCCCAAGGTTTTTTTTCTTTTTAATATGAACAGGAAGCAAGAAAATTGTCCATCCAAAGATGCATCCAGTCCCTGGTCCATGCATGCCAGTGCCGCGACGCGAACTGTCGGCTCCCAAGCTGTCAAAAGATGAAGAGGGTGGTGCAGCACACCAAAATCTGCAAGAGGAAAACCAACGGTGGTTGTCCCATTTGCAAGCAGCTCATTGCTTTGTGCTGTTATCATGCGAAACATTGCCAGGTGAGCCCAGTGTCTAAACCACAATTTTAATATGGAAGTAATCTCTGTGAACTAAAATTTGAACACTTGTGACTAACCTCTTAACTGGGTGATTATCAATTTATCTTTAGACCAAACAATAATAACATCGAAGCATGTTGTCATAGAAGACTAAACTATTAAATAAGGAGAAGGGAATAAAAATAAAAAAATATATAATTTTGCCAAACATAACTTTGTGTAGCAAGGGCCATATATATTAATGTCCTTGCTTGGACCTAGCATGAAATCTTTTAAAAGCTGAAAACAAAGAATCGATCAATCAAAATTTAAATATTTAAATGTGTAGGAGTAGAAATAGGGATTTTTAATGTTAACCTAAAAAAAAAATACCAACCCATGAAAATACTTGTATATCCTGTGATCCCTTTTATACCTTTAAGATCAGCAAAAACTGATACTATCTGCACAAACAGAAGCCCCGGCGTAGCGCTATCGCCAGTGTTAACACTTTAAAAATTATATTGGATGTCATGGTATTTGCGCGAACTACAACAAAATGGTGTTTATTTAGGAAAAAACCTTAAATTCGTATTATTCGTGTGAAAATAGTAGAATTCATATAAAAATTCGCTTTATCACTAATGCAAATTTTGCAGGTTCTTAATTATAAGGCGTATGAAGCTATGACAGACCTAGCCAACCGATAGTGGAAAATATATGGCTTGAATGAAAAAGTGACCCAGACCACAGGCTGGAAACAATAATGGGTGTAATTAATTATGTTCTACCAATAACACTAGGGCTCTAACTGAAGCCTTTAACAAAATAATATTTTTTATACTTTCATATATTAATTAACCTGTAAATACATCAACTTGTAAAGGAGATGTGTGAAAATTTTAATATTTTCCCAAATCAATTCCTTAATTATTTATATTCAAACTTTGAATAATACATTTTGGTTGAATTATTCACACATTTTCAAATAGCTAAAACAGATATTGGCTCACTTAATTCCAACACATTTATAGGCCTATAAACGTTATACTTAAGTATTTGATGAGTGATGCATATTTATTTATTTATTTTTCAAATTAACATCATCTGATGTATTTGTTTTTCATCAAAACAAAATAAAAATCTCCTTAGTCATGAGATTCCAACTAATTAATTACCTGCCATGTTAAAATATATGTACTGTGGAAACACAATAGCCTTAATACTCTTTCTCCCGTGCGATGCAATGACCAATGAGTAGTGCAGGTCACGTCACATGTCCAGGGGTGGATGTGTCAGGTGGCCCTGTATAAACAGTCTGTCAAGGTCAGAGTGTCAGTTTAGGTCACGTCACATGTCCAGGGGTGGATGTGTCAGGTGGCCCTGTATAAACAGTCTGTCAAGGTCAGAGTGTCAGTTTAGGTCACGGCACATGTCCAGGGGTGGACGTGTCAGGTGGCCCTGTATAAACAGTCTGTCAAGGTCAGAGTGTCAGTTTAGGTCACGTCACATGTCCAGGGGTGGACGTGTCAGGTGGCCCTGTATAAACAGTCTGTCAAGGTCAGAGTGTCAGTTTAGGTCACGTCACATGTCCAGGGGTGGATGTGTCAGGTGGCCCTGTATAAACAGTCTGTCAAGGTCAGAGTATCAGTTTAGGTCACGTCACATGTCCAGGGGTGGATGTGTCAGGTGGCCCTGTATAAACAGTCTGTCAAGGTCAGAGTGTCAGTTTAGGTCACGGCACATGTCCAGGGGTGGACGTGTCAGGTGGCCCTGTATAAACAGTCTGTCAAGGTCAGAGTGTCAGTTTAGGTCACGTCACATGTCCAGGGGTGGATGTGTCAGGTGGTCCTGTATAAACAGTCTGTCAAGGTCAGAGTGTCAGTTTAGGTCACGTCACATGTCCGGGGTGGATGTGTCAGGTGGCCCTGTATAAACAGTCTGTCAAGGTCAGAGTGTCAGTTTAGGTCACGGCACATGTCCAGGGGTGGACGTGTCAGGTGGCCCTGTATAAACAGTCTGTCAAGGTCAGAGTGTCAGTTTAGGTCACGTCACATGTCCAGGGGTGGATGTGTCAGGTGGTCCTGTATAAACAGTCTGTCAAGGTCAGAGTGTCAGTTTAGGTCACGGCACATGTCCAGGGGTGGACGTGTCAGGTGGCCCTGTATAAACAGTCTGTCAAGGTCAGAGTGTCAGTTTAGGTCACGTCACATGTCCAGGGGTGGATGTGTCAGGTGGCCCTGTATAAACAGTCTGTCAAGGTCAGAGTGTCAGTTTAGGTCACGTCACATGTCCAGGGGTGGATGTGTCAGGTGGTCCTGTATAAACAGTCTGTCAAGGTCAGAGTGTCAGTTTAGGTCACGTCACATGTCCAGGGGTGGATGTGTCAGGTGGCCCTGTATAAACAGTCTGTCAAGGTCAGAGTGTCAGTTTAGGTCACGTCACATGTCCAGGGGTGGATGTGTCAGGTGGTCCTGTATAAACAGTCTGTCAAGGTCAGAGTGTCAGTTTAGGTCACGTCACATGTCCAGGGGTGGATGTGTCAGGTGGTCCTGTATAAACAGTCTGTCAAGGTCAGAGTGTCAGTTTAGGTCATGACACATGCCTTCTCCCCACCCCCCCCCCCCTTCTCCAATATAACCTAAACCTCCATTTCTAAGAAACTATACTCTTTCTGAAGGGGGAAAAAGTGTACAAAGCCGAAATAGGCAAAAACTAACAGAATAGGCAGCTATACGCACTATAAAAATAGCATTTTATAATTGTAAACTAACATGAAATAAATATATATATCAACAGCCTATGTTTTACAATCTAGGAAAATAAAAGGCAAATAGGCAAAATCCAGTCCCTAGTCATCTGATAGCTCATGATCTTAATAAAATCACACATTTGTAGCCAACAATTTCCTCACGTCCTTTATAGACTCTGCCTTAAAATATGAGTGAAGAATAACCCTGGGCATGGGGCGATTCCTGGATAGCTCAGTGGTTAGAGCATTGGTGTACTAAGCCAAAGGTGCCGGGTTCGATTCCCGTGTCCAGGTGTCATTTTTCAATTTTCACTAATTTTTTTTAGTAAATAACTCCCACTATGCCCTCTCCATCTAGAGTACACCTTTTGACTTGGTGCTGGCCTCTTACCTCTTACCAGAGAGATAAATGAGAGAGTTAATGATTTTTAAGATATATACTTACACTTTTGCATTAAGGTCTACTTAATACCTTCTTGCACTAAGCTATTTGTGTTCTAAAATCCCTACAGAGAGATATCTTCTTTTATCTAAGTTTTATAGTTTCTTAATCTCATCAACAAAACCAGTTTATTCATCTTGCTAACACTGACATTTCAATGGCCATCTCATGCTCAATTCCCTCTTTGTTAGGCTCTTCTCCCGACCACCAAACCTAAAAACAAAACACATCCCACCGAATAGAGAGAAGAGTAAACAATTGGTGGTTTATTACCAGACACACATTGCAAGGCAAAGAAAGAACTATTTTCCAAGAACTGGAGATGCCTTTTGAGCCCTAGTAGTATGTATATTGCACACAAATTTAAGTGCTTTTGTGCTATTAAGTTTTCACAGGTTTGTATTAGATGTGTGTCTAAATGTAAAGAAACCTTAAGGTAATGTATTCCTTTTCCTATAACATTTATTATTTCAACCCTATTTGACTTGTTTTATGTATAAGGAACTGATTCTTCGGTATTTTGTGACAAGTACTAATATATTCAGTGTAAGCTCATTTAAAAAAATTCAATATGCATGAAAAAAAATTAAATTAGTTAAAAATAAACTATCATGATAATTTACAAAGCCTAGTTCTATTAGTGTTGCTTTTGCAGTATATGTCATTTTATATTCATATATTTTCCTAAAATCAAATGGTATTTTATATATATTTTGAGAATTTTTTGAACAACGCTTACTACTGCTTAAAGCTCAACTTTTTTACTGTGTGTTGAAATTTGTATCAATAATTCAAATTTTCAAGTTTTTTAAAATTAAATGTATCATTTACATAATGTCATTCAAAATTATTCTGACTTCATATAATATGTCTACAGCAAAGTAACACCTATTTATACCAAAAATTTATTAACTATTCAAATTAGATTCAAAATTTTCACTATCAAATTCAAAAATATTCTAAGTCAAATAATTACCATTTTACACTTATACTTGCCAAGCAATGTAAAGCATGGATCTATTGTTCAAATCTCAATTCATAGCTCAATGTTTTGTTCAATTATTGTGAACATTGATAACCAATCTTTGATCTTACTTGTTTGTACAGGAGACAAAATGTCCTGTACCGTTCTGCCTAAATATCAAGCACAAGCTGAAACAACAGCAACTCCAACAACGCTTACAACAGGCACAGCTGTTGCGTCGCCGTATGGCAGTCATGAATACTCGTGCTGCTGTTCCTTCTGTTACACAAGGAGGTTCAGCCTTGTTGGCATCTGGTGCTACCAGCCCAGGCATCATGGCCGCCCCAACCAACCCTGGAATGGTTATGTCTCTACCTTCTCCACATCAAGGCGGAGGGCTCAAACCAGGCACACCCCAAACACCCTCGCCTAATGTGCTCCAAGTTGTTAAGCAGGTCAGTGTAATGCTCTCCTTATTGACATTAAAAATAGTGCAACTGATTCTTGACTCCTGATGTCAAGAATCACTCAAGATCACATTTACAGAGTATGGTTTAAGATTTGGCTTGAATATATTTTTATCTTAATTTTAGGGGTGGGCAAGATTCCAAAGATATATTGTACCATCTTTTAGGGTGTGGAAATGAGGGTGGGAGGTTTGTGGGGGGGAAGTAGCTGGCCAAGGTTAACCATTTATGAACAATCAACCTGTCTGTTGTTAGCGAGCCAGCCGGGGAATAGAGATTAAAGTGGTGTTAAACTAAATAACTTTTAAGGAGTGTAAAACGAAAATAATTTTTAAGATGTTTCAAGATTATAGAATATTTAAGGGGTACCAAACCTAGAGAACATTAAGGGCATTTAAACCCCAAAGAAGGTTTAAGAAGTATCAAACCTAGATACCATTTAACCACTGAAGTGGTTATGATGGAATACATCGTCATAGCCATTTTGTATACACAGTGGCTATGATGAAATTTTATGTCATGGTGTTTTTAGTGCTCACTCTTAGTGGCAGTAGCAACTGTGTTGTTTTGTAATCTTTGTATTATTGTTAGTAAATAAAATGGCAGGACCAAGTAAACGGCTAAGATTCTTAATGATAAAGAACTTAATGATTTATTATATAACAATGAGCTTAGTGACATTTCATAGAGTGAATGATCTAGTGATAGTGAGACAAACGTAAAAATTTCTGCAAGTAGTGATAATGACAGTGAAGAAGACATAATTGGTGGGGGTGATGATGGTAACATTCATCACTGCACATGGACAAAGGTAGGAACAAAACGACCATGTTTTTCTTTTAGTGGTCAACCAAGACTAAATGTTCAATTAGAAAATCCCAATGATCCCCTGGAATATTTTGAACTATTTATAACTCCAGAAATAGCTGAAATGATAAGCACCGAATCAAACCGTTACCCTCGGCAATTTTCAGAAAATAGTCCTAACCTAAAATTAAAATCTAGAATACATCAATGGCATGAAACAGACAAGGATGAAATTATGATGTTACTGTAATTTATTTATTTTATTGCAAGGTCTTCACCAAAAAGTTGATAGGAGCTATTTTTCCAGGTGGAAAATATTAGAAACATTAATATTTCTGGAACTATTCTCTGAAAGAAGATTCCACTTTCTCAAATTCTTACATTTTGTTATTAATGAGGCATATGATGAGGCGACTTGTGGCTCTAGGAGGTTATATAAATTGAAGCCCATATTGGACCACCTGAATGATAAGTTTAGGAGTGTGATGTGTCAGTAGAAGAGTCACTAATGATGTTAAAGGGACGTTTGTCGTGGAAGGTGTACATTCCTTCAAAACATGCTAGATTTGGTATAAAATCTTTCGAGCTATGCAAATCAAAATCTGGTTACCTATGTGTGGAATTTTATCATCAATGTTGGCAATGATACAAAGTTTGATGACTCCCTAAAACATCAAAAGTAGTTTTAGAACTTAATGACCCCTCTTCTAAACCGGGGATACCGAGTGACAATGGACAACTGGTTTTCAAGTCCTAATTTATACAACAAACGCAATGGGTACTTTGCGTCAGAATAGGAAGTGAGTTCTGGGAGAGATAAAGTATGTAAAGTTGAAAAAGGGGAATGCGTAGCAGTCTACAGAGACAAACTTATAATTATGAAATGGAGAGACAAGAAGGATATATGTCTTATAAGCACCCACCACCCATGATAACAAGATGGTTCCAGCCAGAGCAAAAGGTCAAGAAACTACTAAATCTAAACTAGTGATGGATTATAGTTGTCAGATGGGAGGAGTTGATCTTAGTGATGCCTACCTGGTCAGCTCTCTAAGCATGAGAAAGAAATTTAAAAAATATTACCAAAACACTTTAGATATTTTTTGGCTATTTGTTGCCTCAATTCATGTCTGCCTACAAAAAAAATAATATAGGAAGTGAATCAAGAATGGAATTTCAAATGAAGCTAATTGAAAACTTAATTATGAAGTACCACAAAAGTGATAAAAAAACCCAACAGGAAGATCCTCAAAAACTGCTCCACCAACTAGGATAAATGCACCTGATTATCCATCTAACGTTGTTGCTACAGCAGCAAAACAAACTCCAACTCGGTGGTTTGTTGTGTGACATCAGACTCTGGTAGTATCTGTGGTTGTCCCGAGGCTAAGAAGTGACTTGGGGTTAGTGATAACAAATCACTGGGATCTGCTGATAATGCACAAAGTGGTCGTGACTTCAATTTGTGTCAATACAGTGTACAGCTCTTCATATGTTAGGATTTGAGGGCCAATGGTTTTGATTAGTAATGACTTGACTGATCTTATCCCCGCTTCCCAAAGTCCTCCAAAACGAGGAGTAGCGGGCGGATTAAAGTGCAAGGTGATGTTGTGGTCAATGAGCCACCTACTAAAAACTTCATTGTTGCTAGAAGGAGTAAGAAATCTTTGAAGAGTGGAAAGCTGTCTTTATTAGCACCAACTAAATTAGTTACGCAGTCACTTAACGTATCTGAACAATGTCCTCAATGTGCAACTAAACGACGAAATGCCGCAAGAAAGGCTTCAGTTGATAGGTCTGACACCAGTGCTATGTGAATAGCCTTTGTAGAAAAGCAGACAAACAGACGAATATAGGCCAAACAGGTTCTAGGTTTGCGGCCTTAAGCCATTCTGATTGTGAATGGATCCCCATAGTCGACACCTGTCTTCAGAAAGAGTTTGGCTTGACAAACACGAGCAGCCGGGAGACCTCCCATGGCTGGTGTCAATTAGGTTGGACGAAACTTTAAACATTTTAGACATTTGCGTAGCAGCACTCTGATTATGTTGCGTGCATCAATGATCCAAAACTCACGCTGAAGTAAGGATTGCAAGTTTTGTGGTCCTGGATGTAGATGATCAAGGTGTAGTTGGTCAATTAGAAGTTCCACGAGACGACTCCGCTTCGGGAGTAGGATAGGATGCTTTTCTTCAAATGACAGATTTGATATTTGAAAGCGGCCGCCGACTCGTAAAACACCAGCAGAGTCGAGAAAGGGATTTGGCCTTTGTACTGAGGATGAACAAGGTTGATCCTTGACAATATGAGCAATATCATCAGCAAATTCGATTTGTTGGGTTTGTTTGACCCAAAATAACAGAGCCTTGTGTAGTTCATCAACTTGCAAGGGTCCGGTGGATGCAACACATCCAGGGCGAGAAGCGCAAACAAAACGAAAGCAATAAGTGGTTATACGTCTTATTTTTGATAGAGACGAAAACTTATTTAATGAATCCAGAATGCTGGTGTTGGGGGCGACTGTAGATAGAGTGAATGTTTTGCACTCTTTAATAGGTTCATCTAAACTAGAAAATTCTTTAGGTTGCAGCCAAATGATTGAATCCTCCCTTAGCCACAAGGGTCTTGCTCACCAAAGTGGGTGCTCGACAAGCTGAGAGGGAAACAACCCACGAGAGGCACATTCAGCTGGGTTGTGCTTCGTCGGTGCCACAGATCAGGGGAAGTGAAGTCTTTAATCTTACTCACACAATTGGCAACAAATGTTTTCCACAGATGGGACGAAGATTGGATCCAGGTCATTGCAGAGTCTGTCCAGGCATAGATTGTGTCAATTTTCAAGAACGAGTATGTTTCCATTAGCAACTGCAACATGCGTTTCAAGAGTAATGCTCCATGCAAGGAAGTGAAACTTGTTTTATGGGTGCTACCTTTGATTTTGCGAGTAAGAGTCTCACCTTTACTGTGCCAGATGAAATAACCCGGTGGTATACAACAGCTGCATAACCACTTTGAGCTATCAGATAAGCCATGAATTTTAAAGCTATAAGCTGCATCTGCAGAGACCAAACATCTGTCACTTGGAATATTGGAAACAAGTGAAAGCTCAGCTCTGAAACGATTCCACCTTTCAGCTATTTCAGGAGAGTCCCAGTCAACACCTTTAATCACCAAGATTTGGATAAGATATTTTGCGGACAACCAACCTAGTGGGTCAAATATTCTTTCAATATTCAAGAGAATTGCTAGTGTGGAAAAGGATTTTGAGGTCAGTTGTACCTTGTAGGAAAAAGTGTCTTACCCAGAGTTACATTGCAGATCGAAAACCTTGACTGTGGAATCATCATCAAAAGTGTATGACAATGGAGGTATTTGAATATATTTTGTACATAACACTTCTAGAATTATTAAGTGGTTACTTTCGAACTTTCGCAATTGAAAGCCACCCGTCTTCAACAATTGTACAAGTTCCTGCTGGAGAGCCAGTCCCTTTTCAGTGAAATCACCGCCTGAACACACATCATCAACATACAAATCTGAGTGTACCACCCTTGAGGCACCTGGGAAGCGGGTCTTTTCATCATCAGCAAGTTGGTGAAAGGTGCAAATGGCGAGATAAGGTAATGAGGATACTCTGTAAGTCACCATCTTTAGACAATAGACTTGAATTGGATCACTGTCATTGAACCTCCAAAAAAATGCACTGGTTGTCTTGATCTTCAGGATGTACTTGAATTTGTCGAAACATTTTTTTTTAATATCAGCAGTAAAAACAATTGTATGTGAATGAAAACGAAGGAGAACTTTTGTAATGTCCCTTTAAAGTTTGGGTCATGTTAGGAGTTATCATTTCGAGAAGTTCCCAAGTCTGTCTTGGCCGAAGCATTAAACACCAGCCGAAGCTTAGTGGTGGTACTGTCAGGTGTGATCACACAATGATGGGAAATGTAGTGTTATTATTAGCACCACGTCTTACTACCCATTCGGATTATACACACACACTAATGTTTAATGGTAGGGTGATTGTGAGATGAAATGGAGGACCTACAGTTTAACGTGGGATCCGAACCACGGTGGAGGCCTGGCATTCCTCACATTCACAAGTTGTGATTAATACATGTATTGTCAGAGGTGAAGGAAGGGTTTGGCAATCAGATAAATCCGTGCCGGGACCCTGGGATTGACCCCAGACCCCAGCATGGAAGTCGGGCACCTTACCCCTAGTCCGCCAGGTCACCCGGAAATGGTGCAAGAATAGCCAGAATTGAAGAATGGATCTGTTACTATGTGACCTTTGTCTAGATAGTCCTGCATGAAGTCCGAATAACTGGCCTTTAAATGAGGTTGCCGGTGTAGTCGGCGTTCAAGGGCTTGATAACGATGAAGAGCAGTGGTGTGCGAGTCACCAAGCTCTGGTCTGGGTCCTTCGAATGGGAGTGACACACTGTAACGGCCCATAGCATCTCGAGTGTGCATTTTGACAAAGATATCTTCACAGAGTGTATCCTTGGGGGTGATAACTGGAGTTGACGGCAGTTCTTCAAGCTTCCAAAACTGCTCCGCGACATCTGTTAGGGTTGGTGTGTATGAAGACGAAGATATGAAGAACGATGACATGTCTAGAGATGAGGTCTATGGTGACATTGAGGGTTGCTGCACCCTTCCTGTTAAAACCCAGCCAAAGAGAGTTTCTAGGACACAAGGAGTGCCAGTTTCCCCTTCCAGCTTCCTTCCTGTGATGATGTGGGAGAAGGTTTCTGCACCGATCAGCATATCTATGGGTCCTGGGGTACAGCAAGTAGGATCTGCAAGTTTTAAATTCGAAACATGAGACCACGTTGGAGATGATAGAGGGGTACGGGGTAAGTGACCAGTAATCCGGGGTAAAACAAAGACATCGATAGACAAGCTAGGGGACAACAATCCAACGGGTCGGACAAAACAGGTTGAGACCCCTTTGGCCACAGATAACGGTGTATGGGAAAGTCCATGAAGGGCTAAGAAAGCCTTGTGTCGTGACAGGCCTAGCCGCGACAGACATTGGTCAGTGATAAAACTAGCTTGACTCCCAGAGTCAAGTAGCACCCTGATTACTTGATATGATCCGGATACATCCTGTGCTTCAACAAGTGCTGTGGACACTGATGGTATTTGAAGGAGTGCATCGATGTGTTGTGCCACAATAAGACGTTTGTTGTCATACCGCCTCACTAACAAATTCCATGCCACAGGATAGTTTCCATCTGTGAGTGGAAGTGTGTGTACTATTGATAGTGGCTTGCCACTGACTTCTGACTTAAAAGAGGATACTCTTTCGATGTTGGTTAGGTTAAGGTTATCAGGGTTTTAAACAGATTAGAAAAATTGGTCCAAAATTTAAGATCCCACTAAAATGTAGTAATGGAATGGCGGGGAGAGTTACGCGAGGAGCACTTGAGGAGGTAGGTCTTCAAGACATTTATTACCAAAATATACATGACAGACATGAGAACACACAAACTAAAGTTTGTTTACACTCTGACAAAGTAAGCAACAGAGTGGTGGAAAAAGTAATGTTCCAATATGGCGTTGGTGCGCATTCGAGGCTTGGAAAGCATTGTTTTAAATTATGGCCGCCATTAACATAAATTACAAAGCAAAATTATTTATGCCATAATCCACATGTAAATTGTGACAAAGTGCATTCAAGCAAGAGAGAAGTACCAAAAACCGCTGATTTCACACAATAAGAGCTAGTATAGGCCTATATACAGTGTAAATGCAATCATGACAAATAATAATTACGCTGCGACCATTCTAGGCCTATGATTGGCGAATAAACAATATTTGAAGATTTCCAATTATTTATCAATTAGGACATACAGCAAAAATGTACACAAAACGGGAGGAAATAAAACAATGCCTGAAAGGTTCAATATTCGTCACGGATGGACCAAATGATTGGTAGGAAGTGGACTGTGTAGTTTTTTCATTACATAACCACGGAATGTTTGTTATATACGACACACGGACATGAGGATTGACAAATGATAATTATATTCTTCCTGACAATAAGAGCACCAAATGCAACCGACGCCCGATTGGATTAGGATCTGACTACGAGAACAATACAGGACGAACTAAAAGACGAGACTGGCGTGCCCGCGGCCGGAAATACGAACGGCGAGAGTTAAACCGTCAAGAATGCGCAACAGGCACCAAACCAAGTTTCTTGGTGCCAAAACAACACAGTAAACATAGTTCACTTAAAAACAATATACAAATATACAAGCCCCAAACATAATGTTTCCCCCTTTTTTATTAATTCAGCTTAATTCACAGATGTTTCTGCTCATTCTTATATACAAGCAGTTTTGAAATTAATACTAAAGATTTCTTAAATATCTCTAAGGACTTTTTAGCCAGTCTTAAAATCCATTTTTAGCATTGATTTATATCAATACAAAAAGTCCTGCTTTATTGTAATATTATATTTTTTCTTTTAATTGAATCTTAAATGACAACTTTTAAACACCTCTTAGAATATGTGTATAGAAACTCAAAATTTAAAAAAAAAGATTCATTTTTGTATCTAAATTATAAAACTAGGGTAAATATTTTCCATGCCTGTACCCAAAACATTTCTTGTTTCTTTATCTGAAACAAATTGAATGTCTCTCCATCCTTGCCTAAAATAAGTCTTTAAATTTCAGTGTTATATTTACTGACATAGACAATTTGGCCTCTGAAGCGCGTTATTAATGTTTAACTGTTGTTATAGCTGTTATTAGGCTACTAATCTATAACTAACACACGCAATTGGAGGATCCCAAATCATTTTCCACTGTTGATTATTGGGTTTTCCATACAGTCATATCCATCATCTCTGATATTAATATCAAATCAAATTAGTAAGGGTGTGCAAGTATTTGAAAATTTGATTAAAGTGAAAAATGCTGACTGGCACAACTTTGAAATTTATTTTTCTTTGATGTTTTACTTTGACATTTTACATGTGATTTAGCTAAATTTCATTCTTGAAAAGAATTGGAAGCAACAGGTGAATACGTTATTAAACTGTCCCCAAAATGTAACTCTTGACTCAATTCCAATACTAAGGGTTGTATGCAAGGACAAGACTTAAGCTGGGTATACACATTCAGAGTACGCTTGGACTGAGTTATAAATCGTAGGTTGTACTCGGACTATATTTTACATGTAACTTCACTTTCTGCCATATTTTAATGTTACTCTGTCCAAGTAAGCTCGGATGAAAGTTGGTCACCGCGTTAGTATACTCTGATTGGCTGATGCAGTTTGAGTGTATACATAACATGAGTAGCATCAGAGGGAATGTGTGCGCATCTTGTGAGGGCACTCAGTCCGACCCGAGCGTACTTTGACCATATCAACCCAGATTTTTCAATCCCAGAGGAGAAGTAAGTCGGAGACATGTGGATTTGTGCGCTGTGCATGGATTATCAAGACACCACCACTTATTTTGATATTGCTTTGTGTTCACGACAATATGTCGGGCCTAGTTAATCTAGAATTCTTTAAGACAACTACTAAGTAATATACCGTATTTACCTGAATACAAGATAACTACGAATCTAAGACAACCACCAGTTTTTCAGTGGTTTTGAACAGATTTTTTTAAAAGTAGTATTTATTTTATCAAGAATGAAGAAAATAATAATTATGGTAGACTTTTGTAATACTAACAAATTGTTTTTAATTTACAAAACAAAACACCTTTGTTGACTAAAAATCTAATTAGGGTTGCAGAATTGCTAAGGAATTTATTTTTTTGTCACAAATATTGATTTAGCATAAGAAGGTAAACTTTGAAAAAGTTTCATAAAAACAATGAGAAGTTAATTTTTACAATGCCAAATGATAACTGTTGGTGAAATTCTGAGTCTCATACATACCCTACGCCCCCTAGATATAAGCATTGGACTCGACCATTAACCCCATAGCTTCTAAAACATGACACTTTTCACCACTAATATTGAATTGCTTGTGTTTAGGTTCAAGAAGAAGCTGCTCGGCAGCAAGCGCCGCATGCAGGGGCCTATGGCAAGACCCAGCCAGGAGGGGTTGTGGCCCAAGCCCAAGTAATGCCCCCGCCCCCTATCCAAAGGCCGATGGGGCCCATGGGATCTGGGGCAGGGCCACATCTACTTCCCATGGATCAGTGGAACACAACAAGGTATGTATGCTTGGATCCAATATTAGGATTACCAAATAACATTGATTACAGGAAACTTATATAAAATTAATTTAAAACTATCAGACTAGCCTATATTTATTTACTACATCAATAAACATACACAATATTTTTTTTCCACCCTCAAGCCCACTTTGCATTTTTTTTAATAAAGTAATAATTTCAGGCGGGGTGAGGGTGTTTACTACTGGTGTGTGAATAACACTTTTTTTCCATTAAAATAATAAAATTGTCAAAGAATGACATGGTACAAGTCGAATAGTTTTTTTTTTTCCCCTGCATGGTGAAATTGATTAATTACTATATTCATTTTGAATGGAATGATTAAATTGTAGTTGTAAATGCAGAAAATAATATAAAAACAGCTGCTATTAAAAAAAACTTTTAAAATAAAATCTCAAGCTTTCGCAAAAAGAATAATCACCTTTCCTTCAAAATTGACAATACTTCTTATAGCAATTTTTATTAATTTGTGTTTCCAAAAATTGGAATTTTTTTTTTTTTGCATTTTATTTTAAATGTTTTAACTGAGGTATAAATGTTGACTAAGTAAAATAAAAAAGATTGTTTTGACTGCACATTAAGTTTCATGAATTGTTTAAATTTATTATATATATATATATATATATAATATATATATAATATATATATATATATATAACACACACACACATCAATTACTGTTTCCAGCCTGTGGTCTGGGTCAGTTTTTCATTAAAGTCATATATTTTCCATTACCGGCTGGCGAGACTTGTGGTAGCTTCATATGCCTTTTAGTTTAACTATTAGGACAAGCACAATATCCAGTCCCCAGCCGTTAATTTATCAATGTGACAAGGTAAACCCATATATCAATGATAAATTTTTCAGCCATTCCAGGAATCGAGGGACCCTTAGTTCAGTAGGCAGGCACACTAACGACTGCGTTAAGGTGTCAGACCATAATTTTATTATAATAATAATCAACTGTTTCCAGCCTATGGCCAGGTCAATTTAGTAAATTTCCTCCATCTTCCTCTATCATTCTACCACTCTTTCTCCTTTAATTGCTTCCATTCTTCTCTTACTTGCACACTTTCTGTTATCTGCTCCTCCCATCTCTTTTGCTTTCCTGCTGCTGCTGCTGCTACTGGCATACCTCATTTTCATCGTTTTCTTTGGCAACCTCTCCTTCTCCATCATCATTACATGTCCATACCATCAGTCTTGCTTTATCTAATATTTCATGTACTCCCTGTACTTCCACTCTTTCCTGAATAACTTCATTCTCGTGGCCTCCACTTTCTTGGTCTCTTACATTCAATGTTTGTTTCTACTGCATGTGTGACATTGGATACAAACTCTTACTTTACAACTCTTCAAGGGAACTTCTCTTCTTCATAGCAGGTTTCTTACACAATTATAGAACAACTCACTGCTGTCCTTCTCATTAGATCCTCTCTATTTCCACCTTTCTCCTCAATCACACTTCCAAGATATTTCATGTTTTGTACTTTTGTCAGCTCTACTCCATCCAAACTTAAAGCGTTACTAGGCCTTATTCTCTTCCTTGTCACTACCATCACTTCACACTTTGCCATGCTAAATTTCATTCCACACTCTTTCACTTCCTCATTCAATTCTTGTAGCTGTTCCTGTAGTTCCTCTTCCTTCTCCCCCCATGCCAACAAACCTCATAGTTTTTATTCTTTCCTCCCCAAGTTTTCCTGCCACTTTGTTCATAGCCATTTCCATTTCCATAAAAAATAGTAATGGTGAAAGAGCACACCTATACTTTACTCTATTTTTTTATTTTTGGAACCACTTCGTCCTTCACCTGTCTGTCTTAACACAACTCCTGTCATCCTCATATATAATTTTCCCTCTCATTACAACTCCTCTCTCCACTTGGGCCGCCTCCATCGCTTTACAAACTTTATTTCTATCCACAGTATCATATGCCTTCTCCACATCCATAAATATCATTACCAAGTCTTTCCCATATTCATACCTTCTTTCCATAACTCTTTGTTGGCAAAGATTAAGTCTATTATAGACCTCTGTTCCTCTCTCCACCTTACTTTCATTTTATTTCTTATCCTTATTTCTTGTATCTTATCATATATTTTTGTGCAATGGCACATTATTATCCCCCTACCATTTGTACACCTCTTCCAGTCTTCCAGTACCTTGTTCACCTTCCAAACCACTCTCGGCACCCTATATAACCGTTGTATACCTACTTCACCTGGTTCTTTTCCTTGTTTCATCCTCTTTAATGCTTCCTACAGCTCTTTCCCTTTCCTCCTCATCTGCTATTTTTCCCACTCCTCTGTTTCACTCTTATTTCTTTCCTCTTCCAGGTTGAACATTTACTCAAAAATCTCATCTAAAGTTCCTTTTTTTCCTCTCCTGTCTTAAACATTCTTCCTTCTTCATCTATCATTCTAACTTCTTGTCTTTTCTCTCTCCTATTTCTTACTTGATTACTTGGCTATATAACACATTATTTTCGTTTACATCCCGTTCTGGCATTTCTATCCATTTTTCCATCCAGTCCTTGCTGGCTTCCCGTACAACTTGCTTCCCTCTTTTCTTCTTCTTCTTCTTCTTATTATTATTATCATCATCACCGCGTCTTACTACCCGTTTGGGTTATACGCACTTACGCTAAATGTGCAATGGTAGGGTGATTGTGAGATGAAATGGAGGACCTACAGTTTAACGTGGAATCCGAACCACGGTGGAGGAGGGCCTGGCATTCCACACATTCACAAGTTGTGATTAATACACGTCTTGTCAGAGGTGAAGGAAGGGTTTGGCAATCAGATAAATCTGTGCCGGGACCTGGGATTGAACCCCGGACCCCCAGCACAGAAGTCTGACACCTTACCCCTAGACCGCCAGGTCACCATCTCTTTTCTTCTTTTCCCTATATTCTTCCTCTCTTTCCTCATTCCTATTCCTAAAACTTCTTCTGAATGTTTTATTCTTCTCCTCTGCATCCCTCATCTTGTCATTCCACCAGGCTGTCTCCTGCAACTTCCTCTTATTACTTGTCCTCCCACATACCTCCTCAGACTGTTCTTAAACCTTTCCCATTCAACCTCTACACTTTGCATCTCATCCTTGGGGATTATTAAGCTTCTTGCCTTTCTTAGGTACAGCTCTCTCTCTCTCTCGCTCTCTCTCGCTCTCTCTCTCTCTCTCACTCTCTCTCTCTCTCTCCTCTCCCCCCCTGCTTCATTTTTTACCCTCCACAGTCTACACCTTTATTCTTCTTTCTTGTCTTACTACCTTTCTCCTTCATTCTCATCCCTTTATTTCTGCCAGCAAATTTTATAATAATGGAAAATGATCAAAAATAAAGAAAAGGAAAAAAAAAACTCATTATCATCAACTGTTTCCAGCCTGTGTTTAGTAAAATGCCTCTATCCTTCTACCCTTATTCATCCTTTAATTTATTCCATTCTTATCCTCTCATTTGAACACTTTCTGTTATCTGCTCCTTGAATGTAAGAGAGACTAGGAAAGTGGAGGCCATGGAAATGAAGTTAACCAGAAAAGAGTGGTAGTACTGGGAGTGCATGTGATAGTAGAGGATGTCAAAGAAAATGTTGGTTATGAAGTATGTAGGAAAAATACCGCAAGGGAGGCCAAGAAAAATAAACTAATAAGTGTAAAATTAATGAAGAAAGCCCACCTAAGGAAAGAGTAAAAGTGGGAAGAATCCAATGCACAAAGTGGACATCTTCTTTCTTTATTCTGTCTTCTATAGTATAAACAGTCAAACTCATTTAACACTTTGCCTGCTGAAACTTTATATACTATTCTGATCAATCTGGCCCTTTTTCATAAAAACATGCACATTTTCTAAATCTTACCGATACCGATTCTATTAGTATAAAATTGGTACTTGACTGAAATTTTTCTCTGGAATTTCTTCTTTAATGTGTTGTATTAATCAAATTACTTTTATTCGTATAAAAATTTACTAGATTTATTCAAAGACACTTTGGTTTTTTAAGTTTCTCACAAACAAAAGTTTTTTGTTTACTTTGACATTTGAAGCGATCATTGTAAAAAGGGGATATGTGTCACTTATGTCGAAAATTAGTTTTCATGTTTGTTCAGTGTTAAAACGGACATGTTCCAATGGACGTACCTTGTGCCATTGGATCTTGAACTTCTGATTCATTTTTAAAAGAGAATATGTTACTCACATGTCCTGTCACTGAGCAGTTGGCCACACTGTGCTAGGAGGTTTTTTTTTTTTCAATTATTTACCTTATTATTTCTTTGGTGGCACTGTGTTTTGTTTATTTATTTGTGAATATTGCTTTCTCTGAGATCTTTGAAGATAATTTTATCAATAGTGTTTTAGAAAGCTAAAAACTGTGATAGTTTGGTTAAATTTATTGATTGTTATGGTTAAGCCTGCAATCATAAAGAAGGTCAAATAGTGAAAGTGAACTAAACTTTCCTCCACAACTGAAAGGAGTTATAAATTCAAACAAGTACAAGAAAAATATCATTAAGAATAGCAGAGCGAAAGGCAAGGAATATGTTTCACACTTGGGTAAAACAAACAGGGAAGGTTGTAAATGCAATTTAGGTTATTTTAAGCAGTTTGATGGTTTCAAACAAGGCATCATACTATCTTTATTTCTGTCACTGAATATTAAAAATAATCAAGTTACTTATCTGCATAGTCTTATTCAACAAAGATCTGTAAAACGGCGCCATAAATCTACAGTTGCTACCAAAAACCAGCCGATATTAGCATCTGATGAGGAAGCTGAAGACAAAGCCCCTTCTCAGCCTAAGGAGCTCCGGAAATCCTGTTTCTTTGATTACCACGTAAAATGTGAAGGAAAATCTTTTCCCGTCTGCAAGAAATCTTTTATTGCCCTACATGGTTTTACAAAGAAAAGAGTCAATATAATCTGCAAATTGCTCAATCCCCTCAAGACATGTGTGGAAAGATGACAAGCAACATCAAACTAGAGGAAGTGTGTTTTGCTATCTTCGACCACATCAAGAAGTTTGATATCAAAACCACACACTATGGTGTGGTAAAGCAGTATCTTGATGCTCACTTAAATGTTAAAATAATGCATCAGATGTTCATCAGTGAAAAAAACCCAGACTTAAAAGAACAAGTTACTTATAACTACTATATACACTTTTTCAACCATAACTTTGGGTATTCATTTGGGCGTCCTTAGGTGGACATCTGTTCAACATGTGAAAGTCTTTCGGTGACGCTGAAGGATCCCTTTTTGAGTGATAACAGTAAGAGGGAATGTGTGGCTGAGAAAATTGTTCACAAGCGTAGAGCTAAAAAGTTTTATTCCACCATGAAAGAGGCCCAAGAAAGCACTGACAACAACACTGCAGTCATAAGTTTTGATTACATGCAAATACTACCCCTTCCAGCAATCTCTGTGCAAGAATTTTTTTATTTGCGGCAACTTTGGTGCTTTTTATTTGGTGTGCATGACTTGAAAATAAACAAAGCCAAACTATACTGCTACCATGAAGGGCAAGGAAACAAGACTCCAGATGAAGTATGCTCTTTTCTGTTGGATTACTTTAACACTGAAATACCTCCTACAGTGCAGAATCTGATTTTGTTTAGTGACTTGTTGTATTGGCCAGAACAAAAACCATACCTTGGTTCGATTCTTATTGGAGCTTTCCGACAGCGGTATGTTCAAGAGCATAAAGCACTTCTTTCCTGTATGAGGCCATTCATTTCTCTCATGTGATAGGGACTTTGGCTGCATCAAGAGAATGATCCACAAAAGTGATAGAATATATACTATTGAACAGTATATTGACCTTGCTATGCACATAAACGAACATCATCTAACACACTTTCTTTCGTGGCCAGCCTGTATATGACTGTAATTGCTTCACAAATGAAATGAGGTCGACACAGAATGAATGGTTATTTGTCCAATCTATAGTTTTGTAGTGATTGTATAGTGGCTGCGTTGTTGGTTAAAATAATAAAAATTAATTTATTTAAATTACTAATTATTATATTGGTTGGCTTCTAGTATTTCACTTGATACACGTCATGCGTCTTGGTTAGTGTGAGAGTGGCCGTCAACAGATTTAAGATAAATTCACAATATCAATTGCTTTAGCTGTGATGTAATGTAATTACTATTAATTATCACGCCTGTTTTTTCTATTTTAATAATTCGACCTGAGCGACTAACGCGAGGTTTTGATCAAAGATTCACAAAACTTGACTCCCAAGGGTGGACCCGGGAGCGTCCTTGGCACAAGCTCGGCGAAACCAGAGTAACAAGTCTCCTAATAGAATCAACTGATATTCTTTTTAAATATCAGGAAAACACTCCCATTTATCCTCGTGACCCAGCATGGATGAAGTATCCTAACTGTCTGCAAGGGAAGAAAATCCTCCCCCTCTAACAACTTTTCGGAAGCTATTGTTGAACTGACGGCGACTCTCACAATATTCATTAATACCTGGCTAGTAGGTTATTAACTCTGCAATCCCCGTTACCTTCTACAAGGTTGCTAAAAACATCACATTTTCTACCGTGTTATTAAAGAATTGCAGCAACCTCATCCTCATATCAAGCAGAAGTGGACGCTTTTCTGTTAAAAAAATGCAGGTTGAAGACATTATGTCATTTAAAAATTATTGGCCCAAGAAGACAAGCATGAGTGAGGAAGCCATCACTCAACCTGGCTCTACCAGATCCAAGAGGTCTAGTTACCGGCACTTTGAATATAGGAGCAGCCTTCCAGGAAATGTGGTCATTGGACATTTTGTGAATGGTATTGAGTTTCGTACCTTCCGTTTGTCAGCAGACAACAGAGCTGTGTCTTCATTGCCATCCATCAGATCATACCCAGCTAGACGAGTCCTCATCAACGCCAAGAAGCTGAAAGATCTGGCAACCCTTTCGAACTACCTCATTGGCTACGACTTTTACACCATGTTGCAGAGACGGAAGCAAGAACGAGAGTACAAGTGCAGAACAAGGACAGTGATGATGGGATGAATGATCACTGATATAATATTATAATGTTGTATTTCGTGTAATCTATACATTTTTACTTTTTTAAATTAACAATTTTTTTTTTAACATTAGACATTTGATTAAAGAAATTTTCCTGAAATATTTAATTTAGAAAAAGTATTTGCGATATTTTGTCTTAGTGATAGCCCAAAAAATTAATTAGCTGTTAAAACGAGATATGTGCAAAATTTGAAATGGTTGCCATAGCTACAAAAAAACATTCCTTGCTCAATATGATAAACATTAAAATAGCAGAATGAAAAAGATCAATAAGCGTGAAGGAGCAAAAAAAAAGTTCTTCCAATTTGCACATTTTTTGTGTTTTTATCATAATATTGATTTTGTAAACATATTCCCTTTTTAAAATGACTGCTTCATTTAGAAAAATAGCCAAACTAATAGGTCTAGTGGGTTTATAAAATCTCTACCTTATATGACATTCATAAAAATGGATAATATGAATGAAACAAACAAAAAATAACAATAATAATTTGTTATTTAAGTTGTGACAAAATAAAATTTACTCTTGAACAAACCTGATTCATTTTCCGATGCTAAATTGGGATCCAATCCCTATTCATGAAAACTTTCATCACTTTCATCTAAATAATCTCGTATCTTTTCAGAAGTTAAAATTTAGTCACTTTACTAATAAAATAAACATTCAATAGAGTTTAAAAATATAATGCTGCAAACACAATTTCACTCACAAAGTAAACATAACAAACCTCTAAACCATAGATTCTAAACTTGACTGACAACATCCCTAATATTATAGAACAAAGAGATTGTATTTTTAAAAAGCAGTGCGATCTTTTGGCAGAAGGATACACAAATAATTAAATAAACTGTCCCTAATAATGCACTTTAGTAATATTACGACAGATATAATTAAGAACCATGGAAAAGTAGCTGTAGTAATATTACATCGCCCACAGAAATTCCAAATCTCCTAACGTCGTAATATTACGACGTTAGCAGGCAAAGTGTTAAAACACAAATTTAGTAATATTTCAGCATACTTGCCTTTATCAAACAAAAGACAAAAGGAGATACACTTCACACAAACTCTAAATTACTGCACCACCACCACCACCACCACCACCACACTTTGACCACTTCCCAACTCATCACACAATTCCTACACATGCAACACAACACACATCACAAGCTCCTGATGCACAGACATGGATGCATCTAATTTCACCAGAGATGCTTGGCCCTAGCCGAATCCAACCTTCATTTTTCATACCATTATCTTTACCACTTTTGTCACGTCTGACTCTTCTTCATGTGACTAGTGGTGGATTGTAGACTGGGTTAATTGTTGACACGCTGAAGCAAAAAAGTGAATGGCCTGCAGGATTTTGATCTTAAATTGAACCCCTATCCATGCGTCCATCAAATATACATCCCGCTGCAATATCTGCTTCCTCACTTGCTTGAAACCCTTGATATATACCAAAATCAAGAGGCTTTACAACACTAGTGCATTTTGGGGATAAATAAACTACCTTTCTATTTCTCAAAAAGGATGGGTTTGGAGAATGAGCCACACAATTGTGCTGTTACTACTTATGCATACAAACGTGTGTGGTGTTGCTCCTTAAAAACTATCAATCCTGAATTAACTTTCTTACAATCGAAAAATGTTGACCAATAGATGCAGGAAAATGATAAAGGGTTTTTTATTTTCATAGTTTAAATAATATTCATTCAGGAACCATATAAATTGAACAATGGATCTGGAAAAACGATAGATCTGGGAACGATAGATGAAGGTTGCACGGTATATACTCTTCACATAAACAAAATAGCTTTATTAATTATTGATGACATTGGATACACAACATTTAGTTGATCTTGCAGTTTGTGAGTGTTGTCAGAAATTTAAGGCTTACACAAAAAACAAATTTACTGTTGTAAATACTCAAATTCTCTCTGTGTATAATTATTAATTAGGTTGAGGTGTTAACTTTAGCTTGCTTTGTATATTCATTAACTTTATTTTTCTCTGACTTTTGTTTTCGTCTTCAATATTTATGAAGTTTTTTCAATAAAAATATTAAAGGCTTAAATATACACTAATGTTTATTTTTGTAATTTTGTGCTATGTAAATAACAAATTTATATTCATAAGACAAAAATCTGCAGTAAATGAATTGCATGTTGTTAACTTGTCTTATCATCTTAAACCTAGTCCACGCTGCCATAACATTGGCCCACAAACCTGTGGGCAAGTGTAAGGAAATTGAGAAACTGTTTAAATACTGTTTAGAATTGTTTTGGAATCCGCCAGCATCCAAAATAAGTGTTCGCGGGCAAATGTCTGCCTGGATTTGTATTTTGTCGAGGATGGAAAAAAACACATACATTTGCTCAAATACATGCCAGTGTTGCGGGCATAAGGATATTCATTGACAAAGAATCCTGCCATCCTTATCTAATCAGTTTTGTTAGAGAGGGATGAGTGACTTACTACCATATTTTAAAATTATGACCACTGAAATAAACAAAAGATAAAATTAATAAATCTTTTATCAATGAATAAATTTAAATTTATTGTCCTTTTTATTTACGTTTTTAAATGAAGGCTCTACAATAATGTATTTTATTTATTTTCATGCGCACTACTTATACAATAACATTTTTCATTTATTTGTACTCAAACTTTTTTTAGGTATTAAGTATTTTTTAATATATATTAAATAAAGAGACTTGAGCATGATATAATACTTCCTTAAACAGAGAGGATAAAGTTGTCAAAAATTGTAAACAAATCTAAAAATTTAACAAATTGGTATTACATTTTATCTTCCCTACAAAAATGTTGTATAGCATAAAAATAATAAAGTATTTGTGAATATGTTAGTGATTTTTACTTTTATTAAAGGATGAGACTTTAAATCCTTGAATCCTTAAGTATATTCGAAACTCATATTCTTCAATATATATAATTTTCCCCTTATCAAGTGAAATTTTTTTATAGCTCTAATACTGCTTAATGTTGGTTCTCAACCATTTATAATTTTAGAATAAACTTAACAACCAGGCTCCAGAACAGTACTTTAACACTTATCTGAATATATAAAATTATAGAATATTAGGAAATAGAAATATTGAAGTGTGTGTAAATATGTGTCAGTGTTTTTACTTTTATTTGTGCTCTACCATTTTCCTAATATTCTATCATTTTATTTATCACTAAATGTTTTTGCTCAATGCACTTTTTTCATATATAATTATCTGAATATATGAATTTTATAACGAATAGATTATAAGAAAGAATGTTAACATTTAGTTACTATTTTTATTTTATATTATTATATTATATTTATATTTCCTCTTTGGGTTTACCCTTTCATACTGATAAATTACTGGCTAGGGACAGGATGTTGGACCTGTCCTAGTCTTAAGATAAATTATAAGGCATGTTATGAAGCTACGACAGGCCTAGCCAGCCTGTAGTGGAAAAATATATGACTTTAATAAAAAACTTACCCAGGCCATAGGCTGGAAACCGTAATAGATGTAGAAAAAAATACATTTCCTCTTATGTTCACAATTTTTCACAAGATTCAAAGGTAAATTGGAGATTCTAAAAAAACTTATAACTGTTTAATGGTGTGATTTGATCTTAACATTGTCTAATTAATGTCTGATTATGATCTTATTGAATATTCAAAGAGTTATTTCAAAATAGTCAATTTGATCATAGATTGCTTTAAAGTTTGTGTCATCTCTGATTTTGAATATCTCAACTTTATCTGTTTCAAAATAACCAAAACTAATTGTCATTCAGGTACCCGTCGAACCCCGGCATGCAACAAAACCCCGGTCTCCGTCAGCCTTCCCCTCAACTGCTCCAACAACAACCCCCACAGCAGGTGGTACAGATGGCCCAACAGCAAGGGATGGGTCCCATGCGGCCCCAACCAGGTGGGGGCCTGGGGGCCCAGGGCAACATGCAAAAACATGCCTTGCAGCAGCTTCTACAAACACTTAAGTCGCCCAACACACCTGAACAACAACAACAAATACTTCAGATACTAAAGAGCAACCCTCAGCTAATGGCTGCTTTCATCAAGCAGAGGCAGGTGTACCAACACCAACAACAGGCAGCAGCTGCCCAACAGGGACCAGGGCCTGGGCCAGGTCCTGGGCCTGCTCCCAGCCCACATCAGATGATGGGTCACCAGCCTCCTCGCATGCAACCCATGCTGGGACAACAACAGCAGCCCATGATTCAACAACAGCATTGGTACAAGCAGCAATTGATTGCAGTCCAACAACAAAGGCAACAACAACAGCAGCAACAACAGCAGCAGCAACACTTCCAACAACCCCCTGCTCCGCCTTACACACAACAGAGACTGCCTGGTGTGAGGCAGCAACAGCACATGGTAGGTTGGGAGCAGCCTCAGTATGTCCAACAGCCTGGTCTCAAACCCACACCCCCTCCAGTCCCCTCTCCACAGGGTGTCATGATGGGCCCTCCAGGAGGCATTTCAGTCCAGCAGCAGCAACAAATGATGCAGGCAGTGAGATCCCCGCCTCCGATTCGTTCGCCACAGCCCAATCCTTCTCCACGACCTGTACCCTCCCCACGTAATCAGCCCGTCCCATCCCCTCGTGGTCCAGTCCCTTCACCCCACCATCATCCTTCCCCCCACCACCAGACTGAATTGCCGACCAATGAGATGATGCTAGTGCACCCCAACCCTACTGCCTCTGGTCAAGGACCTTCTGACCCTGGTGACATCCCTGTCTTGACGCCTCAAGACAAGCTCTCAAAGTTTGTTGACCAGTTGTAGTAGTGGTCGTGCGCAGACCTTCCTGTACGGTACTTAAACTTTCTTAACAAAGATTTCTTTTGTGTACAAGTGGCAGTGTCTAATGTTTGTTGCGCAAACAAACTTGTTGTTAAAATATAGTATTATGATCACATGCAATGGAGGAAGGAAGCAGTGTACAAATTTAACATTAAGTCAAAGAAAAGAAACATTTTCTTTCCTCCCCAAAAAGCCGTGCTAATGTGAAATAATTTGATGTTGACAATGGTCCTCTCATGTCTAATGTGTAGTTTGTTTATATATACAAATCATTTGTGATTTGACTCTAATGGGAAGAAAGATTAGTGTATAAACATATTATACAACAAGCCTGCATATAATATTTTGTGCGAATAAAAGAAATACACTGCCGAATTCTTTTCTCTACGTTTCGGACATCATTTTGTGTTTGGTGCCGCTATTGTGTACATAGTATTTTTGACCATGCCAGTACTGTAAGGTAAGCCATTATTTCTTATAGAGGTGAGTAATGTCAGACAACTTAAAAACTATTTAAAGTTTATACACCAGAACAATTTGAGTATTTGGCTTAGCAAGGCTGTGTTTTTGTGCAGACTTAATTGGCCATTTTGAATACCGTGTAAGAATAATATACCTTGTGTGTGAACTAAAAGTGTGAATTCATCGCAGTATTTCATCAAGTAAACAAATTGTATTTATTTTCAACTTAAAAGGCATATTTAAACAACTTTACTCTGAGAAAAAAAAAACTTTAAATTAGACCGAATAATGCAAATTTGACAGCATTGTTGCCATCACACCCTACCCCATTGTGAAAGTAGTTCTTCAAAACATGGTATTTAATTTATTTTTAATTTAATATACAATTTTATTTTATTTTTTCTATTATACTTATCTCTCTTGTTTGAACCTTATTGTATCACAAACAAAATTACATTTCCATAAAAGTAGGATGTAAGCAGAACTTCAAGAAGTTTAAAATTGTAATGTAGATCTTAGAGTTTGGTCCTTTCACTCGCCTTTTCCCCTAAGATATTATTGTTAATATTATTTTTTAACTATGGTCACCCACCCTACTCATTGTGAATAATTTTGACTTACCTTGAAGGTAGCTTCACATCATATTTTTTATCCCAGACATTGTTATAATTTAATTATATCTTTATGAAGTTGTGCATATTTTATTCCCATGATTACTTCATGTTCTGTCCTAAAAATCCTGTATTTCTTTTATATTATTTTTCCCCACAAGAAGAAAGCCTGGTAAAATGGTGGTTATACTGTATATTTTGTATATGATAATATGGGTAAGACTTTGCTCAAGTGAAAATTCAAACTTACTCAGCATTAGCAAAGATCTCCTGAAGTTCGACATTCTAATAAAATGTTTTTCCTCATATTTGTAACAATTTTGCTTTCAATTATGTTCTGTGTAAAAAAATGTTAGTTATAAAATGAATATATAAATTTATTCATTATTGTTAGAACTGATGTATTTTATTTTTTGTTCTTTTTTTTCACTTATATCTTTTCTTAACGATATAGATTTTTAAGAAACAAGATCTCAAATACTTTTTGTTTACTGTGTACATGATTTAAATATCGATATGAAAACAAACATGTTTTAGATTGTCCATTGTATATTTTTCATGAGGTTGTTTTTAGTAATACTGTGAACATAGAGAAGAATCGAGCACATGCTTGTATATAAGAATGTCACATATGACATCAAATTAATTGATATCAATGAATTGGGCAATATTCTTTAAAATGAGTATGCAGAAAAGTTGAGAATGTATGGTTCCCAAGAATACTAGAATAATAACCATAAATACGAAAGATCATGTGAGAGAAAGTGTTTATGGCAGATTTTACATTGTATATTTTATTTTAATATCCACCCATACATTGTACATTTATTAGAATTTATAAGTTATTTTTATTTAGGTTTAATATGCCTAATTATGTGAACATAAACTAATGGAATGTCATTCATTTTTAGCTAAATTATTTATTTGCCCCTGTTATGTAATTTATGTTTTGTAAATAATATTTGACCTTTTTTGACTTCCGGGCCAATTATGAATAAATGATGCCTGCTTCAAGTATATTGCAAAATTAATTTGAGTAGACTTGGGCCGACAACCAGACTATTTGTATAATTTCATGGTCAATAAAACCAAGAATATACGATAACACTTTTTCACTATTAATACACATTAACACAATCTTTTACAAACAAATGTGTGTGGTTTTTTTTTTTTTACTTATAATAAAATATATAAAAAAATGCCACCAATTAAGATAAAGTAGCAAATAACTTTCCTCTCCTGCTTGCATTGAAATCAGTATTTTGATACTTAATAAAGATCTATTTAATGTGGACTTTGAAGCCTATTAAAGTGAATGAATACAATATGGCATTTATAATAGAAAGAACCAATATTATCACACTTTACATTGCTGCCACTGTACAAATGATTGTGTTTTTTATCCTGTGGTTGCAATGTAAAGTGTGGACTGTGTTTTTCTTTTTACTGTAACAAACCATATTGTGTTTGTCCCCTTTTATATGTTTTATATCCACCTTTCCTATACCTGCTTACAAATATAACAAAATACCTCTACAAGCAAAAAGAAAGGTTCTCATTTAATGAGATATAAGTCTATAAAGTACTGTGTTAAAGTAGGGTTATTGGGATTCTTAGTAGTTACATACAGAGCAAGACAATATTCATCGGGGGGGGGGGTAATCTGAAGTAATTGAATCATAAGTTGCGATATTAACTTGATTTATCAGAATAAAGCTAGATATTATAAACAATTGTTCAATAAAATATTTTCCAAGTGATTTTAGTGCATAAAGCTATATAAAAAAACAAAATATAATTTTTTTTCCCCCAGCATAAAACATAGAAAAAAATATTAGAACTTTTATTCAGCCTTGTATTTCATATATTCGATCTCAAGTTCTCTTTGCATTGAAAAAATTGACTTCGCACACTCCTATATGAAATTAAAGAATATGTTCGAGCTACCCTTTAGATTGCTTGCCAAGAGTAATGTTTATTTATTAATTATCTTTTTCACAAATTCATGTGTAAATTGACTCAAAACTTTGTGGTTACTAATCCCTTCTAATGGTGAAAGGCTGACTCTTAAATTATCATTTACGATCAGTTAAAATGTATACAAATGAGGTGGCCCAATGGCTAAATAATTTTATAGTAAAGGAAATTGATAAAACTAAAGAAAAAGGAAAAATAAACTGCTAAGAGTAAATTTGATGAAGAAAGCCAACCTAGGGAAAGAGGAAAAATTTGGGAAGAATCCAATGCACAAAAGGCGAAATATTATTCTATTTGTTTGACACAAATGTGTGTGTGACTACTTCTATTATAGAAAGAAGAAAAGAAGATGTCACCTTTGTGCATTGGATTCTTCACACATTTTTCCTCTTTCCCTCTTTTTACTCTAAGTAGTTTATTTTATTTTTTTTATTTAGTTTTATCAATTTCCTTTACTATAAAATTACGATCAGGTAAGAAATATCAAGTTAATGTTTTGTTTAGAGATATTCATTGGGTGCAGTTCCTCAACAGTTAACCTTATCATATTTGGTTTGGTGGCAGTCAACCCCCATAAGATTACTGTACTGACCTGAATTTAAGAGGATAGTTTTTATTAAAAATCAAAAGCAAAAAAATAAGGGGGGGTCTTATATTTGCAGCCTAGCATCTTATGTTAATAATTTAATCTTCTAATCACAACTTGTTAATGTGAGGAATGCCAGGCCTCCATCGTGGTTCGGATTCCACGTTAAACTGTAGGTCCTCCATTTCATCTCGCAACCACCCTGCACATCAGCGTTAGTGCGTATAACCCGAACGGGTAGTAAGACTAATAATAATAATAATAATAATAATTTCATCTTACTTTTTGTGTAAAGCCGTTTGTATTGTATATTTCTAACTAAAGTTGATAAATCCAGCACAAAACATGTTTTCACACAAGTTAGTAAAATAATTTTTTATAGTTTCCAAGTTATTTCACATGTAAATTATCGTCACGGCATAGCTTCTTGTGTTATTAATTTCAAACTTAATTTTGTGAAAAGCTGCATCTATTACATAATATTTATTAAAGTTAGTAAATCATGCATGACAACATGTTTCCACACGAATACTAACTCGAAAATTTTATTTTATTGTGGTATTTCACGCGTAAAAACGTAAACTAAACATAAATATTACTTCAAAGTTATTTTTCATTTTTATCATAGAAGTACAGCAGTGGTGTGATATTCTGAAATTACGTTTGAACGCCGGCTCCCTCGTCACGGGGTATCTAATCGGTTCTCATGTAGTAGTTTAGTATTTGAATATCTTAATAAATATATCTTATTGGACTAGCTTGCGAGTCTCACTCCCCACGAACCATCCATTTCAACCCCTACCGCTCGGGGTCCATCCTAACCATGTAAGTCCCTACGGTGCCACGGTAGTGCTGTAGTAGGGTTGGCTACCAGGTACCCAGACAACATTAGTAACCTTACCCAGCTTTGCCAGAATTAGGACAGGACGTTACAAAGTGGTATTAAAGTGGGATGTTACAAAGTGATGTGAAAGTGGGTTCTTACAATACTTTAGAAAAAATTAATAATTAATACTAGGCCTAACATCAACATATCAAGGTCAACAATAAATAAAAACACAAGTCATATATATATTTCTTGTATATACCTAAATTTTGACTGTCAGAAGTGACAGCTGCTAAACACGTGTTTTTGCAGATCATATGGTTCGGCGTAATTTGGTCTGGTAACTTTTCAAACCTGTCAGCTGTCAGTCAGCACCAAAGAAGCCATGGGGCTACTGTAGACAGTAGTCACTATACCAGCCCCTTTCAACTCTTCTTACTTTCCTTCCCCCCTCTCCTTTTCAGAGTGTCCCTGCATTCCACAGTTATTCCAGGCTGCCACCACCACTAATCCATTTACCTTCGCTGCTTACTATTAAAAAAAAAAAAAAAGACAAGCAATTGCCGATATACTCTCCAAGGAGTGGTGCTGAGTTTAGAGCCGCAACCCAGGTCTCTGTATTTTATTGGAATTTCGTCCAATGAACAAGGGCTCAAATCCTAACAAAGTATAATTTTTTTAGCTACCATAGGAAATCAATATTTACAAAAATTTGAGACATTTTTATTTAGTTTATCTATTACTGTAGAATGATGTATAAAAATATATTTCCTTCTCTATATTTAAAAAATATAGGCCTTTTTTTTCAGTGACATAATTTTGATGGTCACTACTTAAAATAATAATTTAAACACATGGTATAAGGATGGAAGAATTAAAATAAGAGCATCACCATTTGTTTGTACAGAAGACAGAAAAAACAAAGTGAAAACCACACTTTTTATGGCTAACAGGCTGTTAAAAATTTGGAACTATCTTTAAAAATAATTGAGTCAGAAAAAAGTGGCTTAAGTTAGCGAAAAATTACAAATTTTTTTATTTTATTTCAATGAAATAGAATTTACAAACTATACGTCTACTTCACTTTACAAACACTGTTAACTTTTTCCGAACACAGTACTAACAAGAGCATGATATTCTTAAATATAAATAAAAATACGAATTAAATAAAAGTTTGTAAAACCTGTTTCCATTTAAAAATTATTAATTAACTTATTATTATTATCTTATTATAAACTAACTCCAACTAAGCTTTTTATTATTGTTACATTCAGCACACAGGCTATTAACGGCTTAATCTGATTGAGTAGAGTAAGTGGAACTCTCCAAATTGTGTTGGATGTATAGACTGAAAACACATACGCATAAACAACCCAAAGCACTCAGGCAGCATGTATTGCAATTATAAACCTTATTTTTTAATCGTTTTACAAGCGGTTGCAGGGCCAAATTACAAGTTTATTGCTATTGATGTAGGAGCGTATGACAAAGAAAGTGATTTTTTTTTTTTTTTTTTCTTTCTAATCTTTCCAAAAAGCCTGAAACAGGAGCATTGGGTGTTGGAAGACAAAACTCACTACCAGGAACAAATATTTCAGTACCTCATGTTATTTTGGGAGATGAGGCATATCCACTGAAATCTTACTTAATGAGACCTTTCCCAGTATCAACACTTGGACCAACAGAAACAATTTTCTTGAGCACAAGTTGTTGAATGTTCGTTTGGTGTTATTAATAGCAAATGGAGACTAATACAAAAAGTAATTGAAGTAAAGCCTGACTGTGCCGATAAAATTGTTAAATGTATATGCTTGTTGCATAACATTATAATTGATTTAAAAAAAGGTGAAGAGCAACTAGTCTCATCTACTTTCCAACAAACACATTCGGAAAACATTAGATTTGGTACACTAGGTGAAAATAGAGCTACTGGTTCTGCATATGTTATCAGAGATAAATTCAAAACGTATTTTTGTTCACGAGAATTGTACAATTGAAAAAACTTTTTTTTATACAATATATTAACCCTGGAATACTACTCCGGGTGAATATTTACCAGTAAGTTATAAGTTTTGATACCAGAGTTTTGCCTACTCAGGAGGGATAATATTGCGTGTGTTATCTAATTAGTCTGTGCCTGTTACTGGCCTAGTGTGTTTATCTGCCAGTGAAGTTTAAATAATCTTGAACTCCAATCACCGGGTGAAACCTTGTTGTAGAATTATAGGCTGTTAAATTTTTACTGTGTTTGCATATTTATTAACCGCGAAGATAAAAAAAAAACTTGTGAGTGAAAACACAATTTTATTTTTATATTTTACTTGTTAGTCATCTCATTTGAATATAATTATTATTTTAATAATTTTGTTGGTGAATTTAAATACTTCTTTGTGTAAAATAAGTTTAAATTAATAGTCACAACATACTTTTTTTATATATATATATACTTAATACCCTTTTTTAATTCTTTTAAAAAATGTATAAGTTATCGTTTAATAGAGTTAAAATAAATCCATTTAGAATTTTCAAACTCAATTTGATGTAGTAGTGATGTGACTATAAATTGTTGTAATAGGCTACTCCATGTTTAGATAAATAATTGCTAATGATATGAATCTTCCTCTATATACTTAATTACTTAATTGTTTGTGAATTACCATCAGCGTTCATTTCCTCAGCAACTTCTTTCCATAACTTTCGTTGAACTTCTCTCATGTAATAGTTTTTATCACTCATATCCCAAAGAGACTTTCGTTCACTTATCAAAATTAGAAGTTTCTCAACATCCATTTTGGAGTACGTCTTGAACTCTACACTACACTACACAATACAGTTTGTCAGAATAACTGTGAAGAATCCCATCGAGATGGGATCGTTCACACTTCGGATGTTTTCACCCGAAGACGCACGAATTACTTCGGGTGCAGTGGGCGACCTTCAATACCTTTCAATGATATCGGATCATTTGTAAGTATTCGTCCGACTTGTTACGAACATAGTTCTGATGAAAATGCAGCCAGTGGACGACTGGATTTATTTGAATGATACACTTTGTGTAGTAGGTACCGGTAGTCTTATGTTCAAACTATTATTCAGGTTATAGGCTTGTAGGCAGTATGACTGTATTACAATATATTTAAAGTTGCCTCTTAGCTTGTATATTATTTTCAGGAGCCATATTATATTAAAGTTTGATAACTATAATGAAATAAGGCACAGTAGCTAAAAAATTAAATTACATTACATTATAATGACAAACTCTGGTCTTAACCACTTCAAACAATCATTTAGTTTATAGGCTTGTATGAAGTATTATTATTATTATTTAGCACCGCGTCTTACTACCCATTCGGGTTATACGCTTAAGTACTAGTTACGCCAATGGATTAGGAATTGGGAAGGTTGCATTGAGAGGAAGTGAACCCGCATTTGCGTGGAGGGAGAGTGGAAAACCATTTAGGATAATCCGCCCCCAGTTCACCTGACCGAGATTCGAACCTCGATCTCCTCGTCCTAGGCAGTCGAGCTCAACACGACTAGCGCGTTAGCCAACTATGCCACCGAGGCGGGTTTGTATGAAGTATATTAGCCTACATCAACTTATTTAAACAAGCTACGAATGTCAAGCCTAGTTATGCTCTTCAAACCTTTACTACACATTTAATTAATTTAACTAATAATACATTGATATATCTCATATTTTAATACAGATTAATGATGGATGTCAAAATGCCACATTGCCTTGTATGTGTGTAAGAGAAAAAGAGATACCCGAAATATACCTTCTCTCCTATATAATCGTGTGCAAATGACAACTCAAAAATTTCAGCCACAGACGTCTTTCCAGTTATATTATAGATATTACTGGCATAACATATAACTTATTAAAGTTAAATCAATTTTATAAATCCTACACTATTCACTACGAATCGTTTATAAACGTCATAATTGAAAATGTATTTCATCTTCTCGCGCACCATGTTCTATACAATATTGACTATTAGTTATGCGTTATTTGCGAATACAAACCCAGCCTAATGCACACGGCTATAACTAGATTATTTTTTCTCAAAATGTACCAAATTGTTTTTTGTTAGGTAAGGTTAGTTTTAAAATTATTTGAGTAGAAAATACTATACAAATTAGATGCCATTTATTATTATGTTAGATCAAATATCATCTTAGGAAATTTTTAATATTCCTTGGATTAAATAAATAAACTATTTAAATCTGTCCTGCGCCATCTTCCATTCAAAGATTAAACTATCAGAGAATTAATTATCTATCTATAAGATTCATGAAACTGGTTGCTTCTTTTGCTTAGTCATGAGGTGGTTACATCATACAGTCAAGTCGATTTCTTGTGCATGACAACTTAATATTTAAATTGTCAAAAATGGCGGATGAGAATGAGTCGTCAGAGAGTGGTGGTATACTTGCTAACTTATTTCTGGACATTATTAAAAGTCCTGTAAATATTTTACTAGTTGGTGTTATCACAATACTTGTGTATAAGATTCTAAAAAGCAGACAAAGGGTACCAGAACACGTCGAACCTGAACCAGAGCTACCCAAACTAAGGAAAGACTTCACAGTTGAAGAACTGAAGAAATACGATGGAACTGGATCGGATGGAAGAGTATTGGTAGCTGTGAATGGAAAAGTTTTTGATGTTACAAAAGGAAAGCGATTTTATGGTCCAGGTATGTATATCCTATTATCAACCAAGTATTCAGGCGTAGGTCTACATTAGATTTTTCTAAGCTTAAACATTGACAAGTCATTCGGGCTATTCACGCAGAGGCCGGGTTTTGGCTGTATCCTGATTCCCTACCTATGTGCTGTCACCTTGATATGTAGCCTTGCCATTTGCATCGGTAGGTAATCATGTGACCGAGTGCAGGTCCTTCAGAATCGTCACCAAGTATGCCGCTGCACTCCTAACACGTCCATAACTGTATCCGAATAGTCGTCTACTTCACCTACTTCACGCGCCGTCGACCCTTGACGTTCACTCGATAATTGCATTGACAATCGCGTGATCGAGTGAATAATCGTCCGAATAGTTACGAAGTGAGTCGACGCACCCCTCACAAGCCCTTGAGACCAAGGGTGACTGCAAGTTACCCTTGACACGCCGTCGATACGGAGTTTGACTGACAACTGTTTAATTTTTTGTCTGCTAGGGTAATGTGATTTAAGTATTTTAACTGTACCGGTACTGCTTTTGTTGTAGTGTTTTTGTATTATATTGAAAATGCCTAGTGGAAAGAAGTGGGAATGGATATCAAAACGTTGTATTTGCTTTCATTCCCTGCTGAGATGGCATTTAAAATAGTTTCTAAGATCGATGGTAGGAAGCAGCACTGCAGACTCAAGGGCGTGTAAAGGGTAGTTTGCCGTTCGAAAAGTCTGTTGCAGTCTTCGATCTCAAGTGCGTGTAAAGTGTAAATTTATCAAGTCTGCATCAAGTCAAGTGTACTTGACTATTCAGATACATCCCATGAGTCCAAGGACGGAAGCAATACCTTGTCGACACGTCCTTGTTGCAGTGTTTGACTGGCAACTGTTTTATTATTTTATTTTCATCTTCCAAGACCTCAAAGATCTAAGCAAGGTTTATACAACATATCTTTATTGAATCCACACACTTTTATTGGTATGGTAAAATTTTGACAGTGATAAACGTTGATTATATACAGCGCTATGAATTGTTTCCTTAAATACTTCACTCCTTGTGCAGAGGCTTGGCAACAACATTTATGCACAATTTTTCAAAACTGTAATTTTATATACGTTAACAGAAAGTATGTGTGGTAGACCTAGTGACAAGTGAAAATGTTTCATGAAAATCTGGGGTGATGGGTGTCATTAAAAATATAACTGGGTGATATGATATGGAATGACCCTGTTGTTAAATAGGAATAAAATAACCACAACCTAAAACAGTCATACATTCTGGTCAGTGTCCAGGCTCTTGGGCTGTGTTGTCACATTATAATTAAATTATAATTGACGGTGTGTACTAGATAACTAAACACACTCCTTAATGTAGCCCTATAAACACTATAAATCGAGCATTGTATGAAAATCCACACTTAGATACAATAGCCTTATTCCTTACATTATTTATGATAAGTTTTCAATAAACAAACATAAAAATTTTTCCACAAAACATGTGAATACACTTTCATATGCAAGTTAAAGACTTCCCATTTATCTATTATTAACAAAATCATTAGAGCCTTTTTTGAAAATTTCAAATTAAAATAAAAGAGCCTGAGTTATAAGTAAAGCAGGGGTCAAATAAAAATTTAAAAAAGGCCCTGAAAAGTTTGTACAAAATCCAGAAATCTGTATTGTTTGAAACATCAAGGACAGACAGGATTGAAATTCCCACCTTCTTTAGATTCCGATGCACATAAAACATTTCATAAGTTTTTATTTTTCAATTTTGGTTTCCGACTCTCCTCCCATGCAAGTGAGTATTAATTTCTCTCTATTTTAACCCCATTGTATAAATATTGGAATAGTACAAAAACATGGAAATTATAAAAGAAAACGTAGTTAAAGTTGACTTTTCATAAAACAACATCATTGACTTAGTTCTATTAATGTTAAAAAGTTAGCTTTATAATGGTTACAAATAATTAGCACAATCCAGCCCTTTTTCTATATTAATTAATAAATAGTTCAGTAACGACTTTGACACACTATGATCAGTGTAAATAAACTTAATATTTTTTTAATACTCAAAATTTTTAGACTTTTTAAAGATTTGAACACTTCAAGGTCAGTAAGAAAATGATAAAATATCAACAAGAGGAATCCTTGGTGTTATCTTATTGTAGCAAGTTTAATTGAAATAATCCAATTCGATCAAATTGTGTGTAAACACACAGCTGTGCGGACAGTCAAACGTTTCAGATTTTTTTTCTATGCCATGACTATTAAAAGTTTTTGGACTTTATAGTGATCATAAAAATGGTTTGTGTAGGATATATAGACTACTAAATTGATAAGTTTTGTTTAAATTTATCATTTTATACTTAAAAAGGCATTAAAAGTTTTTTCTTTCCTACAAAATATGTTTGACTAATTAAGTGCATTGTTCTCTCCTACCTCTATAAGGTATTAGAGGTGCACTAAGACCTCATATTTGTAAGTTTGTTTAGCTCAATTGTTATATTATTCTCTATATATGATTTGAGCACCGATACTATGCAAGAGAATGGTGGTGCTGTTCCTAAAAACACCAACGTTGGTTATTAAAAAATATTTACAATAAATTTTGGGCTTATTCATAAGCTTATACATAAAACTCATAAATAAATGGGCTTAGTTTGTTTAGTGATGAATAGTGTAGAATTTTTTTCACTTAAAAACCATGTATAAGTGTTATATTGGATGTTTCAGGGTCATTACATACCTAACATACTAATATTAAGGTAAAGTGGGGTGTTAATGAGACACCAACAAAGTGAGATATTTTATGACCCCAAGAAAATTCATTTCGTTTGAGAATACATTTGCTGTATTTCTAGTTTTAACAGTGTTACAGATGAAGTTTATGCACCAAAAGATTGCAAATTTTATGTAGAATTGGCTACTAAAAACTACAATCCCATTTAGTAATGTAACCAAAGATATTTTCGTTTGATTATTTGAGGGGAAACTGAGACTCCTTGGTGGGGTAAAAATAAGACAGATGAGTGGGAAATTTTTAGACAAACATGTTCATGTTGTACTACTGTTGATATATTGTTGTTGATTGTTTTGAAGCCATTTTGACTGAGTATTTGTTTGTTTTAAGTTTTGTTTTTCTAGTTTCATGTTTTAGTTAGAAAATAGGCCTAATTTTTATTTTAGTGTGATTTTAATCTGATTAAACATTATGTCACAATGCCTAGGATGTACAAAAAAAAAGAAGACCTATACAGAAGAAACCATTGCAAAAGCTTTACAACAAATAAGGGAGGGTAAAAAAAGCTAAAGAAGTGCTGCACAGGCCTATTGCATTGATAAATCATTGTTATCAAGACAAATTTTGGACAAAGGAATGGGGGAGAGTGGAAGGAAGACAGCTTTATCCCCTGCTCTAGAAAAAGAGCTGTCTACACATTAAAGACCCATGTCAAAATGGGGTTTTGCCCTCACAAAGAAGGGAATGTTGTTTGTGGTGGCACACTTTGTTTCCGAAAATGGTATATTGCTACCCCATTGAGTGGTTTCGAGGGTTTGGTCAGCGCAACAAGGTGAATCTCAAAAATCTTGAGAATTTAGAATACACCAGAAGGATCCTTTTATAATTTATTCCTTTTATGGACTTGTTGAAACAACATTGACTGAACATGGTTTAAAACAAAAGCCTCAATGTATCTGGAATCTCGATGAAACTAGGTTTTCCGCTGATCCTGCCAGAATCGAAGTATTGACTGGAAAAGAGCAGAGAGTTCATAGAACCATCCAAGGAAGTGGTAAAGAGAATACTAGAGTTTTGGCTTGCTGCTCTGCGGCTGGACGAGTTCTACCACCTCTAATTATTTTTTAATCTGCCCATCTTTGGTCATCATGGAAAGGGGAAAATGACATTCCAGGTACCTTCCATGCCAACAGTGACAAAGGCTACACGACTTCTGTTATATTTAATTTATACATGAAGAAATTTTCTAAAGTGATTTAAGAGAGACCCCTGCTATTATTTTATGATGGACATTTGTCTCATTACCATTAAATTTGCTAAATAAAACCAGATTACTATCCTCAAGGTGCCTCCGCATACCACCAACTTGCTTCAACCTTTGGACAAGTGTTGCTTTGGGCCCCTAAAGGCTCAATGGAACACAACACTTTTAAACTGGCAGCGAGAAAATCATCGGCGTTTGACAAAAAGTGAGTTTGTTGCTTAGTTTGGTATGAAGGTCCAAGTCCAAAAAATATAATGCCGGGATTCGAAAGTACAGGTATTTTCCCTACAAACAAGCAAAAGTATCCATTAGAACATAGGGTAAAATATGTTTTCCCTAAAAATGTGGACATTTTAGAAAATTAGATATGGCCTAATTAAAGTAAATCTAAGGTGGGAATCGAAGATTTTGCCATGGCCATAGTAAAAATGTCATAAACAATTATTTATTTGTTAAATATTTTGTATTATCATTTCAGTAGAATCCATTGCTCTTAAACAAATTTCTCACGGACAGAAACTTTATGTAGACACGGTTTTATTATATGTTTTAAGTTCATTAAAAGTTCATAGAAGTAGACTCTCACTTTACCTGAATTGACCACTGCTATCTTCACGCTGTGAGTAACTATGTATAAAAAATAAAAGTTGGTGTGAGGGGGGGGAGATTAGTTGAAGGGAAGGAAACACGATGTTTGCAGAAAGGTTTAAAGGTCAATCCATTAGGAACAAAGATGATTCTCATGGTAATCCCAAAACAGGGCAACCCAGAGAAATATTAATTTTATGTATACACTTATAAATAAGCCCGATATTTATTGTAAATAATATATTTTAATTACCAATGTTGGCGTTTTTAGGAACTGCACTACCTTTTATTGCATAGTATCGGTGCTCAAATCGTATATTGAGAATAATATAACAATTGAGCTAACCAAACTTACAAATATTAGGCCTAGTGCACCTCTAGTACATTATAGAACGTTCATTGCCACACTCACAAAAGTACATCACGAATAGCTATCTTTAGCTAGTTCTGTTCAGTCCACCTCATTACACCCTATATTTTTCAGGTCAATTCTATTGTTATCCTTCCATCTGCATTTAGGTCTTCCCATTGGGTTTGCCATTCAGTACCTTGAACTAGGTTCTAGATCTCCCATTCATGCTACATGTCCTGCCCACCGTAATCTGTGAGACCTGATTATCCTAACAATGCGTTGTGATTAGTAAAGGGTATGTATTTCATCTCATCATTATGTAACTTCCTTCACTCCCCAATAACTTCATCCCTTTTGGGACCAGTTTGTCATGCTTGTCACATTTCATACCTATATAGAACAACCGACAAAATTATTGTTTTGAATATGTATTCTAAGTTTTACATTCCTTGAAAGCAGACAATAACTTACTGCATGCATTTCACGACTCGATTCTTTTCCTAGTTTCCATTCTAATACCGTTATTTGGGTGTTTATTGATGAGATTTTTTTTTACAATGGGAACTCATCACACTCTCGGACCAACCCCAAGTTTGGAGGACACCCCTGTCAGCTGTCTGCCACAGCTTATTCATTACATTCACAGTTACCCTTCAGATCTGAGGGCCATATCTCTTATCCACAACCTAAGGATGCATTGTGTATCGTGGATGATAAGCCTAGTAAAAAAACTTTTTTGGAGGTATGACAAAAAAAGGGGTAAAAACCTATATATCTGGTGACAAGTGTCTCCTGTCCCTAAATATTGATCTAAACTTATGTGGTTTATTTAGGTGCATCACATCTTACTATCAATTTGGGCTATTCATATTTTTATGCTAATGAGCTAGGGATGAGAAAGGTAGAATTTAGAGTAAATGTAAACATATTTTCATGGAGAAAGAGTGGTCTGTCTTAAGAAAACTAAAAATTCTCTCACAATTTAATAGGCCACTTTTCTCATCCGGTTCCTATTTGTATTTAATAGTTTTATGTCACATAGTAAACACTCTAATAAAGGAAAAAAAAAGTTCCCCCTATTATTTCTTAACCTCTACTATTTTTCTAATAGTAAATATTTTTGAAAGTTTGTTTTTACCTCAAACTCCATGATGGCCACCAACCAAGCAAGTAAGTAATCAACCTCCCAAGACAGCCTCAAGTTCAACAAGCTTCATGTTTGAATGTAATTCAGTAGCAAGGAGTCTTTATACCACATTTCAGAGTTGGGAAATACAATTTCAAGCCATATTATGTACCGTTTAGGTCACTTAAATATGTCCTGCGATTACCATCCCGGCGAATATACTTAAGATAATTTTGTTTATTTTCCACCACTTTTCTTAAAGAAAAATAGGGACATCAAAATACTACACGATCACTGCTTTAGCATTATTAGGGGGTCCTTCCCTATCAAATCACCCAGGAAAATAATTATTTGGTTGCATGACTAATTTTGATTTTTTTAAAATATTTGTCACATAGGTTCCTGCATATAATAGTACTTAAAAACTGTTGTATTTTGCACCGGTTACTTTTGTGTTAATTAAAATACAAATGACACATTAGTTAACTGATATAAATACGTTAGGTATTGGTTATTTCAAAATGACTAAAACATGGAAAATAAACAAAAAGACACGCTTGGTTGTCATAGTAACGAAACAAAACATCATTAAAAATGACAACATAGAGTACACAATATGATATGTGGTTTTATAACTTATTAGACAGAACAAGACAGGGCTGGAGTTTGCTGCTACATAACCATGTCCTGCACCTCCCCTCAAGCACACACCATGTCACTTCTTCATTACAAAAGGTTCAACCCAGTTTGTTTAAAACACTTCTGATGTTTTGTTCCTGGTAATCCTTTGATGAATACTTCTGCCATCATATCAGCAGTTTGCAAATAACGTAGTGTAACCGAACCCTCTTCGAGCGCTTACCTGATAAAATGATGACTTATATCTAAATGTTTAGTTTTTGACTGGAACATAGGGTTCTTTGCGAGTTTTTTGGGCACCCTGATTGTCATTGTAAATTGTGATGAATTGCTAATTTCCCAATCCTACTTCTATCATGAATTTGCCTAAATAAATCGCTTCCTTTTCAGCTTCACTTAATTCCATGTATTCAGCTTCATTAGTTGATAGTGCCACGGTGCACTGTTTCTTTGTCTCCCGAGTCATTGCTCCATTTGCAAGAACAAAAACAAATCTTGTTTAAGCTTTATGTCTTGTGTACATGCTGCCCAATCAACATCCACAAAACCTTTCATTTTATTTGAGGCCTTGTCATGATTATTAAGTTCGTAGTTCCACACAAATATCTTGGAATATTTTTTGTTGTGATCCAGTGTTATTTTTGGTAACAGTTGTTAAATTGGCTTAGAAAGTACTGAAAAAGCTATATCTGGTCTAGTTCCTATGGCCAGGTACATCAGTCTTCTGGTTCTTCACTTGAACTATTTGCTGCTTCCAGTAGCTTCATACCCGGATACATTGGGGTCTTGGCAGGTTTTGAATTTTCCATTCCAAACCTCCTCAAGATATCTTGAATGTATCCACCCTGTGATATCTTCGTGGAGCCATTTTCCTGATTGCATTCCATCCCCAGGCATTATTTAACACTTCCTAGATCCTTCACTTGAAAATGGTCTTTCAATTTTTGCTTAACTTCACAAATCCAATCCAAGTGAGAAGATCAATATGTCATCAACGCAAATGACAACAATTAGTTGTTTGGTTGCTTGTCTGCCAACACACACACACATGTCCATGCTCATTGGGCCTAACTCAAGGTCCTGAAGTTCTTTGTTGGAACACTTTGTGCCACTGACGACCAGCCTGTTTTAGTCCGTATTTTCATCAACCAAACTTTATTTCCCTCTTGGGGTTCAACCAACATTTTAGAAGCTGTTCTCTCTTTGAAATTTTCTTATTTTTGCAAATCTTCCTTCATTACAATTTTTGGTAGCAACTCTTCAAAAATCTCGGGAACCTTCATAAATACTTCTTCGTCAAGAAAACCATTAAAAAATGTGTTATGTCGAAATGGTGAACAGCCATGTCATTCTCCACAACGTGTTCCATCAAAAGTCTCACTGAACTGAGTCACACCACTGGAGCGAAGGTTTCATTAAAATCCAGTCCAGGGCATTGAGACTATCCCTTGGCAACCACTTGGGCTTTTATTCGTTCCAAGGTACCTTCGGCGTTGTACTTATTTCTAAGTATAAGTCTACATCCAACCACATTTCATCCTTTTTGATGTTCAATAAACACCCATGTCTAGTTCCTGATAAGGGCTTTGAGTTCACCTTGAATTGCACTTTTCCACTCTTTAGCTTCATTTCTGGTAAGAGCTTCCCTCATATATATTTCTGCGATACCTGCTTATTCAAGCATTTCATCAAGGACTAGACATGCATTGTTTACGTTGTACCTTTTGGTAGGCCTTAACGAATTCCCTGTTTTAATGATCTAAGTTCGTTCAGGTAATCTTCTTGATTCAAATCCTAAAAATCTTCATCTTTGCTGTCAGAATAGTTAGCCTTTCTATGATGTGATTCATTAACTTGTTTTATTAAAGGGGAGTGTATTCCACTTCCAACCAAGTTTTCTTTTCTGTCGATATCTTCTTTTCTTCTCCTTGTTATTTGTTTTGCTGTTTACTTTTGTTAACTTCTTCCAAGGTAAAATCATATTTCTGTGTTGGCAGAAATTCGTTGAATAGTTACATCACTCATGACCTCTACTTTTCTTTCAGCAGCTAACCAAACTCTGTAGCCTTTGCATTCTTCATAATACCCCAAGAACACACAGCTTCGGGTACATTGTTGAAATTCTTCCTTTCCAGGTGTTTTTTTTAGGGCATTGTCTTTTGCTTCCAAAAGTCCTCTAGTGCATGAGATTAGGCTTCCTCCCACACCATTGTGTGAATTGTATTTTACCATCAATACTTCTGCAAGGACATCTGTTTTGCAGATAGTTTGCTGTTGACACAGCTTCTGCCCAGAAACACTGAAAGATTAGACTCTAACAAGAGACATCTCGCCATATTAACCAGTGTTCATTTCTTTCGTTCAGCGACTCCATTTTGTTGAGGGGTGTAGGCAACACTAAGTCATTTAGTGATGCCACAACTTCCCAAATGTTGATTAAATTCCTGGTTAAGATATTCCTTTCCATTGGCTGACTGGATACACATTATCTTTCTTACCGTTTGGTTCTCTACCAAACTTTGGTAGTTTTTGAAAGTTTCTAGGGCTTAATCCTTAGACTTCAAGAACTTCACAGTGCTCCATCGAGAATATTCATCAACAAAAGTCTTGAATGTAATACAACCTGTTAATTCTTTCATTAAACATTTTCTCACAACTGCTGTCTCGAACAACAGCAACATTTTTCTTAAGATTTGCTTCATAACCCTTAGCTGTCATCTTGCCAACAGAGATCAAATCTGTTCACAGATCGGGAACATAAAGTGTATTTTTCAAATTTAATACCTTGTCTTTGTCCCTATCATTAACTAAAAGTTTCATTTTACATTTTGATTCAACTGTAGTGGTTGCAATACTTGCCAAGTTCAGCTTTGCACTTTCACATTATTTTATCACTGCACAAATGTGATGTGCACCCACTATCAAGACACCATTTTCATGCACGGGGGGTGTCTTCACTCTTCAATGCCGACTCTTCATTGGCAGTAATGAGTAAACCTATTTCCTCTACTATACTCGCCCTCTCGGACGTATTTCCAAACTTTGCAGTACAGTCAGCAATTTTGTGTTCTACCCTTTTCCAGCGATGACACTTGTATGGAAAATGCTTGCTTTCCTTGTTCATTACATCTTGTTTCTTCACCTTCTTCCGGAATTTTTGGTTGCTCCCACTGATGCCGTTATTACATGCCAACATGGCGTTCAAAATGAAGTCACATTTCAATTTTCTCGCATCACTTTCTTGAAATATTTTAATCCTCAAGGATTCCAGTTTAGGGAGATTGTCATGTGATTCTATCGCACATCTAAAGTTTTCAAAGCTTGGTGGCAAGCTGTATAAGAACATAATCGTTAGCAAATCTTCATTGATTTCCACTTCCATTTCATGAAGCTTGTCCACTGTGTCAAAAAACTCTCGTATATGTTCTCTCACATCAACACTTGCCGTCATTTTGTGTAGCGTCAGTTTCTTCAAAAGTGTTTATTTTATGGCTTGTCTTTTTGATTTGTAAATTCTGTGCAATTTTTACCAGAATTTGTTTACAGTATTGCACCCTTCTATTTTCTTTAGCTCCAATGGATTGTTGGCAAAAACTAAATTGAAATGAGCTTTCCTGTCAGCAACATCCCAGGCCTTTGCTGCAGTTTCAGTTGTTGCACCACCTTCTGTAATCGTCGGCTTAGTTCCTTTATAAGTAGGGCTTTCACTTGGAGTTTCCAAGTATCAAAGTTTTCCCTGCTCAAGGCTTTGATGTGTGTTGAGTGCGAGGAATTCATTTTACAAGTTTTTAAGAACAGCACCAGTTCTGTCACCAGAGATATAGAAAAACACATTATATTTCTTAACTTATCATGAATTCTAAACACATTTCAACTAGGTTCATCCATTACTGTTTCCGGCCTGGGCCTGGGTTAGGTATTATTTTTTAATCAATTATTTGTTTATAGATCTTTGAAAGTACTAGGCCTCCCTGTAAATTGTATTGTGTGTACGCAAACAAACTATCATTATTTCTATAAATAACAATGTGACTACTATATTTAACAAATATAATTAATTATTTCATTGGCATGACACTAATAAATATAGTTTTATAATGTAATGAACAATTATATTTATTTATGTTTGTTAGGTTATCCTTCAATAATGCTTCAAGCCAACAATATGAATCTGGCTGTTTGTATTTTTGTACACCACATTTTATCACATGCTCACTTTAAATATTTAGGGATGAGGAAAATATACCCACATTTGTGTGGAAGGAGATTAGGAAACCATTTAGGGACAAACCAGCCTAAATACACCCGGCTAGTTTACAATCACTGATCTTTCCATTACCTATGAGGGTAATGCCTTGGACCATGCAACCATTTATGCGGGTAAACTCTCTGATAAGACACATTCCATCGCCCACGTTAAGGGCAAAACTGTAGGAAAGTAACCTAATTCAACTCAGTTTGACATGTGCATGAGTTTGGGAAGAGAGAGAAGCCAGGAAGAAAGTACTTCAATCTAGTAGCTAAGCTAGAAACCTTAAATTGAATCTATTGCTCAGAAACTTGCATTGTAGATAAAGGTGTGGCTCCCGTAACTCTGTTACTTGAATAGTTATTCCACAAATCCCAACATGTTCTGGCCCAAAGTTTCCAGCTAGGTTCTCGGCTACATTTTTCAACTAGGCCTTATTAAATGGTGATGAAGGTCAAAAGGTCAAATCATTCAAAATGATTTAAATTTATGTCACTCTTGACACCATGTAATCAGCTTCAAGTAGGTAGCACATCGGTTATGTAAAGTAATTCTCTACGTCACTAGACAAGTCATGACATCTGCCATCTTATCACTCACTGTCTATAGTTCATACTGTGAGAGTTTGTAAACTTTTTGAATTGACTTAAGAATTATCTGTAAATATAAGCCATTCCAATGACATGGCACAATCATTTATTTGGCTATGTTTGATATCATATATCAATTTAGTTATATAGGCTACATTAACTTAATTGATTTTGTAATTTAAAAAAATCTTTCCCATCCTGATTTTTTGTTATTTCCTGATTATTAATAATAAAATAAAATCTTGTGTATTGTACTTTTTACCCGCCTTGGTGGCGTAGTTGGCTAACGCGCTAGTCGTGTTAAGCTCGACCACCGAGGACGGGGAGATCGAGGTTCGAATCTCGGTCGGGTGAACTGGGGGTGGTTTTTCCTAAATGGTTTTCCACTCTCCCTCCACGCAAATGCGGGTTCACTACCTCTAAATTCAACCCTCCCAATTCCTAATCCATTAGAGTAATTAGTACTTAAGCGTATAACCCGAACGGGTAGTAAGACGCGGTGCTAAATATATATTGTACTTTTTATTTTACCATCTGTTTACTATTATTTTGAATTCAAATTACCAAGAATGATTTCCAAAGTACACTAGAGACTCGTTTATATAAATTTGATCCGGTCCAATTCGGATGATGGCAATTTCGATTAGTCTTTAATATTGGGAATTTCTCACTATATGAAATGACTTGTGTGTTTTTTTTTTTAGTAAAAAAACTGTTTTATAGTCACAATTCAAATACACATTTCCGAGTATACACATAGGACTTTGTCTGAAGCACCACAGCAAAGGTTATTCACCCAACAAAGCTTTGTTGAGATTCTATTACTGTCACTGTCCAGTGAATGTTTGTGTCATTATCATGAAGATCAGTTGATATGTTATCAGCGCTGCTGGGCATCCAGACAAAACCAAGTCTCCTCTTGTCTAGTTTGATGGTGATTGCAAGGCCAATGTTTGATTTCGAACATGGTGTACAGAGGTGATTTTTCCTAAATAGTTTTCCACTCTTCCTCCATGCAAATGTAGATACATTTCTTATACATTTTACCAAGCCTGTGCAAACCTTCAACATTTTAAATTCAAATCTAGTTAAGTTTCATATTTGATTCAAAATTCTGAATGTAAATAAATGATACATTTGGATTAAATAGCTTAACTCATTTGAATCTATAATTAAATTTTTTTACAAATTAATAAAATTAAATCAAAAACTAGTTGCATGGTAGAGTGAATAGAGAAATTAAATTTAGTTCCAAGTCGTAAAGAAATGACAGTTGTTTGTGACACTGAATATCTTGTATTAAAAAAAAGTATCTGGGCCATTCTTTTTGTAAATAGTTATCAACCTTTTCACTATGATTAAAACAGTGGTGTGATATTTCGTGGATTTTTCACCTTTAAAGAGTAATGCTATTGATACTTTTTTATATACGTAAAATTTGTTGAAAATATTTATAAACGTTTTTTGAAATATTTTAATATTGGTTTGGATTCGTAAACTTACATAGCTATATATTTAACACAGATTCTATTTAAAACATGATCATAGTAAGCCTAAAATAAATTAATCAATTTGGGGTGTCTCAAACTATTTTAAAAATAAATTATTTGATCAAATTTTTTGAAGCATTGGACTTGACTAAAATTTAATCCAGTAAAATAAATTTAACATGGGATTCGATTTGGATTAGGCTCAAAAGTTTTTTTAGGCATGAGATTTGATTCAAGCATGTTAACTAAAATTCACATTCAATTAAAAATTGAAAATTATGGATTCACACAGGCTTAAATTTTACCTTCCTCACTCTTAGCACATTATTAATAACAACTAAATCCCGGCTAGCATGGAGTAAATGTGATGGTAAGATCATCATCAGCATCATCGTCAACAACTGTTAACGGCCTGTGGCCAGGTCACTTTAGTAAAATGCCTCCATCTTTCTCTATTCTTCCAACAGTCTTCCTCCTTTAATTGTAGCCATTCTTTTTCTCTCACTTGCCCACTTTCTGTTATCTGCTCCTCCCATCTCTTACTTGGCCTCCCTTGCGGTCTTTTTCTTACATACTTCATTTTCAACATTTTCTTGGCATCCTCTCCTTTTCCATCCTCATTACACGTCCATACCATCATTCTTGCTTTATCTAATATTTCATGTACTCCCTGTACTCCCTCTCTTTCCTGAATAACTTCATTCTCGTGGCCTCCACTTTCTTGGTCTCTTACATTCAATGTTTGTTTCTACTGCATGTGTGACAATGGGTATAAAGTACACCCTTTACAACACTGGGAGGGAACTTCTCTTCTTCCTAGCAGGTCTCTTACACAATTATAGAACAACTCACTGCTGTCCTCATCTTTTTGCTCGGCTCTACTCCATCCAACTTTATAGCTTTACTAGGCCTCACCCATTTCCTTGCAATTACCATCACTTCACACTTTGTCATGCTAAATTTCATTCCTCTTTCACTTCCTCATTCCATTCTTGTAGTTGTTCCTGTACTTCCTCTTCCTTCTCACCTCATACCATCAAGTCATCAGCACACATCATGGTTTTCATTCTTTCCTTCTTTAGTTTTCCTGCCACCTTGTTCAAGACCACCATTTTCATTGCCATTGCAAATAGTAGTGGCGAGAGGGCACTTCCCTGCTTCACTCCACTTTTAATTTGAAACAACTCCATCCTCCCAATTTTTGTCTTAACACAATTCATGTTATCCTTATAAATACTTTTCACTCTCATTACAACTTCTCTTTCCACTTTTCCCTTTTCCATTGCTTTCCCAACTTTATTTATATCCACACTTCTCCACATCCATAAACACCATTATCAAGTTCCCTAAATCCGTGCAGTTCCTCTTTCCACTTTCATTTTATTTCTTATTATCTTTTCCAATATCTTCTCATTTTTTACAGTGGCACATCAGCGTTATCGCCCTATAATTTGTACAGCTCTTCCAGTCTCCTTTTTGGAAATTAGGTATTTCATTTGCCAAACCCTTCCTTCACCTCTGACAAGACATGTATTAATCACAACTTGTGAATGTGAGGAATGCCAGGCCTCCACCGTGGTTCGGATTCCACGTTAAACTGTAGGTCCTCCATTTCATCTCACAATCACCCTACCATTACACATTAGCGTAAGTGCGTATAACCCGAGCGGGTAGTAAGACGTGGTGCTAATAATAATAATAAGGTATTTCATCCGTACTTCCTCTCCTGTCTTCAACCTACCTCTATCTTTCCTTCTAATTTATCTTTTCTCTCTCTCTCTTGTTTCTTACCTGGCTATTAACACCTTTGTACTTCCTTCAACCTCCTATTCCAGCATTTCTGTCCCTTTTTGGAGTCAATCCTTCCTAGCCTTCCGTATCATTCGTTTCACTCTTTTCTTCTTCTCACCATATTATTCCTCTGGTTCCTCATTCCTATTCTTAAAACTACTTCTAATTGCTTTATTATTATTCTCCTCCAGTGCTTCCTTCACCCTTTTGTTCCTCCAGAGTATCTCTTTCCAGTAGTACTAAGATGCAGGTAGTAGGTATTGTGAGGCTCTCAACTTAGTGATTTATTCTCAAGATGTGAGTTCAACTATCCCGGTCAGCTGAAATATGAGGTATTTCCTGTGCATCCACACATAGACGTAAAACTGCTGATTCCATTGGGAGAGCATTGAATCTGTGAAGTGATGTTCAAGCATCGCCTGGTTTTGAATGACGTGGATCTAGGCACGTTGATTGGTGCTTAATGCCGTCATTGGAATCTCCTAGTTGGCGTATTCTAGCTAGTGTGTATCCTAGAGCAGGGCTCTGAGCAATTAGTTCCAGACAGTTAGTGTAACAGTTGGTTCTAGACAGTCAAGATGAGTTCGTTTAGCGACGGCGTGCCATTGGTTAGACATTGGTTAAGACAGTGATTAGAGAGTTGTGGTCCCACTGTTGCCCATGTAAGTTAGGGATCTCAAGCACTACATTGACCAGGGATGGGTGAACTTATCAGGAGAAGGTGTCATCTGTTTGACGGCAATGTTTGGGAGCAGATTTCTTTGGGAAATAAACCAACAGTAGTGTATGTGATTGAGTGTGTTTTCTTGAATCTCTTGCTTAGACCCCTCACGCGAATATGATCTCGTGCCACCTTACATATTGGTGTCAGACAATGCATAATAGCTTGGCAAAGACTATGACAGTATTTAAATATCCTAAGTAGCCAAAACCAGATATTAAAACCAATATTTCACAAATAATAATTGCAAATATATATAATATTCAATTGTCACCCTATTTATGCAATAAAATAAGTGAAAAAAGAATACTAGTACAAGATGCATAGCTTTCAAAGGAGCCTTCTTCACTAGAATTAATCATTACATGAATTACAGAATTACACATTTTAAATTATGCTAAACATCATATGGAATTAAACTAAACTCTAATGGACTAAATAGCAAAGCTATTTATTATATTTGATAATTACAGTCATAGCTGTAGATAAATATAATATTCTATAAATTGAAAAATTACACCTGAACACAGGTTTGATTCTTTTTCAGGTGTAATTTTTTAATTTGAAAAATATAAAATCAACTAACCTAAACAATTATTTTATTCAAGCTCAGAAACATGTACATTTTTATGTGTAGAAGTTATATTTAGATTTTTACTTTCTAGGCTAGTTAAATTTAAAATAACAAAATACTAGAGCTATGTATAAATAGGTTTTTTTTTATCTTTGAACTACTTCTCAAAACTATTTAAATATGAAATAATGTTTTATTTGTGTTGCCGCTTAAAATCCAGGCCTAAAAATCATAAACTTGGATGTACTTGTAGACACCATATTGATCGTATTGGTTGAACTATATAATGCATGTTGTTTTCAGGAGGCCCATACTCTGCCTTTGGTGGCCGCGATGCCTCTCGGGGTCTGGCCACATTCTCTGTTGTCTGTCCTAAAGAAGATTATGATGACCTGAGCGATCTCAACACCATGGAGATGGACTCTGTACGTGAGTGGGAGATGCAGTTCACAGGTGAGACCGGTATTATTATTAGCACCGCGTCTTACTACCCGGTCGGGTTATACGGTGGAGGCCTGACATTCCACACATTCACAAGTTGTGATTAATACACGCTAGGGGCATTACTTTAGTTCAAACTTTGTGTTTATTTAATGGGAAAGCAGGGGTTTGAGTCATAGTGAAGTCTTGAATAATAATAACCTCACTAGTGAACTATGTTTAGACATGGGGTCTGCAAGTATTATAATTTCGAGCTGGAACCTGAGTTTTTAATAGAGATGCTCAGATTCAAACTTACCATATTGAAGCGATATGAAACTCTCGTGTGTGTTTGTTTTTATGTGAGTGCGTATGCGCACTTTAAAATTTTATATTTTGGCAAGCGATCACAATGTGCGTCTGTATAGTTTAATAGATTTGACGCGACTTATTAAATTATATAAACTTAGTATCACGTCTTAGAACAACCAAAAACTGGTCTTGCTATGTTAAGATTTCTCACGCAACTCAGCTAGCCAACCACATCATTCGGTTTTCTTTGGTTGAAACCTTGTATTTCTTCCATCTACCAATAAAATGAGTTGTAAAGCGGGAAAATTATCCAAATGTTAGAAGCCAGATTGCCTGCTCTTGTCACGTATCACTCACACCTTAACCGGAATTTGACTGATGCGAATATTTACAAGTGCAAAATAAAAAAATATGGCCTGACTCCAGAAGATAAATAAAATTAAGAAATTTGAATATTAGTTACATTAAAAGGATTAATTTTAATCTTGCAGGGTAGAGAAAAAAGCTACATCAATTTAAGATGATAGACTGTGTGTGCTGTATTGTGTGTCTGGTAATGCTTCATTCATTTTTAACTCTTCTCTCAAGTTTCTACTTGTGTGGATGTTTTTTGTTTAATGTGCACTTGGCATTGTTATTTTCATCATGGCTAGAAATGTTATTTTAATTTCAAAGATTATCTTTTATTTTATATTAAATACATTTAAATCTTATTTCCATTTTAAAGTATTAAAAAAAATTGATAATAATTTGATTTTTATTTAACTAATCAGTAATAAATTCATAGATTTATTAAAGACAAGCTCATATTGACTCAATACTTTGAAGATTTATAAAATGTAGGCTTTAGCTAGACTTGAAATGGTAAAACTTGAGTTTTCTGACCAATAGAAACATGACATATTAAATACACCACCATCTTATACATATATATTTCTTTTTAAACATATGGGTTACATATTTAAATTTCTGTGTTCCAATAGTTTTTAAGACACAGGCAGGCATGCATGTGTACATCACATTGAACTCTGTACACATTTGATTTTTTGTACCTGCCACTTTAAGGTTAAGTTGCAAAACTCGACCATATAAATTAAAACAAAAATATTTAATCAGAAACTCAATTCTGAGTATCTTTGTGATAAACAAGCTGCAAAAACACTAATTTTGTATTTAATAACACTAAAAATGCTCTTGTCTCACGTAACCAGCTATAGAATCCAAAAATGCACAACATGGTTTGAGATTAATATTGCCAAACTAGACACCTCCATGTTCACTTGAAGACTGACTTCTACTCATAGATATAGCTGGTTTAGGCATGATTTCAAAATAGCAGCTCAACCGACGCTTGTGAGTAGTGTTGTTGGATCACCAAGCAGCACTGCTAAGTGAAGGGCCCTCTAGTGAAAAGATAATAAATACACATCACTTCAAATAATAATGGTTTTATATATAAAAATGTGTGGTTAAATGAAATGAACCACTCTTTTTAGATAATAGAAAATGGACAAATAATTAGAAATTTCAGAATTTAATATTCGAGGTTTGAATATGAATAATTCAATTATATTAATATTTTAAAATACACAACCTTAATCACGAAAGAATAAGCCTGTGTAAAGCTTCAAAATTGTTAATCCAAATCTTAATATTGCTATAGGGAAAACCTCTTTTCACTTTTTGAGGTAATTTGTAATACATATTTGGAAGAAGGTACTAGAAATGTGACTGCCATATTGTGTTTGTTCCATTTTATGTTTTTTTGTCCACCTTTCCTGTACCTTCTTCCAAATATATATTACAAATCTTACTGTTAAAAAGACTCAGATTTGGCCCTATCATGTTATAGGCTATAATCTATAGTTCATAGTTGCTTAACAAATTAATAAAATCAGTGTGGAAAACATTTGTGTGGTAGAGTGAATAGAGAAATTAGCTGGAGTTGCAGGTCGTAAAGGAATCACGTGGGGGACAATTGTTTGTGACTGTGAAAATATCTTGCATTTAAAAAAAGTAGACCAACCTTTTAATAGATAATAATCAACCTTTACACTATGATTAAAAGAGTGGTGTGATATTTGATATTTCACCTTTGAGGTTAGGAAAAAATGTTCGACACAAATTTGATCTCAAACACTCCTAAATTAAATAATTTGATTTTAACTTATTTAATAAATAAAATGCTCAAATTTGTTTTAACCATCTTTCGATTTGAAAAAAATTACTAACATATAAGATTTGAGTCATATCCAACTTGAAATTTTTTTTAGGTATGAGATTCAATTTGGTTAGCCAAGATTCAAATTTGATACAAAATTGAAAATCTTGTATTTGCACAGACTTATTTAAAATAATATATTTATTTTGAGTGTTCTATCTACCTAGGGCTTCCTTAACTCTAAGCACCTGGATTTAAGGATGTTTCATATCAGAGGTGTCACCTGGTAAGAAATTTGAGAATTACTGCACTAGGGAATTGCCTAGATTAGCATAAGTGAAAATTCAGTCCTTGGGTCAGGTTATAAATATTATCTGCTAACCCCTCTGTAAATGTTTGTTTTTGTTACAGAGAAATACGAGTATGTGGGAAAATTGCTTAGACCCGGAGAGGAGCCCACCAACTATTCTGACGAGGAAGAGGATGGCAGTCAACAGGAAACTGTAGAGAAACCCAAAGATGAGTGAAGGAAATAATGTTTTGCCTCACTGCATTGATGGCTGTTTGCGCTTGGCAGCATAAAGGCATTCCGCTGATAAGAGGGACCGGCTGCCTGGTTCACTTTTTGTATGTTTTTATTGATTCTATTTTTTGTCACTGTGGTACCGAAACATTGATTTTCATCCAATGTATGGAGATCTATTTGAGGCTGATTTAGATTAATATTTCTGTCTTTGCTGTGAGACTTAACCCAGGGTGTTCATTTAGTGCCCATTTCTTTTGTGTATGTGCCGCGTTTACAAATCTATATATCACTTTTATTTTTAGTTGTGTTTGCAGGGATGAAAATGGATCAAACCTAACATTTTATATGGGCTGGGGAAATAAATATTAACTTAAAATAGTACTGGTAGGGTGTCCAGAAAATTAGAAAACAAAATAGAAAAGGAGTAGCCACAAAAACACATTAAAAAAATTAGTTTCCAACACCACAGGCAGCTTCTTCAGGTTTTAGGTGAAAGCTAGCTAGTTTTCAAAAATGTGTTTTTGTGTTTGTGTTTCATCTAAGCCTTTAAATAATATTTCTCCAGTATCACTAAGAACCACGATTTAGCCCGGTGCTCTATTCCAAATAACCATTTATTAAATTGAAAATTAGCTAAAGGAATATTTTTAGAATCTTGATTGTGCCAATTATTTGTTTTTGTGCTAGCCAAATGACCAAAAATAAATAATGTTTGCAAACGGGGGGGGGGGGGGGTGTATCATGTTGTGGTTATATTTTATATACTATGAAAATGTTTATAATGTGTTTCTTGGAAAAGTCGAGGGAATTATTTAACTTCTCTTTTTTTACTAGATACCCTTTTTAGTGTCTCAAAATAGACAAAAGTGTTATCCTCATTTTCATCCCTGTTTGTAATTTTAATTTTATAGATGCATTCGCTTCATTGCTTGCAGCTGGAAATAAACATCCTACACTCATAACCAAGCTAACTTAATGAACACCCTATATTATAATCTTTGTTTATATTCATCACATTGTAATATAAACAATCTTTAGAATGCTCCTTTATATTAACATTCCTGGTGTACATATTTATGGTGTTATTAACTTAGGTTTTGTCTTATGTTTGTTCAAATACAAGTACCACTACCATATAAACTAATTGCGCCTGAAAGGGATTTATAAGATATATACATATATATACATATTTTGGATAAGATTAAAACTACTTAATTTTTTTAATGTCTAATTTTTACATTTGACTGTTTTTGGGGTATAAGTACTTTGTTACAACATTTTGGTGACTTTGTGCATGATTCAAAATGATAGACCAAAAACTGTTCTTAGTTGAAACTTTGTCTCCAACATCTGCATCTGGGACTATTTTTGAACTGAAGCTTTCACTACAATAGTGAGGGCTGCAAACCTTCAAGCGCACACATTTTGAGTTCTAATCTGTCAATTTTTAATTATAATTTTTCAGATGTTATTGTGAAATGGTATGAAAGTTTTTTATTTGTGAAAAAGAATGCATCTAATTATATACAAACATTATTATTTGGGGGTGGTTTTTAATATAGTGTCAATGTTATCAAAGTTCTTCTGCATTCTATGGATACACGTATTGGGATCTAGTTTACTGTTTTTATTTTATCTTGTTCATTCAATTGAAGGAACATATATGTAGTGTTGTAATTTGTTTGCTGGTGTGTTTCACATTTATTTTGTTAGGTTCAGAACAAAGTCAAGTTAATTTTCTATTGTAATCTAAATTATTGTAAATTTACAAAATTTTAAATAAAGTAGTTTTCAAAAAAAAATTTGACCAACATGAGGTTTTTAAGTGCTGTTATCCAATGTTGGAATCATGATCAACTTAACGTTGATGTAACCTAAGGTCCCAGGTTCATTTCTTGTGTTCAGGTTGTAATTTTAAACTTTGAATCTGATTCAGCTATCAGGACTAATCCTGTAGATAACCATCACATATCAGTTTGTGATACAAATGAACTAATAATTTTAGAATCTGTTATTGCTACTATCGTGTAACAAATGTTCTAAATCTATCCGTGTGTGCTCTCTTGATGCATTGCTGCAAAATATCCACAAGCTACTACAGATTTAAGGGTTTAGATACTACCCAGCTCACTAACATTACATGAGGGAAAAGGAAAGCTAAGAGCGAGAAGGACGAAGTTAGATGAAACAAGTCAAGTCTTAAACTAGAGCACTTGACATAGAAACTAGGCCTGTTCGGGATCCTGAACTTTGGGGAAAGAATCCAGAAATTTGATGTTTCTGAAACTCGATTGAGAAAAATTAGTATTTAAAGGTTACATTTATGGACTCTCTCAATGTGACGTTTGTATTTAATGTGCTTTAACAATATTATTAATTTACTAAAGTTAAATTAACCTTATTAAACATAACCAAGATTTCAGCTGCTTTTATTTTACAGCTACCATACCTAGTCACCACAATTGACCGCCATTAAATAACAATCACACTACTAGGCTACTTGATGGTAATATTTATCTCTGAATAGGAAGGAAAACATATGTTTGTTGAAAAAAAATGATAAAAAGTGGCTATTAAATACTAAATCATTCACAAAATATACCTTCACACTTATTTTGCATCAAGACACATCTATTAGATTAATGTTATTATTTGGAATAGCATTCATTTTCCTTTGTATCTTAAATAATAATAGTTGGGTAAACTTGTATTTTTGAAATCCACCCGTGCTTTTTGTGAGAGGTTTAGTAACTAAAATGTAAGAGGTAACTAGGCACTGGCTCAGTTGAGAAATGTTTTTGGTATTCTTATGGACAAGACTGTGGCTCACTTTTATTCATCCAGATTCTCTTGAATATCTTGATGGTTTATTGTGTTAGTAGTTATTAAATATCACACTATGAACTTTTTATAGTCAATTTTAAAATCTATATTTAGAATTTATTTATATTTATACCAAATTCTTGATTAAAAATACACAATTATAATAGTTCCACTAGACCTAGATATATTTTATTTAACCTTACATCAAAACCCAACTCAACATTTGTTAGACTAAATATTATTTAGTTTTATTTGGAAAACTTAATATTTAAAAATAAATTATTACACAAACTTAGTGTACATTTTTTGTCTCTAAAAATTGTACAAGATTTCAGAATTAAAATGTATTGTTCAGGCCTCTAAATTACACCCAAATCAGAGTTTTTCCTCTTTTTTTCCAGACGCTAGTCAGGATCAAATTGCCCTGTGCTTCTAATTTTATCAAACTATTTTTAATTTTCTTACTAGAATGAATGGGAAGGCTAAGATTAAACTAAAATTATAAATCTTAAAAATAAATATAAGCCTAAAGTGGAAAATTATTTTAAAATTGTTTCTCGTCCCGTTCCCGTGTGTTTCCCACCTAAAAATTTGCTGAAGTCAAAATTTCATTCTCGCACAGACCTAACAGTAAGCAATGTTAACTACACAGAAATATAGTTGTAACTGTATTAAATATGCAATAACCGTTCAGTGTTGTTTAAGCTACCAACCATTTGTGATTAGTGTGTGCAATCATTGATGACGGTGATAATTAGAAAATATTTAATTTACCAGCTTAGAATGATAATGCTTTTGGAAGTAACGCGTTACCTTTAAAATGCTAGACAGTTTTGAGGTAGTAGACTCGATTATAGGAAAATAAAAATCTTTGGTAAGTTATCATAAGAAAGTTTACTTTATCAACATATTCTTTACACTATTTACAATTACATCAAGAATAATGAAAAGTGCATACAATATCAATACCTTGTTTACATTTAGTATAACACATGTTTACAAATTAATACAATAGCTTGGTCATCTTCCTAACTCCAATGATCTTTGTTAGGTTGATTATACAAATTAATTTAATGTAAACAACACCTTATAAAGATATTGTTCAAACACTGTTCTCTCTAGAATTTCTTCTATCGATTCAATCCCTTTTCTATAAAAAAAATATGCGAACAACATTGGAAGAACATCTTTTTGTGTAATCATTTTCAAGTATCATGTCTCAACAATAAATTGGAAACATTAACAAATGTTTATACCATATATAAAAGTGATCCATTTTAAGATTTAAATAATTTATTAATGGTTTAGTAATGTCTTATTGAAGCTTGAGGGAAAAGTTATGGTTTATGTGTGAACAAATTACTGAAATTATGTTAAAAATGTTTTTGCACATACTATCTAGTCCAGGCTACATACAACATGAAACAAGCAGCTTGGAAGCAAGTCACATTCTCATGAGTAATTCACGATGAAAACTTAAATTGAAAATAATATGGCAACTACTATGAAAGGAATAGTACAAAAGCTATTACAAAAACCTGAAGCATTCACATTGCGATAGTTTTCCTATGTGTTTGTGGAACTTTGTAATTAATTGGAAGCTACATTTAGAAAATGTTCTGTGGTGGATTCAAGACAATCCTAGATGGAAACTTTGGATTAACTTGACGTATGTAATTAAGTTGTGATTAAAATCATACAAAACACTAGTCTAAATCCACTTTCTTTAAATATCTACTCAAACCAAAGTTGTTTGGATTTTGTGTGGTTACTTAATTTAAAAGATTAGTCACTTTTCGATATGCACATGTTGGAAAATTGTTTCTTTTCTATGCACATACCTGTACTTAAATATTGCATAAAATATGACTCACTCAATCTTTAAATTATACACAAGTTTTTCTAGTTATTTATAGTTTTTCTAATTATATTTGGCCAATCACGAGGTAAAAGCCAACTAGTTCTGAATCAAGTATGAATGAAGGAATATTTGCACAGGGAATCGCCAACAGAAATGTTAAAAAAAATTTTTTTGAACTATTTTAGCAACCATATATAATTATTATTATAGCATATGGGCATTATTTAAACGATTTCATTAATTTCCAAAGTTTGTTGAGTGAAACCTCTCTTATTTTCACTTCACATACCAAATATATATATCACTTCACTTCGCATACCAAATATATATATATATATATATCAACAGTCAAATATTTTACAAATATAAATGATAAGGGGGGAAATGTCTAACCCTATTTTAATGATAAATAATGAATTTTTAATGACAAAGTTATGATGTAAAAGCAGTCATGTATGAAATATTACTTCAAAGGTACATTTCTGGGAAAGTATTATCTGCCATTTCATTACCCTTTCCCACACTTATGGCAACTTTCATAGACTGTTAGGTGTACTAGTTTTATGTTTTGTGAATAACTCTAAAATAATAGTTCATTCTTTTATGTTAAAAGTGATCTGCAAGTGTCTTTCAGAACAAAAACTTAGATTATAAAACCTCCTTAGTTAAACAACATCAAAACAAAAAACGCTTTCTCTTGAAGAAAATTATTTGGGTTTAAAATCGTCATTTTAATATATTTGAGATGAATTTAGTGTTTGGTTTTTTCAATTTGAAAATAATTTTTTCACTTTGAAAACCCACTGAAGGGGGCAATGGAACATTTGTAAGATTGAATTAAATAAGTGCGAATTTCAGTGTAGTACTGGATCTCAGAATTAATTTTTGTGGAGTTTATAAACTTGCAAATAGCTTGTTACTTTATGACTTTTGAGACATAAATTTTAAGTATAGTATTAAAACTGGGGTTAAGTCTGGGTGATATGTACATGTGAGTTGTGCTCTATGTGACCACTTGCCAAAGAGTCTCTACTGCCACTGAGTCTCTAAAGACCTGCGACTTTTGAAATGACTTTAGCCGTTGAGTGTAAATGATAGAGAAAACATGCTTATATCACCGAGTTGCTTTCTTAACTTGCATCCATGTGAGGGCTTTATAATCGAAACATATTCAAGAAAAATGAAAAGAACTTATGTTTTTGGATGTGTTGGGGGGGAAATGGTCAACTCGTTTTGACATTGACATGTTTCCTCTATATGTTTGGTGTGCTCAACAATAGTTTTATGGCTCAACTCTTCATGTCGGAAGGTCTGGGTAGTGTTGATGCAACACAACGGCCAATCGGATTGTGAAGGTGCTCTAAATGATGGAGGTGATGAGCCTTGCCTTGAAGTTGACTATCCTCTCACTAGTCTGGGCTAGGCGCTACAGAACAGAAAACATTGTTACAATTTATGTAGTGAAGTTACTTAAGATAGTGTATTATTTTTCTTCGTCGTGTCTGACTGTTTATTGGGTATATTTGCATTTAACTACACTTAGGGGATAGGGATGATAAAGTTAAAGCTTTAAACAAGATGTTTCCACATTTATGTTGAGGAAGAGTAAGAAATAATTTAGGAAAAAACTCTTAGTACACCTGGCCATAATTTGAACCCCAACCTTCTCACCACCTGCTAACAAGACTAGATGAGTTTGATGTTTAATATGCGTGCTCAGAAATTCCTACCTGGGGTACATTATAAATGGGACATAAGAATATCAAAACATTAACTTAATACAATTATAAAGGCCTCGAGTTGAAATCCCACTTTTAAGCAACTGGTAACATTAATTACATGACTTGTGTAATTGATTAATAACAAAATCACAAAAAACAAAGGGACATTATTATTATTATTATTATTATTATTATTATTATTACTATACTAATTATTTTGATTCTAATTAAACTGTACATTTAAAAAAATTCAAATTCATTATTTAAATTGGTATTATTTAATATCTTTTCATTTTTGTATGAAATACCATTTGCCCCATATTTTAATTGTAATAATTATTATTACTGATCCATACATCAATAAGTTATCCCCTAAGAATGTACATATACTATTAACATTTAATTTAGTCTTTTGTTTTGCCAATCACATCCACATATTATGTGACAACAAAAGCTCTTCTAAGCTAGGCCAAGATATAACATCAGTTTTGAAATTGATTGAAAAGTGTTTATCTAAATTTAAATCAGGGTTGCTACAGGTATAGAAAACCATGAAAAGCCAGGGAATTTTGAAAGGGTCAGGGAAATCAGGGAAAATGCAAAGAAGTTCTGGAATTCTTGAGAGTCAACCACACAGCGTTATGATCCTTTTCCTTCTTTTTCCTGGTTTCCCCTACATTCATTCCGCACTGTGTTTTTTTCTCACGCCGTCTTCTCTCCACCCTCTCCTAGGCTGCAGGAATGACTCAACATTCCACCACCATGATCTGACGAAAAATTGACATTGAACTGCAGTATTGAAATAAAAACACACGTTCAAGCTCGAATGGTGAGACAATACACTCGCTTTTGGGTATTCTCGGGTTTATGTCAACTGATGGAAGTTTTCAGGTATCCTCGGGCTTATGCCAACTGATGGAAGTTTTCGGGTATCCTCGGGCTTATGATGTCACTTGATGTCAACTGATCATTCCATGGTTCGTGCATCATATTTATGACAGGCGCATTAAACTCCATGTTTCATTAGTTCTGTGTAAAATTAATAAAGGTGAGTATAACTTAAAAGTATTAGTTATTTGTATAGGCTATTTAAAATCTGCTTTATGTCTTGTTTAGTATGCATATACTGCCACATTTAGGCATCTTTCACTTTGCGCGCTGTTTTATTCTGTAACTATCCCCAAGACAAGCATTAGTTTGCCAATATTGTGTGTCAAAAATATAAACATTGTTTCTATTTTGAGTATAACTAACACACACCGGTGGTCTAGGGGTGAGTTATTGGCTCGCAATCCCTTGATTGTGGTTAGGGTTGGGGGGAGGGAGCGGGTTGTAAACCAACAAAGAAGAATTATATATATAGTCCATTCATGATAACTTTGCCCTTCTTTGACGTTGAAAGGTTTTACACCCAACCCAAGCCTTGCAGAATTATTTAATATGTTTCGCCGCTTTGACAAGTGATTTAATTTGACATTGCTTATCTAAGTGACAGAAACATAATTTATAAATAGGCCTACGTACATTTTCAGTGACATTCCAGTTACCATGACATGTAAAGTTATTGTGAACTGACTTTTAGATATATACTGTTTATTACCGTGGCTCGCCTTCGTATGACATTGGAGATTTTCCAGGACAAGAAGTGGCTCACAGGGAATGTATGTGACATAATTGAAAGAAACTTCAAAGTTATAGTTGACAAACCAGTGGTCCATCATGTAATGAAAGGATACAAAAGTTATCAATGACTTGACCACGTTTGGAAACAAATTTTAAGAAACTAGTATGCCTCAGACTTTCTGATCAATTTTCTTAAGAAAGACGACCTCATTATAAGTCATGGAAATGTGTTTGTTGAAAGAGGCTTCTCGATCAACAAAGAAGTTGTGGTGGAAAAATCAGATACCAAGACCACTTATCACCCAGAAACACGTGTACGATGGTTTGCAAGTAGCAGAGGGTCTAGATAAAGTCGAGATCTCTAAGAAAATTATGTAAAAATGCAAAAGCGATCTATTCAATGGCTCTTGAGCAAAAGAAGGAAGACAGAGAAAAGGAATACTTGGAAGTCAAAAGTGTGTGTGACCAAGTCAAAGAACTTGGAGCAAAGAAAAAAAATGTAGGTACTACATAATGTATGGTAAATTAATATGTGCTTTTAGAATTAACTTAACTGAAGTGCTGTGGCTTTGATGTTAATTTTCAATAAATTTTATTTTTGCACTTTATATCAAGTTATTTGAAAAATGTTTTAAATGCTTACCAACTTTTTCATTTTTACCCTTAATAATTGAACAATTTCTCGTTTGTTCTTAAAATGTACATAGATCATTTGTAGATTTTTTTTTCCCAAAAATCAGGGAAAATTAACCTTAAGGTCTGAAAAACAGGGAATTTTCTATTTCCAAATCTGTAGCAACCCTGTAAATGTATTGGAATGTATTTTTAACAGTCCAACTTGTGTCTTCTTTAATAAAATCCGTTTTTATTTATATAAAGAGAAAAAATTGTTTCATTTGTTTGGATAGCTTTTCTGTAAGAATTAAGTAACGAACCAAATATTTGCATTTTACCAGATGAAGCTAAATGTTTGGGAAGAATAAGGTTTGGTTTCCTTCATTATTTAAACAAACTAACAACAAAATGCTAATACATTTGGTTGCTAATTTTATGTGCACAATATAACCATGGTTTACCAAAATGAGATCCTGCATGAGGTTGGCGATCCCCCTGTTGGCGATGATGAAAAGCCTGGTGATGGGACCGGGAATTCCCGCCTGGTAGCCATCGTCTTTCTCAACGGCTGCTTCCCCACCGGCTACTGCAGAGGCATGAGTTTCCTCGGTAGATTCAGTGTTGCCACTACCAGCGACCAGCTATGGTGTTCACAAACATTCAGTCAAAACTATTGAATTATTATGCACAGATTTATCTATGTATGTTTGTGTTTGGATATATATATTTTTTAGAACAATAACTAAGACATTTTATAATCTATTTAAGCCTAGAGCTTGTAAGCTTTATTTATGATTATGAAATGATTTTGTTTTCATATATCCTGCTATAGTTTCATTTATAAATTGCTGAGACTTTATAAGTCACTATCAAAGACTCTTTTTTTATATAATATATCAAAACACTGATACTAACATTCAGGCAATGTTGCATCAAGGAGGTTTGGCCAGGAAGTTTCTGTTATATATCTTGAAATAATCAACTCACCTTATTTTAACTAAATCTATTAAATGTGCAGGTAAGGTACAGTTAAACAAAACAAAATGACACACACACAGTCAAATATGTTAATTTAGTATCAGAGTGCTAAATCCTTGCTGGGTATGATATTTGTTAGTAATCATTTAAAAACAGAATACAATTAAATGTGACTTAACTTAGTTTATTCATCACTCATATTATAGTATAAAGTATGAACAATCTATCAAAGTGTGACAAAGGTAGGATATGTTTTATTGAATATCTTTCAACTAAAAGAATGTCTCAATTTACATTATTATATAGTTTCAGAAAAAATTATGACATTTTTTATAATGAAATTCAAGCTGTAAAATTATTTTTGAAAGATATGATTATAAGGTCCACTGTATACACAATGAGACTCTACTATGAGTATATATTTTAATATAGTTGTGATTTATTGTGACCAATTATACTTGGGTATGGGTAATGAATCTTACTAAGGATAGATGTAGTTTAGTTTTTTTCCTTTTTTTTCCTATGATAAATAAACTAATATTAATTTCCTTTGTTAAGGATTTTTTTTAATATACACATTTTACAAACTCTCTTAATATCAATCTTATTCCATCCATCCTCACATTTTGTGAATATATTTTGACCCCTTTAGGATTTAAAATAAATTCTTTGTGAGCTTACCTATTGATGCTCTAACAACTAGAATACCTACAGTTTTATTTAATTAAACTTGGACTTGGGAGACAAACCCAGGGCCTTAGCTTAGTTTGTCAATGCTCTACCACTTAGCAATCAAAGATATTTGTTTTGGCTCGGTGTTATTCTTCACTGAACCACACACTAACCCAAAGGTCGTGGGCTAAATTTGCGCATCCCATGTAATTTTTTTCACTAATTTAAATGAAATATGTCCAACTATACAGATACATCCATACCAATATTATTTTCCACATGTGTGTGAAAATATTAACTGTAATACAGTCAAATGCACTGGTTCCCATTGCAAAACCACTTTCTCCGAGGATTAAGTGATGATTAAACTCTTTAAGTGTCTCTATAGATTCTATACTTACAACTTATGAAACAACATAAACTTTACTTCAATATAATCATAGGGTTAGAAAATTAATCCTTTTCAAAGTCACAAGCAGCTTGGTGGTTTTTTTTTACCTTTTCATAAAAACATTGAACACAAGATCACTGTAAATTACTAATTATTTTGTAGTAAACACTTGTATCTAAAATACAAAATATATATGCATTAACATTTATTTCAAATAGTATTTCTGGTCATCTTGTCAAATAGTTGTCATGTTGTCGAACCATAGCATTGTGTTCAGGTCGTCAGTCGTTCCATGGAAGTTTTGTCTAGTACCTACTTGAAAAAAGAAAAATCAGGCAAGTCCAGATAAACAGAACATAAAGTTAAAAGAAAAAATAAGGTATTTTTAAAGATAGCAAATTAGACTAGAAGTTATATTTACTCTAGTTTAGAGGAAAAGATATAAACAAGAAAGTTAATTGTATCATGATAGTAAATAGATCGGATGCTATACACAACCACTCTGGAATAAAGTAAATCACAAATTAAAGAAAGACATAGTGGAGAAATAGCCAATTAAAAAATAAGAGCTAGATTTGCATGCATATTCTATTTGCCATACACAATATTTTTTGACAAGCTAGAACTTCTCTCAAGGTCTTACCTACTGAATTGTGTGGGCATACAGTAAAAGTATTAGCTTCTAACTTGAGGCACCAGGGTTTGATTCTGACCCTTTGTTCTATATATATAGTTTTCCCTCCCAGAAACATTCTAAGCAAGTTTGTGTGCTTTCGTTGAAACTCATACTTACTGTCCAGTTCTCTTAGTTTATTTTTGTGCATGACACACACCTCTTTATCTGTCAGGGCTATCCTCACATTCACAATAATCAGGTAGGGATTAGGAAGGTAGAATTGAGAGCAAATGTAATTTTGTGTGGATGGAGAGTTGAAAACCATTTAAGGAAAATAACCCTGCTTCACCCAACCCAAGATCTGAACCACCTAGTTATTGGTTTATGTTATGCCAAACTTAAGCAATATTCCAGATTTGGGTTGAGATAGTCGTTTTATTCTATTTCTTTGTGTTGTTTAAATTAATACCATCATAGAAGTACACAGTAAATTTTTAAAGTACCAACACTGTTTTATCCTTTATTTAGGACTTGATTATTTAATTAATTTTATGGAAAGAAAAAAACATGTGAACTAAAATCACTATATTCATTGTTAGGTTTGTATAAGTACTTGTTTTTAGATATTTATATTTTTGTAATATCGCTCTTTCTGTGATTCGAATATTCACCTAAAATTATATGCTAATCACATCTTTTTCATACTAACTTATAATGATCAAACCTTTATTCTTTCTTATTTTTATAGTAAATATAAAATTGATCTAATAGTATTTTGGCAATACCAAAATAAAATAGACCTTAACTAAAGTCAAAGCAATACCCAAGTGACCTAATACTTAACTTGATTTATTAAACATTCACCTATTGATTTTAAGATCCCCGAGTTTATTTATTTTCCTAGAATCAAACCTTATTGGTGTCAATTTTAGTGTGTTTTATATTTATAAAGTGATACATTTGTGGGCTGAGGTATGGTTGTTATTTGTCTCAGAGTTAAGTCAGGTTAGTGTCCCGAATATCCAATACACACTATCATTTTAGGCATAAGTATATAATTATATGTTCAACTAAAGAACGTGAACCTGACACCTTAGCTCAGTCGGTAGCGGTTTGTCCGGGTTCAATTCCCGGCATGGCCGAAAAATGTATCACTGGTGAAATGTGGGTTTACCCTTTCACAGTGATGGATTAATGGCCAGGGACTGGATGTTGTGCCTGTCCTAGTCTTAAGTTAGATTGTAAGACATATGAAGCTACGACAGACCTAGCAAGCCGGTAGTTGAAAATATATGGCTTGAATAAAAAAAACTGACTCAGGCCACAGGCTGGAAACAGTAATGGATGTAAAAAAAACTTAATGTATTTGTTGACCAAATTTTGCCAGATAAGATCCACCCTTTGTAGAGTATTACAAATATATACATCCTTCAACTAAACGTTTAGTATTTGAGACTTATAAAAACACATTTAAAAACAATAAATTAATTTGGTTGGATCTTATTAAACAAAAGAGCACAAGTAATGCAGTGAAAAAATTGTGATGCTTCTATTTTTGCAAATTTTCTTATTTGCGAAGTGTCAACTAGACATGTTTAATTTAGGTTTTTTAAATCATTTAATTTTTTCAAAGTGATCGGTTGATAAAACTGAGTATAAACATTGATTGCTGGCAAACTCGGAAATAGCCCTAACAAGCTAAGTGATGTGAAGAATGCAAGATGGAGAATGTGCACAGTGGTGTAAGCAGAATTTTGAAAGCGTGGGTGGTGCAAGTAGTGAAGGACAAGCGTAAAGTGAGAGTAGAGCAGTCGTGTTGTTGTTACCGCTCGGGAAGTGGCGTTGGTCTGGAAAGTGGTCTGATTGGTCCGTGTGGTGGTCTGAGTCTCCAAGCCAAGGCTCGCGGTGCCGGTCACCACACGGTAGACCGTGCCTGCTGTTCGAGCAGCACGGTCTGCTGTCCGCTGAATTCATTCGCACAGTAAACAATACACACTCTCACTGTGCATTAACAGTCAACTTCAACTTGTTTGGTTATTTTATAGTTCTAGCAGGAACTAAATCATTTACATGAATTCGGTTATGTCAACTTCACCAATACTATAGACAATTATTCACATTATTAATTACTAATATTGTTTTTTATAGGTGCTTGGATGCAAATGAGATAAGTTTTTAGGACATCACTTTCAGCTAACTCTGTAAAACGTTTAACATGCCTGCTTTCAAACCAGATGACAATTAAATTTTGATTCAACCAAGAGTCAAACTAGAGCCCTCTCAGAGATTATTGATCCGTGTCTAAAGCACAACACATAGATATTCTTTTTTTTCTGTTGCATTTGACACGATGGGTAAAGGTAATTTACATGAATGCACCTGCATTCGCATGAAGGAACAGGTAAACCACACCCTTTAAAGCAGGTAGCCAAAATTTGAATCTCAATGTCACCGACAATCCAGTTTAAGAGTAGTGCCTTAGACCTTGTGACCACTGATGCAGGTATCAACATTTTTAACCATTATTGAGACTTTTTTTTGCTATTTTATATCAAAAGAATATTAAATCATCTCTAATATAGTCTGCATCACTAAAAATAATTAAGTGGAAAAATTCCTAGAAGGGTGATGGGAGCTACTCTATAGGAACTTGTAATATATAACTTTTAACTGAATTGCCTAAGCTTCGAACCAAGTAGGCGTGCATAATCATTTCTTAACTGGGTATTACTAAAACAAGCAATGTATGCATATTTTTGTAATCACTACAATGGCCACTCAATGAACTAATGAATAGTTACAAATAATTATTAATTATTTAAAGTTCAAACATAATTTTATATTATCAAGGCAAAATAAATGTTTGTAACAGAAGAAGAAATATATACTTCAACATAACCATACTACATGTGTATTAATTAATTATGCTTTAAATTTATATTTAAAAAAATAGACTAAATTTTCTTTAACAGCCCTAAATAAAGATGATATATTTACCCTGATAATATCAAAGAGGAAGTTCCCGGATCCACCACCAGATCCTCCACTGCCACTACTGCTACCACTGCCCCCTAGATTGAAGTTTAGGAACCTCTTGTTACGAGGGTCCTCTGACTCCTCGGTGTCAGCCGACTGTCCAACTTCCTGGCTTGAGGCCGCTGCTGATGTGTCAACCACTTGGTTTACATCACTGGCTGCGGGTTGTAGGTCATAGTACGCGCCGCCATCAGGCATGACCCGGGTCTCATACACCTGAGACTCTGCCCCTGACAGCTGGTTCTCTTCTGGGCTCAATGACTGCCAAGAGAAAACATTGGGTAAGTATGAGATGGCATTGGTGTTAGTTTGCCTGTATTTTAAATTGTTAGGTAAGTCATTGTTGAGGTCACTTTTATAATGTACTGGTATTTTTAATCTGTTTTATATTCTTGGGGCAGTATTCAATAGTTACTCTCTAAACACAATATTATAATGGCACATTACCTGAAAACTAATTCAATCTAGGGCACCCTCACGAACACTAATCACCCTAAATCTAGCATACAAATAATTATTAGATAAGCTATTGGATAAACCCATACACAAATACAGTGAAATCTCTTTATAGCGGACACCTTCCAGGATCAAAAAAATACTTATTATTAAGAAGTGTCAATTATCTGGAAAAATATATATTTTTTAATCATACTTCTTTAGAACAAATCTGTATGAGCCTATTTCACTGTGCAGTATTGTGTGCAGGATAATTATAACAAGTGAATAAATATTGTAAGTAACTCACTGTACAGATTGCATTAGACACAGAACAATATGGAAATAATATGAAATGTTAACAGTAGACCTGCTTTACTGTATATATCGTATGTGCACGAGCACAGACTGAATTGCTGAAACATCCCCTGGCTCAGAAAGTGTGGGTGATACAACCTTGAAGTAAGGTAGTTAATTCTACATAGACTATCTTGGAAACTTTAACTAGAGGGAGAAGGTTGTACTGCTCTCACTTCACATGAGACATGGGCATTCCTGACGTTCCTACAATCAACTACTATAAGTGGACTGGTGTTTTTAATTTTTGTTTGCTCTTTAGAGATTGTTATGCTTAAATATGCTTCTCTATAAGTGTTTGTGTTCTTGAGCAAGTCTATTATTGGGAGGTTGTTTCACCATAAGAGCCCATGCTATTTTGCCGGGTAAAGTTAAGCTGTTTGTTATAAAGAAATATCCACCATTCAGAGGTGTCCATAAAGAGAGATTTCACTCTTCCAGATTATGGTTCAATCTGTTATTGAACCAACACCCTCCAGACCTGCTACTTGCCCTTTCCAACCATTTTGCCTCTCGTAAGATCCAATGTTTCTTTAAACTTGTGTGAATATCAAGTTTTTTTAAATTGATAATAAAGAAAGAAAGCTTAGATGTCATATTAAAATAACTTGAAATTTGTAAATAAACTCCACATCAATTAGTCAAAGAAATTAATATATTATGAATATTATATGTAACAATTTTACTAATTTTTTTTTTTTTTTTTTTTTTTTTATGAATTGACGTGTAGTGAATTTACAAATTTCAAGTTAGTTGAATATAACATTAAGCTTCCTTTTAATTTCAATTTTATTCAATTTTATAACTCTCCTTACTAACAAATTGCTATGAATATTATTCAAATCTAGTTTTTTAGTTAATAAGTAGAATCCTTTTATCACACAATCTGGTCAGTTTACAGTGGGAATTAAAGGGAACTGTACATATCTAAAAAAAAGAGTTTAAAAGTGTCTATTTTAAAGGTTTAAAAATAGGCTATTATGGCCGACCACATTAATTTGTAAACTTTGATTTATTTCCTTCAAAATACATTTTAGTTAGTGAAAATACAACTCAAAGTGTTTTCTCATTGATCCTTTTACCTTTTCTTACTGTAGTTTAATTATAAATGGAATCGACTCTCTTACAGACAAATTACAATATCATATTGAATCCAAGGTACCTAAAGGGATCACGATAATCACATTAATTTAATTCTCAACATGGCCATAGCATTTATCACTAGCAGAATTGAGATTATCTCATTTCTTAGTGACATACCTAATTATTATGAAGGGAAAAACTTGGGGCTGTGTTTGCTTTAAAATTAAGCTAGTTTTTGAGTAATGTGCTGATTTGAAAGTTGATTTAGAAAGTACCTGTTAAATACTAGGAATAAAAAAAATATATTATTAGTAGTAGTGCAAGACAAGGGTGATACTGCCCCATCCCCTTACACACAACTTAAAAAAACCCAAATGTAGTGTTTATCAATATTTTATAATAAGGATAAAAACATATCGCATAAGGTAACATTTATTCTGTCAATGTTTAATTAATTTTAGAGCCTATTTGGTTTAATAACTAAAAAACTTTTGTGACTACTTTTATATATGACTAATAAATGTCTAGCTAGTTTGTTTTTTTGTGGTTTTAACGAATTTACACTTGTAGAATTACTGTAATATAGTATTGATATATTTTATACCCTCTAACAAATAGCAATCTAGAAAGTAGAATATTGTTAGTAACAGCCTACATTATTTGAGATCTTTATGGGAACAGTATGTATTAAAACTTATAAAAATATAATAATTTTAGTTTAAAAGGGAAGTTTCGATTCAGAAAACCTTGAAGTTGGTCTAATGTTCTACACTCAAGCATAATAACTTAGTTCTGAGTTTATTTGATCAATAGATATGGTAATTACTATCAGTTTTAAAAAGTTATTTGCAAATCGTGTATAGGTTTCTCAAAATAATAATACAAGGCAGGCACAAATTATATAAAAAATCCCAAATTTACATGATCAAAATATTGGGCTTGAAGTAGTTTTAGATAATGGTGTGCAATATTTATGTATTTCGATCACATGAACAATTGAATTTAAAATGCTTTTAATTCAATGTATTAACGTAAATTTTTATATTTATAAATATAAATAAATAAATTACTTTAAACATAGGCAAATATACATTATAAATTATAACACACTTTATATTTAAATTATTATTATTATTATTATTAGCTCCATGTTTTACTACCCATTCGGGTTATACACACTTACGCTAAAGTGTAATGGTAGGGTGATTGTGAGATGAAATGGAGGGCCTACAGTTTAACGTGGGATCCGAACCACGGTGGAGGCCTGGCATTCCACACATTCACAAGTTGTGAATAATTTATATTTAAAAGAAAATTATAAACATATTTAAATCACACAAACAAATAATAATCTTCACAATTTTTAATAAAATAAGATTTAGCAAAAGTAGAATAATTATTTTATATTTTTCATCACTGTGAAACAATAAACATAACATATAATTAGAGATTTATTGTGAACAATACCATTTTAAATTGAATTTATTTGCATAATTGAATGAATAAGAATTGATTTTTTTAAAGTAAATATTGTAGAAAAGAACAGTGAAGTAAATAATGATTAATTATAATAATTTGTATTGGCTAATAGTGTTAATAGCTTACATGGTTGAATTTATCTTATATTTAAATATATATATAACATAAATAATTAGTATTTATTTCACATTTGTAAATAATCTGTATCTAAAATATCATAAATGTTACCAATCACTATTAGTTCAATCAACCTTGGCAATGTTTTTCAATAATCATCCATGCAGCAAGACATGAATCTGATCATCAAGAGAAGCAATAATAATTTTAAAAATAAATAGCTGGTGCAGTAGACAAGTTTCCATATCTGTCAATCATATGGAATGAAGGAGATTAATATTTCAAAACCAAATGACCACATACCAACAAGTCAAAGAGTTAAAGATGATGATGATGATGATGATTATTAAAGACACACAAATGCCTACATTCTTAACAAAAAAACCAAACGTACATGAATATTGAAAGAAGACACTTGGATGAAGAAATGTATTTGATGGTAACCAGTCTAACCAAACAAGAATGTAAAGCGATGAAGATGTCCCATGCCTGTCACTCACATGGGACGTCACACAGCGGAATGCTGATTAATCTATGTAATTATAGCCGAAAAGGATAGATCACTGGCCATGCACAGTTTTTGTTGATGTTTGTTGGAAAAACGAAGGGATGTGGGTTGGTTACATTCGACGAAGCACACATTTCCAAACGCTTTTACCTCGTTTGTCTTGGAAAGTATGATGCATTTCAAGCTTTGTTCATTTTAGAATGTTTTAATTGTTAGTTTTGTTACATTAGAACAAGTAGAAGAAGCCTTCAAGTCTACAGAAAGCAGAGAAACAGCTACACCAAGAAAGCGATATGTCTACTACAAATAATCATGCCAACATTCATTTGCCAGTTACTGCCAACATTTTAATGAATTTGTAAAAATGTCTGGTCACTCCAAGTGATCATTGGGGAACCTGCATTTAAGAAGTTTTAAGTTATTTAAGAAATGCTAAACACTATTTTTGATTAGTACCTGATTTAACCACCTGGACAAAAACTTTTTTAGACTTTAATATAATTTAGCTAATTTGTAGTAATTGTACATTTATTTACAAAACTAACTTTACATTGTGTACTAGATTTTTGCTTCAAATTGATCTCTTAATAATAAACTGGATGTTAATGTAAATCTTCTTTAAATTTGTAATTGTCTTATGATAATAAAATCAGATGCATTGGTGAGCTTTCTAACAATACATACTGTATGGTATTAAATTAAATTAATATTATTTTGTATAATAGCATTTGATATCTTAAATTCAAAAAATTTTATTAATTAAACTTAAATTCTTATCTTTTTTTGGCATGTATCATGAATTAAAAATTATAAGCAATCTTCTTATACCGTCTCCTCCTCAATACACCACCCATGGAGATCCCTAGTTCTTATATAGTTTGAACAGTATAGTTATGTATGTTAAATAGGTAGTTTTGTTTATACATATATAAATATAATGTATAAATCCAAGCAATGTTCTTTATGACCATGTTTGTGTTTTCATGACAAAAGCTGTCCCTAATAAGCTGGATATTTCATATTTACAAAATAATTTAAGAATAATATCTAATATGTCAGATTTTATTCATCTTGAAATGGACTACACCTACATGATTTATCTAAAGTTGAATTGGTATCAATGTCTATTTTATTTGATATTGAAAATCTGATAACATGCCACAATTTTTTACCTCTACAAATTATTTTTATGGTAAATATTTCTATATTGTATCTTTGAAATCTCCTTAATTATTATGGAGTTTTGATTAAATCATATTTATCAATCTACTAGAAGAATAAACAAGCTATTTAATTAAGAATCAAATAGCCAAAGCTATTATTTTATTGAGGATTACTCCATCTAGATATCATATTCTGAAAATTGAAAAATGACACCTGGACACGGGAATCGAACCCGGGACCTTTGTCTTATTACGCCAATGCTCTAACCACTGAGCTAATCAGGAATCGTCCCGTGCCCAGGGTCATTTTTCAATTTTCAGAATATTATATCTAGATGTAGTAATCCTCACTAAAAGCATAAATAATAGCTTTGGCTATTTGATCAATAAATATGCAATCCCTTACAATTATAATAATTCTACAAGTAGCAGCAATAAGCCATAAGCAATAATGCTACAAAATAAATTGATCCCCCTCAATGCTATTTGGAGGAGACTTTTTCTTTGAAAATTTTAAAAATGTTGATGATTCTATAATCTTTCCGGAGTAGTCCTTAACCAGAGTTTAAAAAAAATTAGTTTCCTCTAGAAGATATTAGGAATGGTGTTTGCCTGCAGATATTTTGAAATTACATGCCTCTAAAAGTCATTTGGTATGGTTCTAGTCTGGTAAATTTTTGAAAATTGGATGTCTCTATAAACTATTTGGAGTAATCCTTTTTTGCTGGCAAATTTTTGAAAATTAATTTGAGTTGTTTTTGGTGGTAGGAGGGGGGGACTGCCCTATTTACCCCCCTGGGTGCGCCACTGGGACAACCAAATTAATAACTTAACAACGCATTCTATTTTATACATAGTATGATGATTTGGCTTATATGTTTTTTAACATTTTTTAACAGAAGATTTTGAGATATAAAAATTGATTTAAGAAACTCCAATAGATTTTTAATCTTTTGTAAAATAGTTTTGAAAACTGCAATTTAATTTTTTTAAACTATCAACCAAAACTTAAACAGGTAAGCAATGCAAATTGCTTGCGGATAAATTTATTAAATCTACATCTTACATAACCAAAATAGCTATGTTTAATCACGTAAATTTGGCCATGAGATAAATGATTTATTATTTTAGTCATTTTACCTACTATGTTTAAAAATCAACTGTTTATTTACTCTATTTTTACTTTCTCTCTATCTTACAGGTAGAGAAAGTATGGTGATCGTCAAAAAAATCGAACTCGAGATTTTGATGAATTTTGATGTTTCATGACTCCCTGAATACGAAAAAGTGGTTTTTGAATTTCCGTCTGTCTGTCTGTCTGTCTATCTGTCTGTCTGTACCTCCAACTAGAACCTAAACTATTTTACCGATTGAGCTAAAACTTGATATCTAGGGTTTTCATAGGGTTGCCCCGAGGGGTTTTTGGAATTGGATATCTACCCCTAAAATTAAGGGTAGTTTACTGAAGGGCAAAAAGAGAAAAAGTCAATTTTCTCAAAATCGGCTCTAACGATTTTGATTAAATTTCATTTATGAACATTAATAAATATTTCAAACAAAATGGCTACTCTCAATATTTCGGCAAAATGGCTTTAAGGGCTCCGGTCTGATGCGTAAATTAACATTTTTTATAAAAGCTCCTAAACTATTTGAGATCTGAAATTACTTAGCATTACAAATATGTATATATATTATAATACAAATATTTTATTCGAAACATATTTTTTTTAAACCCATATTTATACCAAAATAACAAAATTTAATTTGAACAAGGTTATTAGTAAATATGTAACCAAATGTAATCAATTTATAATTTAAGTTTAAAAACTATGAAAGGTATTATTAATGAACTATTGAACAGTAACTTGGCCGAATTAAGGGAATAACTACTATCCAACCATTCACCTCAAAGCATGCAATTAAGAATACTATCAATATTCATTTACATAATTATTATTTCCTATAATTAGAAATAGTGGTTATGGAGATAGCAAAGATAAATAGTTTTGTAAATATATAATTTACAGTACATTATCTCAGATTACTAATCTAGGTACCAGTATTGAAATATTAAATTGAAGAAGGCTGTCACCTATTACTACTACAAACCCAAAATGAATTTATACAAATAATAAAAATCTTAATGCTTTATAAGAATTTTCATTATGATTTGTGTTTGCCTTTTATTTATATACAGTATATTTTAATTGTGTTAAACATTAACAACATTAAAGTTTAGACTATATTTATATTATTTACAGAGAATAATGGTACACTTTGTTCCATTAAAATATACCATGCTTTCTATAAATTTTATTTGGTGCAACTCTTACATAATACAACATGAATGCTTTGTGGTAGAGTTTAATCCACCCCTGCATCTCTAATGATAAGGTACCAGTGTTCCCAAATGGTTTGTTTCTGAAACAGATGCTTTTTTTTTTTTAAGGGTCTAGATTACATTGCCACAGTGTATATATTTAAGCAGGATATATAAATAAAATAATAGTAGTTAGCTTACATTAGCTTACATAATCAAGTTCCAGTGTGGTCATTCAATCTTGGTTAAAGATTACTGTCCCAAAAATGTAAACAGTAGGAATTTTATTTGAAAACTTCTTTTTTAACTTTCAATTGTTCTATACTGTAGATTACATGTAGGCATTTTATTTTAATGAAAGTTTAAAAGGATCTCAAGACTAAATCAAACGATACAATAGTGAATGACCACCCCAAAAAATACTAAATTAAATAGGATAGGGTAGTGTATTATATGGTTTTTGGTTAACACATGCATCTTAGTTGATAAATACATAATTTTTATTTGGAAAAAAGGCCAGACAATTATTAGTCATCTCTAAAACTAATGTTAGTGGTTAATATGCTAAAAAATTTGTATCCTTAATAATACCAAAATAGTCAACTGTACACTAATGGTTAAAAAAAGTTTATATATATATATATATATGTTGATATTTGGGGAAGTTTTGAATGCTTAGAAAAAATGTTTTACTGGTGTAACATTGTGGTTGTTTGTTTTCCCTTTTTTTTCACTTATTTTCCCCTTTTTTTCACTTTTTTGACTTATAAACTAACATAAATATAAAATAACCTAACTCTAGAGCAGACACAACACCCAGACCCCCGGCTATTAATTCTTCACTGGGAAAGGGGAAACACACATTTCATCAATGATTTGTTTTTCAGCCATGCCAGGGATCGAACCCGGGACACCCTTAGCTCAGTAGACAGACACGTTACCAACTGGGTTAAGGTGTCGGATAATGTCTGTTTTAAAAATAAATTTTGATTTTTTTTAGCTTCGCATCTTAATGCCTGTATGTATTACTTACACTAATGACTTAGGGCTGAAGAAGGCTAAATTTAGAGGAAGTGTACCTGCATTTGCGTGAAAGGAAAGTGTAAAACGTTTTTGGGAAAAACCACCCTTAGTATATTTGACTGAGATTCAAACCTCGGTTTCCATGTGATCGGCAGTCTAGTCGAAAATGAGTGTGATGCCTTAGACCATGTGGTCGCCGAAGCAGGGGTTGTGAATGAAACTTGCTTTGTACTGAGAGGAGGCAATTTTCCCACTAATATGTTAAATTGATGATACTTTGTGAATTGACATGGTATAGTGGTCAGAGTTCCTGGCTACAGATCCAGAGATCCTGGGTTTGATCCCGGCACCTCCACGTTTTTCTCTGAAGCAATGGGTCTGTCTCGTGAGGACAAATGAGGAGCTGCCTTGATAAAGAAGTAGCTGCTCCAGCCTATAAAACTGAGATGAACAGCCAATGGGTTTGTTGTGCTGACCACATGACACCCTCTAACCACAAATATAGGCACTATCTTTGCCAACGTGTGGTGGCTCCTCAGTTGGTATAGCTACTTGTGGGTTGACACCATGGAGTTATTATAAGTGAACCTTCAACCCTTCAAAAAGTAGAATATTATGAATGAATGAGTTGAATATGAAATAATAATTTATTATTAACAGAGCACAAGCAAACACATTCCATGTATTGTATAAATCAAGCATTGTTCTACAGCCCAATAATGTAATAATTTGCTTTAGTAATATCAGTAGTTTAAAAAAAAGTGCACTTAAACTAACCATGATATAAACTGGGAAAATACATCTAGATGAGATTTGAACCCATTATCTCTTCTTCAACAAAGATTGACTGCAATGTCAATCTAATACAATATACCCATTTTGGCACCACTGTGGATATATTTTTTATCAATATTAATTTTTTTAATTAAATATATTTGGTTTTGTTAATTTTATTACCAACTTGAAATTGATTGCATTGTCAATGAGTATGAACCATTTACATTTTATTTAAGGATAATCTAAATAGTAAATTTATACTTGTAACAAAACCTGATAATTTTATTTCTATACTTTGGACCAATCTAATATGACTGTGCAGTTAATAAATAAAGCCTTTCCTCGAGTCATTGTTAGCTTAGCAGGCCAACCTTTTAAGTTTATTGAGCAGATGTGTCAGACTCGTTTGATCATAAGTGCCACCTTGAAAAATGAAAATACTGAGGGGCCACATTTCAAATAACAAAACAAATATAAATGTTGTGAGCATCATAAGTAAAAAAATAATTAAATCCTCATTACTATAAAAGTCGGATTAAGATCATATACAATTTTAAGACTCGCCCTCCAATTTAACCGAGAAATAGGAAACCCTTGATTTGCAGTAATGGTGTGAATGTCAGGCTCTATAGGTATCTTGTGTTGAAGTTATCTTCATAATTGATTATAAATATTATGTGGCCATAATTTGTGAGCGTGTTTTAATTCGTAATCATTCCTTTTCATATAAGATAAAACATCTGTTCACATATTTATATTCTACCAAACTTTACACATATTTGGTGTGCAAATTAAACAATTTTTTAAAAAAAATTAATCTTTAATGAATAAAGAACGAAAATTTGATACACCATCCTCCCATACTAAAATTCTCACAGCAATGCTCAAATTGCACATCCCAAATTGTGTATTTCTTCAGCGTTTATAAAATGGGGCCACATGCGCAGGGCTTGTTTAAGAAAATGTGAGGCCTGGGGCAAAAAATTCTGTGTTTCCCTTTGAATGGCAGGCAGTTTATCAGTTTTAGCACTAAGCCACTTACTCGGTTCTTATGTTGCTTAATAGTTTCTCATGTTTTATGGAATTTCGATCAACCCATTAAATGACTGTGCTTTATTAAATGCAAACAAATTAAGTTAGCAAAAGTAAATTCCTCTTTTCATCATTGTACTGTTAGTTTTCTGTAAACCGACAGTGATAGCACAATGAGGGCGTATTACTCGAATAACGTAAATCTTAAATTACATAAAGTTAGGATTTTCAGGAATCTGGAATGGAATCCTATCTCTAAGCGAATACTTATTGCTGTTAATTATCTGTACACTATTTGATGTGAAATTTATAATAATAACTGTAATTGAATTTAATAATTTTGTGGGGAAATTTGGCTCCCTGGAATGTGAGGCTTGGGGAAATTTTCCCCTTTGCCCCTCCCCCTCCCCTTAAACGTGGCCCTGAACATGCCGGATGCAAATTTGGCATTCCTAATATAGAGCTTGATTCAACCCCAAATACTGACTAAACCAATTTTCTACTTGGGAATGAGTCTGTCTTGTTAATCGATTAGTAAATTCCTAAAATGGTTTGGAGGTTCCTTTGATAAAATATTCATATGTACAGTACAGTCAAACAATTTATTTTAATATTTTATTTAACTGTGTAAATAATGAAGAACCAAAGCAATAATAAAAGGAATAAGTTTTAATAGAAAAGAAAAAGCAAGGAAAAGCCATCAAGAATGTTAGTAAAAGTGTTACAAAAAAGGTTTTATAATGTTTTAAAATCATGTCTTAATTATTTACAGAACTGATTTATTTGCGCTTTGTTTTACCGCATCAGTGTTAGTAGACACCGTCTCCTCTGTGTCTTCTTCATCTTCGTCGCTGTCGGCATCAGGAGGGTAAGTGGGGAGGGTGATGCTGATCTTACGAGTGCCGCCCCCTCCTCCAGAAGAGGAGGAAGATGAGGTGCCTCCTCCTCCTCCTCCACCCCCGAGAATACCACCTCTGAGTACCAGTCGGCCAATCACACGGAACAAGAACCGTGTTATCATTTGTATTTTCCTATCGACTATCTAGAAGAAACGGGTAAAAAATACTTTACTTTTTCATTAAACAACACACAGGGGGACTGGTCAAGGTGCGGCGGCTTGGAAACTTTCATTAGCTAGTCGACAGAAGAAGGAAATATGACAGAATTTTCAAAAAGGACAGTTTTACTCAAACCATATCAAAATGTGACGAATAGAAACTCGTTTTTTTCGACCGACACGTCTTTCAGACCATTTTCACTAAAAGCTACGCCAAGAAAATGCGTTTTTTAAAAAAGTTTTGCTATCATTACAAACATCACAATTAGTTAACATTTTTACTATCGTTTCATTCGATGAATAATTATCTTTGTTTATCCTTTTTAGAAATTTTGGAAAAAAAAAAGGATGGGCCTCAGTTTACCTTTCTAAATACTTTATATATAATACAAATTTTAACTAAATAATTAGCTTTGTCTAGTTAAGTTGGGAATACATTAATTGTCGTCAATAAATATATTCATATTTAATGTGGAAAATTTTAATATAGAACTTCAACAAAAGCTTCATCAAAGATGAAACTAATTTTTCTCTCAAAGTTTTTTTTCTTCTAATTTTAAGCCAGTCAGATTTAAAATTTCACAAAACTATATTCTATCAATAATAATAAGATCTTATTCAACAAGTTGATAACAAATAATAATTTAAATGCAAACAAATCACGAGATAAGTATGTTATAACATTGTGGTAGTCGTAGAGTATCTTTCAGAGATCATCAATATAATGGCAAGGGTGTTTAAGCTAAGAGACCTACTTTTCTATCGGCACACTTAACAAGATAATTAACATTTGTTTGTAATCTGCCTTCATACTACCCTGAAATATGATTTATGTTTGTCACTCATTATGTGTTGCTAAGTCTTGCTTCGTATTATCCTTGTGTGCTGCTGAGAAGTGAAATATGTCCTCCATTCTATGTTTGATTGAACTTTGACATTTTTTCTAAGCTTTTAAATAACTTCTTAGCTGGATCACATTCAAAAATTTACCCTTTAAAACTATCGACCAACATTAATTCCCCTAAAAGACTCGAAATAAATGCTTTAAACAATATAAACTGGTGGTAACACAACAGCATGAATAAATATTAATACACTTAATAATTGCACACTTGAATACTGCATGAGTAGTTTTAAATCCTCTGGTTTGTGAAAATGTATCAATGTATCACTCAAATTGGAGATGTGACAATACTTTGTTGGCAACAATTGTTGCTCATTCTTTACAATGGTTTCTTCTGTTGATGCCATTATCACTGGGTATTATTATTGCGTATGATGCGCCAAATAGTAATGTTTAACTCTCCTCACTTCCATGTTGGGGGTCAAATGTTCATAGTGATATTCTTCTCTGCCATCACCCCACAAGATGGCTATTGAATTTCACATTACTACTTCACGATCTGGTAGAAAAGTGCACAGTTCAACATCTGCGTCTTAAATCCACACAACTTATTTAAAACATTTCACATAATATAGCTGCCAATGAAATGTCTTTAATTTATTGCACTAAACTATATTTGTTTGTGAAGACTAATCATATAACAATGATGATTGGCACAAATGATCAACTGTCGCATTATCTTAAGCTCGTTTAAAATACATAAATCGATAGTTTTGGCTACATTTTAAGTTAAAAACTATTTCATTCAACACAGCTAATTTAACAAAAGACAGCTAACTAAGCCATATCTTCCATTCTTTAAGCCAATAATTTCCTACTAAGGCAATACGATGACGCATCAAAGTAACTTCAATGAACCACGCCTTGTGATTAAAATACTGCCGTCACGTACCTGAGATAACCCGGGAAATAGTGACCTCAAAGTGCCAATCGTCCTCTTATCCCTGTTATAGTCTTCATTAGTAGATTCGGACAGGGATACATCGTCCAAAGGGCTCTGGAACAAAAACATTAAGCTTGTTAACACATTGTTCAAATCTACAGATTTTGTGGTTGTGATTTTCAAAAGCTGAACGCACAGACGTGGCTGTTGGTTCCACAGTAAAAGGAAAACTACACCACACATACATCGACTGCTCACACATCACCCAAAGAGCAAATGTCAACAAAAATCTTTCCGATGCTGTTGGTCATTTGTGATAATTTTCTTCTACTAGCGATCCTACTATTCACGGTAGCTTCAGAATGGGCTTTCGAGGTCTTTCTGTCTTGAGATTCATCTCCCCTAAGCCCTAACGCAACTGTTTGAGACCTGAGCACTCCCTCACTTCACTACATGGTTTGTTAATCAGTAGTCCTACTTCACCCCGCTAGAACGTCTCCTCTGGTTCACTCCCTCACCTCACTACATGGTTTGTTAATCAGTAGTCCTACTTCACCTCGCTAGAACGTCTCCTCTGGTCCACTCCCTCACCTCACTATCATGGTTTGTTAATCAGTAGTCCTACTTCACCCCGCTAGAACGTCTCCTCTGGTTCACTCCCTCACCTCACTACATGGTTTGTTAATCAGTAGTCCTACTTCACCTCGCTAGAACGTCTCCTCTGGTTCACTCCCTCACCTCACTACACATGGTTTGTTAATCAGTAGTCCTACTTCACCCCGCTAGAACGTCTCCTCTGGTTCACTCCCTCACCTCACTACATGGTTTGTTAATCAGTAGTCCTACTTCACCTCGCTAGAACGTCTCCTCTGGTTCACTCCCTCACCTCACTATTATGGTTTGTTGATCAGTAGTCCTACTTCACCTCGCTAGAACGTCTCCTCTGGTCCACTCCCTCACCTCACTATCATGGTTTGTTAATCAGTAGTCCTACTTCACCTAGCTAGAACGTCTCCTCTGGTCCACTCCCTCACCTCACTATCATGGTTTGTTAATCAGTAGACTTACTTCACCTCGCTAGAACGTCTCCTCTGGTTCACTCCCTCACCTCACTATCATGGTTTGTTGATCAGTAGTCCTACTTCACCTCGCTAGAACGTCTCCTCTGGTTCACTTCCTCACCTCATTACATGGTTTGTTGATCAGTAGTCCTACTTCACCTCGCTAGAACGTCTCCTCTGGTCCACTCCCTCACCTCACTATCATGGTTTGTTGATCAGTAGTCCTACTTCACCTCGCTAGAACGTCTCCTCTGGTCCACTCCCTCACCTCACTATCATGGTTTGTTGATCAGTAGTCCTACTTCACCCCGCTAGAACGTCTCCTCTGGTCCACTCCCTCACCTCACTATCATGGTTTGTTGATCAGTAGTCCTACTTCACCTCGCTAGAACGTCTCCTCTGGTTCACTCCCTCACCTCACTATCATGGTTTGTTGATCAGTAGTCCTACTTCACCCCGCTAGAACGTCTCCTCTGGTCCACTCCCTCACCTCACTATCATGGTTTGTTGATCAGTAGTCCTACTTCACCTCGCTAGAACGTCTCCTCTGGTCCACTCCCTCACCTCACTATCATGGTTTGTTGATCAGTAGTCCTACTTCACCTCGCTAGAACGTCTCCTCTGGTTCACTCCCTCACCTCACTATCATGGTTTGTTGATCAGTAGTCCTACTTCACCTCGCTAGAACGTCTCCTCTGGTTCACTTCCTCACTCCTATCATGGTTTGTTAATCATAGCCTACTTCACCTCGCTAGAACGTCTCCTCTGGTTCACTTCCTCACCTACTATCATGGTTTGTTAATCGTAGTCCTACTTCACCTCTAGAACGTCTCCTCTGGTTCACTTCCTCACCTCACTATCATGGTTTTTGTTAATCCATTCACTCCTAACTCCCTCCAACCCCTCATGGTCATGTCACTACTTCACCACTCACTGGTACTCTTCCTACATCTCTCTCCACTTCCATACTGTTACCGCCTCCCTCACATCATGTCTACTTCTCTTTCACTCCTAAACGTCTCCTCCGGTTCATCGTTCCACTCCACCTCATAATGGTTTGTTGATCAGTTCTCTCCCTCGCTAGAACTCTCCTTGGTCCTCCCTCACCTCACTATCATTTTTTGATCATATCCTACTTCACCTCCTAGAACGTTCCTCTGGTCCACTCCTCCCTCACTTGTTTGTTGATCAGTAGTCCACTTCCCCCGCTAGAACGTCTCCTCTGGTTCACTCCCTCACCTCACTATCATGGTTTTGTTGATCAGTAGCCTACTTCACCTCGCTAGAACGTTCTCTGGTTCACTCCTCTCACTACTAATGGTTTGTTATCAGTAGTCCTACTTCCCCCTAAAGTCTCCTCTGTCCCCACTCACCTCCTATATGGTTTCTTGTCATATCCTACTCCCTCGTAACTGTTCTGTCCACTCCCTCCTAATCGTTCTTGTAATCTCCTACTCTCTCTTAGACCCCTCTCAGTTCTCCCTCACCTCACTCAGTTTGTGATCATCTGTTACTTCACCCGCTAAAGTTCCTCTGTAATCTCATCCTAACATGGTTTTGGTAGTCCTCCCTCACTGTTCTGATAGAACTCTCCCTGTTAACTCTCTACTCACTCACTCACTGGTTGGTTAATCATAGTCCTACTTCACCTCGCTAGAACGTCCTCTGGTCCACCCCTCCCTCACTACATGGTTTGTTGTCATAGTCCTACTTCACCTCGCTAGAACTCTCCTCGTTCCTCCCTCACTACTCATGGTTTGTTATTAGTCCTATTCCACCTGTAGAACGTCTCCTCTGGTTCACTCCTCCCTCACTTATGTTTTTTCAGTAGTCCTACTTCACCTCCCTAAACCTCCTCTGGTTCATCCTCCCTCCTATTCATGGTTTTTGATCTTCCACCTCACCTCGTTGTATCTCCTGCTTCACTTCCTACTTAATGCTTGTTCATCACCTACTTCTCTCGCTATAGTCATTCCTCTGTCACTTCCCTGTCACTCATGTTTCTAATCAGAGTCTTTCACTCCTATCTCCTCTGGTGAACTCCTCCCTCACTTCCTCCTCAATATATCTTTTCACTCGCCTACTTCACCTGTCACTCCCTCACCTCACTTCATGGCTTGTAATCAGTGTCCTTTCACCTCCTATGAACTACTCTGGTCACCCTCTCACCTCTCATCTCTATCTGTCAGTTCCTATCACCTCGCTAGAATTCCTCTGGTCACTCCTACCTCCTACTGGTTTGTGATCTGACCTACTTCACTCGTGAATCTTCGTCACTTCCTCACCTCCTATCATGGTTTCATCTGGTACCTATCACCTCAACTTCTGGTTTTTATCTCACTTTCCTGTTAGTTTCTGTCCACTTCCCTCCTAACTGTTTGTCATCCTACTTCACCTCTGATTATCGTTTACTTCACCCCTATCTTTTGTCATCTCACCTACTACACTTTAAACGTGTCCTTTCACCCCTAGACTATCCTTGTTCACTTCCCTCACTTCCTGTTTTTATCAGTCACTACTCACCTCCTAAAGTTCCTCTGGTTACTCCCTACCCTACTTGTTGTGATCTAGCACTCCACTCCTAAACGTTCTTGGTTCATCTCCTCTTACTGTGTTACTCGTACTCTCACCTCTAGATTTCTGGTTATCCTCTCACATGATGTTATCGTTCACTCACCTCCTAAACTCTTGTTCTAGTCTACTTCACCTCCTAACTCTTTTCATCTCCCTCACCTGTGTATCTACCTACTTCCTCCTAAATCCTTGTAATCTACCCACTCACTTCTAGGTTCTTGATCATTCCTACTTCACTCGTCTAAAGTCTCTTCCTCCTACGCTCTCTGGTTCATCCCTCACCTCCTTCTGTTGTTATCTGCTACCTCACTCTGAACGTTCTCTGTTCACTCCTACCTCACTTCAGTTTTACATATCCTTTCCTCGCTCTCCTCCTTGGTTTTTCTACCTATTCACTGTTTGTTTCTGTCACTTCCCTCCTAAAGTTTGTCACTTCCCTCATATCTGTTTTCGTTCACTTCCTCACTCTCCTTGGTCATCCTACCACTACTGTTTCGTAGTCCTCTTCCTCCTGACCTCCTCTTCATCTACTCATACATGTTTGTATCGTAGCTCTCCTGGCATAACTCCTCTGGTTTCCTCCCACTTCTTCGGTTTCTCGTAGTCCTACTTCACCCCTACTTGTTGTTACATCACTCATCTGTTTTCGTAGCACTCACCTCGTGACTCCCTCTACCTCCTCACTTTATGTTGTTATCTATCCTCTACTCCTGAACGTTCCTGTTCCTCCCCACTCACTATCATGGTTTGTTGATAGTAGTCTACTTCACCTCGCTAGAACTCCTCTGGTTCACTTCCTCACCTCATTCATGGTTTGTTGATCAGTAGTCCTACTTCACCTCGCTAGAACGTCTCCTCTGGTCACTCCTCCCTCACATATGGTTTGTTATCAGTAGTATTCCCTCGTATACTCCTGTCACTCCCTCCTCCTACATGTTATCATGTCCTACTTCCTGTGACGTCCTTGTCCTCCTACCTCTTTGGTCGTCTAGTCCTACTTCACTGTACGTCTCCTTTCACCTCCTAATGTTTGGTCATCCCTCACCTCTAGAGTTCTTGTCACTTCCCATAATTTGTCACCTCCACTCTGTGAAGTCCTTTCACCTCCTAATCTTTGTACTACCTACTTCACTGTAAAGTCCTCTTGTCCTCTCCTCTGGTTAATCTACCTTCATGTAGTTTCGGTCCACTCCTCACCTCCTCTGGTTACTCCTCACTCCTAAGTTTGTCATCCTACTCACTTCAGTGTTATCTGTCACTTCCCTCCTAAGTTCTGTCATCCTACTCACTTCAGTGTTATCGTACTCTCACCTCCTACGTTCTGTTCCTCCTCACCTCCTACTGTTTGTTACTCCCTCACCTCAAAGGTTCTTGTCATCCTCACCTCCTACTGTTGTATCACCCTCACTCCTAAGTTTTGTTCATCTCACTCACTCTGTGTTCTGTCCTTCTCACCTCTAGGTTTGTTATCCTCACTCCTAAGTTTCGTACACTTCACCTCCTAATTTGGTACTCTCACTCCAGTTTTATCTACTCACTCTGGTTCTGTCCCTCACCCATAGTTTTGTCATCCTCTCACCGTGATCTTGCACTCCTCCAATCTGTTGTTCTCCATTCACCTCGAAGTACTCCCTCACCTCACTATCATGGTTTGTTGATCAGTAGTCCTACTTCACCCCGCTAGAACGTCTCCTCTGGTCCACTCCCTCACCTCACTATCATGGTTTGTTGATCAGTAGTCCTACTTCACCTCGCTAGAACGTCTCCTCTGGTTCACTCCCTCACCTCACTATCATGGTTTGTTGATCAGTAGTCCTACTTCACCCCGCTAGAACGTCTCCTCTGGTCCACTCCCTCACCTCACTATCATGGTTTGTTGATCAGTAGTCCTACTTCACCTCGCTAGAACGTCTCCTCTGGTCCACTCCCTCACCTCACTATCATGGTTTGTTGATCAGTAGTCCTACTTCACCTCGCTAGAACGTCTCCTCTGGTTCACTCCCTCACCTCACTATCATGGTTTGTTGATCAGTAGTCCTACTTCACCTCGCTAGAACGTCTCCTCTGGTTCACTTCCTCACCTCATTACATGGTTTGTTGATCAGTAGTCCTACTTCACCTCGCTAGAACGTCTCCTCTGGTTCACTCCCTCACCTCACTATCATGGTTTGTTAATCAGTAGTCCTACTTCACCTCGCTAGAACGTCTCCTCTGGTTCACTCCCTCACCTCACTACATGGTTTGTTGATCAGTAGTCCTACTTCACCTCGCTAGAACGTCTCCTCTGGTTCACTCCCTCACCTCATTACATGGTTTGTTGATCAGTAGTCCTACTTCACCTCGCTAGAACGTCTCCTCTGGTTCACTCCCTCACCTCACTACATGGTTTGTTATCAGTAGTCCTACTTCACCTCGCTAGAACGTCTCCTCTGGTTCACTCCCTCACCTCATACATGGTTTGTTGATCAGTAGTCCTACTTCACCTCGCTAGAACGTCTCCTCTGGTTCACTCCCTCACCTCACTATTATGGTTTGTTGATCAGTAGTCCTACTTCACCTCGCTAGAACGTCTCCTCTGGTTCACTTCCTCACCTCACTATTATGGTTTGTTGATCAGTAGTCCTACTTCACCTCGCTAGAACGTCTCCTCTGGTTCACTTCCTCACCTCATTACATGGTTTGTTGATCAGTAGTCCTACTTCACCTCGCTAGAACGTCTCCTCTGGTTCACTTCCTCACCTCATTACATGGTTTGTTAATCAGTAGTCCTACTTCACCTCGCTAAACGTATCCTCTGGTTCACTCCCTCACCTCACTATCATGGTTTGTTAATCAGTAGTCCTACTTCACCTCGCTAGAACGTCTCCTCTGGTCCACTCCCTCACCTCACTATCATGGTTTGTTAATCAGTAGTCCTACTTCACCTCGCTAGAACGTCTCCTCTGGTCCACTCCCTCACCTCACTATCATGGTTTGTTAATCAGTAGTCCTACTTCACCTCGCTAGAACGTATCCTCTGGTCCACTCCCTCACCTCACTATCATGGTTTGTTAATCAGTAGTCCTACTTCACCTCGCTAGAACGTATCCTCTGGTTCACTCCTCACCTCACTATCATGGTTTGTTATCAGTAGACCTACTTCACCTCGCTAGAACGTATCCTCTGGTTCACTCCTCACCTCACTATCATGGTTTGTTAATCAGTAGACCTACTTCACCTCGCTAGAACGTATCCTCTGGTTCACTCCCTCACCTCACTATCATGGTTTGTTATCAGTAGTCCTACTTCACCTCGCTAGAACGTCTCCTCTGGTTCACTCCCTCACCTCACTATCATGGTTTGTTGATCAGTAGACCTACTTCACCTCGCTAGAACGTCTCCTCTGGTTCACTCCCTCACCTCACTATCATGGTTTGTTGATCAGTAGACCTACTTCACCTCGCTAGAACGTCTCCTCTGGTTCACTCCCTCACCTCACTATATGGTTTGTTGATCAGTAGTCCTACTTCACCCGCTGAACGTCTCCTCTGTCACTCCCTCACCTCACTATCATGGTTTGTTAATCAGTAGTCCTACTTCACCTCGCTAGAACGTCTCCTCTGGTTCACTCCCTCACCTCACTATTATGGTTTGTTGATCAGTAGTCCTACTTCACCTCGCTAGAACGTCTCCTCTGGTTCACTCCCTCACCTCACTATTATGGTTTGTTGATCAGTAGACCTACTTCACCTCGCTAGAACGTATCCTCTGGTTCTTTTCTGTTTCTTCACATTTACAACATTTATGCTCACATTTCACTTTTTGGACTTTTTATTACATTGACAAAAACATTTTTATTGTTTTATATTTCAGATATAGACCTATCAAAAAACTTCTTTATTTCTATCGAGGAAGTTTTTTACAAGCCATTTTAATGGATGACTTAAATTGTCTTTGTGGACAGTCTCCAAAATATACGAAAACATTAAACACAATTATTGAAATGCGCAAATCGATATCTATACTAATATATACAATTATTTTTATCACCGTGTCTTAGATACTACCCGTTTGGGTTGTATGGCTATGCACTAATTACACTAATGTGTCAGCAATTGGTAAAGTTGAATTTAAAGGAAGTGTAACCCATTTGCATGGAGGGAGAGTGCAAAACCATTTAGGGAAAACCAGCTTCAGTGCAACCGACCTGGATTGAACCCAATTCTCCCCGTCTTTGGCAGTCTAGTTTCTTGTGTGAGTAGTGCCTTAGACCACGCGGCCACCGAATCGGGCAGCAATTAATTAAATTATGTAATATTCTCTAATTCATATTTCACTGTTGTAGTTAGAAAACTCGTTGTGTAAAACTGAAATATTGACATGGAAAATCCCATCTTGACTTGCCGTTACGTCATAAGTAACTACAGCGTTACCCACACTGGTAGTCGATTGGCCTAAATTGATCTTAACAGGTAGGTCGAAGTTTGAATCCCGGCCGGTTATACTATCCTCATCCCTGCTCTATAATCAGTGTACTAGTTAAATGCCTACTCGTTTGAAACAGTCTGATCTTTCACCAACAGTAGCTTAGTCCTAAAATAACTAGTGCCCTAGTTCTTGGGGTGTGGTAAATAGAGAATTTTGAGGGCGGGGCCCCAGCAGAGGTAAGAATTAGATATTTTTTCAATCGTTGTTATTATGCAAATCACACTTTGAGAAACATTGAGTTAACTATGATCAATAACAATGTTTTACCAAATATTTCTTTGAGGATCTCCTGATCAAAGAGCACAAGCATGTTTTCACTTATTTAATGAATATATTTTTACTACTTAGACTTGATCTTAGCGGCGCTAGATCTCATAAATAAGCATCCTACCACCTCCAAGCACTTTGTGTACCATTGTAAATAAAGTTATTTGTGGATCAGGTTTATGTGTGTCCTATGCCTGCTGAGTGAAGAAGATAGCCTGTGCCTTGGAACGAAAATGCGAGCATGTAACTTTGTAATAGCCATGCAGTTCATATGAAATAACGTGAGATTGTAGATCACATGTCTTCTTGTCACGCATGTGGCGATGATGTAACTTTCAGTTGGCAGACGAAACGCCAGGAGCGTTCCGGTCTATTTCATACCCGCGCAAGGATTCACTCTGGAAATGGTCAAGACAATTAAATGGGTGGCAATTTTTCAGCACGTTTCTTGGCATGTTTGAGCTTATTTAGATACTGTTTTTATGTGACATGAAAATATATTTAGCGTTGTCATAGGCCCTTGAAGAATTTTTGCTCTTTCGCTTAAGAATAATATAGATATAATATTGTGAGCGTATACTTATTTTACAACGTTAGGAATTGGGTTTACCTATCTGAAGATGGTGCAGAGTGTAGACAGTTATAAACCGATATGTATGAATTGACTTAATAATACCCACTCCTAACTACTACTCTAGAGACCGTCTCTCTGTGTAATCTTAAACGGATTGAAAAACTCCCAATGTATTTAATATTTCTAGATACTGTATGAGGATATCTTAGGTGCAATACAATTCACATATTAGAATTTAAACATCAACATTTAATTTTTAAGAACACACATTTAACAAATTTAGTCCAATTTCTCTCGTCTATTCAGAAAATGGTTTTAGGTTTTACATAACACTGGTCGTTATAGCTCTATCTCGGGATGACACAATGGAGTTAATAACGCGCACAAAATATTCGAATATATTCGAATAAGTCTAGTTGACTGCTTTGCTAAAAGGAATCACCGACGATTTAAAACAACATTTTCTACAACCCTTGAATAGTTTATAGAATATTTTGCTTGATATTGAAGTAATATTCTCAAGTGTCATAATATTGATTCATAAGCTTTTACATTTTAAATTTGCTTTGAAGGAATGTTAGTGTAATCAGGTATGTATGTACTTGCTCTTTTCCTAAATTGTGTTTATACCTGCAGCGGTGGACAAGCGGACTATATTTCAGGCTCATATGATCTGATTTGCCGCTGACAGGGAGGACGAGGTTTGAATCCAGGGCGTGACTTAACCAAGATTTGTTTTTATGGTAGGTTTCCAAAATCTTCCTCCACGTAAATACGGGAACATTGTCTATTTATTATACGTTACTCATCCTAACCCCATTAGAATCATTAAAATGTGTCAAGTCCATGTGGGTATTGAGAAGCGGTGTGTAAAATGAATAAGACGGGACACGAATGGACCTACTAAGATTATTTAGGGGTATTTAACGTGAACTTTGAACCGACTGATTATATCAGAAAACGACTTACAAAGCTTATATAGAACATAAACATCATCCAGTTCGTGAATTTACTATGAGAGGGGAACCCCCGATTTCAACAAAGATAAATGTTACGGCCATGCCGGGAATCGAAACTGGGATCCTTATCTTAGCGCTACCGACTGAGCCAAAGTGTCCGACTATGTGACTGCAAGTACGCGAGAAAGTATGTTCAGCAAATTTATTTATTCCTTTTTCAGTAAAGACCATCTGATAAAAAATGTAGTCCCGTCGAACTAATAATGCGGAAGACTTTCACTGCAGACCGGGCGAAGACATATATTACAAGACTACCCGTAGGCGGGTGAATTGAGACCTTTCTACTCAATGGGTGCCTGGTTCGAGCACCGGTCGCATTGGGATGTTGCCAAGGAAGGCGTGGCAGTATTTTATTTCCTACACTTTTTTTTACAGGAGCTTAATTCACGGGTAGGGTTATTGGCCTCTTTAAATCGCAAATATAGCGAACTCATGATAATTCTTAAACCAATTAAGAAACCACATTTTATATTTTTGTCCCCATAAGGATTCGAACCAAAGTATTGTCTGAACTACGACTTGACTAATTTGACCAGAAGCCATGACGTTTATAAACCTCACTCGAAGTTGATCATCAGACCTTCGAATTACAGTTGGACAAGAACATTATGTTTGCCCCAAATAATATATGTATTTCTGCTGAGGATGCAAACCCAAACCTGATGATCTTTACTAAAAAAAAACCCAGTGCGTTTAACATCAAGAGAGGGAAGGGCAGATTTGTGAAAATGCACCCGCACTAGCGTGAATAGGTGATGGGATATCCACAGTTATAAATCATATGTGGAAAACACACACTTTGCCGAGATTCGGACCTCAAACTCCCTTGTCACAGGCAATCCAGCCTATAGTGAGCCTGACGTCTTAGACCGTGTGTCCACTGGTGTGAGTAGCTGATCTTCTTGATTCACCGTCGGTAAAAACACCAACGCAGCGCTCACAAACTAGACTTTTACGTTCCTATCTGTGAGCCTCTTACATAACTCGAGATCATTATATCAAGGTCGTTCAGAGCTAGCGAAATGATCCGCCTCAAAGAGTAAGTAGAAAGGTCGGAAAAAATAGAGCCTTCACAACATGTTCACTATATGACAATGTACAGTGGTGAAAGAGGGATTAATTACCCTCAGACTCATTTGGGCGAGGGGCTAGGGACACATGAGGCTATTTTTTATTTTCGCCGTTCCCCACGTCTTGCTACCCATCCAGGCTAGCAGAATGGGTATATATGTATATTTAGGCACCGCATCTTACTACCCGTTCGGGTTATACGCTTAAGTACTAATTACGCTAATGGTTTAAGATATTAGAAAGGTTATATTTAGAGGAAGTGTACCCGCATTTGCGTCGAGAGAGAGAGAGTGGAAAACCATTTAGGAAAAACTACCTTCAGTACACCCGACCGAGATTTGAACCTGGATCTCCCTGTCGTCGGCAATCTAGTCTACTGCGAGAGTAGCGCCCTAGACCATGTGGGCACCAAAGCGTGTGTCAGAATAATACCACTCCTGGGTTAGGAGTGGGAAATAAAGGATTTAGAGGAAGTGTACTCACATTTGCGTGAAGGAAGAGTGGACAGTTATATAAAGAACAAAAAAACACTTGAGTAGCCCCGGCCAGAGTTCTAACACCACCATCTTTGTCACCGGCAAGCCAGACAAGACGAGACAGATACCTTTGTCCATGTGACCACCAGTGTGGCTGTATTGCTATTAATTTAGTAAATATTGGTTACCATACCAGTGGTCACGCAGTGCAAAGTACCAGACTGACTTGCCGGTAAGCAAGGCTTGAATCTCGGTCGGATTGGCTGAGGTGATTTTTTATTAGAATGGTTTACCACTCTCCCTCCAGGATAATGTGGGTACTTTTCCTCTATATTGTATCTGCTTCGTCCTTACCCAATTAGTATGATGTTAATAATGTGGATGTGTAGTAAGAGGAAGTAGAAAAACAGCCAAAAAAAAACTCCATGGAATCAGCCCTCAATCGAGACATACAACCGAACAGCCGCCGTCTATTGGCTAAGATAGTGTCAACTTGCTGATAGAGGGTGTCATATAGTCAACACAACAAACCCTCTGGCCCTTAATCTCTGTTTTTCCGGCCGAAACCACTAATTTTTTATTCAAGTAATTCCTCGTTTGTCCTCATGAGTAACAACCAAAAAAACCCGATATGAAACCACTAAAATATTTGTGTTGAAAGCAATAATTAAAAAAATAACAATTCAACTACAAGAAAAAGTAAGTAAAAAAATAATTATTTTATAGCACCGGGTCTTACCATCCATTCGGGCTATACGCTTAACTATTTGATTAACATACATATTTTTGATATTAGATTGGGTGAGAGATTGTGTCGTGAGGTTGTTTTTTTTTCGTGCGCATTAAAATGATTGCACGCCCGTCCTTTTACGAACAGACGAATAATTTGTTTGTTATAATCCACAGAAATCCGAAGTTGTGGTCGGGGGAGTTGTGCAACAAAATTACGAATAAACAAGCGTTATTGTTTCATTTTTAGATTAATAGCGGTGGCAGCATGCGCATTAAACGGTGAGCGCTGGCTTCCTGAATTGCGATTGTCTGACTATAATATATCTCAAGACGCTCACGCAGGATTGCCAACTGTCACGACCCAAGAGATCATACAGAGTGGTCTTGAATGAATACTATCTGGCCTGGCCGGATAATATATTTTAATTGTTGTATTATTTATGTTGTCTTTCGACACACGGGAAAAGAGAAAGTGATGGCGGACTCCCACTCACTGCAGCCTGGAGCTCGCACCTCTGCCCGCTTTACTCTTCACATTTATATAAATGGCATCATTCAGAGCTGAGCGCGTTTTGGTTGAATGGAGTAATTGTGTTAATACTTACACATTGTTCTGTTAAATCACTGATTGATATACCCACTTCGGTGGTCGAATGGTCTAAGGCACTACTCTAGCAGGAGACTAGACTGCCGATGACGGGGAGATCAAGGTTTGAATCTCGGGCGGGTTTACTGAGGGTGGTTTTCCAAAAATGATTTTTCACTCTTTCTCCACACAAATTCGGATACACTTCCTAAAAATTTAATCTTCCTAATCCCTAAAACCATTGGCATAATTAGTACATAAACGTACAACCCGAACGGGTAGTAAGACGCGGGGGTATAATACGGTGTAGTATGTTTAATAAAGATTAGCTATGCTTATATCCCGAGTTGATAGTGATGAACGAACGGGGATAGTTTCTGAATTATATTTACGGTTAAAAAGTTGCAATCTTGTCTCACATTATATCCAGAAAGGTCGGGATGTTCCTCTTGTTTTTCAACTTGTTCACATAATAAAGATACATTAACATCCAACATTGAATAATAAAACTAGGGTTGCACGCGTGCATCTAGTGCGAGTGGTACACGGTGCAAACAAGAGAGACGGAGATAAAGTGTGAATACATTAATATTACATAATTATGCTTATTGTTTAACTTGAGAAAATTTAGTAAGCGTTAAGGTGATATCAAACAACATTCTCAAAAAATAATAGGTGGAAACTACATTCTGGAGTTGGGACAAATCCATGATTTTACGATTCTAGGGCCGGTTGCACAAACAACAATCAGTGGCTTGATCAGAGATCACATGTATGTTGATCTCCAATCAGTGTCTCAAACCTCATTTTCAGTTGCACCATTAGCGATTAGGACGTGATTGTCGATCAAATCTCTGGTCAAATCAACTGTTTGACTCCCCGATCAGCGTGTTGATGGTTAACATAACCTGTAACTGTTATGTTCTTGATAAATATAATTTGTATTTTATAATCTTTATTTATTAAGTAATATTTAATAAGTATATTTTTTATATAATTCAATTTATTTTTAATGTGAGTTTGATTCATAAATGTGAAGTATGGCGTCTTCAGATGAAGAAGTTTTTAATTTATATAACGAGGTTATAGAAAATGTTCAAGTTCCAAGACAACTACGAGAAAGATATGAACTTTTCTTTAAATATAGTGATAGAGAATTTGAGATGAGGTTTAGATAAATTAAAGTTGGGACTTTGGGATTTCTTTTCACTCATTATGTTATTTTGAAATAATATAAATACTTTAAAAGCTCATTTTATAACCTAACTATAGTAATACATTAATACAAACGTCTATTAATAATTTAAAACTAATGTACATGTATTAATTAAACAAATAAAGAAAATAAAGATATTCACAAAGCCAAACTGGTGTAGGCCTATACTTTTAGGCTGTTACAACAGTCAGCTGTTCGAAAATATAACTTTTTACAAGGTTACCATGTTAGTTTTATTTGATTCTCCGGTCAAATCTGTGGTCAGGTGTTTGGAGTTTTTGATCACTAGTTAACTTTGTTGCAACCCAAATTTTTCTTGACCTATGATTAAGCTGATTGACAATTCGGTGATTGAAGAATCAATATGATGTTTGTGCAACCGGCCCTAAATCTTCATTTTAGATACGAATCCCGAATCTATAATTAGATTCTTAGAAAACACAGTGAACATAAGAAAATATATACTTTAATGCATCAATTATTAAGTTGATATATAATAGTTTTACATTAATACAGTCTGTTAAGAGGATATTAAGTACTAATTTCCATAGAGTTGTTGAAAATAAAAGTGAACGATAAAGTCCATTTGACCTCTCCACGGCCCTAGGATAATATTTTGAGAGTATTGTTCCAACATAGGATCGCGTGATTGTACAAAATAAAAAATTATATCACAAGTACGATCCAATTTTTACAGGAAGGGTCTTTTGAAAAATATAAACTTTTTTGCTGCCAACATTAATACTATTTTACTAATTTCATAAAATATATGAGTAAAGAATGACCCTGGGCACGGGAAATCTTCTAAATAGCTCAGTGGTAAGAACATTGGCATAATAAACCAAAGGTCTTGGGTTCTATTCCCGTGTCCTGGTGTAATTTCAGAGGTATTATTAGTAATATCTATCTATAATTTACTTGACGTATGAGTACGTGAAAGTATATCCAGTAACGTCTGTCGGTAGCTGTCAAATAAGGCCATTTCTATGAAAATTGGACTGTAGAATCCATATTGTAGAGTTGGCAACGCTTTGGCCACGACTTGAAACATGACAGTATTACAGATGCCCTTTAATGACAGTATTCAGGGCATTTAACAGCAACACCCTGTTTCTCACTGAGAAACTATCATGAATGACAACACAAATTGAACCCTGTCAATATTCTCAAGCTTCAAGAGAAAGTTCTGCTTTCATTGCATAATCATGTTTAATATTCTGCCGTTAAAATGTTGCAAAATAAATGCATACAATAGTTGTTGTTTTAAAACATCATTTTCAGTCGATATTAATATTATTTTACTATATTGTCAGTATTAAAATTATGTAATGATAGTTACAGTTTCAGGTTAACTTGACTTTACGTGTGACGTTATAAAAATAGTTTTAATAACTATTGCAAATGTCAGATACCGCCCTTTCTAGCCTGTTATTAATGTAGGCTATGTAAGACAGAGAGAGAGAATCTTTTTAACGTGTTCAACGTCTCAATACACTCCCGAGATATTATATTGTTTTGCAATAATAATGTAGGGCTGAGGAAGGTATAATTAACAGGAAATATACTCACATTAGTTTTGAAAGGTGATGGGAAAATCTCAATGATAAAGCACACGTTGAAAATCATCCCCCAGTGCATACGGCTGAGAATCGAGTTCCGAACTCCCACGTCACTGGCAATCTAGTTAGTCTATTGGGAGTCTGCGCCTTAGCCCACTTAGCCACCAGTGCAGGGGGTTAAGGTGGGAGTGTATGGGTCATGAGCTAAGGGAAGAATTCTCGCAGTGTTAATACTAAAAACATGTGCTCCACATTGTGACCTCAACAGCAATAATAATATTGCACTTCTGGGCTACATCATTAGCTAGTACTTATGTACTGTTGCCCAGGGGATGTCTGAATGCACTAATCGTAACATCCTTTCGTGGAGGCTCATTCCATGTCCAGATGAGATGAGGTGATGATAATGGTGACTATGAGGATGTGGAACCAGTGGAAACACTCAAACCAAACTTAAGACTAATCAACCAAACACAGGTGGCCGTTTGGGTAATTCCCCTTTCGAGAAAAGTACCCAAGTTACCAACCGGGGATCAAATCCGGAATTGACCACTAGACCACGGGGTGGGCTACCTTAACATTATTTCTTAAATACCCATCAAGGCTGTCCTGAAATTTAGCGAGAACTTTTTTTTATTAAAAAAGTTTTGTCCTTCCACTCTGCTCATGACAAATATTCAAGAACTATTGATATCACCATGTAAATAAATTAAACTCTATGTTTCTACTGGAGCAATATTTGATTTGTTTTAGTCAAAAAAGGTTTTGCTATAAAAACTGCAAAAAAACTTACCTCAGCTCGCGTTCCCCATACTTCCACCTTAAGTCACTACTGTTCTTCAGAAGAATGGCATTAAAGTCTAATAATATAAATAATTTCAAAGAGGATTTTATTAAAAAATTATTGCTTGACATATCAAAATAAAATTACTTTATCTTCAACTAATAAACTTCACACATCAAAAAATCCCTTCTTCTTTATATATTATGCAGACACATATGCTGTAAATGCTAACCGTAATGTAAATGAGTGTTTCAGGACTTTAAACCCTCCACGAGATAAATCCAAGCCTGTTACTCCAAGGCTCACTCCTTTTATTAAAAGGGCCGTTATTTGTTTTTGACGTAAACGCTTTCTAGACAGATTTTTAAACGTTTAGTTTATTCATTTATAATTCAATAAACCCTTGGTATACAAAGTGTTTGCGAAAAGAAAGTGTGTATTCTGCTTACCTTGAATGGTACCAAGCTTACCTTGCTTCGTTCCATTATGGTGTAGCCTGTAATACAGGGCCATAGTATAATCAATATAGGTAAGGCTGCTAAATGAGATGTATTTTTTAAGAACGTTAATTTAGTGAAACACTCACCGTTGAACAAAGTTGTTTATCTCGTCAATTATTCTGATTTGCCGGAGTTGGGAATATCAGGGTTTGAATTCTGAATGGATTTACTGAGCTTGTTTTTCTTCGGTAGTTTCTTCCTCGCCATTCCCGTGAATGAAGGTACATTTATTCTAAATTCAACCTTCCATATCTCTACGCCATTGGTTGGTTGAGGGTAAAATTTAATGAAAATAGAGGAGTCTACGTTAAACATTGACTTTTTATCAAATTTAAAGTGTAAAAAAAACGTGTTTTTACCTAAAAACGGAGTTTAAGAAGTTGTTTAGTTTTTTTAAATAAAAACCAAGCCAACTAAGTACTTTTATTTTTAAATTTAGTTTTTATGGAAAAAAAGCATAACACCTTAATAATGGTGTTTATATAACCATCCTATACGTTTTGGGCCGAAGGTGTTGCAAGAAAAATACAAAATCAGGGCCGGATTTACCACTAGGCCCGGGCCTAAAGCGCTACTCTTTGGGAGGCGCCATTTGAAGGGCGAATGCTAAGGCACTTCCATCAAGATTTTTTTTATAATTTAATAAACAAGTCTAGGTAGAAATAAGGCACTGAACAGGCTATATTTAACAAACTAAAATAGACATTTTTGATCTTTAATATCCGTCATTGACCCCTTTTGAAGGTATTCGGTTACATAATGTACACAAGAAGCTGTGCATGCTGCCAGTTCTCCTACTAAATTATTTTTGCTATTTCATTTATTTAGGGAGCAATTTAAAAAAACTTATAATACGGTATTTACTATGTTAGTATGTCCAAAAATATGAAGCAGGCGATAAAAAGTGTATATTTAATTGGCCTAATTATAAGGTAATTATTTTTATTACTTGGAAATGTTATTTACTCAAAAAGGAGGCCTAACAGTAACAAGCTAAAATTTGTATTTATTTATTTTTAATATCGGAAAATCACTTTTTTGTTTTCCTGGTGGATTCTGTCTTTAAATAGGGGGAAAGGGGTGGGCGCAACGTCGTCGAGGTCTTCAACATGTAAATCGGACCCTGTACAAAATTACAATTTTATAAGACATCTGTAAGTATTATATTATATTTAATATCAAGTGTGTGAGGCCTATGTCCTTTGGATAAAGCATGTTGCAGTGACCAAGTGGGTTACAGTGGTCAATTACAACTCTAGAGGACGCTATTCAATTTACCGGTGATATCTGACTGCTAGATCAAGGTATTACATCTACTTTCACGCATTCATACGTCAAGTCATGGGATCTGCAGGCGTTACGTTTGATAGATATTATCAATACCTATAAAACACTTAAATACTCTATGACATTAGGAACTCGAAATTTCATTGCTACACTTACAAAAGTACGCCACCTATCCATATCTTGAGCTGGTTCTATCCAGTCCACCTCATTACACCCTCTCTCTCTTTCAGGTCCATTCTAATGTTATCCTCCCATCTGTGTCTAGGTCTTCCTAATGGTCTCTTACCATCGAGTTGGTCAATACTGGTAATCTACGAGACTTAATTATACTAAAATAACTCTAACAAAGTAGCATGACTGGAGAAATATGATTATATTTTATAGAAGGTGCTCCTAATTTCCATTGATAGCAAAATCAAGTTGGGCCCTAAAGTAAATATCCAGGCACTGGCGAGGTTATGTCAGCCGTGCTATCCTAGGACCTAGATTATGTTAGTTTTTAAGTAATCTGATTATTATAATCTGCCTGTTTATAAAGTGAACATTAAACACTCCAATAAGAATATAAAATGACTTTATAATAGGCCTATATTATTTTAAAATATCAAAATTATTCATCGCACAAACTGAGTACCCAATCATAGTCTACTATATGAAGTTATTGTGTGTGTCCAAATCATAAAATAATGTCAGAATGGTTTTTTCACTTCCTGTAATCATTTATTTAAATGCTCTTACTTTTCAATTTACGTAACGCTGTAGTAATAACAGCAAAGAAAACGCGGAAGTAATATTTGTAACAGTCCTTGCTACACTGCATCCTTCAAGATGATGACAGTCGACACACCAGATCCTTGTCTCGATGTCCTCTTCCTATTAAACTGTTGGAATTTTGAGAAGATGGTAGCACTGAGCTACCTTGGCACGTTAGGTCAGTGTGTCTCAAGTTTTTCCCACTTGATAAAGGTTATATTCACACGAGGACCACCTACCTCAGGCATGTCAAACTTGCGGCCCGCGGACCTTTGATGAACCAACATACAGTGTGGCCCAATTCATCTCTTTATAAACGTTAGAATACAGCATGTGAGATGATGAGATTTGAAAATTGGTTGTTATTTGGTCAAATCTAGCAGGTAAGGTTGGTCTACCAAATTCTACTCATTACTCACCAAAGATTGATCCCCAAAAATGATTAAAATGGCGCACCAAAAATGTGCAAAATTAATTTTGTCAGCACACAAGTGGGTTTTCGCTCATGAAAAGGAATAAACAGCTGAACGATCATATTTATCGATACGCATATGTCATTTATTTTGAACGTGACATCAACACGAGATATAAGGCCACTCATACATTTGATGCAAGGAAAAAATAATCAAATTTTTGGTAAAAAATAGAGGATAAGTCTTTACATTCTATGTAATCTTAGTTTTTTTGTTGTTATAGTAGGGATTTTTAAAGTAATATTTTTCCATTTAAGATGATGTCAATATTTAACTTTCTGAAATTACGGCCCCCCTCATTATTTTCAATGTTAATGTGGCTCTTATAGTCAGAAGAGCTTGACATACCTGACCTACCGTAATATAATGTACTACCTACGTGTCACTTGTCGAAGTAGGACATAAGGTCTTATATGTGTTCTAATATCACATTGTCGCCTATTCGGACAGCTCTTTATTCATTGGTTCTTATGGGAAAATTCGGGTGCCCTCAAGGTTTTCTATGTTTCCTGGTGTGCCTGTTTTATAAATACTGCCAGTAAATGCCAAATTACAATATTGGGAAATTGATGTTAATGTTTATTTGAAACGCCATTATTTTTCCCTCCAGCATTACATTAGCTTCATCGGAACAAAATGCGTTAAGACGTTTTATAAACTTACTGTCAGAAAATAGATATGTACGGTAGCATGTGTGCATGTTGTAGTAGTACTTTCTGACGCCACAAGATCTACAAAATTCATATATAGTTATGGTTCAGCAAACTAAATGTAAATAACTAAAATACTTTGTTTGGATAATGTTGTTGACTCGTCTATTTTTATATATATTATGGAATTTTAATATTATTTGGAAAATATTTCTAATTTATTTATTTCGAAATGTGTTCGATGATTCTAATGCCCAACAATTTAGAACGCAATGGTAATCCTAGATCAACACCATTTTAGTCTGGAGTTGAAATAAATCTGGCAAATCAGACATTGGTTGGTTTATCTTTACCAGACTATAGAAAGAACTAAACATTTTTGATGTTGTTAGAATTTCTTTTTCATGTAGTTTGTCAACCTGTATTCCGTAGTATTGATTTGCTACATTCTTAATTTATTTTCAGGAACATACTATGCGCAATTGACTCGTTGTGGATGGGTAACTTTTTGCCTTAAGGCACAGTTCTTGAGCTCTTATTTTTCCCATCCGGTTCCACTTAACTTCCATCCATTCCTTGGAGCCGTGGCAATGTTTATCTCACTTAGCCGCCAAGCTTATATATTTAGAACAAATAGAACAACCATATTTACCGTTTTGAATGTTAAAACCACTCAACATAATCGCTTTTAATCTCGTTCTATTTCCAAAAATGTTAATATATTCTTTTTAATAGAGTGTTTTCATATCTGATGGATGAAAAATCACTTCAAACTATAATACTTATTATTATTAATTATTATTATTATTATTATTATTATTATTATTATTATTATTATTATTATTATTATTTATTATTATTATTATTATTATTAATAGCACCGCGTCTTACTACCCGTTCGGGTTATACGCACTTACGCTAATGTGTAATGGTAGGGTGATTGTGAGATGAAATGGAGGACCTACAGTTTAACGTGGGATCCGAACCACGGTGGAGGTCTGTCATTCCACACATTCACAAGTTGTGATTAATACACGTCTTGTCAGCGGTGAAGGAAGGGTTTGGCAATCAAATAAATCTGTGTTGGGACCGAGGATTGAACCCCGGACCCGCAGTACATAAGTCTGACACCTTAACCCTAGACCGCCAGGTCACCGAAATTAAATAAAGAAACTGTAGATATTTTATTCAAGTTCATTCTATCCCTGGTCACTATATGCGTGATTTTATAACCTCACATTGTCACACAAAATAAGACATAATCCTCGATATAGATAAAGATAACACAGCACAAATTATTGGAAAACTCCAATTATCTACAAAGTAATACAGGCACAGAACATGTGTGACACAGCTTGTGAATACACCACCTAAACTTACCAATTCTAACACGAACCTACTGTGCTAATACACACTTCTCAACCGCACGAGCTCATCTAAGTCCTACTGTTTCCGGTTTGAGTTTGTCCATTCCTCCTCCTCCACTTGCGTGGTTGTTGTCGGTATTTTATGACTCATATTGTGCGATGCAACCCATACAACAGATTTGTTCCACTAATGATTATTACGTAATAATATTATGGAAAACATAGTATATTTATAAAAATTGCATGAAATAAATAACATTTTTAACAGGGGACTCGCAAATTTCAGGAAAATTTAACAATGAGCTAGTGCGAGCCTATGACAGCTCATCTTTGGACGGAGGACATGCTGTTATGCAAATTATTAACATTTTAAAGAGATAAAAAATATTATTTATCATAACATTTTGTACTTAATACTTTGAAATTAACATTTGGTACGAATGTCTGCCATTCTGAAATAATACTTAGATTGATAAAATCGGCACCAGGACACCGAACCGAAATCGAGATTGCTACTAAGTAACCAAAAATCACCCACGTCAACTACAGACTCAGCCTTAAGAAATGTACGACCTGAATAGCGCTCTCGCCCATGTGTTCCGGATTCCCTTATCCAATATTTTAATTTAAATTTATTTGAATCTTAAACTTTTATTTAAAAAAAAATCAGTCAATGTTCAAGCTATAATATTATCAAAATAAACGTTGTATTAATATTTATTGTAAATTCATGCTTTCAGATTTTATACTTTTCATATATTAAGTCTTTCCAAATAAAAAATAAATACAATAGTTTTTCTTAAAATAAAAAGCATATGACTGTGTAGCATGTGGTTCAACTACATTTAATTTGATAATTGACTTTCTTCGCTCAAATGCGGGTACACTTTCTATAAATTCTGCCTTTCTAATCACTACCCCATTAGTGTAAATAAGCGTATAACCCGAATGGGTGGTAAGACTTGGGTCATGTAAAAAAATCGATATCATCCATGATCAATATCAAGACGAAGAGACTGGTAAAATGTTTTTTCTTTAGTAAGTAATTTGGGAGCTCACTATATTTGTGCCCCCAGGCGCCGGTAGCTCCAATTGCGCAAAAACGTCTATAGTGAAAATACATTAGTGAACGGTTATTGTAGATGTAGATGTAGATATTGTTCCAGTTTCCATTATCGACAAAAACTAATATTTCATCATATCATGGTTTGTAATCCGCGGCGGGCACATGTTACAAAACAATATCGAATGAGTTTTTTGTTTCTATCGTAAGAGCTGCTTCTAGAACTTTCTCCACCGGTTTGTGACGTCAGAGTAGACGGCTTGATGGCAAAGGATGATATCAGTTATATTAATTGCTTGATTGATACTCCCTTGTTACTATTTTCTTAACATGAGCCACATTCATTTGCAAGCTCTGTCTGGCCCAATATTTAAGAAAACATATACCATTCCGACCAAAACAGTTTTAGATGCTTATGTTATAAACTTGAAGGTACAAAGCTATGGAAAATATATATTAAAAAAAATGTCAATCCATGTAAACTGAAAAATACAGCCTACGCTTTCAATATGTCACTACTTTGGTAAATCAAAGGTTTGAATGAATTTGTACTGTGACGTTTTGTGGCTACTAACATATTTTGTGGGAATTAGTATAAGCTTGTGGCTATTCATGTTTTGTCACGGCTCATATTATTTGGCCATTCACATTTTGTGGCTGATTAGATTTTGGGCATTAGTGTTTTGTGGCCCTTCAATATTTTTGTCCACTAAAATGTTATGGTTTTAATATTTGGTGGTCATTCATATTTTGCGACTACTAATATATCTTCGACCATTCATATTTTGTGGGGATCAGTATTTTATGGCTAATTATATTTTGCGAGCAGTTATATTTTGGGTTGACACTGACCATCAAATTCTTTACTTAAATACGTTTTATTTATTATAGTTGTACAAGGAGACTAACAGCTAAAAGAGTATTTTGGGGCCTGGGATGATGTTTATAGTAAACTCCGAATCAATCGTATCTGATTGGCCATAATTTGATGCTAAAAGCTTTCGACTCTAATTGGACACGTGTGGTGATTTACAAGCTTGGCACCCATACCTTGCTACTTCTGGGTGACTCTATGGTCTTTAGGATAGTTTGGAAGAGGTTTATGGGAGATTGGGTGTTACGTCACTTTAGGTTAGCAACCGGTTTTTATATACTTACAAAAACCTGGCGAGTTTCTCTTTTGCGCCAGATTAAACAAGAAATCAAGATTCGGACAAATGTGGTATCAGGTAGATAGATAAATATATCTTGTACAATTTAGCAATTGACAAGAATTATGTCTCACATGACCAAATTTCAAAATTAAAACATTTCTATACTTATTTTATAGCTCTCCAAAGATTTCTTTCTAGTGAAATAAACGAGGGGGGAAACGAACACCTGCTTGGCAAAGTTTTGTTTGGGGAGTCGGGATTCAATGTATATATAGCTGGTTCACTCTAACTTAGGCCTTTTCTGACAGTTGAAACGTTATTACAAACATATTCATCCGTTTCGTAAATACGTATGGTCATTTTGACAAGTTTTTACTTTACATCACTCTTGTCAAGTTGACATACCATTTGGAAAGCTGATGAATATGGAACCAGTTTCAGTGATTTTTCAATGGTTTAAGGTGTCAGGCTCGCAATCGACTGGAATTTTGGTAACGGAGAGGCTTAGCTTGGAATCTCGGCTGAAAGCTCTTGGAGAAGTTTTACACATTTTCACTGTGCTTTTTTTAATCCCTCTTCAACGCTAATTCGGTTGCATTTAAAACAAATAAACCACATAGACTTAAAAAAAAAACTTGATCGTTCCCGAGGTCCCTTTCAATCTGTTTTTTGGGGCTGATTACTGAGCAATAACTGAGCGTATAGCCCGAATGGGTAATAATACGCCGGGCTAAAAAAATAAATAGATAAAGACCAGCAAAACTAAAATAAATAGTAGAAAATGATGTAGGTATAATTACAAATTTCAAGGGATATTATGGATCAATCCACTATTTTGATTAACCAAAGAATAAATCCACACAAACCATGAAGTAAAATACACTTTCCTTTAAACAGAGCTATTTCTTTTCTCGATTGTATAATCACTTTAAAAGATAAGTCCACTTTTCCGTGTTCTGAAGTTAAAAATACCCGTATCTCTCCAGCGCATATATTTAAATAGTGTTTGACCTATTCTATCTTGAAATCAGGCAAAAAGTTTCATTATTACTTCTAGTGTTGCTAGTGGCAGCCATGACGGTTTAAAGCCTATCCCTCATAGGAGTGGTGGTAGCTGACAGCCAGCGAATGTTGTCATATCTACTTTTGTGAATTCATATGCCAAACAATATGAACTGCAAAACCATATATTGAGCAGATGTCCATTTTGGAAGTCAAAACTTTGACAACAAGATATTACCATATAATTTTTGTAGTGTATTTATATTAATTAAATTTTGGTTAAGATAGTAATTGTTTGAATGTTTCTTTTCTTTTGGAATTAGCGTTTATAGTTTAGTTAAAATGATTTTAATGTGTACGAGAGCTTATAGAAGGTTGCCTTTACTAAAAAACAAAGATGGTGCACCAATGGTTGATGACGTGTTAACAACTGGTATTCATGCAATCGTACCTACAGATATTAAATTTTATATTCTAGCACGAATATTTTGAATATTCTTTTCTCTAAGTTATTAAAAACTATTTAATAATTCTATACCTTTGTTTGTCCAGTTATAAAAATATAAAGCTGTGAATATATAATACTTTTTCATTAATCTCATATTATCCCAACCACATCACAAAAAACATGTTTTTTAATTAATATTTTTTGTTCTTTAAATTACTCCTGAAAAAGCCAGTTATACAGTAAACCTTAGGAAAGTATTATTAGAAGCGATTGATAACACTTCTGATTGATAGGATGGTATTACTGAGAAAATAATAATTATTTCCATATAGGTCTATATTAGTTACTTTCAACCAATGTCTGCAATAAAATCTGCTAGCTGTGAGTGACTACCCCTCCGACGACGGATAGACTGTAGTCTACTAGTACACTTGTATGCCTACTGAATTTACTACTAAAAATAGGCATTACCTGCATTACAGGGGAATTTCCACATTCTTATCAGTATTTATTATTATGGACCCAATCGTTACCTTGTGTTGTTTGAGTTTATTATAGAAAAAACTAAATAAAAACGTATTTGGCGGATTGTTATACTAATCGCAGTAGTTTAGACACCGTCAATAGATGGCATCACTTGTATTTCACAAGAATAAAAATCAATGCCTCTCAGAGTCGATGTACAGATATTACTTAATACTTACATAAAAGTTTCTTTGACTCTCTTGATAGTAAACGTATTATTTCCCTTGTGTACATTAATAAACCTGTACGGTGTCGAGGACAGCCGGTGGACGAGTTGATGGAAGAGAGAGAACATTCAAAGTAGCTCACTCACTCCCGGATAAGTTGCCGTTCTTGAAGACTGCAATTACATTTGGTCCAATAACTGGTAGTTACGTGTGCGGTGTAGTATTATAGCTATCACTATTCTAAATCCCATTAAACGTAACTTTGGCGTTGTTTATATCAAGTGTTTCTGGTTTCGTAACCTTTATGATTGTTCGCTACTTGTAACATGAAACAGTGCTTCGCTGGCCGCATGGTCTAAGGCGTCACTCTCGTGTTATACTAGACTGCCGATGACAGGAAGATCAGGGTTCAAATCCCGGTCGGGTGGTCTTTCCTAAATGGTTTTTAACTCTACCTCCATGCAAATGCAAGTGCACTTCCTCTAAATTCAACCGTAATTATTACAAATGTGTATAACTTGAACAGGTAATAAAAATTTGTGCTAAAAAAAATGCAACGGTGGTTACGTAGACACAGGCGTGATTCTCACCTTATCTAGCTTATAAGTGAATACCGTTATGTAAAACAAAGTTATAATATTTAGGTTTGTCCTGCTCCCGAACCAAAGTGTTTGGAGTAAAAAATGGAATAATTGGGTGCAAAACAAATTATAAACGGTAGTATATTTTCATTTTTTATTTAAGGGGTGAGAGGTCAACAAAAGTGACTTGATATTTGACCCAGTACCCCCTATCACGTCGTGTGCTATTTAGGGGTGAAATATGTAGCTATAATTTAAATACCAACTTATTGTATAAACTTTTGTCCCTTTGGTAGCGTGTTATTTGAGAATACACATTCAACGTTACAAGTTTATCTGTTAAATTGAGTAAGGAAACATCGGCTGTGTTGCCAAGGATGTATTAGAGGCGGCGGGATGATAAAGACCTCAACGGTTGAAACGCGAGCATATTTGTCAAGCCCCGGCGGTTCTGCCAAGGTCAAGGAAGATGGTGGCGGTTGATTCATCTAGGTAGCCAGCAATTTACCATGGTGTTCACTTCAATGCTTCATCGCAGCTTTCAAATTACTAAGAGATGCTTCGTCACTACCGTAAACCACCGAAAACTGGCCTTGACTGTCATGAACTCTGGGGTTTGCTTGGGTATTAACGTAATTATATGGTAGTTTTTCTTTAACGTTTCACAGTAATTACTGCATTACAAAATCTCAACCTCTGCTAAAAGTCCAAGTTCCTGCTAATCTCAAGTGCATTTCCCCAAGTATTTTAACTGTGTGTGTGTGTGTGTGTGTGTGTATATTGTGTTATCCATTATGGTGGTAGGGAAGTTTCCGTAACTCTAAAGGCCGGTACACACAGAACACTAAGCTAAGCTAAGATTTGCTCTGCTAACTCTTTAGAAAAATAGCGGACCATATATTTAAATGTGTTGGTTCACACAGAAAGCTAAGCTAAGCTAAGCTAAGCTATGCCTTACTACGCTGCGCTATGTTTTTTCCAATTGCTGGCCGGGAAATTTTTCCATCTCCCATCTGGGTCCATCTTACATTGCGCATGCGCATAACGCAGCTTGGGCTCCGTGTTGAACAGATGCAGTGCTGGATTGTTTAAAATAGCTAAATAAGTGTTGAAGTTTTGTTTTCAGTTTGTTTTACGTGTATTTAAGTAATAATCATTTAGGTTTTATATTTAATAAACGTTTTTATATTAAAATGGAAGCTTTATTGAACAAGTTAAACCTCTAGCTCCTAAATTGTCTTAATCTTCCAAAACAATTGTTAACAGCAGCATCTTCTCTTCCTCAGTACTATCATCTTCTCTTCCTCAGTACTATCATCTTCTCTTCCTCAGTACTATCATCTTCACTTCCTCAGTACTATCATCTTCTCTTCCTTAGTACTATCAACTGAACTAAAACAAGACATTTTGGAGAACGCCATAACTAAACTTCACTGGCGCAGACCAATGAATTCGGGAGGAAAACGAGGGAACATAGCTTAGTTTAGCTTAGCACTGAGTGTGAAACCAAAGTGACAAAGTCAGAGCACAGCTTAGCGTTCTGTGTATGCCGGCCTTGAGGCTGTTGGAAGTCATCAAGAACTAAGATGGGACGGAGAAATCACTGCTAATTAGATCATATGTAAGATATTATTAGTGAAGGTGGAATAGAAGTCACCCCGAGATAAAACAAGATGGGATCTGGTTGTTGTGTTTGTCCTAGAATAAATTGAAATAATTTGCTAATAGCCAGCATACAACCTAAAACGAGAACTTTTAGCTTTTATTTGTACTGAAATGATTTTTCCAGAATGTAATTTTTTAAGACCTTACAATAAACGTTCATCCAATGAAAGTCAAAGAGTGAAGAATATTACATCCGAGCCAATCCCTAGGGAGAAGGGGGGTAAAGGGCGGAACTATTGCCCCCTCTATATTTATTACACACCACTTTGATATTCTAGGACATTAAGCTAAAAACTGCCCTTGTATTGAACTACAAGTTCTTATACAGGCATCAAATTTTCAAAAATTTGCCTTGGAAAGAGCACTTCAAATAGCTTCTACAATGGGTACCTATTTTACAAAAATTTCCAGGTGAAGACCACTCTAAATATCTTCTAGGGACATTCTAATTTTTTTAAAATTCTGGAAGAGGATCACTCAAAATATCGTTTAGTTGCATACATTTCTCAAACATTTTCCGTGTGAGGGTCCCCAGGTCTCCCTATAGTTTGGGGGTCAAAGCCCCCTTAAAATCATTTTCTTTTTTCTTAATTGCCTCACTAGGCGAATAGGGCTCCACCCCCCCTAACGTCGAGTAGAACAAAGAGAGGGTGACCCACGCTTTTTCCCTAGTACCGGGCCCGGTTTGATCACCCGACGGGCCTGCTTACATCTATTGGATAATTGTCTACTAAGCAAATCTTTACTGTTAAAACTCAATTATTAGACTTGATATATAATGGACCATTGAAAAAATAAAAGTATCTAACAATTTCGATGATAATTCAAAATATCATTCGATTAGAAATAGACATCACTCACTATTAACTAAAAATATGACTCCTCTTAAAAAAGTTTTGTTTGGCTCATCACTCATAAACACCCTTGTTAAAAATACTTCTTCCTGAATAGCTAAATAAAACTCTAGCGTTTGTGGATAAAAGCTTACATTGAGCTGTGCGTATGCGCAGATATAAAATCAGAAATACACTTTAATGAGTTCCACCGTCTTTAAAAGTACGTCATATTGCCTGGTAAATACAATCCTTCCCGTGTTAACGTTGATTATTACTATATATGCCAACACAACCTAGATTAGTTCAACCTAGCCTTAACGTTGAAGTGTTTATGATTAGGTTAAGCTAGTTTGAAATATTTCAAAATAATCAAAAATCATAATTATATAGCTTACAAAAACGCTTGCATCTGTTTCAGTTTTTCCTATCCTGATCCGTGTAAGCGCAAAACTCAATGTCCACTTATATTCATGGACTCTCGTTATCAACATTACAACAAGTTCAACATTTTAAAAGTTAAAACTTAAACCTCAACGTTTTTGAGTTTTGAGTCACAATTGTGTCTGACTCCATCATAGAGTAATCTATTCTTCGAAAGTTTTGTTTTTAATTGTGTAAGATACCTCAACATAGTCTTACGTTCACTTCCCCGGACGTTGTGCCGATTATTCTCGACATCAACATCAACATCAACACGCATGTGAAAGCTCACCGAGAAACATCGACACTAGTTTAGTTTTCTCTTCTTGCCGTTAACTTGAAACTCCAGGCTATCGTCCACATCGGTGGATGCGCAGACAAAGGTGTTGGTCTCTTCTGGTCGTGGCTTGCCTACGATTAAGTGGTCTAGTTTTAAATCCCAAATGGGTACACTTAAGGTTATTTTTCCTAAATAGTTTGCTACTTGTCCTTCACGCAATTTGGGTACATTTCCTTTCAATTCTGCCTTTCTCAGGCCCAGCCCATTAGTGTAGTTAAGTGAAGTCCTAAACGAGCAGTAGCACGCGGTGTAACTCTTTTTTTTAGGAAATATCACCTCAGTATATCAAGCTGGGATTCAAACCCCGACTTTGCCGTCACCATCAAACCAGTCAAAACGAGGCTGAAGTCTTTTTCTGTGTGCTCGCAAATGCGGGTTGTTCTAAAGTGCTATTCCTTTTTGAAAACAATTTTCCCCCCCCTTATAACACCCACATTGGGTTAAGAGTCTGAGATTGCAGTTGACTATCGTTAAGGGGATGGATCACCATGAGAGATGAGCGCGGCCGGTTTCTAAGGCGATTTCTCTGTACATGATTACTAAGAAAACTATTATACATATTTTAATCAGATTTTTACTACTGTAAAGATCAATTCATTTACATGGTTTATAGTTTATTCCTATCTACCCAGCCAATTCAAATTTAAGTTTAAAAAAATAATTTAAAGATCACTGCATGAAACAAACTGGGCTTGTCATTTAAATTTGGGAAGACTTAGGCTAAAACGGTTTTCATTTTATTACAATAAACACATTTCTCTATCATTTAGTATAATTTAACGCCAGTTAAAAGTTAAATATTTGTAAGCAGCTTTGTTTAAATAATTTTTGCATGATCGTATTTTCTTGGTTTAGTGTTTTTTTTTAAAAAATCTGCAGACAAAGTATAAACCGAGTAAATATGATTGAGAATAATTATCATTTCATTTTTCAGCATACATATTGTCCTAAACTAAAATAAAGTGGTACAGTTTTATTTTGATTCAAAAAAGTGTTGTGGTGCAGTAGCCTGTGACCTAGCGGTGTAATGTTGAACAAAATGAACCTCTCGAGAAAACTCATGGCAGTGATGCCAAGCGTTGCACGGTGACGAGCAGATGTTCTCAGGAAAAATATCAACTCGACTGCGTTCATTTATTAAATCAGTTGTGTGAATACCACGTGTTTTGCAATGGAAGCCGTTTCTGTAAAAAGAGATCGAAGAAAATAAAATAAAAAACTACTTTATCTCTCAACCAGACGAAAGAAAAATAAAATGTTCTACTCTTGTGAATTGGATAAAAAAAAGTGTCATGAATTTATTATAATTTCTGCATGAAAAATACAATTTTAACACTGTAGTTTAAAATCCATCCATTAATTTCAAATCATGTGCGTAGAATACCTAATTAATATAATTACAGGACCCGTTTTGGTGACCTCATGATTTAAGGCACTACTCTTGCAAAAAACTGGACTGCTGAGGACGGGGATTGGTGTTCGATCCCAGTTGGGTGCTATGAGGTTATTATTCCTAAAATGTTTTCCACTCACCCTCCACGCAAATGTGAGTGTAAGTCATCTAAAAGCAACCTTACCTTTCTCTGACACATTAGCTTAATTAGTACATCGGCGTAAAACCCACACGAGCTCGGCTCACTTTGGTGTACCAATCAAACACTTTGGCCCTACCTTTGGTAATCTGATTTGTAAACAGTCAATAATTTGGTATCGATAATTATACATTTTTAAAAATAAAATCTTTCTTTTTGCAGAAAATTGTTCTATATGCTATCTTCAAATTTGACTATATATATATATATATATATATATATATATATATATATATATATATATATATATATATATATATATATATATATATATATATTTATTTATATATATATAGATATATAATATTTATTTAATAATATAATATTATATTTTTATATATAATATAATATAATATTATATTATATTTTGATTTACATTATATTATATATAAATATATATGTATATAATATTATTTAATCTGGTCAAAATATTTTCTTTTAATTCCTGAGGTAAATGGTCGGATTAAAATTTTTGTCAAATAAACAGAGAATTTGTGAATAGATTTTTTTTCAAAATTGTTTAGTGGTTTTATGGATCAGGAAGGTTATAATCATAGAAATTGTACCCGCATTTGCGTGGAGGGAGCGTGGAAAACCAGTTTGGAGAAACTAACTTTAGTACACCCGACCGAGATTAGAACCTTTATCTCCCCATCATTGGCAGTCTAGTCTACTGTAAGGGTAGCGCGTTAGACCATGAAGCCATCAAAGCGAGTGTTATACATGTTAAAATATGTATAAACGTATAAAGCTATATTTGATTATCGAATATAATTAATAAAAAATAGGTTAATAGAGTTTGAAATTCTTGATAGCTACAAGTTCATTGGTGTAATTATAGGGTGGTGGCAGAATGCCACAGGCCCACGCTCAAAATAGGGCCCATCACGCAGGTCCACCCACCCAAAATTAATTTGCTAATATATGAAAGCGTTGTCTTTCAGGCCTATCATTGTTTCGTAAAGATCTCATTATTCAATCAAAAATTACTCAATAGTCATTTTATTGCGCATAATTTATGCTGTACAAAAATGTATGTACATATTTTTCTGTAAAATCAATAGAAACAGCTGTCAGGTCATTTTCAAAACTTTACTAAAAATTATTTAAGATTCACATGAATCAATAAAGGCTGCAGGGATTAGATATGTTGACTGTTGAGCTACTACCCGTAGCTTGTCCTTGGAGGAAAGTGTAGACAATTTCACAGAGATCAATGTTTGTTTAGCCTCTATAAGTGTTAATATTGATAATTGACTATAGATTTGTTTATAATATTTATTAATATTGTTTTATTCAATTCAGATTAAGTTTTTTACATTATATTGAAACTTTTCAGCAACAATTTTATCAAATATTATGGCTGTATGGTAATGCACTTCGAGTGGTTTTTCCTCAATGGGTTTACACTCTTATCTCTCCACGCAAATGTGGGTACACTTCCTCTAAATTTAACCTACCTACTCTATATTATTACGTATTATAAAATAATTCCAATAATAAATGTCTAAATATTTTTTTATAATCTACAATTATTCATAAGATTTGGGGACAGTGGTGTATTTTTTCCTTGGGGGCATCCACCGTGGGTCAATTATTACTGCATAGTTATGTCTTTGTACATGTTACAAGCTAATGTAGGTCAAGCTAGTTTTACAATAGGAGATTTTAGTGCATCTTTAAGTTTATATTAAAATTATTATTATTAGTAGTATCTGGATGGTGTAATATAAGAAACTAAAGTAAATAATAAAGTAAAAAAACACAATTTCTTATTTATGTTTTATACATATGTGTGTGGCCCCCCTGCCTTTTAAGGGTTCTAACACTTTTAAAGAAGGGTACATCTCTGACCCACAATTTTCTGCGTCCATGAAAAAGGATATAAAAAAATAAACACTTTTTATGTTAATTGATAAGATATCTCTATCACCATTATTATTATTATTATTATTATTATTATTATCATCATCATCAGACACTGTCCTCACCCCTCATAGCTTGGGTTAAGTCAGATGCTGAGGAAATGATCTACATTCTACGGTGTGTCTGTCGATAGTTTTATATCCAATGTTACTCATTGAGGGTGAACTGGGAAGGGGGGAGGTTTGATAGGGCGGGGTATTACCACCAATTTCTTCTCCACCCCTCTCCCCATCAAAATGTGTCTTCCTCCAGTTTGTTTGGTTCCCTCTGATATACTTGAGTTTGAAGCTGAAAGATGGTTTGTATCAAACTTCAAATAGATTCTATAACAATCTATTATTATTTTTAAATGCTTAAGCGCCATGCCCAAATAGCTTTTAGTGGCATTCCATTTTCAAACATTTCCCATTGGCTTTGAGTCATTCCCCTAAAAACTCCTCAAAAATATATTTCTTTACAACTGCCTTGCCCGAAACTAATAAAGTTTCGCCGACACTCTTGGTAGTCATCACAATAGTTTTTTTTTTCATTGTGACTTACTTCCAGTTTGAGTTGTACACATGCATGAACTTGGAATGAGGAAGGTAACATTTTAGATTTAATGTACTCACATTTGCGTAGAGTGAGATTGGGAACCATTTTAAGGAAAAATACCCTTATTGCACACAACTGGGATTTGAATTTCAATCTCCCCACCACCAGAAATCAAGTCCAATAGTATGTGCTACTCACCGTGTTCAACTGACATGTTGAAGACGGGGAGATCATGGTTCGATTCCGGTCGGGTGCTCACAGGTGGTTTTTCCTAAATAGTTTTCTGCTCTCACTCCACGAAAATATGGATGCACCTCCTCTTACTTTAACCTTCCTGATGCCTAACACATTATAGTAATTATTACATAAGTGTACAGCCCGAACGGATAGTAAGACGTGGTGATATAAATAAATAATAATAGCGTGTATAAAAAACCGTTTTAAAAATACACCCTCAGTATACACTACTGGGATTTGAACCCCAAACTCGTCACCAGCAAACCAGTCTAATACGAGAACGTCAAATTAAAAATGTTTTCTTCCGCTAGGTAAGAAATATTAAGAAAACCATATTACTGATTATATTAGTTCAACCTAAAAATAAAGCAGCAGATTTCTGCATAGTGTGGTCTTTGATAAAAGCCGCACTATTGCCTGCCTTTCCCTTCCAAGAAACTTGACCCATGTAAACAACAGATTAGCTCGCTCCCCCTCACTCTTTCAGACCAAATTTGACAGATATGACAACACCGCAACTCAAGTTCGGTGTCGGCTAAACAGTCCAAATAGTTCAATATATGGACGTTTCTTAGGAGTTGCGCTGATAGCGCTTCTCAAGTTTTACAAGGTAGTCCTTCCACTTAATACGAGAACTCAAGGTTCGAATCCAGGCCAGATGCACAGAGGTTGGTTTTCCACGTGTGGTTTACCTGTCATGTTTACCATCCTTCTCTTCATGATAGTCTGGGTGTATTTCTTCAAAACTATCATATTCATCAAGTCACCCAAAATTAGCTAGTAGATTTTTTTAATGCTATAGATTTGAATAAAGTAGCAACTGCCTCAGTCTTTGAACAATTCAAAGCGACAACTATGGTACGTAGACATGTTTTAGTTTTATTTTGCTCGTGCAGGAAATATAAATAAATCACGAGACTCCGTAAGGAAATGTATTTAGTGTGAATAGCGAGAGAAGGCCGTAAAAGAATGTTGTTTTGCCGTTCAGTGAAGGTGGTTTGCCTCAGGGACCAGTTTTGTCGACATCTTTCTCTCTCTCTGCACGTAATACAATTCACTTCCTAAAATGTGAACTCAAACCAAGTCATCACTAACTTCTGTCTCTCAGTTCAAAACTACCCCAATGCTGTTCTCCCCATCATCAGCAATCCAGCCTATTTCAATGAACCAGTAGACTCAGAAGCAGATGCTGAGCTGTGTTGGTTCTTCCAGTATTATTTTTGTTGTATGTTGTCAAGCGGGCTAATTTAGACAAGCAAACAGGCCGGCTCACAGAAAAACTTCCCGGTGTGCCTATGGGATAATCGGGCCCTTAGTGCTAGGGAGTGATGACCGGTTAATCAAGATTATTGTTACAATCTATACACGGATTAAAAGTCCCCCAGTTCATTTGTTGAGGGGTTAAGGAGGCTAATAACGAAAAACTGCTGAATCCTGGTTATTACTTCTATATATAGTAGGCCCATCTGTAAAACGCCACTTAACAGCCCATTCTACCCCCTGGATAGCTCATAACTTTAATTTCAGTAATATTAATTATAGCTGTAGTAAGGAAAAATATGAATGTGTAATATAAGGAACGTACTTGGATGTTACATTACTTAAATTGATTGGTATAACTTTTTCATCAGTTAAACAAGATCAAATAAGCAACATAACATGAAGATAATTTATTCAAGGAAAAACTAATTTATCATGAATTAAGTCAATTAAAACAGATACATTAATATTTCTAAAAAATCATCATTGAGATTGTTAAAATAGTAATGTTCTGAAATTATAAATTAGCAGAAAACAAGGAAAGAATAATAATTTGTGATGATAAAATATTTTAAGTAGTAGCAGGTTATAGGATTAGCTGATAAGCAAAATGAATAGTGGAAATTGGCAATTTACTAGATTGGAGTTATTAATACAATAGAAACGATAAAAACTCTTTTTTTTTTAAATATTTGAAATAAAGATTATAGGTTATATGAAGGGTATGACTATACAAAAAATAATAGCTATACCCTTAATATAACCTATAATCTTTATTTCAAGTATTCAATTTTTTTAAGAGTCTTTAACGTTTTTATCTAGTAAATTGCCAATTTCCACTATTCATTTTGCCTATCAGCTAATCCTATAACCTGCTACTACTTAAAATATTTTATCATCACGAATTATTATTCTTTCCTTGTTTTCTGCTAATTTATAATTTCAGAACATTACTATTGTAACAATCTCATTGATGATTTTTTAGAAATGTTAATGTATCTGTTTTAATTGATTTAATTAATGATAAATTAGTTTTTCCGTGAATAAATTATCTTCATGTTATGTTGCTTATTTTATCTTGTTTAACTAAGGAAAGAAGTTATACCAATCAATTTAAGTAATGTAACATCCAAGTACGTTCCTTATATTACACATTAGGTAGGTAATACAACTCTATCCAGACGTTTCATCTTGGTGAGACATTAATAAAGCATGTCATTATTCCTGATGTAGCTGCTGCCAAGTGAACAATGATGTAATACTGGTTTGAGAGTAATCTTGTACCTAATATTCTGGTTAATCGGCTGTGAGGCGGTCTCTTAAACTACTTTAATGGATGAATACCCATGCCTGTGGACACGCGGTCTAAGTGTCAAGCTCATTTAGTCTGGTTGGCCGATGACGGGGAGGTCAGGGCTAGAATCCCGGATAAATGTAACTAGAGTGGATGTTCTAAAGGTTTTACCACTCTTTCGTGACACAATTGCGGCTACACTTCTATTATTGTACATCTACGAGTAGTTCGAACGAGTATTACGTGCAAATAAACTCACAACCACTCTCCAGGGGACTCGTGAAATCAGTTTCCCGTTTCACCTTAGGGCAACAGTTTTTATTTACTCATTGAGTCTTACTACGTTCCGATTATACGTATTTAATCACACTGCTGGGGTAGAGTTGAGAAAGATAAACATTTAGAGGAAATGTACCTGCATTTGCGCGGAGGAAACGGAGAAAACATTTAGAAACATTCAGCCTCAGTACACACTACCGGGATTCGAACTCCCAGACTAAATGAGGTTGACATTTAGTCCACGTGCTCGCTGACGCAGTATTTACTCATCAGTTGATTTTCCAACGTTTAAGTTTCTCTTGGTTTCAGCCAGCAGGAAGCGTGTTTGTCAGTTGACGCGACGGGGTCTCAAGTTCCTCAGTGGTAATTGACGGAAGTTGCTCGCTCGGAGTACTTCACTTGGAACAATCTACAACACGTCCCCTCGATGCTGACAAGCAGACACGTGTCTAGGATTCATAGAGGTGGAGGGAGAGGGTTGCCACCTTTCCCAAAATAAATAATGGATTTGTTTAAATGTAGAGGCAAAGGTGGTTTTTAAACATTGGATCCTTGAAAAGGCTACATGTATTTTAATGGTCATTGGGAGAGTGTAAAGAATGTAATGGCTATATATTCGTTAAGGATATTTTACAAATGATATATACATACAACTAACTATATTCTTTTGAAATATTAAATGTATTCTTACTACATCTTGTAGATGTCATATAGAGAAGCGTCCACGCCCCAAATACTAAAACGGGCCAATACAAATATATTAATTTAGGATTGCTGTGGAAATATAGATTGTCTGCATCCACGCCCTTACCCATTCATTTATTCACATTTAGTGCTGAATAATCCCACAAGATACTGGATGGGTGTAAATCCTAGAGGTCAGGGGTCGGCAATGCGGTTCTCGCGGGTGCCATGGTGCCTTCTTGACAGATTTTAAGCGCCCGCCTTATATTTTGTAATTTTTTACATTTTTTGTTAAATAGTTTTGTTTGATAAATAGCAGGATGGTTGTCAAGTGTTATTTGAAATTAAACTTCTTTGTTATATAACCACCATTAGTCCTCAATTTATTATTATATTCATATTTTCATGAATAAGTTTTTAACAATAAGCCCACTTTGTAATATGCCTCAAAATTTGAGGCTCAAATATTTAAATATGAAGAGGGATAATATTGTAGTTTATGTTTTGTTTATTAAATTTAAAATATGTATATTCTCAACTTGTTACTAATAAACACACAAATAAAAGGTGAAAATTCAAATATAAAAATCGACATTTTTCTTGGCCCCCCAGATTAAAAGATATTTTGAAAAATAGCTCTTCATGCTCAAAAGGTTGCCGACCCCTGCTATAGGGTATCACGAGCATACGTATACCTCTAACAATGTGTCATAGTAACGTGGCCTTGCAGTTCTATGACTAAGATATGTGACAGGGATAGCCGTCTATAGCCTACACACTCAATATCTTGGACGAAAAGGTGTTAAACAACCTAATAAACGTCATGTAAAATTATTATAGGTAACATTTAATGCCTTATTATTCTATTCAATTAAAAGAAACCAATTATATAAAATTTTATCTAAGTTTGGGACAACCAAATAACTTGTCAAGCTAATTGAGGTACGTATGTTTGATTGACCGCGTGAGAGGGTAGGGGCTGAATGTCATCAGATACTTTCGAGATTCATAATGGGTTGAAACAAGGAGTTAAATTTTCCCCATTACTTTTTAATATAGTCTTAGAATATTCTATTAGAGTAATGTACGAGAGTAGGAAAGGCCTGTCATTAAATTAGGATACGGAGGTGATAGCTAGTAATAAGGAAGCTTTTGAAAGAAATGCAGACATTTTATTAAAGGCTAGTAAAGAAATAGGTTTAGAAGTGGACGCTGAAAATACCAAGTATATTATGATCTCATTAAGAGAAAGGATCGGGGATGATAATTTATAGATTACTACGAACAACATATCATTTGATAGGGTTAGAGTGCAAATGGGAGAATATAGAACAATGTTCAGAGTAACGACTGGCAAACCCAATGGGAAGAGACTATTGTGAATACCTGGGCACAGATGAGAGGATAACATTAGAATAGACCTGAAAGAGATAGGATTTAATGAGGTGGACTGGATAGAGCCATCTCAAGATAGGGATAGGTGGCGCACTGTTTCAAGTGCAGCAATGAGCTTTATAGTTCCTAGTGCCATAGATAAGTAAGGAGCATTTAATGACTGGAATGCTTGGAAAGTTAGGCCTACCTGGCAATTACCAAAGTTGCTAAAACTATTTTAAAATATTCTTATGTAAAATTATGGGATTTGAATTTGGAAATTTTAATAGATTGGATTAATACCTATAAATGAATACTAGTATAATAATAACAACATATTATTACTGTTGACCTCAAAATAATATGTTTGTTGTATTTTCTATACCGTTCTTCCTACCAGTATCCTACTATAGCCTGTAGTCTTCCTGCCTAACCACCCGACCAGCTGAAAGTACGGTTCAATTTTCATAGGAAGGGTCTTTTAGAAAATACAGTTATACTATTTTAACATTGATTTAAATTTAATATAATATTCATATTACTTTATAGGTATTGATAATATCCATCAAATGACACAGCGAGATTAGCTCTAATACATTTTCTAATACTTAGCACCGCGTCTTACTACCCGTTCGGGTTATAAGCTTGAGTACTAATTACGCTAATGGGTTATAAATTGGGATTGTTAAATATAGAGGAAGTGAACCCGTATTTGCACAGAGGGAAAGTGGAAAACAATTTAGGAAAAACTACCCCCAGTTCACCCGAGTGAGATTCGAACCTCGATCTCCCCTTCCTCGGCAGTTAGCTCAACACGAAACTAGCACGTTAGCTAGCTACGCCCCCGAGGCGGGTAATAAATTTACTATGAAAATCGGACTAAAGTTTATAATTTAGCTAGTCGCACAATATGGTGTAGGTATCGTATAGGTTCGTATCGCTGCGCACTGGCCCGGAGAGTATTCACAATGGGTGTTGTCCCCCATTTTCATTCAAAAGAAAGTATGAATGATATGATATGGAGGTGCTATAGTATTTAGCCCACTACTACTTTCGGTCACAAGGTGCTAGTAACACAATGGACTAGTGTCGTGTGAACCCTCAACTAGCAGATAGTTGTACTCACGGGCGAGTGTTTTATTAGCGGCTACTCAAGTTAAACATGCTTAAAACTTTACTAGCGCTTAGGCGACTGCACAACGTCACGTGACTGACTCGCAACTATCAACTAGCGCTCAACTATCCCCGTGTGAACCCACTAAATAGCGCTAGTGCTACCAGAAATTGAACACAAACTTATATAAACACCACGCCGACTTACACCCACAGACGGCATTATAACACAACCATACCCGCCCCCGGTGGCCGCGTGGTCTAACGCGCTACTCTCGTGTTAGACTAGACTGTCGGGGAGATCTGGGTTCGATCCCGGTCGGGTGCACTGAGGGTGGTTTTTTCCTAGGATTGACGAGCTGTTAATGGCACGAGACCATGACAAGTGAGTGCGTTTGTCGAGGAGACCGCGTCGGAGCTGGGAGGAAGGGGGGGGGGGGGGAACTAATAAATATTATTTGATATACTTTTGATGCTGCCGGTAATTGGACCTTGGACCGTTAGAGTAGCTAAAATATACTCTACCAACTTAAATATCGGGAGGTAGTATACATTTCAAGCTCTATTGTTGAGTGGGTTGAATGCTGTTGTAGGTTAAGTTAGTGAAACGTTTGCACGTGGCATTTACACTTCACGCTTACCGAAGCTTGTAAAAGAAAATAAAAACAAGTGAGTGAATGTGGACTATCTCCACTCCATTGTTTCACAGCAAGTGGAGCGGGTGACTCGCGCCAACTCTTGATATGAGCGTGTAAGTTAATCTCGTTAAGAGCTCCATTGTTCTAGAAGACAGAGAGAGCACTTTGCGCTTAGATGGGCGAGTTACGCTCCCAGGACAGATTCTCTCGTCTCAATACACTCTCGCGGTGTCTGTTCTTTAAACACCTGCTTTCTAAACACACGGATTATATCAGTGCATCACTTACAAACTAGCTAAACCTGGGACAGAGCGTCGTCCGATACCACACACCAGATACTAGCGCCTCAAGTCCAACTCATATCTTTGATCTCTTGGTTGTCTACTGAGATGAAGGTTTCAGGTTCGAGTCTCATAATATACCAAATATTATTACAGGCGAAATTGGAGATTTCACCTTTCGCAGCAATTAATTGACGGCCAGGTAGCTGCGTGAGTGTTTTGTGTATGTTATAAAGTTACAGTGAGTTACAAGACCCCAGCCTAGAAAATAATAATAATAATCAACTGTTTCCAGCCTGCAGCCGGGTCACTTTAGTAAAATGACTCAATCTTCCTCTATCCCTTCCAACGTTCTTCCTCCTTTAATTGATTCCATTCTTCTCCTCTCACTTAATAAAATAGTCAATTATTATAATTAGATTTTTAAATTTTATTTTTACACATTCGCAACAATTAACCAATGACCAGTTAGCTGGGTGAGTGTTGTGTGTGTTAGAGTTAAGTTAGTTTGTAAGCCATGCTCATCGAATATCCGCAATAATAATTAAAACTAAAAGCCTAGGTTTTTATTAATTGAATAGCTTGATGAACACATAAACAAGCAGTAAATATACTATTCAAAGTTCCCTTGAATTGAACCAGAGACCCCTAGACTTTAGGTCAACCACTCTAATCATGATGTCATGGGGACGAGCGTCGAACATGTATAAATAGTAAATATACTCGTTAGCGCTACCCAGAAAAGGACCAGAGTCCCCCCCCCCCCCCCAAACTTGAAATCAACCCCTGTGACCACATCCACACGATGACGTTTATGTGCAAATAGTAAATATAATCGTCAGTATCAGCTCAAATTGCGCCGGGGTTCCCCTTGTATTGTATCTGATCACTCTAACCACTTATCCATGAGGACAAGCATTCGTCAACACCACCTAGAATCAAACCAGGATCCTCTAAGAATTGAGGTCAACCATTCTAACCACTTATCTACAAAAATAAGCATGTATAATTAGAAAATATATTCGTCAAAACCACCTAGAATAACACGGGCCCTCCTTTACTTGAGGTCAACCACTCCAACCACTTAGTTACGAAAACGGGCATATTCAACTGGTGTATTCCTCAGCACCACGCAGGATCAAACCAAGGCCTATTTACATGTTTCCGACCACTCTATCCACTCTGCCACGATGACAGACATAATATGTGAAAATAAAAGCAGAAGCTCGGGGTCTAGTGTCTTCTCAAGATGACCGCTCACCTGAACGTCATTGTCTGCAAGTGTTTCGACCTTCGCGTTATTTAAACAATTCATAAAAAACCACACACGCTCTGTGTAAACACTGGCCGTGACGATTTCCCAAGCATGACCTTGCGAGACTCGTGGGATAACTGCTGACTTCTGATAAGACATGTTAGTTGTAATCTGCAGAGCACAAGAGCACATGCTATCAGCGGCCAAGGGGACGGCATGAGGCGCGATCCAAATATTGGAGGACACCAACTTCCGGCTTACATTCCAAAAAGTTATATCAAGGCCGTTGAAATTGTATCTTAGAACGCAAGAATGCGATTATTAGTCAAGACGCGCGCTCTTTTTTCCGTTTTTGTTCCCACCACAGATTTTTGAACATTGGTAATTTAAATAGAGTTTTCATGGTTAGTTACGAACACAAAACTCAAAATAATACAAATCATACAATAATCCACTTTCCCTATTTTATAAAAGGAAATCAGGGAAAGAAAGGTTAAATAATAGTATGGCCTATAAAAATAATAGCCTACTACAATTTTCATAAAAGAATAAAAGTATAACAAGTACTTAAGAATTTGGTATTATTTTAAGTAAAATAATATGTGCGTACCAGACTTGTAAATTTTAGTTTTTGCCAGTGAAAAAGTGTAAAACACCCTATGGAAAAAGTAAGGTAATTAAATCCTGCTTTTGATCCCTTGGGTCCTGGGGGTGAGTTGGATATCTGGCATTGAATGTATACTCAAAGAACACGTTTAAAAAGGAATAATAGTTAATATGCTTTATTGAAATTTAAAAATTGGTTCAATATCTCACCAACCCGCCACAGTGGCGTGGTTAGCTAACGCGCTGGTTTCGTGTTGAGCTAGACTGCCAAGGACGGGGAGATTGAGGTTTGAATCTCGTTCGGGTGAACTAGGGGTAGTTTTTCCTAAATAGTTTTTCACTCTCCCTCCACGCAAATGCGGGTTCACTTCCTCTATATTAAATCTTCCCAATTCCTAGCCCATTAGTGTAATTAGTACTTATGGGCTAGGAATGGGGAAGATTGAATATAGATGAAGTGAACCCGCATTTGCGTGGAGGGAGAGTGAAAAATTATTTAGGAAAAACTACCCCTAGTTCACCCGAATGAGATTCGAACCTCGATATCCCCGTCCTTATTGTAATTAGTACTTAAGCGTAAAACCCGAACGGTTAGTAAGACGTGGTGCTAAGTATTAAGTATATCTCACCGCTAGAAAGAACTAGTTGGATGATGAGACTAGATGTGGCTGGGGGGATTCATCCCTTCCTTCGAGGCCAAAGGGGTGGTAGGGGATACAAATAGAAAAGGAGAAGCTTAATGGGCATGAGAGAAACATAATTATATTAGGTCTAAAAACTAGCTATCCTGGGGGAGCGACATTTGTTACTTATAAAAAACCCTCCCTCGCTGAGCTGGTGACTTCACGGTGTGTAACTGTGTATATTACATTCAATGTTCCTAGCGATGCGTTCAACCCGGAGACAGAGGTTATATTCTTACCTGCTGAGGTAACCTGCTGAGCCTCTCCAGAGCTGATGAGTCTTGTTCCAGGGGGAAGCCATTGGACAGTTGAACTAGCGCCACGAGGACACACACTGTGCTGAGTAACCACCTCATCTTCATCTGAAGACACACGAACAAAATAATGAATATTTCACAGGTCATTTTCAGCAACATCGCGAACAAACACAGTACTTGGAGGAAAATACATCTACCTTCCTCATCCCTACCTCTTGAATGAAGCCGTCAACTCTCCGTTTATTAAATTTAATAATCAACACAAAAAACCTTAATCATACAAACTTATATTGAAACAAATACTCTTAATTTGTACATATTTAATGAAAAGTTCATATTATAATATTATTAATTAAGTCTCCATATTGTTAATATTAGGAGCAGCATTTCTGAACCAAGTGACGCGACTCACAAACTAACCCAATTCTAGAATAGATATAACACACATTCTCCCAGCAGTTAATTAATCACTGTGAACGATGAAACCCCAATTTAACCGATGCCAAATGTTATAGCCATACCAGGATTCGCCCTCGAGACCTTTAGTAGGCATACGTGTTACCTATTAATCTAAACTCTAAGGTGTTGACTCAATAACTCACCCGTCCCAATAAGAGAAATTCACCAGTGATAGCCTGTCAAGCATGTCCACAAATTAAATAAACCCAAAACACCACAGAAAAATAAGATAGCACCGAAATAAAGAAGCTCTCTCACACCCATTAACACCTTGCAATTTTTCTAGGCTTCCCACTAGAGAATTTTATCACACTTTTAGACAATAAAAGTGTGTATACATACATATATATTCCAGGTAAGGGTCCGGCCCTCCCTTGCCCACCATTTTCCAGTTGAAATTGATCCACGACTTTCTGACTGGCCGGCTGCTGAGATATTTGATTTTAGTTTCCATTCACCCGATTATTCTCAAATTAAGACTTTACAACTTTTTGCTTGGAGGAACAACTGTATTCAACTAATCCGCAGTGTTTGACATGTGACTAAGGTGTCAATCGCTTCTAGTTAGATCTGGTGACGGAGAGCTTAGAGTTTGAATCCCAGCTGACTTAACCGAGCATGGTTTTCTCTAGATTGTTTCCAACACTTCCTAGAAGAAAATGCAGGTACATTCCATCTCAAATGTTACCTTCCTTGTCCTTAGTGCATTATAATATTTAGTGCGAATATTCTAGATGGTTGGTAAATACACGGTGGCAATAAAGTCCTTTGGTCTGGTGTGGCACTATTCTTAGAAAGTTCACGTTGAATATGTGAACTACAGTCTTACCAGAGCTACACGCAACGGATGTCCTCTCAACCAATGAGCCAACGTTGAGCAGCAACTGAGAGCCCGTCTTCACCCCCGCCTGTGATATAAGTTTGACAGTGGCGTAACGCGGGGAGTGGGAGAGGGGATTGAATATGGGCCACTCGTGACCCAACACCAGGTTAGAGGAATACTATCAGTCACACTGATAGGGGACTTAAGGTGGAGCCCAAGACGTGACTCTCATGTTAAAACTTCGTCAAGAAGATTCGCCAAAACGGCCGCATCTTCAGCTAACGGTGCTGGGCTATCATTCCGCGGCAGATCGGCTTCTCAAGGTCACGCCGCACTGCTCACTTTGATATTTAATTTTATCTGGGGTTGTTTTTTTATTACGAGCTTATCCCACAGCTGCTTATTAGTAACTTAACCTATCCACTATAAGGTAACAACAAGGACGGTGAATGCCAAGTGTATTTGTTCACACAAGGCCGTAGTCGGGGAAGGGGAGGGTTGGGGGTTCAAAACCCCTCCGAAATTTAATGAATAAAATATATATCTAGCTTTATTTATGGTTCAAACAATATCAAAATTAAGGCACAAGTACAAATTAGGGGGCTTGGTTACCATAAAACACACTTCAGATAGCTTCTAGAACTGTCTATTATTTAGAATGTTTTCTAGCCTCCCTCAATTGGGGGATGTGTCCACCAACCCCTCCCCCCACCCCTGACATTATTGGCTGGTACGGCCTTGTGTTCACAGCTAAACTTGACTTCGTGAATTAGTTCATCTAAGGCGGGGATGAAGAGGGCGTAAGAAAAGGTCAGTGTTCTTGCAGTTCTATATAAAAATATTTTTTGGCCAAATAATGTTTTATTTAAAAAAAAAGTTGGCTGAAATAAATCAATTATTGCTTCTATACAAACATATAATTTAATTTTCTTCTCATAGCAACCTCAACATTTCTTGAATATCTGGCATTTAATGACAACTTTTTCTTTTAGTTTAAAAAGCTGATCATCTCATGCCGCTATGCTCATGACAGATATTCAACAACTGTTGTTACCACCATGTGAAGAAAATTAAACTTTATGTTTGTATAGAAGCAATAATTGATTTATTTTGACCAATTCAGTTTTGCTATAAAAACTGCAAAAACACTGGTATTTGTGTTTCGTGTTGAGCCAGACCACCGAGGATGGGGAGATCGAGCTTCGAATCTCGGTTGGATGAACTGGTCCCCCCCCCCTAAAATGGTTTTCCACTCTCCCTTCACGCAAATGTGGGTTCACTTACTCTTAATTCAACCTTCCTAATTCCTAATCCATTAGCGTAGTTAGTACTTAAGCGTATAACCCGAACGGGTAGTAAGATGCGGTGCTAAATAAAAGAAAAATATCACCCCCAGCCATTAGTTAACAAAATGTTCATGTTTATGTTTTTTTGTGATGGCAATATTGTGTGCAGCGATTAAAATATTTTCAAATGACAAATTGAAATAGGAATAAATGTGTGTAGAAAATTCAATTTTTTTCACAATAGTAATCTTCCACAAAGTTTCTGAAATATATATTCATGTCAATTTAAATTCAAAAATAATTAACAGTGAAGAAACCCACATCGGGGACTCCGTGGACTAAATATCAGACTCATCTAGTCTGGTTTACTGATGATGGAAAGGTTGGAGTTAAAATCGCAGGTGGATGTACGCAGGGTGGTTTTTTTTAATGGTTTTCCTCAATACTTCTACTCAAATTTTGTTACAACTTCTCTAAACTATACCTTTATCGTAGCTCCCCTCTAGTGTAGTTCTTCTAGTCCGGATGGGCAGTGAGACGTGGATAAAATAATGGTGTAGAAATGATGCACGCCATTTCAAGGCCGCCAATCTAATTTCTTAATTTTAATGAAGAAACCTGACATAATGCTGCCTGCTCACGTCAGCGGTATGGTGGGTGTTGGAGGAAATGTTTTGGCGCGGCATTACAACACGCAAGGTTGTACGACTATAACTGCGGCCTCGGTGCGGGTGTAACCTGACTTGGGGTTCGACCCCAAGTTTGGAAACACATAATATAATATTCATAGCATAATAACAAGTATTAACAATAAATGGTACAATGCACCACACAGACTTTCTCCCACTTTTATCTTTTAAAAAAAATTACCAAAAGCTCGTAAGATTTGTGAACCGAAATAATAGGTATAATATACATTGTTGTGGAAACATACGCCGAAGATCATAAATTAAATAATATACATTATTACTCACTCTATGGCATTATGAACTAGTAGGACACTGTTACAGAAAAATTGAGAAAAGGGAAACATCTTTCTCTACCAAAGAACATAAGAATCAATTCAATTTCAAAGACTTGAATTAATATATATATATATATATATATGTGCTTATAGCTCAGAAATGATTGGTTTTATAAAAATATAATTCAAATAAAAGATCCTTTATCTTTAATAGTACTAAAACTTTACAATGATAAGTTATTTCGTACCTCGAATAGTTGCAGAGATATTATGAGAAATGGAAATTATCCTTTAAGTAAAGTACCTTCAAAAGTCATTTTCATGAAATGAAAGTTGCCATCTTGTTTATAATGATAAACAGTGTCTAGCTATAAAGATTATTTAAAAATGTTAGATCGAATTTCGAGAAAATAGATTTTTTCTTTTTTCCCTACAGTAAACTAGACTGAAATTTAGGGTTATATATATAATTCCAAAAACCCCAGATACCAAGTTTTAGCCCAATTGATTTCGGCTCCAGCTTGAGGTACAGACAGACAGACGGCATTCCGAAAACTATTTTTTTGTTTCAGGGGGTCGCGAAACGTTGACGTTCATCAAAATCTTGAAATCGATTTTTTGATGATCACAATTAATGCAGACACACTTCCTTTGAAGCAGCCTTCCTTAACCCTATCACTTTGATTAGAGTCATTAAACCATTAATAGCCTTGATATTAAATGTAATGAGTAAATCAAATCAATCTGTTATTGCTGATATATCCACGTTCCAGTGCTTCAGATAATTAATTAACAAATTAGATCTGCGTGAGACGTACGTTCAGATCTCCCGGTACGGACGGAATATCGACTTTACATGGTAGGAAAGGACACAAGTGATTTCAAAGTTCAATATAAGCGCGGTCCAAGGACATTTGTGGTTAGCTAAAATATACACCTGCTTGCTTAAAAAATCTCCAATCATATTCATATAAAAAATATATAACCTCTATTAGAAGAATGTTGAGTAACAGAAAGCTATGACAAGAGAGGAGATTTTCTATCGACGTATAAAAACCTTGTTAATGACACATAGTCGAGTTCAATCTCTGGGTCAACCTACACACACCCCTCTGTCTGCCCTATACCCCAAGGGTGCTCTCATAAAAACTAACTGTCTGGCAATATAGCCGTGTGTTACTGCAATCTAGTGGCGCACGGGTTGCATAACTATCAGGGCGCGTCCTACATAAACACACGCCCGATTCACTCGTACTCTAGAGTCTTCCGACAACACGCATCTCGAATAGAAATGGACGTTTACACATCAAAAATATAAGATATCGTACTTTAAATAGTATAAGACATTATTGGTGGATGTTTAACTTATACTTGTAAACAAACTGATTCTATTAGAACACGACTTACAAACTGTACTATGGATGGCACAAAACATGAGTATCACACCTAAGTTCATCACGATGAAAACCTTAATTTCACCAATTATAGTATTTCATCCATGTAAGAAATCGAACCCGGGATTCTTAGTTCGGTTGGCGGGCGTATTGTGTTTGCACAGCTTACATTTATTTAGAATATACTTTTATTAAGTTTGAAGTATCATTATTAAATATTAGTATTTTTACTGATGATGATAGCAATGTTTTCCCAAGCCTGCCTCGAGGCTAAATGGTTTTAGTGGTAGACCACAAGTCTTGGGGACCTCAGTTCGATTCTAGATGCTGCTATTGCGATTAATAAATATATAGGGGACAGGGCTGGGTATTTTTTGCTAGGCTTAGTACTGGACTATATGTATATAATAAAGTTAGCTTGAAATTGAAAGTAAATGTACCCAAAATTGCTTAGAGGGATGGTGAAAAACTATTTAATTTAGAATAAAACTAAGTGCACCTAGCCGGAATTAGAACCCCAACTTTTCTATGACCTGAAAACAAGACCAAATGAAGCTGACACCTTAGTCCATGTGCCCACATTATCTATTTTCAAATAACAGCGTCAAAACTCGCACCGATGGACACTCGCCTTGTGAGCTTGCCAGTGATGGGGCGATATGGGCCAGAATTCTGGACAAGTGTACTAATGTAGTTCCCCCCTCTCTCTCCTAGAAAATATAAGTACAGTTCCTTTTTAATCTAGCTTTATCACTCCTATCTCATTTTTCTCCGGGCAGTGAGACGTGGAGTAAGCGAGCGTTTATTGGTGTTGCCGAGGAGATTATTTTCAGAGCTATCACCGTAGAACATTTGTTATAAGAAGCATGTTTTAGATTTCAAAACGAGGGAGATTTACCAGGACATAATATGAGCTGTTTGTAGTTTACTTTATTATTTTATCAGGAATTCCTGGACGTTGAAATCAAGTGTCTGAAAACCCAATCACGAAAAACAATAATACTAGGTGCACCCTTGTTTGCTTTCTCAAACAGAAGTTTAAAGATTTGGAAATCGTTGCATAATAAATTAGGAAGAGCAATTAGCGTAATTGCGTCCTTTCACGGACCAAACCGCACTATGTCTCCTTTGACCCAAAGCTGATTTTCTAATGTTGAGCTCAGTGCGCGTTAAGATGAGATGGAAGTTACTGCGATTTATGATGGAATGGAAGTCACTAGGAGTTAAGATGGAATGGAAACCACCTTTAGTTAAGATGGAATGGAAGTCATTGCGAGTTAAGATGGAATTTAAGTCACAACGATTTAGGGTGATAAATTATCATGTTAAGCTTCTGTATTTATCTGTTAGCACTAAACCAACAAACTAACTTAACATAGGATGGTAGGCTAGTACTACAAACACAGCCATATTTTCTTGTTATTTATTAACTGGATAACAGGACGAAACTGCATGAAAATAGTAATTATCTTCATCAGAAACCCCTCTTCCCCGGAATCGAACCAGCACCTGCTATACTTGTGTCTCACATCTCTAGCCACTTAGTCACATGGCTTCATATTCCCTGCTTTATTCTACTCGGACTTCTCAAGCAATTTTAAAAGACGTATCTCTATCCCAAGTTTTATATTCGTGCTGTTTTGTACATAAATATGTAGGTATCACTCTTTAGCCGGAGAAAGGAGCGAAATGGCGCCGTCTGGTGACTGGGTCAAGCAACGGTGAACAGCAATGTCCGGCACATGTGTGGTTGTTGTCTCTTGTACCCCTCCCTCCCCCTCACCAGCGAGGAGGGAAAGTGAAATCACAAACCGCCATCGGGCTAGCTGTCAGCGTCCTTCCTCTTGAAGTGGGTACTTTTATGCGGGCCATTCTTTCAATGACTTCGTGGAATGCCTTATAAAAGGCCGTAATTTATAAAAGATAAATGTGCTACTTCACTTGACATACTGGTTGGCGTGGTCAATTATTTGTATAGGAGATCATGTATTCGATTCCGATTGATACTTATGAGTATATTTAATTGTTATGTATATATTCGTCCAACTTGAATTGGGCGTGCTCAGTCCAATTTTTATATGAAGGTTCTCTAAGAAACTCAAACATATTTATTCTACGGCCAAAATGAATAACATTTTACTATTTATTATTGTTATTTTATAGGTACTGATATTATCTATAAAAAGTTGCAGCTTCAAGTCACATGACCTGACGTACGAATACGTGAAATCAATCTAGTAGTTTTTCTAGCTGTCAAATAAAAGATCCTTCCTAAGAAATTTGTACTGTAGAATTAGGTGTATTGTTCTTGGATGACCTAGATTTTAAGTTGTACTAGAAAGTACCCTATCAATAAATTATAGACAACATAAATGTAATACTTGTACATAATGATGCACTAAAAGTAGTTTAATGTAGTTTTTCAAATAATCTTTGCTAAAAAAAATTCAAAACCGTTAAAGTTTGTTCTCAATAGTAAGAACCTTTTAGAAGATATAAAAAAAAAAAATATAGACTAGCTAACAATGTAAAAACTCCCTAGATTTAATTTACAACTGTCAAAAGTGACAGTCTTGACATGTCTTAGCACGAGATGAGGTTATAATAAATTTTAAAGTGTCATGTTATAGTGTTTCCTATCTCGATCGGAATATAATGCAGTGTCATGACCTAACTCATGTCCATAAAATTCGATTGAATTTCTCAAGTAATTAACAGTTAATTACACCAATTGTATGCCTAGATTCTGACAATAGAGATAAAAAATAATTTATATAAAGTGAAATCTGCTCTCCGGCAAAGGAACTAAGAAAAAAAAAAGGAAATTGAGAGGGAATTGCAATCTAAATGACTCGCTGACGTTAACACCGCCTTGCACTGAAGTGAATTGTGAGATTTTATTAGGAGCAAAAAACCCCCTAGATTTCTATTGCTAAAGCTTCCAACAAGACTAGGTTAAGTGGATGTAAGAGGTAGTCTGGTTTGACTATTGATATCTGCTTTGCTCCAAGTGTGTTATACCGATACACAAGTGGATGTAAGAGGTAGTCTGGTTTGACTATTGATATCTACTTTGCTCCAAGTGTGTTATACCGATACACAAGTGGATGTAAGAGGTAGTCTGGTTTGACTATTGATATCTACTTTGCTCCAAGTGTGTTATACCGATACACAAGTGGATGTAAGAGGTAGTCTGGTTTGACTATTGATATCTACTTTGCTCCAAGTGTGTTATACCGATACACAAGTGGATGTAAGAGGTAGTCTGGTTTGACTATTGATATCTACTTTGCTCCAAGTGTGTTATACCGATACACAAGTGGATGTAGAGGTAGTCTGGTTTGACTATTGATATCTACTTTGCTCCAAGTGTCGTATACCGATACACAAGTGGAGAGAGGAAACCTATTTAGGAGAAACCACCTTCAGCACACCCTACCATGATTGAACTCAGTTATCTCCAACTCCGGCAGTCTAGTTTATTGCGAGAGTAGCACCTTAGACCATGCAGCCACCGAAGCGGTTATCAATTAAGTTAACGACGCGATTAAGTTACACTGACAAGAACAATCGCACTAATGTGATTGATTATGTCAAACATTTCCAAAATACTCGGTTTTGATTCAAATCACTATAGACATTTAAAAATTATTTCAAGTTTTTGAAAAAAAATCAGTCTTCAGCAAACTACCCATAAACGAGTTTTTACACAAAAAAACAAGTATACAATACTACACAATCTACATATTTATATTTTAAGCAAAATCGTTAGAACAATTTAAAAAAAAATTGTAATTCAAAAAAATCCCTCATTGGTAAACTATCCTTAATTTGAGGGCTAGGGTCAAAATAAAAAAACTGGTATAGCCCTATAAAATATAAATATTAAGTTTGAACGAAATCTATCAAATTTTGGATACGTGGCCAGGGACAGTCAGACAGACAGACAAACAGACAGCCAGACAGAGAAAATGGTAAAATTCACTTTTTTTGGGTTCGAGTTCACATAAAACCTAAAGATTTGTCACAATCTCGAGATTGATTTTTCCCCCACTATTACAATGCTTTCTCTTGATACGAGAAAGTAAAAATTGAAAGAAAAATTAAAGTTAAAGTGGGTAGAAATAAACTACTGGTGGTGGAAATAGATTAAAATTACCCCTTACCTTGTAGTGACGTGCATTAGTGAAGATGTCTTTATTGGACTCGGGGTCTGAGTATTCGCACAAAGTAACAGTATTCCTTTAACTCGCATTCTCATTTCTCATTGGGCATTGCAAAATGTTATGCATGCGTAGTCCAGAGTTTCAAACATCTTGTTTCCAACCTCGTTTGTGGAATATTCAAATTTACAAGAGTGAGTGAGACAAGATAACTTTTCCAAGGCATAAATTGAATTTAGTTTTTTTTAAATCCTGTTTTCAACTGTTGCTATTGGTGACACTGGATAATAGCACGCCTCGCCACTGCAGAGTATGCCTCTTATCATACTAATTTAAACATGAATTGGTGTCTGTTACTACTTTGCGCAAAAATCACCGAACTTATTGTGATGAAATTTCGCACGGATATAGCTCGGACTTCCGGTTAATTTATAGGCTAATTAAAATTTACGTCTGCAATTTTGTTTCAAGACGGTGGTTATATTACACTACACTTTGACCTTTTTCTTAGCTTCTGCTTATTGGATTTTCATTGGTCGAACTTTGAAAGCTTCCCAGATATAGATTAAATATGACGCCCACCTTGAAATAAAATTATGGCTATAGAACATTACTGCTTAGCACATTCATAGATCCATAAATCCAAAACTATTTGAAGTCTGACTTTAAATACGGCCTCAAGTGCTCATCTTGGCTCTATATCATCCATAACATTGTCTGTCTCCTTAAATATTAGTTATTACCTGTTGGATAAACTATACAATTTGCTTAAAATACCTTTAAAATTGGATATTAACATCTATTTTTAACATTGGAATTGTATTACTAAACATATCCCGTGCGAAGAACGGTTAGTTAGCTAATATCGAGAATTTAATAAATGGTTTGACCCACATCAAAGGGTAGGTGAAATAAACGTCATCTAGTCTGGTTTGCCAGTGAGGGGGAGGTCGGTAAAATTCATCTTAGTTTTAAATTTATCATCACAATCCTATCAGTGAAATGAAATATAAAGGTCTAGATGAGTATTAAGACGCGGCGAGCTCAACTACAGGTCCGGACCAAATGTACTTTAACAACGCTAATGTGGTAAAATTTAGAATATGGGGGGCGGGGGGGGGGGGGCTAATGTTCTAGATCTGGCCGTTCGACTTTAGCTTACCTCTGCTCTCCTGGCTTATAGAGACATTCATTTCTGAGGTTGGGCACCATTAAGACGAACTACCCAGATGGTAGGATTATACATCAGAATGATGGTGGTGGAAATCAGAGGGGACCTACAATTTAACGTGGGATCCGAACCACGGTGGGGGCCTGGCATTCCACACATCCCCAAAGCATGAAATCACACACTTTGCCAGAGGTGAAGGAAGGGTTTGGTAATCAGATAAAACTGTGCCGGGACCGGGATTTGAACACCGGACCCCTAACACAAAAGCCTAACACCTTACCCCTAGACTTCTAGATCACCTTGAGCTTAGAATATATTTATCCTCATTTGTCTAAAGAGAAAGTAGGAAACCGTTTAATAAATAGTACGCTAGGTACTAGGTTCTGCTGGGATTTGAGCCCAGACCTCCTGATCAATAGAAAATTGGACTAGATAATCCTGACATTTAGTTCACCTGGACATGTATATAATACAAACTGTTGATACGAATAGAGGGGCTACTTACATTCCTCATTGAAACTATTTCCAGAGGGATTTCGGGGACGCAGTCTTGGTCCAAAAGAGCTCTTCGCTCTTCAGATTAGAACCAATGTGTTTTCCTATTGCTGGTATGTCCCCACGGTGTGTAATAACCAATATCTCGCCAGGTCACAAGACACACACACACACACACACACTCATCTATTGTCTCATACATGTAGCAACGGCACTGTACAGATGGTCACTCATACTAAAAAGCCCACGGCCCAATGTCAGCGTGGGTCATCGTATGATTTGTACAGATAAGAGTTTTTGTTTGAAATAGAGCCAACAGATTCAAGGGAATTGATGGAGTCATAGGACGGCCTCAGCAGCTCATTGCGCACGAACTTTGGCGATGGAGACTAAGGTCTTCGGTTCAGTCTCAGATGGTTTATATTCATACAAATAATTTGTGCTGTCACTCAGGGGACGTGATTGGGTTTTAAGGTTAAGTTTACGCTATAAATTCATTTTGATCCTCAGGGTCATATTTATGATCTGGCATAGGGAGTCAACCAATCTCCCCATGCAGAATACAAAATAACACCTGCCCGGGCCATCCGAATATTTACACTAATTGGGATAGTGATGAGAAGGGTAAAATTTAGAAAAGTTGTATCTGCATTTACATGGAGGCAACGTGTCAAAATATTTATTAACAAACTCTTCGATACACTCGGCTGAGGTTGTAACCCTGACCTTACCGTCACTGGAAAACCAGACTAGATGAGCTCAACGCCTTAGACCGTGTGCCCACTGATGCGGGTTGTCTCAATTTACTCGGAGAAGGACTAGAAAGTATATTTGATATGAAGGGCACCAGCATTTACTTGGCGTGAAGGTAGAACAATCCCTTCACTGAAAAATAAAATAATTATTGGTTAGGATCAAGCCGTGACCTTCCTTCTCATGAGTCAGGCACACTAACCTCGAGACCAACCTCATTTATTAAGAATTTCGTATCGTGCCGGTGTTCGAAGGGAGAAGGCCCAACCTCAAAGTTATTTACTATTGTTATTACTTTTATTTTGATTAAAGACATTGAGATTTGATCTATGATCTTGAATACTCTAGTTCGAATCCTGGCTGAGTCAAACATCAATGTCGACATGCAGTGAAAGCAGTTGGTGCTACCAGTTTCCAGACAGGACCATGTTTTTGCTGTAATGCTGTATGAGAGCTAACTGGTTGTTGAGAATGAAGGGGTAATTCAGGTCGGTAACATGCCAACACTTCCTTTCCTTGGCTTCGAGAAAGTATCTCCATGAAAAACCTCTGCGATTACTTAACTCAGTGTGGTCCAACTGGTGGCCCACGGACCAAACGAGGCCCGCGCTCGCTGAAAATGTGGCCCGCACACTATCCTGAAGGAGAATTAAAGAGAAACCCTCGGAGGCAGATGTGAAATGTCTAATGATTCAAATAAAAATATGTTTGTTAAAAAGTCCACTATGCACTTTACTATGCATTTATTTTATTTATAAAAATAGGTATATGATTTGTGACAGTGTGCGGGCTTGAATATTTCGTAACATATTTTTGGGAGATTAACTAACTTTTTTGACAGTAAAATTGAAATATTGTATCAACCAAAAATACAATTTATGTATTGCTTATTAAGTGTTGTTTGAAGACCTATATTAAGATGACGGGACTACTCATGGCTGTAGGGAGGGGGGGGGGTTATGGTGTTTAAACTCCCTTCACCTCTGAAGTTTTCCGAAATTTTTAATATGAAGCTTAAAGATGGCCTTATATACAACTTCAAATAACTTAGGACTATAGAGGCATTCACTTTACAAAAATTTGCTATGGAAGGACTACTTCAAATATTTTTTAGAGGAATTATATTTTCAAAAAAATTCCAGGCAAATATAGCTCTAAATGACTTCTAGAAGCATTCAATTTTCTAATATAAACTGGAGGGGAACAAAGTATGAAATCCCTAAAAAGCTTTTTTGTTACTTGCCTTCGCGCCTTCTTCACATATAAACATTTTCACCTCTCCAATATTTAACAATGTTCTTATTTATTAGGTTTTAAATAGTAGTTATTCTTAACAAGATGTCATAAACTTACTATTTATACCCCCTCTCCCGCCTTCCTCAAATTGAACTCTCCCTGCGCCCATGCCGATTACTAAATATACATATTTCGCCCGCGGTGCTAAATATTATTATAGCACCGCGTCTTATATTCGTTCGGGTTATACGTCTATGTACTAGTTATACTAATAGGTTAGGAATTTAAAAAGGCTTAGTTGAGATTAAATGCACCTGCATTGGTTTGGCGGGAGAGTGGAAAACCATTTAGGAAAAGCCTCAGTACACCTGACCGGGATCGAACCCGATCTCCCCGTCTTCGGCAGTCTAGTCTAACACGAGAGTAGTGCATTAGGGTTTGGCCAGACTGACAAGCGTGCGACTGAGCGACTGCGTGGCCAAACTAGCGAGCGAGCGCGTGATCAGCAGATAGCTCTCGATAGTTGTTGACGAGGCAAAGGTTCGAATCTTGGCTGAGTGAACTGGGGTGGTTTTTAACAAGTGATTTATTGTTGTGGTTTTCTCATCCTCTCTTCACGTTAATGGTGATTCTTATTTGTAAAGGCCTACTTTGACTATAATATTGGAGTATTTTAACATATGAGTTTTACATATATATAATATATAGGTATGTTTCATGATCTTACCAATTAAATTATGCCGTTAGTAGCAAGTGTGCTAAGTCTATCGATAATTATATATAAAAAAGTCAAATATCATGTCAAATTGAGAAGTTTTCCTAGCACTCAATGAACCAACATACAATAATATTGCCGAGCGCCTGTAAACTAGACTGTTCCAGCTCGAACGCGCGCGATTGAAAAATAGTAACTTGCTCTTTGTAGGGGACATGAAGGGTCTGAGTGAATTGTTTTATGCAGGGGACATGAAGGGTCTGAGTGAATTGTTTTATGTAGGGGACATGAAGGGTCTGAGTGAATTGTTTTATGTAGGGGACATGAAGGGTCTGAGTGAATTGTTTTATGCAGGGGACATGAAGGGTCTGAGTAACTTGCTCTATGTAGGGGACATGAAGGGTCTGAGTGAATTGTTTTATGCAGGGGACATGAAGGGTCTGAGTGAATTGTTTTATGTAGGGGGACATGAGAACCATCGAATCCAATTAACATTTAAAAATCCTACCCTCATGTTTAAGTGTTTTGAGTGGTCGACACAAAACCTATATGACTTAGGTTTGATTCTGGGTGAATCTAACGAGTATATTTAATATTTGTATAAGTCATGTTGTCCATCTAGTAAACTTCTATTCTAGTCTCTGAGGCTGTTGTGTAATATTAATTTTATGTTAAGTTAGTTTGTATGCTGATAAAGTTCTGCGTTTATAGAGTGTCCGTTTGACTACTGTCACTACTACTGTTACTATGAATTATAAAACACCTGCAGCGATCGGCACGCATAATAGATGTCAGGCTAATATAATCTGCTTTGACGGTAATGGGGAGTTCAGGGATTTAATCCTAGCTAGGTGTACTGACGGTGATGCTTCCTAAATGGTTTTCCACTCTGTTTATATAAAATGAGTGTACATTTTTACTGAATTATACCTTTGTCATCTCTACCTTACTAGAGTATTTAAGTACAGGCGTGTAATAAAACAGGGCGGGAAAAATAATTTAAAAGTTGCCAAACATTTACGTTGTTTATCCTTCCAAATTGATTCCTTTATTTTGATTCGTACATTTAAAATATATAGCTCTAAATCTTTTATTGGCATTACTTTAGACGTATTTTATTGCTAGAATAACAAAATAACAAGTGTTATTAAACTACTAAAATATAGATCTATCAATTAATAATGTAACTTTTGAATGTTTATTTTTAAATATGATTTAGCACATGAGATAGCAGAATGATATATTTATACATTTAGACTTATAATGATGTCAACATTGTTGATTGAATCATGGCTTCCCGGGTTGCGTAAACATTCATTTGTTTACCGAGGTAGTTTCTATTTACACAACAAAAACAGAAATACTCTCTGAATTGCCTTTCTGAATTGCATGTTACGTTCACAATACTATTTGTTACCCACCTGCTTAATTTGTAAACAAATTAAATATTTATATCATAGCTGGGCTGAGTCCATTTTATTATTCAAAACTGAATCTCGAATTAAAATACGAATTTTATAAAACATTCTAAACATACAATATACAATTTAACACATTAATTATTGAATTGAAATTGAATATAGAAATATTAGCTAATTGTTAACATTTTAAAATCTAATTAACTTATTATAATATGTATACATTCAGCTAGGAGGTAAATAAATTATTTTGGTTCTGGTTGTCCTAAAATTATATTGGATTTAAGCACAAATAAAGAGTATAAGATTTCTAAAACCAATTTCTACTCAAAATTAGAAAACATAGTCTTAATTTTTTTATATTATCTCGAATATCTTCAGGGATTAGAGGAATTCAAGAATTCAACGGAACCATTTCTAGTTTACATAAGTCTGATTGACAGCTCTCTTCATGCATTATAAAACAATCGACAATAATATTTATTTTATTATGATTGACAAGAAGTTATCAATTAATGACCTAACCTACCAGATATAGGCCGAGGTAAGGATAAATGAAGAAGATAGCTTATAGCTATCCAATTAAATTGAGGGACGATAAATTATGAGGATAAATTATTCCTTAGAATCTGGGAATGAACTTCGGATACTCGGAACAGGGTCAGGTACATTAACCGTACGCCCAGCAATAGTTTTTATCCGGCTATCAAAGAAACTCGATTTTTATCAAACATTTAACTAATTTGTAAGTATGTGACGTAACCAGGTGACAAGGAAAGTGAAGAAGGGGCAAAGATGAATATTGTTTTTACAGGGACTTTGTTCGTAGGAGGCTAGAGTACCTGGGACCACAATGATACCGGGAAATATTAATGTATTTTCTGGGCCAACCAGAATTAGAACCAAAATAATAGTAAAGATTGGTTGGTTATCACGCCTCAAAAATAATGTCCATGGCTGAGGCTGAGAGGATGAGAGCAAAATATGACGTTTTACATCTTATTTATGATCTACATATTTAAAAGGCAATTTATTGATTAAAAAACTGAGTTTTTTGAGCTATTTACAAAATGCATTGTAGATTTATTGAAATAAGCTGCAGTGCTTCAGTGACCTCTTAAAAACCAAATTCAGCAAATTTGATAATCATCAATATATATTTTAAAAGAGTTTCAAATAAGTTTTTATTTTGGGTATTTGACGTATAACTCTTAGATACATGATTATATCAGCGCAGAGCTTAAAACTAGCTTTGCATATAACATCAACACCAAACAATAAATACCGATATAGTAAATAAAAATAGGAAACCATGCACACATATTAAGTTACATTTTAAATTACTTGGGATCGAACCAGAAAATACGTTGACATGAATTTGGTTATTTTGTTGCTCAACAATGTTACGGGTACTCGTAATAAGAAAGAGAGTATTTTTAAATTTCATTTTATTTCTTACACAATGATGTCATGTTAAGGTTCTATTTTTCCTTTCGGAAGACCATCGAATCAATATTTTACATACAGAGCTGTCACGCAGTAAAAGTCAAGTATTTTAGTTAGATAATACAATCCCAATTTAGCAATCGTGTCTAGTTTGTTCAATATAAAACAATAGTAGTAATGCTCACATTGAGAGTAGAGTAAATCCTCATTTACTGTCAATTAAATTTGATAAAACGTGGAGAAGGATATAACTAATTTTACAACCCAATAATTTATCAACCCAATTTCCAAAATATCTAGTAATCGATACATAAAATTAAAGTACTAACTCAACGTTATTATTTGTGTCTTATTTGTGAAAACGAAGCTTGATGTCGTTTTGGTCAACACTAGAATATCTAAAAGGGTTTTACATAATTAATTTGTATTTACTAATGGTAAATATTTTCATATTGTGTCTTCATACGGATTCGAACCTTGGACCAAAATCTTTACGAATATAAGGCTAGTGGTGATTTTTTTTAAAAGAAAAAGCTTAAGTTAAATAATAGCAAGTTTCTAGACTAGTAGTTGAAATGATGAAAAGTGAAGGCTATTCTGGTTTTCTCACCGATTAGTTTGACAGGTGCGGGGTAAAAGTTGTTCTCGAAGAAGTAGCTCTTCTCTCTGCAACCTCGTGGTACGATCTAACCGCTTCAAACTCGGACCTACACTACACTCCGACCGATTAATGTTTCTCTTGCCACCACTGTGTGTCTCTCACCACAACGTGCCACTGCCTCTACTATAATGAACAGGCCGCCGACATTTTCACAACGTTATAAACGGCGATGGTGGAGGGAGACGTTCAGGATTGAAGGACCTTTCGGAAAACATTGGTTCCTCCAGCCTCGTCCTCGTCGCAGATGCCGGGGACCTACCGGTGGATGACATAAAGAGGTGGGGGGAGGACCACGTGATGGAAAGAACGAAACTCAGTGAAAACCAATTATATCGCAGCAACAATGTCCTATCACATCCTTTTACAGGAGCGTAGACAGGGATGAATGTATTATAGAATGGCACACTAAAAAGGATAAAATATTCCAAAATAAATGTGAAACCACAGATACAACCAACCTTTTAATAAATTTGTATTAAAACATTGTTGGTATCAAAACAGCCTCGGGTGGACCGGAGACTTTAATGCACGTGTCTGAGTCTATCTGGTCTTGGCCACATTTCAATTCAATATTATTAACTATCTTAATACATGTGTCTAAATGTGGTTTGTAGTATTTTGTAAATTAAATAATGCCTTTTTAATATAATTTATATAACTATCTATCTCGTAGAAAATAGTCAATAAGGTATTTGGAAGATATCTATAATTAGTTTGATTTCGAGAAAAGATGAATCACAAGTCTGTATTGTAAAATAATATACAGTTTTTAGATTATATATTAAATTAAGACCCATGCATATCTTTAAATTCATACCTTAATTGATGGTTCAGTGGTTTAAGACGTTAGACTCGCACTACACTTGGTCGCTGTTAACAGGAAGGTCAGGATTTGGAATTCCATAAGAGAGCCCTGGAGATGGTTATGCTCCTATCCTCTCTTCACTCTAATACGTGTGAAGCTCCTTCACGCTACCCTCCTCAACCTTTACGCTTAGGTTAAGTCGTTAAAAACTCTTGTATATAACGTTTGAAAAAGGTGGATGTACACGTGTAAAAAATTATACAAGTCCCCAATAAATTTGTTTATTTTGTTTAAAAAACAAACGTTTTCAAACGTAACTAACAAATAGAAAGATAATCTAAATAGCTATAATATTATTAGTAGGTTTCTTTCTTGGATTTCCTGGCGTAAGATGGCCTCTGTCCACCGCTTACTAAACGACAACGTCACATGAATATGAACAGTAAATGTTTGATTTATTGTAAAGTTCCTTAGGCTTGAAGGCTATACAACTAGTTCAAACAAGGCCCGTTAATCCTAGTAGCCGGCTCATAATAAATAGTTTTTTATTCATTGTTTAGTACCACGTTTTAGTGTCAGTGTAGTGGTTACAAGCAACTATTAATCCATCTCATTAAGGTAAAATATATTACTTTGAAATAAGTTCCCTCAATTTATCCCGAAAAGAGAATTTAAAGTGGGGATGCAGGGGACGGGAGAAAAGACCAGTGTTTTTGCAGTTGTCATAATAAAACTTTTTTGGTTAAAATTAATTAAATATTGCTTCGGTAGAAATATAGAGTTTTATTTTCTTCACATGGTGATACCAACAGCTGTTGTTGGATATTTGTCATGAGCATAACGGTATTAGATGAAAAACTTTTTTAAATTAAGAGAAAAAGTTTTCATTAAATTCCAGGACACCCTTGACAGATAGTTAAGAAATGCGGAGATCAACATGTGAAGAAAATGAAACTCTATATTGGTATTGAAGCAATATTTTATTTATTTTGACCAAAAAAGTATTGTTATAAAAACTGTAAAAACACTGACCTTTTCTCGCCTTCCCTACAACCACACCGTAAAATAACATTTTGAAGAGGGAAAATACTTGCCGCGGTACAACTGATTGAAGGATTGAAACCCAGAATTCCAAGTTTTAGCTAAACAAGCTACCGCACACCTAAATCTCTCAGTGATTAATCCTTAGAGCCCGCTGGGTCGATCACGATCGTGCACGATGATGACGATCTCCACTCATCCCCGTGGACCCGGATCCAAGTAAGATGGTGGCTGGAGGTATTTAATAGGTAGCCTCTGTACGGGGCTGTTCTGTTACTCAAGAGCTACATTCTTAGGAGTTGTTTATTTGGGTTAATAGTGTTGTCATTGAATATGTTTTTCTCCTTGTGTGTTGAAGGACAAATGCATCCCTCAATCTGTGTACCATTGATTCGACCAAGGGCATACCCAGACACTCAACCCCCAGGTTAAAATGGTTGCGATCCTTTTGACAGCTTGAGTCCTTCACCACCAGGATCGCTGCTGTTAGTCCTATCATCACCCAGCAGCGACACTAGCGAGGCCCAGTGTCTAAAGACTCAAGTTGGCAAAAGGAACGCAGCGAAACCCCCGTAAGGCTGAGAGTCTGTTTCTTACTTGTCTGTGACCAAGGGTCAAAGGGACGCTAGCGCCATTCGAGCGGATATCTAAAATAATTTAGTATTTACGTAAGAGCTTGTTTTACTCCCAATACCCTGCCATTTCTACCACCAGGGGTTTGTATTTTGCGCCAGTTACTACTCTACTAGTTAAAGCCGTATGAATAATACGTTTAGAAAGTGCACTAGTAAGACCACAAATAAATACAATAGTGTTTTTATTTTTAGTTTAGAACGAGACCGGACCCTTCTTAAACTATCAAAAACTCGACAGAATAACCAAGAAAAATAATTTTACCTGCTTGTTTTAAGTGCTTAATATTTAATTGTAGATTGTATAACACAAAAATAATTTCGAAAATATTCCGTATTATATTAACTAAAAAACAAACAAACACGGTTTAATGTTTCTTTTACTTGTGATCGTTGTTTTGCTGGGCATCGTTCATCCTGTATAAATAACACTTGGAATATTCTTACCGCGAACTATATGGAACCTCATACTATAAAGACTTTACATTTTACAAATAATAACGTTTATTAACTTTTTTGAGAGCCTCTATTCTGTCCAAAGTCACTGATACGTTTTAAGAAGTTTTAGCTCCGATAAGAATCTAGGCTTCACCTTGAGTGAAATTTTCCGCTCTAAAAGTGGTTTGGAGTTTATTTTAATTACTTTGAAAGTCGATGATTAACTCACTCGTGAGCTAAGCGCTTTTAAAACTAACTATTTATATTTAAAACAACTTCTTATTCAAATCACAATTTTTTGCTTTTCCAAACAAATTATTGTCCATTCAGGCGTTGAGGTCTACTTTAACTAAAATAAAAACTATCAGATCGAACTCGGTGGTCTTGGGGTAAAGTGCTCGTCTCAGGACCCAATGTTCTTGGGTTCAGACCCATCCGGGGCCGATGGGCTTTTCTTGAGCGCTAAAAATCCTTCAGAGGGGAAATAAAGCCGTTGGTCCCATGTCGATTGTGGAATGTAAAAGAACCCTGGAAGGTATGTGAAAATACTTTTCCTGACAAAATGTTTAGGCCCTTTCGCTCTCGTTCATATACACATTCTCGTGTGCTGATATAATCATTCAGTTCAGAAAGTGCGCGTTAAATACCTTAAATAAATAAAATGTACTATTAGCAAACAAAGAGGAAGGATAGATTAATCTTTATTTGTCTTATGAAATTCTAAAATAATTTAAAGAGTACATATTGTACTTACCAGTTAACAACACAGCTGTCCTTAAAAATAATTTGTCACGTTTTTACTCATAAAAGTTAAAACCCATATGGACACTGACATTGTTGAGCTGTTTTTTATACTTCTGTTTTTAATCATTTAATATTATTAGCTTTAGTTGTGTGATTACAAACACAGATTTGTACAAGCATGCAACTTATAAATTAACTTAACCTAACAATTAACACTCACACATCCAAATCAAGCACCAGGAGTTTTAATAAGTGGGCAACCCGCTTCTGTGGCCGCATGGTCTAAGGCGCTACTCTCACAGTAGAATAGACTGCCAATGATGGGGATATCGAGGTTCGACTCCCGGCTGGGTGTACTGAAGGTTTTTCCCTAAGTTATTTCCCACTATCTCTCTATAAGCCAATGCGAGTACACTTCCTCTAAAAATAGCCTTCATAATCCCTAAAACCACTAGCGTAATTATTACATAAGAGTATAATCCGATCGGGTAGTAAGACAGGGTGTGCTAAAAAAATAACTGGGTAATAGAACGAATACGTACACAAATATTAAATGATTAATTCATTTTTTCAAAATAATAAAATAACCCTTCATTTTACTCTCTCAACATGACTCATCCAAAGGACCAATGTTTTTAGGTTTGCTTGCCTTCTTGTCTGTATGTCTCATATTCCCTTGTAGCCCGCAGCTCGCCCACTGTTTTCAAGTGAGAGTAAGAATCGAGATATAAACAAGTAAGTGTGACGTATGAATGAAAGGGAGAGCGCATGCGCGCTAAGAGAAAGGAACAGGTAAATTTACTTTAGAAAGATATACAAAAAAAGGGTGGAGGATTTTTCTTCTCTGTGAAGATATGAGAATAACTTGAACATTTATCCCATAATTAACTTTGGGCTAAAATCAAACTCACAATACGCTACCGGGATTCATTATCAAGTTAATGGAAAGAAAAATCTCATCGAAATGGTCCATTGTTCTCAGGCAAGTGAATTTCTTTTATTAGTAGTTCACCACCAAGGTTATCAACGACCTTAATGAACGGCTAGGAGCTGGAAACGGTAGTTTTAGAGCAAGTACACCCGCAATAACGTTGAGAGGGGGTGTAAAAATCACAGTGATAAATCAAATGGGGAAAACCAGCCCCATTGTACCTGGTGGAGATTAAAACTGCTGCCTTCTAAACATCATTAGTCCAGTCTTCTGCAAGCTTGACGCTGTAGAACGACCACTGGTGGGGAGTGAATGATTTATTTACTTGTGTTTTCTCTGGAAAGTATGTAGGAACCCCCTCCCTCTCACATCTTACTACCTGTCCGACTTAGGGATGAGAAAGGTGCAATATAGAGTAAGTAGGGCCTATATCAGCATTTGCGTGGCTGCAAAGTGGGAAGCCATATAGGATAGAACACCATCTGTGCACCCATTTTGGTGGGATTAGAACCAACCCAGACCTTCTTATTACTGGCAAACTATATTAGACAAACTTGTCGCTTAGTCCGCGTGACCACCGATGCAAGTAGCCAAGCAAAAGATGTCTGATGCTAGGGCTAGTGATCCTAGGCTAAATGCTCTGTTATAGTAAAATATAGCTAATGATATATCGTGTGCACTGAGCATTAATAACATTTTTTAAAGAGGGATGGAAGGGGAAGTGAGAAAAGCCCAGTGTTTTTGCAGTTTTTATAGCAAAACTTTTTTTGGCTATTATAAATAAAATATTGCTCCAGTAGAAACACAGAGTTTAATTTTCTTCACAACTTGATATCAACAGTTCCTGAATATCCATCATAAGCATAGTGGCATTAAGCTTAGGTGACAAACTTTTTAAATGAAAAGAAAAAGTTGTCATTAAATTCCAGGACATCCCTGACGGATATTCAAGAAATTTTGAGGTCAACATGGGAAGAAAATTAAACTCTATGTTTGTATTGGAACGATATTTTATTTATTTTAGCCAAAAATATTTTTTGCCATAGAAACTGCAAAAACACTGACTTTTTCTCGCGTTCCCTTTCATCCCACTTTAATCAAGTGTTCATAAGGCTAAGTAATAAATCATGCACTTTTAACTTTTCCTTATTAGCATCGCGTTTTTATACCCGCTCGGTTTATACGCCTATGTAATGATTACACTAACGTGTTAGAGATTTGTAAAGTTACATTTAGAGTAAGTGCACCTACATTTGCGTTGAGGGAGAGTGGAAAACCATTTATGGAACCCAATCGCCCCATCTTAGGCAGTCTACTATATTGCTAGAGTAGTGCCTTAGACCATGTGGCCACCGAGGCGGTAGTTAAATTTAACTATTGTTAAGTGACTTTTTTTTATAGTTCCGCACTTCTCCTCGTTTGATGAATATTTGATTATTTTTGGTTTGAATTAGTTATAATAGTTATTTATATATAAGGTTCTATATAACCTTGACCTTGGTAATTATTATAAGTTATATGTATTTAGTTATGAGCACTTTCTAAACATATTACATGTAACACAATTTAGCATATAAGTATTTATAAATATACTTTTAGACGCTTTTACCGGCTTCAGTGGTCGAATGGTCTAAGCCGGCGTCAATCTCTCAATAAGCTGAGTTGCTGATGACGGCAAGATCGGGATTTGAATCCCATCTGAGTGTACGAAAGTTGTTTTCCTCTAAATGGTTCCTTCTCTCCTTTTACTCACATGTGAGTAAATCTCCTCTAGACGATACCTTCCTCAACTCCACCACACTATTATAATTAAAATACGTGGACTGGAGGAAGAGTTAAAATCACAGAATACAAAATTACCTCTAACCCCCTTACATTAAGTAGATAGTTTATTTGTAATATTTAATGTTCAACATCTTATACAAAGTTATATCAGAACACGACTTACAAACTAACTAAACTTAGAAAATCACCCAATCATATACGGTACATACCTAAGGGGGGTGAAATATTATTTGTGTAGGGGAGGAGAGCAAGCAGAAAACCCAGTATTATTTAGGGACTTGCCTCCCACCCAACCCCCTCCCCGATATATGTTTGAAAATTGGATGTTTCTAGAGGCCATTTGAAGTGGTCCTTCTCCACAACTTTTGAAAATTATATTATTTTTATAAGCTATTTGAAGTCGTCTCCCCCATTTTTTTCTTAATTTGTACGCTTCTAAAGGATATTTGGAGTAGTCTTCATTGAGAAAATTTTTGAAAATATTATTACTATAAAAGCTATTTTTACTCTACCAGGCAAATTTTTGAAAATTGAATGCCTTTAAAAGTTATTTGCAGTTTGATGCAAGCCTTTCAGATTTATATTCGAGAATATCAGAAGGCTTATTTATTTAATGGGGTTGGGGGGTGTCCAGAGGCCAATGCCCCCTCTATCTCCCCCGGTTCCGCCACTATTGTACATACCCAAGCGTATTGGCAGGTATTGTAATGTCTGACTAAAGAAACAAAACAAATCACCAGAGGTGGCTCGCGATATGTTATCAGGGCAAGCAAGGCTTGACAGGACTGTACTTACTATCCATTTGACCAACCTCACACACAATAATGTATTGGGCAAATGTATGGGAGCGAACAGTTTTCTAGGTACAGTACCACCCAACCTAGTTTGCCTTGGCTTCAACCCACGGGCAACCATTGTTTAACACAGATATTAAAATATTTTAAAACTTTTCTGTGATCGAGCTCAGGATCCCATGGACATTAGGTTAACACCTCTAGCCATCCATATATGGATACGGACTCTCACTAAGCTAGTTTAGAATTAGACAAGCGCAAACAACTTCAACCTTTTAAGCGAGCCAAATCCCTCCATTTAAGAACGGAGGATTACTTCCTGTACTTTCAAGGCTGAGGAATAGCAAGATTAATAATAATTGTAGTCACTAATTAGGGAAAATACTTAGCACTAGGGGACCTTGAAGGGGATGTGGTTGTTAAAACACATTCTCTCTTAGAGAACCCGTGTTCGATTCTAGGTCTTGATAAGGACTTTCACCATGATCCACCTTATGGAAATGTTAGCTAGTGAAACTGAAAGTAAAAAGGTATTATGAGATTCTCCCTCTTTCTCAATTAGATCAGTCTGTCAATATCTGACACCTTGTTTTTATTTTATTTTTGTACATCACGTTTTACTACCCATCCAGGCTATCCTTATGTTCATTATAATGAGATAGGGATGAGTATGGTAGAATTTAGAGGAAGTATGCCCACATTTTCACTGAGGGAGAGTGTGAAAACATTTAGAAAATATCCCCCTGGGATTTGAGCGTCACACCTGTCTGGTGGCCGCATTGTCTAAGGCGTCACTCTCGTGTTGGACTAGATTGACAATGACAGGGAAATAGATATTAGAATCCCGGTCGGGTGTAATTTGGGTGGTTTTTCCAAAATGGTTTTCCCCTCTCCCTTCACGCAAATACGGATATACTTCATCTAAAATCAACCTTCCTCGTCCCTAGCTCATTAGCGTAATTAGTACATATGCGTATATCCTGAACAGGTTGTAAGAAAGACGCGGCACTAAAAAAAAACTTGAGCGTCATCGACAATCCAGTCTATTGCGAGGTCACACTTTCGATCAGTGGTATCCAACCTGGGGTACGCGTACCCACGGGGGTATGCAAATACCTTTTAGGAAGTACGTAAATAAAATAATAATTTTAAATCCTATATATTATTTATTTTAATACATTATTTTAGATGTAGATTATACTTATTTACTTACTCCATGGCACTAGGAATTCAAAAGTTCATTGCCACATTTACAAATGTACGCCCACTATTCCTATCTTGAGTTATTTCTATTCAGTCCACCTCATTACACCCTATCTCTTTTAAGTCCATTCTAATGTTATCCTCCCATCTGCATTTAGGTCTTCCCAATGGTCTATTCCCATTGGATTTGCCAGTCAATACCCTGAACAAGGTTCTAGATTCACCCATTCGCGCTGCATGTCCTGCACACCATAATTTACGAGACTTGATTACTCTAACAATGTCTTGTGATGAATACAGGATATGTAACTCATCATTATGTGACACCCACCTCATTGGCGTAGTTGGCTAATGCGCTGATTTCATGTTGAGCTAGCCTGTCGAGGACGGGGAGATCTAGGCTCGAATCTCGCTCGGGTGAATTGGTGATTTTTTCCTAAATTGTTTTCCACTCTCCCTTCACGCAAATGCGGGTTTACTTCCTCTATATTCAACCTTCCCAATTCCTAACCCACAAGTGTAATTAGTACTTAAGCGTATAACCCGAATGGGTAGTAAGATGCGTTGCTAAGTATTATTATCGTTACATAACCTCCTTCACTCCCCAGCGGCCTAATTTCTTGTTGAACCAAATATTTTCCCAAGCACCTTGTTTTCAAACACCTTCATCTTTTCTTGTCATTTAAGGTAAAAGACCAAGTTTCCCACCCATATAGAGTAACCGGTAAAACTATTGTTTTGTATATTCTGAGTTTTACATTCCTGGACAGCAGACGAGATGTCAACAACTCACTGACCGAGTAATGACATGTATTTACTGACTGTATTCGTATCCTAATGTATAACTTGCATTATGAACTAACAACTTTAGGGGTACAAAGTTGAAGATAAATTATATCTGGGCCTAAAGGATGAAAAAAGTATGATACCACTGCCTTATACCATTCAACCAACGATAGGGGCATATATAAATTATTATATAAAACTCTATAAAATGTTGACCGGTCGGGATATGAAGCAAAGTATACACAGTATATTGTATAAAATATATTGTTTAGAATAAGCGTGAACAAACCTTGCTAAGTCTAAAGCCTGCCTAGATGAAAGCTTAAAGTACTGTACACGACTTGCAAATTAATTATTCCTGGCCATTAGCACTAATAACTAGCACTAATCACCCAAACATGCACTCTCTGGGAAGCTGGGGTTTAATCGTGACCGGATGTACTGGAATTGGATTTTCCTTTTTCTCTAGTTTTCTGCAAAAGAAATAGGCCTATGTACTAATTACTATTATATTTTTCTTAAAACACTTGACAGAGAATAATTTTTTCAAAAAACTAATACACGTAATGTATGTTGTAGCCATCATCTTTTAAGGCTAGACAAAGATCTTGTAAAACTTGTAAACAAACATTTAATAATTAATAACCAAAGGTGGAGTTGGGTTTCCTCACTAAATTACGTGAACGTGTAAAGAACGCTGCCTAGTTATTATTATTATTATTATTATTATTATTATTATTATTATTATTAGCACTGCATCTTACTACCCGTTCGGATTGTACGCACTTACGCTGATGTGTAATGGTAGGATGATTGTGAGGTGAAATGGAGGACCTAAAGTTTAACGTGGAATCCGAACCACGGTGGAGGCCTGGCATTCCACACATTCACAAGTTGTGATTAATACATATTTTGTCAGAGGTGAAGGAAGGGTTTGGCAATCAGATAAATCTGTGCCGGGACCGAGGATTGAACCCCGGACCCCAGCACAGGTTGCCTAATTGAAAGGCAAACTCCTCGAACTGCAATATCTATCATGAGAGTTACAGTTGACGTTAAAAAACAAAACACAAAAATATACTTAAAATAAAATAAAAGTAAAAGTTTTAATATAAGCATAATTACAAATTAAATTACTGTTCTGTTTAATAAAGTTCAGACCTAATTCCTTAAGCCCTTCTTTACCATAATCTCAGAACTACATTCTAAGTATTTTATTTAGCACCCCCTTTTACTACCCGTTCAGGTTATGCTTATATTATTTTACTAATTACACTAATGAGTTAGGGATGAGTAAAGCTGAATTTAGAGGAAGTGTACCCACATTTGCGTGGAGAAAACGTGGAAAACCATTTTGGAGAAACCACCCTTAGTACACCCAACCGGAATTTGAACCCTGATCTCCCTGTCATCGGCGGTCTAGTCTATTGCGAGAGTGACGCTTTATACCATGCAGCCACCGAAGCAGGTTACAATCTAAGTAAAACATTTAATTTAGATCATAGTTTTAATAATACCAAATGACCACTTAACACCAAGGATATTAACGCTTAATTTAAGAGTTAAGAATGAGGAATGTAGCTTAAAGGAAGTGCCCCCAAGTGCACGGGAAAATAACCCTGGTTCCTTAGACCACGTGACCAGGAATACAACATGGGTCACTTGGAGGAGCCGTAATTGACTTAGTTTAGCTGGCACCCTATTTGGTGGTCGAATGGTCCAAGGAATGCAGGTCAAACTCGTGGCCCTTTCCGTGATTTTGAGTGGGTCACTGACCTTTTGATGTTATTTGGTGGTCAAGTGGTCCAAGGAAGGCAGGTCAAACTCGCGGCCCTTTCCGTTATTTTGTGTGGGTCACTGACACTTTGATGTTATTTGGTGGTCAAATGGTCCAAGGAAGGCAGGTCAAACTCGTGGCCCTTTCCGTTATTTTGTGTGGGTCACTGACCTTTTGATGTTATTTGGTGGTCGAATGGTCCAAGGAAGGCAGGTCAAACTCGCGGCCCTTTCCGTGATTTTGTGTGAGTCACTGACCTTTTGATGTTATTTGGTGGTCGAATGGTCCAAGGAAGGCAGGTCAAACTCGCGGCCCTTTCCGTGATTTTGTGTGAGTCACTGACCTTTTGATGTTATTTGGTGGTCGAATGGTCCAAGGAAGGCAGGTCAAACTCGCGGCCCTATCCGTTATTTTGTGTGGGTCGCTGAACTTATGATGAACCTTCATAAAATGAGATCCTATTCTTCTTTTTTTTATAACGTTTAGGAAATACAACATTTGAGAATGTGATAATTGATAATTTGCCATAATTTGGGGAGTTTTGGCATGTAAGGTTGTTGTATCAAATCTGTACTTTTTGTTCAACATGGATCACTTTCCAAAAACTGTTGAATTTGCACACCAAATATATGTAATGTTTGTCAGAAGATATTTATGTTGAAAGTTGTCTTCTCACATAAAATGGAACCAAACACCCGAGAACTCTCGGCTCAACGGCACACATTTGTTAATGATTTTAAACATGACTTCAGCATTAGATTTAAAGTCCGACATTAACATCATTGTTGGAAATAAAATATTCAAAACTTGTGGTAAAAACATGGACGGTTAATCTTATAGTTTTAAATTATAGGGACCCACTTCTGTTGCCGCGTGGTCTAACGCGCTACTCTCGCAGTAGACTAGACTGCCTATGACGGGGAGCTCCAGGTTCGAATCTCAGTTGGATGTACTGAGGTTTTTTCTCCAAAATGGTTTTTCTCTATTCCCCCCACCAAATGGGGGTACATTTCCTATAAACCTAACCTTACTAATCCCTAAAACCATTAGCGTAATTAGTACATAAGCGTATAGCCCGAACGGGTAGTAAGACGTGGTGCCTAAAAAGATAAATATTACAAGGTCTACTCTTTTCTTTTAGTAATAATGAGATACAAAGTTGAAGTTATTTTGACTTAGGCTGATGAAAAAACAGTTTTTTCAATGTGGTCCCTACAGTGTATCTAATGTTCAATGTGGTCCCTACAGTGTATCTAATGTTCAATGTGGTCCCTACAGTGTTTCTAATGTTCAATGTGGTCCCTACAGTGTTTCTAATGTTCAATGTGGTCCCTACAGTGTTTCTAATGTTCAATGTGGTCCCTACAGTGTTTCTAATGTTCAATGTGGTCCCTACAGTGTTTCTAATGTTCAATGTGGTCTCTACAGTGTTTCTAATGTTCAATGTGGTCCCTACACTGTTTCTAATGTTCAATGTGGTCTCTACAGTGTATCTAATGTTCAATGTGGTCCCTACAGTGTTTCTAATGTTCAATGTGGTCTCTACAGTGTATCTAATGTTCAATGTGGTCTCTACAGTGTATCTAATGTTCAATGTGGTCCCTACAGTGTATCTAATGTTCAATGTGGTCCCTACAGTGTTTCTAATGTTCAATGTGGTCCCTACAGTGTTTCTAATGTTCAATGTGGTCTCTACAGTGTATCTAATGTTCAATGTGGTCCCTACAGTGTATCTAATGTTCAATGTGGTCCATACAGTGTTTCTAATGTTCAATGTGGTCCCTACAGTGTTTCTAATGTTCAATGTGGTCCCTACAGTGGTTCTAATGTTCAATGTGGTCCCTACAGTGTTTCTAATGTTCAATGTGGTCTCTACAGTGTATCTAATGTTCAATGTGGTCTCTACAGTGTATCTAATGTTCAATGTGGTCCCTACAGTGTATCTAATGTTCAATGTGGTCCCTACAGTGTTTCTAATGTTCAATGTGGTCCCTACAGTGTTTCTAATGTTCAATGTGGTCTCTACAGTGTATCTAATGTTCAATGTGGTCTCTACAGTGTATCTAATGTTCAATGTGGTCCATACAGTGTTTCTAATGTTCAATGTGGTCCCTACAGTGTTTCTAATGTTCAATGTGGTCCCTACAGTGTTTCTAATGTTCAATGTGGTCTCTACAGTGTATCTAATGTTCAATGTGGTCCCTACACTGTTTCTAATGTTCAATGTGGTCTCTACAGTGTATCTAATGTTCAATGTGGTCCCTACACTGTTTCTAATGTTCAATGTGGTCCCCACAGTGTTTCTAATGTTCAATGTGGTCCCTACAGTGTATCTAATGTTCAATGTGGTCCCTACAGTGTTTCTAATGTTCAATGTGGTCCCTACACTGTTTCTAATGTTCAATGTGGTCTCTACAGTGTATCTAATGTTCAATGTGGTCCCTACAGTGTATCTATTGTTCAATGTGGTCCCTACAGTGTTTCTAATGTTCAATGTGGCTCTTGTGATCAAACGAGTTTCTATACGCCTAGTCTAGAGAGTCACCCTCGCCGGTGACAGGGAAATGGCCGAATGATCTGACGGTGTTTTTATATAAATGGGTTATCACTGTCTCTACCGAAGCTAATGCAGGTACACTTCTTCTAAATGCCACCTTCCTCCTCCATCCCATTAGTGTGAATATGTGGAAATGATGTATGTCTAGTAATATATGGTGCACGAAAAAGAGCATATACGTCCCTCTGGGGAACTAGGTTTGTTCCCAGATTGGTTCAAATCTTTCTCGTCAGTTTAAAAGTCTATCGCCTATAAGTGTCTAGTATTGGATTAAGGGCTCCGTCAGAACTGGATACTTTAGCTCGTAGAGCTTTTAAATATTATATGAAGGCATAGTTACGTAGCCCTGTACAAAGTAAAATTTATTTGCTAAAACTTATAGTGGAAATCGATTAATGATTAAAAGATTAACTACTTTTCGTGGGGCCTTTTTTATTTTCGTTCTTAAGAACAATACCTCTATTGCCTCGGCCCGCAGACTAGGGACCTATTTGAATCTATGAATATGTTCTCATTTTTTATGGTAAAAATGTTATTTCTGAAACGAGTTGTTCTGGTTGAAAACCGCTGTGCTCCGGTACTTAGTATGAGCAGCCACATTGATCTCCCGATCCAGACCCTTAATCTGAGGAAGTTCCGAGAAATGAAAGTAGGTACTTTCCTCGTTATATCACGTTTGGCCGGGTTTATTGTTTCCACACATTTTGCAGATACAGTCTTAACGTGACCCGGATGACATGAGATACATCCGCCGTGGTCTGACACTCGGCGACCCTCTATGGTCACGGAACGGTTGATGTTCTCCGAGGATTTTCATCCACCGCGTCTTACTACCCGTCCGGGATATCCGCTTATTTGTACCAATGCATTGAAATGGGCTGACCAGGGGCTTGGTAACTACGTCATCGACCCTGGAGGGTGCCACCGACGTTCCAAAGCCCTGCTCGGATAAGTGAGATGTGACAAATGTGGTTTGGGAGGCTCTCACCCAGCCCCCCATAGAGTAGTGTCTCCGCACGTAACTCTAAAAAACCCTTAGTCGGTTCCCCACAATTTTGTTTTTCTAAATTAATATTAATTAATAATATTCTTTTTGTTTGTTTCAGTAACTTCGCGAAATGCGACAACCCGTCAGTGAATTACCCGAAAACCACATGGTGTGACCAATTGGTCGGTACGTGTTGGAATTTGCTCTCGTGCACCCCTTCAGGGTGCATTAGAGCATGCTTTTTTGCGTCTGCGTCTGCGTCTGCGAATGGGCTGAAGATTGATTAATTTATATCCACATCACTGGTCACATGGTCTAACGCGTAACTTTCATGTTAGACTGGAATGCTGGTTACGGAAAGATCAGGGTTAGAATCCCAGTTGGATATACTGAGGGTGATTGTACTAGATGATACCCCACCAAGGAAATGTACGTATATTTGTTCTAACTTTCTTATCCATATTCCACTGTATACATTAATGTATGCGTATAGACCGACCGGCTACTAAGACGAGGGGAATTTTTTTAGAGGAAATGTACCTTCACTTGCGGGAGGGGAGTTGAGAACCCATTTAGAAAAAACACCAACCTCAGTCCACCTGGCTGGTATTCACATCTCGAGCATTTTATCATAAGAAATTCAGACATGATGAGACTGACATATTTGTCCACGTAACCATTGATAGGTTTTAAAATATAAATCTAACCTATATAATCTTTATCTATATCTAATCTAATATCTATCTAATCTATATAATCTAATAAATTAAATTAATCAAAGTAGTGAACAAAGACAAGTAGCGTTGGGTTCAGGATAGCGTGCTCAAATCTGAGCCAAGAAGATCAGGATCGATAACCGATAAGTTTCCTTATTATTTTATTTTTTTGTTCGCAGTAGTTTTGCGTCATCATCCAGACGGATCTTGATATGTTTCCATAGAATTCACGTTTCCCTTCCTGTTCTGACCGACTATAATGTTGACGTGGTCACTAAACTTTCTCTAGAGTGAACTAATAATAACAAATTAAGAATAATATGTCGATTTAAAACACTCCTTCTATTTGTCACTTTCTCTTGCAAATTGTTATACTAATGTTTTTTTTCTTTTGGAATCGTGCGTGCAGTAATATTACTCTTTGTAATGGTTCACATAGGCACCTGCTTTCATAATACTATTTTAAATTAAGACCAGAATTAAAAATTAAAATACTCAATTTCCATAGTTAAAATAATTTAATTGCTTAAAACCGTTTTCTTGCAAACAAAGGCAATGAGAAATTAAAACGAGAATCGTCATATTGGTAAATTGAGTCCATTGTGGTTTTTAAAATTATTTTATTTTAAAAGTAATTAGTAATTAATTAACTATCGAATGAAAAATCTAATTAAGTATTAACAGCATCGCGATGATCACTTTACAAATGATAAAACCATTCTTTTATCATATCAAATAGTGTTTTTTTCCACAGCTTCTTATTACTCGTCCAGGCTATTCTCATTTTAATAACACTAGTGGGGTATGTATTGGGCAGGCGGAATTTATAGGAAATGTACCAGTATTTGCAAGAAAGGGAGCGTGGTAAACAATTTAGGGGAAAATGATTATTTCGGTACACCAGGTCGGGATTTAAACCTCCCCGCCACTGGCAAACCATACCAAATTAGCTTGACGTTTAGTCCACGCGCCCAACAAAGCCGGTCTTTTTTTTAATACCACGTACTATGCACTAATTATGCTAATAGGTTAGAGTTGAGGAGGGTTGAATTTTAAGGAAGTGTACTTGCATTTGAGTGGAGAGAAAGAGTGTGAAACAGTTTAGGGAAAACCACTCTCAGTACACCCAACCGGGATCGAACCACGATCTCCCCTTTCTTCGGCAGTATAGTTTATTGCGAGAGTGACGCCTTAGACCATGTGGCCACAGACATGGGTGAATGTGATATTAGACTTACAATTTATCGTTTTTATTTTTTGTTGTTTGTAACTTTGACAAAAGGGTTTAAAGTTGATTCCTTCAGGGGGCAGAAGGCTGAAGAATATTTGAGAAGAAAATGCATCCACATTAGTGTTAGAATAGTCTAATCGAAAATAATAAGTGAAAAGTCATCCTTAATACAACCGGATCAGAGTTCGTACCTTAACCTTCCTGTAAACGGTGACAAAATACAATGCGGGTCTTACGCCTTAGACAACTCAAACATCGTTTCAGGTTTAAATAAAATGTGCAAAGTGGTCCTAGAATTAGTTTATCAGTTTTGTTTATCAATATATTTTACACCGTGGTCTACTGCCCGTCCGTAGACTACTATTCACATACATTACACTAATGTAGTGTGGAAATGTACATGTATTGGTGAGGAGAGAGAGTGGGAAACCATTTAGTAAAAATCAACCTCAGTGCACCCAGACGGGATTCGAACCCCAACCTTCCCGTAGCCGGTAAACCAGACCATAAAATCATGTCGGCTCGGTCCAAGTGTCCAACTATGTGGGTTGTCAGGTTGTTTATCACGTTTAAAGTAGATTTTTTTTCCTCAGTCGATACAAGTTTCAGAAAGTGATACATTTCAATGTCATGACCTAATTTTTTAGTGTATTTGAAATTAAGACCCATTCAAGTTTTGCAATATTTATTTTGCAACGCGTGATAGAGGTTTCTATTCTATTTATATAAATATGTTTACTTTTCCCTTAATAAATTATGGAATAGCTGCATTTAAATCCCCATTTGCTAAGAAGCTGTTTGGCCATCCGTCCTTTTGGCTAACGTGTTTGAATTTATGAGGTCTCTTTTAAATGAAAAAGCTCCATAGGTCCCTTAATTGTTGTGTCCTGAAGTGGAATACTGCAGTTCTTTCTCGTGGATAGGTGGCTATATTTGTATACCCTCAAATTTGAGGAACCTGGTTCGATTCCGACCCATGTTGACGAATACATTTACTATTTGTAGATTGTGTTTGTTCTAATATTCTTACGATAAACGTCTAAACGTTACGGTTAGATGTGTAACTTAAGCCATGTATTTTTAGAAGTCAGTATGTAAGTCGTGTTAGAAAGTTTACGTTAATTCCTGTAATTAAATAAAGAGGAATACTTTGCAGACCAAAAGCACTGTCAGGTGGTTATTTAAAGCTAATTACGGTAGTGGTCATTAAGATCGAGGATTGTAGGACGTCGTGAAGAGCGCGTTTATGAGTTTAAGGGGTTAACCAATCATCTTTATTGGAGATTCTGGTTTGTTTACTGACTGGGACGAAGTAAATCTATCTCGTGGGTCAAGAGTGGACAAGAACAGATACATTTTATTTTCTTATGTTTGTACGAGAGTGAATTTTTAATACTCGTGTAGTAGTTATTAGCTGCTAGTGACTGGAGTCGCCCGGCTGTAGAACGAATAACTGCTAAATTAAACAGAACACCCTGACCGTTAGCAAAGTTAGGGACCTTTTAAACACAGCAAACCGGTATTCACAAGATTTAAGTTTTCGGGCTCGTTACATATGTAAAAGTTAAAAACAAACAAATTTGCACGTCACTTTTCCCATAGTAATTATGTAAGTTCTTTCGCTTTCAAGGTTCATTTGTTTAAAATTACCACACCAGTAGCTATGCAGTCTAAGGTATCAGGTTCTCAAAACAACAACTTGTATATATGTATATAAATACACGAGGGAGTTTCCCACACCAGGAATCACAACGTTAAAGACGTCAGGCTAGAAATATGTACAAAATCACAAACTAATGTTTGCTTATGCAGGTTCCCACTTTCTACGTTTTTTCTTTTGAGTCGGTGGACACGATGTCTAACGCGTCAGGATTTCAAATAATGTAGTTTATTTAAAAAAGCACGCAAAAGGTGCACACCCTGAGGTTTCACAAAGTACAAATGAAATGTTTCGACTTTCTATGTTTTTTGTTTTTAAATTTACCAACAATGGTGGTCACGTGGCTTAAGGTGCCAAACTCGTAAGAGTAAAGAAATGATACCGTAGGTATACACTCGAAAGTGTATTTGAGTACGTAAGATTATGCCAAATTTGAACGTTATATATATATTAACTTATCCAAACTGGTGGTCAAGGTATAAACCTACTTCTGTCCCCTCATCCTCCAAGGTGTCCTCCCCCCCCTTACTAGACTAGAATACTGATGACAAGGAAATAGGGGATCAATCCCGGTCGGGTGTACTAAAGGTGCTTTTTACCAAAATGGTTTTCCACTCTCCCTCAACGCCAAATGTGGGTACACTTCCATAAAATTAAACCTACCTAATTCATAACTTATTTATTATTATTTATTATTATTTATTATTTAGCACCGCGTCTTACTACCCGTTCGGGTTATACGCTTAAGTACTAATTACACTAATGGGTTAGGGATTGGGAATGTTGAAGTTAGAGGAAGTGAACCCGCACTTGCGTGGAGGGAGAGTGGAAAACCATTTAGGAAAAACCACCACCAGTTCACCCGACCGAGATTCGAACCTCGATCTCCCCGTCCTTGGTGGTCTGGCTTAACAAGACTGGCGCGTTAGCCAACTACGCCACCGAGGCGGGTAAATAATCCATAACTCACTATCGTAATTAGTACATATACAAAATGAACCGGTAGTAAAACGCTTTGCTAAAAATGAGGTATAAGTCTTCAGATTTAATATAAGGTAGAAATAAACTGTGCTTGAATTACAATGCATTAGAGTTCATTAAATATTTATGCAAAGCTTAGATTTTATATGTTTATTTACTATGGAGCTACCCACATTGATGGTCAAATGGTCTAGGGCGTAAATCTCTGAATGTGTGTAAAATAATTAATACAATACTCCTGAAGTGCACAGCTTGAGCTTACCCTTAATACGTAGGCCAAAGCTAAGTTTAACTTTCTATATTTCTTAGTTTTGGACTTAACTAAATGGTGGTCACGTCGTTCAAGTCGACAAGATCACAATAAATAAACCAGTGGTCAAGCAGCCTAAGACATGGTGACCACAAATATAAATAAAGCTTAAATGGAAAGAAAGCATTAATTCCGCTCAGACTTTCTCACTTCATTGTTAAAAAATGGTGATATTTACTAAAAACTCGTAGTATATGTGAAACGAAATAATATATACTAGCAAACACGAGCAAAAATTGCACTATACTTACGTAAACTTTTTTTGACTCCCGGTTTTAAATTTTATAATTATTTTATTTTTAAAGAATTAAAGTCCTCATTTGTATATTTGGACCAATAAAAAAATAGCGATATGGAGTCCAAAAGCGTCAACACTTCGTATTAAAATTTCAAATTCCGGTTAAAATTCTCGGCATTTTATTAGGGGTTGCACTTCTTATGGTTATCGCATTGCTATTAAATTCCTCATTTATAAATTTGGACCAATAAAAAAGGTAGATATTGACTATTGAGTTTAAAATGATAGAGCTAGATCATTGCTGTACAAACATTTCACCCAAGAGGTTAAAGGAAAAATAACATCAACTTGTTGAGAGACTTATCTACTAACTCTATGACATTAGAGAATTATTGCACTAAAACTTAAGTAGTATCTCTTTAAAACTAAATCTCACAAAATTGTATTAATATATTTGCCAATATACTATTGTGTTTATAAAGATATATTTCAAATAATTTATTTTAATTTTAATAGTACTACAGTTTTGCGATGATAAGTTATTTAGTATCTCAAATAATTGCAGAGATACGGAAATTTCCGCTTCTGTAAAGTAATTTTCACGGGAAAATTAAAATAGTCATTGTATTTATCATATTAATCAACGCCTAGATATGAATTTTAATCAAAATCGTTAAAGCCGATTGTGAGAAAATCGATTTTTTTCTCTTTTCATCCTTTATTAAACTACTCTTAATTTTAGGATTGAAAAAACACATGGACAGACGGCATTGCAAAAATCACTTTTTAGAGTTCGGGGGTCATGAAACGTCGACATCCATCAACATCTCGGGTTAGATTTTTTTTTACGGTTGCAATATTTTACCTTTAGCACTCGAAAATTACAAAAATACATATATATATATATATATATATATATATATATATATATATATATAATTGCGTATAGCTTAAAAACTATTAGTTTTATAAATATATGTTTCAAATAAAATATTGTTATTATAAATATACCTACATATTTGCAATGATAAGTAATTTAATATCTTAAAGAATTACAGCGATATGATAAAGAAAAATTATAATTTACGCATCAGACCGGAACCTTTAAAGTCATTTTGACGAAAAATTGAGAGAAGCCATTTTGTATGTAATATTGATCAATGGTTAAAAATGAAATTTAATCAAAATCGTTAGAGCCGGTTTTGATAAAATCGATTTTTTCTCTTTTTGCCCTTAAGGAGACTATCCTTAATTTCAGGGTTAGATATCCAATTCCAAGAACTCCTTGGAGCAACCCTATGAAAATCCCAGATACCAAGTTTTAGCCCGATCGGTGAAATAGTTTATGCTCCACTCCAAGGTATAGACAGACAAACGGGAATACAAAAACAACTTTTTCGGATTTTGGGGGTCATGAAATGTCGAAATTCATCAACATCTCGAGTTATATTTTTGTACTATCACAGTATTTTTTAAACCTGTAAGGTAGCGAGAAAGTAATAAAGTTCACACCTTCAGACTTCAGTTTTATCTATTTAGGTTTCATAGTTTTGAATTTACCCACATGAGTGATCATTCTGTCTAAGGCGTTTGGATCTGAATCGTTTTCTTTTAGTGGAATAATTGATCCGTCTGTTCCTGCCTGTCTAAATACAACTATAAGTATTAATATAAGATACAATAAAATAAGGATTTTACTTACTAACGTGAATACGAAACGGCTAACCAAACTAAACTCTAATTTCTCTTTTGATTTAAGGTTGAAATGTATTATGTAATTTATATTTGAATTTGAAGCTTTCTTAGTGATCAGTGATCCAGTTAGACAGAAAACAAATTAATATTACATTCAAAAGTGCGTTATAATCATAAAGATCAACCTTTGCTTACGTGGCTTAAAACATTGGTCTCACAATAGATGTAAAAATAAAAATAAAACGCCGGTGCACTTTTTGAGCTGACTGTTCATACCAGCACAAGAGAATGTCTATGAGCGAGAGCGAAAGCGTCTACCAATTTTGTTGGGAAAGTTATTTTCACAAACCTTCCAGATTTATTTTACATTCCACAATTGAAATAGGACCAATAGCTTTACTTCCCCTCCGAAGGATTATTATCGGCCAAGAAAAAAAAAAATTCGACATATGCTGGGATTGAACCCACAAGTATCTAGTGCTGAAGCGAGCACTTCATCCTAAGACCAACGAGCTCAACGAACTTTAATCAAAAGCGCACCTTAGACCTTGTGTAAAAAGTGCACGCAAATACGGGTACACTTCCTCTAAATATAGCCTTTCTCACCCTTAAAACCATCAGCGTAATAGTACTTAAGCATATAAACCCGAACGGGTAGCTGGCTAATTCTCGCAACCCAAAACACCTATAATTTCTGAAATATATATCAATGTCTTGCGGTGTTGCCATACGGGGCAAAGAGACTACAAACTACACTGCGCTTTTGATGCACCGACCTTATGCGCTTCTGGTATACTCCAAAGCGGGTGTACAAATTCGGCCTGTGCGCTTTCAGTACGTAGCTTTCCTGAACGCGCGCACAGACACACTTGTATCAAGAGTGAAAAAATGCCACAAAGAAAAATATATTCGTTCAAACATAATAAATCAAAAGAAACAAAGTTTCGAAATGTTACTACTACAGCCATAGGTTGATTATAATATGTTGCGCAAATGCATCAACTTGCAAATCAAAGCTTTTACAACCAGTAATTATGAATTAAAAAAACAATCTGAGCCATGAAATGTCTTTGGCTGATGGACTTGATGATTGGTGAGGTGTATTCCGAGCGTAGTAATTAACTCATCTCTTATTCCTAATTATATTTAATAAGCCAAGGATGTTGCTATCTGTTCGTGCCATCCGCTGATTACTTTCTCTCTCTCCTCTCGAACATGAAACTTTATACATTTCATGGTCCTTATTTCGATCAGAATAGTTTCAGTTTCTTACGCGGGTTTGTGTCTTCGCGCTGTGTTCAAGATCATTATGCGTCCGTTATACCTTCAAACGTTGTCAAACCCTCTCGGAGTGACATTATTTGTTCGGACTCTCGTGAGCTCGGCGTTTTCTGGTCTTTTCGCTGAGCTAAAGGGGGTGTATTTCTAAGAACGTTTAATAGTTCACTAGAAAAGTACGTCATAGGTGTCAATAAACCTTATGGTGGGATGGAAGGGTATACGAGGAAAAGCAGTATTTTCGCAGTTTTTATGGCAAAATATTTTTCTGGTCAAAATAAATAAAATATTATCTTAGTACAAATATATAATTTAATTTTCTTCACATGGTGATATCAAAATTTCTTGAATATCTGTCAAGGGTGTCCTGGAATTTATTGACAACCTTTTCTCTTTATTTAAAAAGTTTGTTAGGTAATGCCAACATGCTCATGACAGTTATTCAGGAACTGTTGATATCAACATGTGAACAAATTAAACTCTGTATTTATAATGGAGCAATATTTTATTTATTTTGGCCAAAAAAATGTTTTGCCATAAAAACTGCAAAAACACTGGCCCTTTCTACCTTCCCCTTCCTTCCCACTTTAATTTCTGTCAAAAACAAAAATGTTATTACAGAATCAATTTTATACGATATTAACGTTATAAACCACGATTATTTTGAATCAGAAAAAATAGCCACACATCTTAAAAATCAATTGTTTATATAGGCCCTATAGGCCTATTTTATTAAAAAATATTTTAAATTAATTCTAAAATTATTTTATAAGTTAATGTTTGAATTCAATTAAGAGAAAAATGGCATTCTGGACACGGGAATTGGACCAGAGACCTATTTATGGCTTTCCCATTCAATTCTCGTGACCAGAATGTCATTTTTCACTTGATTAAATTTTATTCAGCCATCAGAACTTATCCTATGGACAACCCCCACGTATTAGTTTGTGTTAAACATGAATAAAACAAATTAATATTTAAATAGTTTATTAATATTTAGAATGTGCAAAAATAAAGGTTACTAATTTCTAATTGTAATTAAATTCTAATTTCTTGTGTTTTGTTTAGTAAATATTAAAACTACCCACACCAATGAATTCGCAAACTAAGGTGTTAATATCTTTTAGTAGGTTTTGCCGGTGACGGTGAGGCTGGGGTTCAAATCTCGACCAGGTGTACTGAAGTGGTTTTACATAGATTGTTTCTCTTTCTTCCTCCATACAAATTAGGGTACGTTTCCTCCAAATTGTACCTTCCTGTCCTCAAACCCAGCTAAAAGTTTTCAGATAGCCTACAAGGGTAGTAAGTCACGGATTGCGTAATTATGTTTTAACATTTAAATAATTAATCGAGTGTGTAGTAAACCTACACATCAAGGCTCTCCTCAAGGTTATTGTTAAGGGAGGCATGAGTAACACTAAAGGTATAATATCATGTGATCTCTTAGGTAATTACTTATTAGTTATATGTCCATGCTTTCTATTTACTATCCATATGTTTAAATTGATGACGTTAGTGTTAAGTGTTGTTCTCTTAGTTTAAGTTAACTTGTAATTCGTGAACTGGTACACCCAAATATCTATAAAATTAATAGTAACTACCTTAAATAAAAAATAGCTATAATTATTCATTCGTGGACTAAAAATATTGTTAAACTTTTTTAAAACTAAACTAAACTTTTAGTGTAGGTTTAGAAAATAACAACAATTTAGAATAGTTTTAGAATAAAAAAGAATGTTATTTTTTATATCACCACGTCTTACTATTTGTTCAGGTTAAACGCATATATGACAATTACTCTACTGTGATGGGGATAAAGAAGGGAGTATTTTGGAGGTCGGATGAAACCATTCAGGAAATATCATCTTCAGTAGACCCGACCGGGATTTGAACCCCAATATCCTCATACTCAGCAGGCCAGTCTAAAGCGAGAGCGATGCCTTAGACCATTTGGCCACTGAAGTGGGTCTTTACTTAATAATTTAATGCGGGAATGGGTTGCCTTTAAATGCAATCTTGAGTTATTAAGATCATACATCACATGCCAATTAGCTCTATGATACATTCGGCTAGAAATCGTAAATTTACACGAAAACTATTTCACTTGGATCATTACTGATTAAACATTAATGAAGATAAAGAGTTAATAGAGGTTCCTAATGCTGAACATTGTTGAAATATTAAATTATATTTTGATAAAAAAAACTGTATTGAAAGGGTCGTTTTTGACAATTTTAGAATGGCTTCACAGATAAGCACTGTGCACATATATTCATTCTCTCATAATATAGACATACTGTAGCTATTAACCACGGAAAATTTCGAGTAATCATTTAAATACGAAAGAACTGCACTCATTTCTGGCATCGCATAGGTCTTTTCACTTTTGCTCCCATACCTCACGCGAGCCGGGGGCCAAGTTGGGCCCGCTATGATGAACGCTCTAAGTAAAAAAATAATAACTATTCTGTTGCTCGAGTTGATCCTAAGTGTTAGTGAAATTTGTTGATTAGTGAGCATATTCGGTTTGGTTTCTCCTCAGTGTAAATTATGGTCAGTGTAGTTAATGTCTTATTACATCATCGCGAACAAGAAGCTAGTATACTGGACTGGAAGCAAAGTAAACTTTCCAACACTTATTTGTCGTCTTCTTCAAATCCCTTGCTTCCTCTAGACCAGCGAACTATGTTTAGAAGTGCGCATTCTCGACCAACGTAAGTAAAAAGCGCCTACAGTAAGCTATGTGGAATCCAGCACGGTTTTTCTATACAAGTTATTTAACGGTGTCATTTCATAACTCGTAATAACGAATCCTGGTGTTTTTCAATCAGTTTTGTTTCATTTAAACCCGTGTGCAATAGTTCCATGGAATTACTAGCACTATTTATCCTGGCTTATGTAACTAAATTTCTAACTAATTTAATAGTAGCTTTGTTCACAGCTGTCACATAGCTAATCAGATTTGAGGAGTGTACACATCCTTAGAGCTGACCTTAATATATCTATTTTTTACTAACATTCACTTGGTACACAATTATAACATGTTATACATCCTGTATTTTTTATATAAGGAAGTCAAGATTTAAAATAAAACAAATTTTGTAGATGCAACTTTGTTCATGGGGTGTGCAAGTAATTAATGATTAGTTGTAGGTTCTCTGTTGGGGTGGGAAGTAGAGTGGACCTATGTTGATTTGATAAAACATTGATTCATACATATTTTATACCTACAATTATATTAAAATTGTTTTAAGCCCAATATTATCAAAATAGACCCCAAAAATAGAATGCATAGTTGAGGCAAAAGGAATAAACTTAGAATTTGTTGTCAAAGCCAAAACGTATTTTATTTTAGAAAAATACTTTTGATCAACTACTTTACTATCTAGCTAACATAGAGTTTAAGGAGGAGTTATATTTTTGAACAAATGAACCAGAACTTGCCTAGAGAGATGATGAGAAAACACACATGGATTGTAAATTACACAGAATACAACCCTGAAATGAACAAGCCTAATTCTAATGAGTCAACCTATCACATTATCCATAAACCAGCCCTTTTTCCACAAGCTTCGCGTCTCACTACTCATTCAGGTTATCAGAACATTTGCTATAATGGGCAGGGATCGAGAAGTTATAATTTAGAGGAAATGTACTAGCAATTACATGAAGGGAGAGTGAGCAATCATTTAGAAAAAATCCAGCCCCAGAGCATTTGGTTGGTATTTTAGCCCTGGCTGTCCTATAACCAGCAAACAAGACTTTGTGAGACTGACGCCTTACTCCACATGCCCTTTCAATGTGATTGTGTCATTAGGGTTGGTTGTGTTAGTATTGTAGTCCTGTATCCTGCTTCCTTTAAGGAAACGGAACAGAACATGATCATCAAGAAATATTTGTATTTTTACTGTTCCGCTAGAGTTCCTCTACGAGTTATCTCATTTTCTGTTTATTTTAGAATTGGCCATCAAAAATACGTTTGCACGCGGCCATGAATTGAGCCGACAGCGAGAGAGTTTGCGTACAATTTACAAACAGGATGGAAATATATCAGCTACATTACATGAGCTCCCTGTACATTATCCTTAGTAAACAATTACTCCCGTGACGGGGAGTGTGCGGACAAAGGCGTTCGTCTCATCTTGTTTTGTTTGCCAATGACGGGTCAGTCGGTGTTATAATCCCAAATGGATCAACCAAGCATTTTTTCTAAATGTTTCCTTAGGTACTCTATTTTTCATCCGACTGCTAATACATTTCCTCTAAATTCTACCTTCTTCATCTCTACTTCAATATTGTGAATAGTCGAATAATCTGGATGGGTATCAAGACGCGAATCACGGTAATATAAAGTGTTAATCTCTTTATGTATACTATACACCATAGTTAGGTCAGTAGAGGATCTTCCTACTAACTGAAAGGTGCTGGGTTTAATTCTCAACACTGGTGAATATTTGATCATTAGGGACATTGGGGCTTCCACTTTAAGGTGTTGATCTAGGAAACGCGAGGAAAGGACAGTGTTTTTGCAGTTTTTTATAGCAAATCTTATTATTTTACCAAAATAAATAAAATATTGCTTAGGTAGAAACATAGAGTTTATTTTATTCACATGCTGATATCAACTATTCTTGAATATCTGTAATGAGCATAGCGGCCTTAAATGAGAAACTTTTCAAATGAAGAAGAAACGTTTTCATTAAATTATACAGGACATTCTTGACAGAAAGAAATGTTTAGGTCACCATGTGAAGAAAATTAAACTTTTTTTTTATTGAAACAATATTTGATTTATTTTGAAAAAAAAAAACTGATATAAAAACTGGAAAAATATTGATCCTTTCTCGCGTACTATACATCCCCCACCCCCCCACCCCAACAGTGATGAAACGATGTTGGATGTTATTTATGTTCTGAAATTAAGTTGGATCATTAGTTGGGTAATGATATAATTAGTCAGTTCAAAAGGTGCATGTTAAATAGTCTCCCCACCACTAAATATGTCAACATATTTTGTATCCAACATCCATTGCTCTAATGAAGCTATAGTGATGAATGCAGTTATTTTAGAGGAGATTTACCCTCATTTGCTCGAAGGGAGGGGAGTGGGAAATCAGTACACCCCTCCAATATTCGAACACCAACCTCCCGTCAGCAGCCAACTAGACCAGGTGAGCCCGACACTTAGTTCTGCTCATAGAAGAGTATTTAAGTTTGATACACTTCTCATGTCCATGTCTGTACATTCTCTACGTCACTTCCTGACTACCCACTTCACGGTCCTCTGTGTGATGACTAAGGGGGAATTCAAGGTAGGAGGGGTTGGCACTCCTGGTCGACCGGAACCAAACCGTCTGAGAGTGAAAGTGGAGAAAGGTGTCTTGAAGAGGTGGCCCGGAAGATGCTGGGCAACACCAACTGGACCAAACATCGCCCGATGAGAGGGGTCACTTTGGAGCTCAACAGAAGGTGAAGGACCAGGGAGTGAAAAATAAACTAGTAACGTTCCTGGTTGGTAAATATATTATATTTGCCTACGTTTGGCAATAAGGTTACTAACGACTAACTATAGGCATAGGAAATGATACATTAGTTTATAGGAAACGCACTCACATTAATGTGAAGAGAGGATGGGAAAACCACAGTGATAAATTACCATTGGATTTATCCCTTCCTCATTCCCCAGTGCCCCAGCTAGAACTGGAATCTTGACCTTCTCGGCACTGACGACCCATTATATTGAGACTTAGACCACGTGACCAGTGGTATGATAGGCTAGTTCTGTTTTTGGTTCTATAAAATATATGTTCTTAACGTTTGACGCTCACGACTCTGAAATGAGCTCTACTTCTGGATTAAAATACAAACTTTAATTCAGTATGTTTTTATTTCATGTTTCAAGTCTTACTATATTCTTGATTAGACTCTTATTTCAACTAACGGGGCAGGGATGAGGAAGAGATAATATAGAGGTAATGTACAGCCATTCGCGTGGAAAGAGTATGGGAAACCATTTAATAAAAATATATCCACAGTAAACAATTTTGGAATTTAAACCCTTGCCTTATCGTTCACCAGCAAACCAGACTAGACGGGGATTGACGCCTTAGCTCATGGTTTGATATAATTGTTGTTAACTTCTATCCTACATACTTATAAAACGTTTCCACTCTTTTTTCATCATCATCATCACCTTCTTCTTCCTTCGTTTGTTTGGTAAGGATTGGTAATGTCAGTTATAGTGTGAGACGCGATTCACGAGTTAATGAATACTTTTCTCTGTAGGAAGTTGTTATTTATTGATTCAGACGAATCATTACGTTTGTAAGATCTCGCTCGGTCACGTTTATAAAAAATGAGTCCTACACCAGTTTGATGAGTATTTTGTAAAGTTGCTAAATCCCATGCAGACAAGAACGGAACAAAGGACCCGTAGAAACCGCCGAGCAGTCACATAGCACATGATCCGGCAGTAGCATCGCAGAAATATGACGGGTATATGAGTGTGACGATATTCACGTGTGGTTCAAGTAAAAAAGTGGTACTTTCAGAGTTAAATATGTATCCAGAAAGAATTAAGTCTTTTTACATAATGAGTAGATAAACATTTCATTTGTTACTAAGAACAATTGAATCTGCAATTTTAAAACACAATACAAACTTTAGGGCGTGTGTGTTACCTGAAGAACGTATTTTAATAACTTCAAACAAATGTTCAGCGAATTAAATGAAATAACTTGTCCATCTGATAAAAAGTGGAGCATGCAGTAATCGTGACGTGGCGTGTGTCAAGTCACCACTATGTCACGTCACTTCATTGGCTGCTGACTCATGTTTACATTGGTTTAACCTGAAGACACGTGTTTGATGCCAAATCAAACGTCATATCACATGTCCACGTCATTTTGGTGGGTACTCCTTCTAAAGTGTTAGACCAACGTTGTAGCTTCCCGCCTTTGGATATAAATGCCACACGTAAATTTGCATCCTCTCTCTACGCTAATGTGAGTACATTTTTAAACACTCCTTCCCGTTCTCGGCCCATTAGACTAATCACTATCCGCAAGTGGTCTGATTTACCAGTAACGGGTAGGTCATGGTTCTAAACCAGGACGAATGGGCTGATAGTGGTTTTTCCTAAATTGTATTCCACTCTACCTCTATGTGAATGTGGGAACATTTCCTCAAATTCTAGTATACTCAACCATAGCCCATTCATATAGTATGTTGATAACTCGAACGGATGGTAAGACGTGGCGGTGAAATCAAGAATGCCAGAAGACTCTATAAGGTTCTTTGCATCTAATTCACTTCACAATTTTAACAGTAGTGATAAGAAATTATTAAAGCTGGTTGCATTGCAATGTTATCTTGATTTTTTTTACGAATCTACATTTGGAGAACCTTTAAAAAATACAAATATATATATATATATATTATTTGTGGTCAAAATTGATAAAAAAAAGTACTGTATTATTAGTGTTATTTTATAGGTATTGGTAATATTAACTATCAAAAGTGACAGCTGCATATAGTTTATGACTGACGTATGAATATGTGAAAGCAGCTCTAGTAGTTTTTTCTAGCTGTCAGATAAATCCATTCGTAAGAAAATTGAGGTTTAACCAATGTTGAATAAGATAAAGATACATTGATAAGATGGTCCTTGCTATTAAATACAAAAATGTTAAATGTTAAACAAATATACCTTACAAAGAGACAAAACAAACATTGTTCAATATTTAATGTGAAATTAATATAAACTGTGAATGAAAAATTTAAAACTTTATGTTGAAATAAAACAATGAACAAATTTATACGCACCTTGACGAAACTCTAACATGTTTCCAAAAAATTCCTCCACATTGCCTAAGAGCCGTGACGTGATCCTCCAATCAGGACGATCCTTACTAAACATACAATACATCCGACGAAATGATTTCTCTAGAAGATATGTGTATTTTACATTCATCGCACGATTAAGACAAAAGGGATTATGTGATTATGCAATAGCGAAATGTACGTCGTTAACCTAACGTGAGGTTACCAAACTGTGGCTCGCGAAGCAAGGGTTTAGCGAGAGAGATATTCTGTATTGAAGGATATTTGTTTTAGTTTTATAATTCTACTTTTTTTTGTGTGTGTGTGTGCAAAGATTGAGTAGGGATCAGAAAGGTAGAATTTATAAGAAATATACCTATATTTTTGTGGAGGGAGAATGGAAAACCATTTAGATAAAGCCATCCTAAATACACGCGGCCGGAGTTCAATCCCTGACGTCTCCATCGTGGAAAACCAGACCAGACAAAGCTGAAACTCTGGCTCGCGTGCTCAGAGATGAAGGTTTCCACATATGAAATACAGACAATCACCAGATGTGGTTGTTTCTGCCACTTTATTTAAAGTATTAAAAACTGGTTTTGCTTTGCATGATGATCAGGCAATAATTTTTCAACCTTGTCAGGTAATATCAACTAGATTTGCAGCTCTTTTAATGCGGTCAAGATTATTTCAACATTGTTGTATAGCTACATTTGGTCTTGGTTGAAAAAAATTAAAAGGTTCTATTCTCTGGTGTCAAAGTTTCGATCGTTATATTACTAGTTTCAGTAACACTTTTTTTTTTGCTCCACGATTTACTACCCATCTGGGCTATACGCATTTAAGCACGATAATGAGGTCGGGGGGAAGAAGGTAGAAACCAAAGGAAATCCACGCGTTTACACGTGGAGGGAAAGTGGGAAGCCAATTGGGAAACACTACTCTCATTAGGTTCAGCCGGGATTCAAACCCTTAACCCCAGGAACCCATTAGCTTCAAATTTAGTCTCCGTGCCATATGTGCGTGCTAGCAACATATTAATATGAGAATTAAATGTTCCCCTTGTGAGCATCTGAGAATTAATTAGATATAGAAACTGACCAAATGATTATCCAAGCTTGAAAGTTTGTTGACTGTAAAGTTAACTTAGAGGATATTCACATGTATTAGCATGGAGAGAGGGATGGAAAAACCTCAAAAGTACATATAACGTAGGAAAGCATTCAACAGTGAAACCACCTGAGGAACCTTGACCTCACCTTCAGCGGTAATTCAGTCTATTATGAACCGCGTGAGTACCAGTGTGAATATAGATATATATTTAATTCAAGAAATGTATAGATTTACTCTAAGTGATAGGAACTACGAACGTGTAATAATGAACTAATATGTTAGGTTTACTCTAAGTGATAGGAACTACGAACGTGTAATAATGAACTAATATGTTAGATTTACTCTAAGTGATAGGAACTACGTAAGTGTAGTAATGAACTAATATGTTAGGTTTACTCTAAGTGATAGGAACTACGAACGTGTAATAATGAACTAATATGTTAGATTTACTCTAAGTGATAGGAACTACGAAAGTGTAGTAATGAACTAATATGTTAGGTTTACTCTAAGTGATAGGAACTACGAACGTGTAATAATGAACTAATATGTTAGGTTTACTCTAAGTGATAGGAACTACGAACGTGTAGTAATGAACTAATATGTTAGGTTTACTCTAAGTGATAGGAACTACGAACGTGTAATAATGAACTAATATGTTAGGTTTACTCTAAGTGATAGGAACTACGAACGTGTAGTAATGAACTAATATGTTAGGTTTACTCTAAGTGATAGGAACTACGAACGTGTAATAATGAACTAATATGTTAGGTTTACTCTAAGTGATAGGAACTACGAACGTGTAATAATGAACTAATATGTTAGGTTTACTCTAAGTGATAGGAACTACGAACGTGTAATAATGAACTAATATGTTAGGTTTACTCTAAGTGATAGGAACTACGAACGTGTAGTAATGAACTAATATGTTAGGTTTACTCTAAGTGATAGGAACTACGAACGTGTAATAATGAACTAATATGTTAGGTTTACTCTAAGTGATAGGAACTACGAACGTGTAATAATGAACTAATATGTTAGGTTTACTCTAAGTGATAGGAACTACGAACGTGTAATAATGAACTAATATGTTAGGTTTACTCTAAGTGATAGGAACTACGAAAGTGTAGTAATGAACTAATATGTTAGGTTTACTCTAAGTGATAGGAACTACGAACGTGTAATAATGAACTAATATGTTAGGTTTACTCTAAGTGATAGGAACTACGAACGTGTAGTAATGAACTAATATGTTAGGTTTACTCTAAGTGATAGGAACTACGAACGTGTAATAATGAACTAATATGTTAGGTTTACTCTAAGTGATAGGAACTACGAACGTGTAGTAATGAACTAATATGTTAGGTTTACTCTAAGTGATAGGAACTACGAACGTGTAGTAATGAACTAATATGTTAGGTTTACTATAAGTGATAGGAACTACGAACGTGTAATAATGAACTAATATGTTAGGGATGTCAAACTCGATTCCTTGATGCCCGCGGCGTTCACTGCTCGAAATAACTGAGAGTTTCTCCTAATATTATAATTTTCAATACTTTGATTTTTAGCTATCAAGAGTCAGTACTAAATGAAATGAAACACTGGTATTCAGAATTATTTAATTTTTCATTGAATCGATTTTTTTTCAGCTTAACTTTAATGCCAGCAAATTTAAATGTACTCAACATGACCTTTGTGCTCTAGTCATTTTGCACAGCTCAAACATGGCCACTTGATTTGTAAATTTATTTAATAAATTTTTTTGCAAATCAATCACAGTAACTATAGGTATATAAACAAATAACATATCTTTAATGCAACTAGAAAAGATTTAAATCGTAAATTTCGAGAATTCAAGAATCTAATAATTGATGTTGGAATTTTAAGGAAAGGAATCAGAAAAACAGGAATCATGATATATATATATACATATAGCATGAGTGTGTATAAAGTGAAAATTGACTATCTACATTTTTGTTAAAATGTAACTTTGGAATTTTTCAATTACGTCATTTGAAATGAATGTAGGTGCTACCGTTATTTGTGTTTGGAGTATAGAGCTTTCCCCTGACGCAGGGGCTTCGGAATATATTTGAAAGTGGGGGGCTCAACTGAGAGGGAGTTCGAAGGTCCTGACCGGGTACAATTTTAGACCATGAATGACTTTTGAAGCTATTTGAAAAAGGTTTATTTTTCACGGGTAGTACATTTTCGTATGTCTTTCTTTGTAATTATATATAGTAACAGCATTGTAGGAACTTGGCTGGGGCAGAATGTGGTAACTTTTTTCGGTCAGCAATTAAAAATGATAGATAGGCCCCGTCTATATTTTAATTTTATAGGTAATGATACTATCCAGTGGTATTTGTGTAATAAGTTCGATTAGCAGAATTTACGTTCTGGCTCCCAAGCCAAAAGAGGAATCAGAAGCCCTGCTCCAAAAATTTTCCGAAACTTGGATGCTCTTAGAAGATATTTAAAGTGGTCCACACTTGGAAAAGTTTAGGAAAATTATACTCTTCTCGAAGTTATTTGGAGTGGTTCTCATCCAGAATACTTTTTAGCTTATGATTAAACATTGGCCCTACATTCTGGTGTCCTTTCCTTTTGAAATATACTATCCAGGGTAACGGCTGATTAAACTTTTAAACCCAACTGATTTCTGCTGATAACATCTATTTATTTTACACACTTTCAAACAGCGCTGATAAGGTCTACACTTTAAAATTCCTTTACTTCCCCAGGTTTTACAGACCAAAGAATATTTACTTTCCCAGTATTTTAGAGTAAAAGATATAAATCTTATAATTTTCATTGCCTTCTATTAAATTCTTGGCACAAAGGTCATCAAGAAATCATATTAATTGGGGATAAAACTAATAGTTTGGACTTGGTGATGCTTTCTGCTTCGTATCTCACAAATTTCACAAAAAATTAAAAACTTCAATTACATTTTATAATTTCTCCAGCTTCTCATAACTTTTCATGTCACACCCAATTAATTCGCTTTTACGGGTTTTCTCTGTTTTCCATGTACACTCCCTTTATCTTACTTAGTCTCATGGGCGTGGGGAGAATTTAATTTTGGGAGGATTCCAAATTGTAAGATGTTAAGAATTCTGAGAAATAAGAAAATTATTTAAAAAAGTGGTGGTAGAACCTTACTTGTGTGATGGGGTAAAGGAGAGATATCAAGATATCTTTATTTTAGGAATTTTTCTCCCACCCAGTTAATGTTAAAAATTGGATGCCCTAGAATTTTGTTAATGAATTTTTCTTCATTCCAGTTAATGTCTGAAAATTGCATGCCCTATATTGTATTTGGAGTGGTTCTCAAAAGTGGAGAGTTTTTGAAAATTATACTTATTTAAGGGAAATTTAGAGTAGACCTCCCCCGATTTTTTCTAAATTGGTATAATCCTAAAGGCTATTTGGAGTAATTTTATTCCAACAAATTTTGAAAATTGCATGCCTCTAAAAGCTATTTTAAGAGGGTTAGACAAGAGTTTTTCATAAATTAGATTCCCTAAAAAGAATCACATAGTGGTCCTATTCCAGAAATATTTATGCCATTAAAAGCTATTTAGATGGCTCCTCGCCTATTTTAACCACAAAAGTTAGATGCCTCTAAAAGCTATTTGAAATGGTCTTCTCCCGACACATTTAGTAAAAATGGATGCTTTTAGGTGTTAAACTACGATCTATGAAGATCGGATTGCAGAATCAAATCAAGATAAATAGTTTCACAAACATTATCATGCGATCAACATTAAAAACTTCAGAAATACTCGAGGAGATGTGAGGGGTACGCCCATGCTATATTTATATCGTATAAGCTACGCCTGCTACCTCTCAGGGTAAACTAAGTGTACGTATCAACCCTGTAAAAGCCAATATTGTGGAAAGCAGCTTAATGGACCTTTAAACTAGGGTTGATTAAATATTTAGTATTCTTATTACAAACCATGCATATACAATCAAACATAATATCACAACAATATTTAACGTATGTTTAAAAATAATAAAATAGTTTATTCAAACCACAACAAGAAATCGTCTTAATTTTATTGGTGTCCAGATTTTTAATTTTTTAAGGTTGATAAAAATATGGTAAAATATAAAATTTGAGCTGTAGCTGAAAATCCATGTTAAAATTAAACTTACAATTCAACTGTGATTTTTTTTCAATATGTTTGTACTGTGGTAAAAAAGTCAATATATATTACCCTTTAGCTTTACTATTCTGGTATTGTTTATATTTAAGGCTACCACAATTAGGCCTAGTGCTAGTTTTTTATATTTTTAAGAAATAGTTTTTTTCGTGTGAGAAAAATAGACGGCAAAGTTAGGGCATTTCAGTTTTATTGAATTAGGCCTAATTATAAATTTATGTCTTTATCACTTAAAATTACCAAACTTGTGGTAGCAGATGTCTTTTTTATACATGGGTTTTGAATTTACTTGTGGGGGGGGGGCTTAAGATAGTCCCAGCCCCCCAAGATAAAAACAAGGGATTTCAAGCCCCCTAGTCCCCCTGTTCCGGAGCCCCTGCCCTCATGTGGATAATATTATAATTTGAAGAAACCAAAATTATTTGCCTTCCTTTAATTATGGGCCAATTTTGTCTGACCTGTAGATAAACAAGTTTTCGATGTCACATGACTTCCACTCCTAAAAGAGAAATGATGCTATGATAATCTATGAATATCAGGGAAAACCCTCTCACGAATAGTCAACAATCTCAGTCCTTGCCCTCAGCCATCGTCTTACCAAGCCACTCAGCTACTGTCGAAGGCCACCTATTTTGGGGATAATGTTGAAATGCAATATATCCTTGGCGTGACAAGAAATGCTGGGTGTGAGTTTCCTATGTTAGAGACGGGGGTGTAGGGGGATAGGGGGTGAATTGGAGGAGTTTCTAGATTTCTGGAAGCAGGTTGCACTATGGAATATAGTATGTTCTGATTCACTCTTTGAGTGGAGAGTGTAAAAACAACTCAGGGGAAAAACAAACAAACCATGAACCATGATCGGTACACCCAACTGGGATTTTAAACCCTCCCCAGCAAACAATAACAGATGAAGGTGACGCCTTAGCCTGCACGATCATCAATTCGGGTGATTCCTGTGCTAAAAAACCCATCGAGAGATAAAAATGGTTACAAGATACTTTCTAATACCGGAGTGCTACTTGATAGGATGATCAAGTGTTCGAACAGAAACATCGCGCGAAGTGGAGCAGAGTTCTCGAACCAGGAAGTCCTCTTTGCTTGCTGAGTAGTTTGACCGGCTACGTACGCGTCATAAGCTCTCGGCCTAGTACTCCCTCCTCAACTCACTTTTTTTTTCGCGACTTAAAGGAATTACTAGTAATAATGCAAGTTTGTAATATGTTACACACACTGTTACTCACTATAAAACATTATTGTATTATGTCAGACTCTCACTTTCACTCGGTTCATACGAAGCTAAAAAAAAAAAGTATTTCAAGAGTTCATCTCATTTCAAGAGTTCATCGCTGTGATTACTTCTAATACTGTTAATTTGCGTCGTAAGAAATTTGGTGTACACTCTTCTGATAAAATGCTTCTCGTTTTAGATTTTAAAGAAGCAGTGGCGAGATGTGACATTTTATTAAATACTACCAGTTGTATCTTAAACCACCTCTTTTCTTCAAATTACTAAACATATACAGTGTTTAATATTTTAAATTCCTAAATAGTGTAATATTTTTCCTTTTGTAAGACTAAAAATGAATAAAGGTTTAATCATACTAAAACATACCAAACAGTGTTAATTGTTTTGTTAGTCAAAAAAGAAAAACATTGACAGATAAGTAAGAATTTAAAAATTAATTAGGAATTAATAGCTAGTGGGGTGAAGGTTTAAAACTACCCCCGGACTTGAACTCAAAGATACGTGCACCAGTGGAGGAAATGTCTTTTATTGTGTTCGGCGGCTCAGTCACACCTGTACTTATACGATGTAGCCACATTCTAGACTGGTAACAGACCCCTTGGCTCTCGCCAGTCACAATGTAGGCCTACTTCTCGAAATGTCACGCATGCTCAACACACAAGTCCCAGCAGATTTTATAGTCAGTCTAATTTGTGGAAACGCTTGAACTTATGCGTTCCATTTATTAGAGATTGACAAAAGTGAGTATAATTATTTCTATTTTATGAATTCACTCTATCTTGTGTGGAAAAAATCTTATTGCTTAAACTTTTGTCGATGGTGACACTGGATACTACAGTACAATTTTCATAGAAAGGTCCTTTTATAAGATATCAACATTTTAGTTCCAAAAATTAATTACACTTCACTATTTTATCAGTGTTATTTTGTAAATATTGATAATATCAAAAGTGTCAACTGCAGATCACATAACTTTACACAATGAATACGTGAAAATATATCTAGTCACCTTTTAGCTGCCAGATAAGGGCTCTCTTATGAAAATTGGACTGTACAATGCCTATAATTGTAGAGAAGAGTTGGGACTTCAAATATTTTTAGCATCGCGTTTTACTACCCATTAGAGTACCCATTTATGTACTAATTACGCTAATGGCTTTAGGGATTAGGAAGGGTATATTTTTAAGAAGTGTACTCATATTTGTATATAAAGAGAGTGGAAAACAATTTTTGTAAATCCACCCTCAGTGTACCCGACCGAAATTCGAACCTTGATCTCCCCGTCATTGGCACTCTAGTCTACGGCGAGAGTAGCGTCTTGGACCATGCGGCCACCGAAGCGTGTGACTTCTAGTTGTTAATATTTAAAGTCACAGGGCTAGAACTGGATGTGATCAATGTATACTAGTTTGCCTAAATGAACACGACGAGGAGAGTGAATTTTAAGAAAATTCACCTTTATATGCGTGGAAAGGGGATCGAGCAACCATATAAACGACTACCCGCCCCACAGACTAAGACGTAAATCTCGTTTTATCTGTTTTGATGGGGGAGGTTGGGGTTCCAATTCTGGCCGAATTCTCTGACGCATCTTATGAAAACGCGGAAGCATTTTATATATATTTTACCTTTCTCATCTATATTCTCTCAGTTTAAACACGGAGATAACCCAGATGGGTAGTAGGACGTGATGCACGGAAACAAACATTATATCTCAATGTTATCACACTACGTTTATACCAAAACGTAAGCTAAACAGGAATCGAAACCAGCCCCTCTCAGATATGGTTTGGGATCGTATCTTCTGTATTTCGATGTTAATGAACACAGCTGAGGAAGTAATTGTGAGTGGAAATAATCGTTTTAATGAGATTAAAATCTCTTAATGAGCGCGTACCAAAACAAAACTTTTGAAATGATATGGTTGTATTTGATTTATACAGTGAAAGTATGTTTTCAGTGTTGGCTTTCTAGAGGCGATGACCTTGTCATGGTGAAGAGCATTTCTCAACGCACATTTTAATATATGCTCAAGCAAAGTTAATTTAACCATCATAATTTGAAAACATGGTGTTTCGGCTAGAAATATTAATATAGTAAAGTTAGCCATGTAATATTTTAAATCTATATTGAAAAAACAACAACTTTGAAGCAATGTAAGTCGCGAATGAAACACAATTTAATGAACAGTTTATGTTTAATCTTATGAGTGTATATTACATTTCACCACACATTAACTTAATATTAGCCACCTCAGTGGTCAAATGGTCTAAAGCATCGCTATCGCGAAAGACTCGATATACGGTGAAGGTCAGATCTAGGTTCAAATCTCGTTTGGGTGTATTGAGAGTGACTTTTTCTAATTTTTTTTACTAGCCCTACATGCAAAACTTCCTACGAATTCATCCTTTCTCATCCCTAACACATTAATGTAAGTAAGTACATAAGCGTAAAGCCCGAATACACGGTGCTAATAAAACAATAAAACTATACCTTAATTTTCTTACAAATACAAACATATTTTTATGAGGCCAAATTATTAAAATAACTTATTACTATATTACTGGTTTTATTTTATAAGTATTGATTATATCTAACAAAATTGACAACTGCAAAATATATGACTTGACGTAAGAATAAGTGAGAATAGAACTAGTAGATTTTTTCTATCATACGTGTATTGTACATTCGTTAGAAAAGTGAGGCATATTCATTTATCATATGTTTGATATTGAATGGTTACCTTATAAATAAAAGGTTAACACAACATACGAATTTAAATTATCTCAGCCTAGGCCTAAAAGTGCAACACTCGCTGAGCTGTTGTGATTCTTTCTAACAAATTGAATACACGAAAAAACAACTAGAAATTGTTTTAATTAGAGTACTCAATGTACAATTTCTAAGTGCCCATAAACATATGACTTACATAGTCAAACTATAATATTACACCTTATCTCCCAGACCCAGACTAAACTATCTAACAGGAGGAATCAATATACAAATAAGCTCACGAGTGTCCTCAAGAGTTGGTCATGGGTCTCCTAGACCTGCGGTCAACCACTTTTACAAATTAAACTGTCCATAAGGTGGGACGGACAGCTATGTATAAAACACTCCCAAGTCTTTCCGGAAGCTGTGGTCAGAAGTTTGAATGTTTATTATAAGGTTTTTGTTTTCGAGAGTTAAAAACACGTAAGCCTGTTTCGATATGTGAATGATACAGTGTGGTTGAAAGGTGTCCAGATAAAACCACAAAATGAAAGTTTAGGAATGGTCAAAAAATATTTGTTAGTCCGCTACAAGATTAAAACAAATCTACAAAAGTATCATTAGATAGTAAAGATTTTACTGCACAGTTTTAACAAGTGTATACTTAACTTTACATCCATTACTGTTTCCAGCCTGTGGCCAGTTTTTTATTCCTCCTATATATTTTCCACTTCCGGCTTGTTAGGCCTGTCGTAACTTCATATGTCTTATAATCTAACTTAAGACTAGGACAGGCACAACGTCCAGTACCCGGCCATTAGTTCATATCTGTGAAAGGGTAAACCCACATTTCATCAATGATAAATTTTTCACATGCCATAAATCGAGCACGGGACCCTTAACTCGCCATAAATCGAGCACGGGACCCTTAACTCAGTAGACAGACATGATACCGAATAAGGTAAAGTGTTGGATTATCGAATCACTATTTATATCTTATAATTATACCTTGTTAAAAATTGTGCAGTAAAATTGCAATGTCTAATGACCTTAAACGTGAATGATCTGGAGATAGAAACAAATTAATTCTAGATTCTTAAGGAATATTTTACAACTGTCAGTGAAACATAATTTAATGTTATTGTAGCCTCCTCAATTCTACTGGAGTGTTCTATAAAGTTATAATTACGTTATCACTTTTGATTTGGGATAGTACAAGCCTAAAACTTTCTAATGTCCCTGTTATAAGTTGAACATTCTATCTCTAAAATATTAAGGTTATACTAGCAGAAATTTAATGAATGTGTTTATTTTAATGCTCAGAATCTTACTACCCACCCGGAAATCCGCAAATTTAAACCAATAGGGTATTAACAAAGAAGGTAGAGCTTAGAGAATAAAGTACTCCCGCATTTGCATGGAGATAAAGTTTATAAACCATTAAGTAAAAACACCTCAGAACACCCATCCGGGATTTGATCCCCGAACTCCACATCAGAATGGAAAACTAGACAAGACAAGCCTGATGCCGATGGCCACAGAGCCACTGAGGCAGGCAGATTCACTCCTTAATTTTATTGGATACAGGTCATAGGTTCGTTCATCTCCAAATTGGATGGATCTCATGTTTACATGGACCACTATCGGTTCCTGGTTCCTCTCACTACGATCTGGTTTACCTTTCACATCCTTTGCGACCGCCTGAAGCTAAATTCAAATATGTGAAATAGCTCGAGATAGAAAGAAACTTGATTATTGATCATTTAAATAAAGGCGCCAACTTCTTGTCTTGGTTCACGATTGGTTTTTATATTAATAGAATGAAACGTTTGCTTCTCATGAGCATTGTGTGATATCCACCGCATGTAGGGGTCTAAAATTTTAAAAATAGGTAACCCCTGTGCACAAACATGTGCACCTCAAACTCGTGATTTTGAAATGTTGGCTAGCCATTCCAAAATTAATAATAAAACTAGATTGGAAGCAAAAAGGATACGTGCAACGCAGGACTTAAAGGCATTAACTTTAACGTTATTTATTTTCCACTCAAAGTCATCAAAGTAAAAACTTTTCTCCCGGGAAACGACGTGTATTTCGATTAGTATTTAGTAAAAAAAAAAACTAGATACAACTTGTTGATTCACCCGCCTCTGTGGCGTAGTTGGCTAACGCGCTAGTCGTGTTGAGCCCGACTGCCAAGGACGGGGAGATCGAGGTTCGAATCTCGGTCGGGTGAACTGGGGGGGGGGTTCCTAAATGGTTTTCCACTCTCCCTCCACGCAAATGCGGGTTCACTTCATCTATTCAACCTTCCCAATTCCTAATCCATTAGCGTAATTAGTACTTAAGCGTATAACCCGAACTGGTAGTAAGACGCGGTGCTAAATAATAATAATAATAATAATAACTTGTTAATGAAATATTAAAGGAAACATGCACCAGTCAGACATAAACGACTTATACGGACACATTTATTTATTAGAGCATTAACACCAAGGTTATTAATGTCTTAATCCAATAGGTAGCAAAGAAGAAGGTGCTAGAATGGAGTATACTCGCATTTGTTTAGTGAGGAGAGAGGAAAACTACCACGATACATCACAGAGAGAAAACCACCATGGTACATCACACATATAAAACCACCATGGTACATCACACATATAAAACCACCATGGTACATCACACATATAAAACCACCATGGTACATCACACACATATAAAACCACCATGGTACATCACACATATAAAACAATCGACAAGTGTTCTCGTCCTAGAAACCAATACTAACACCTTAACCCACGTGACCATTGGACAGAAACACCGTTGCCTTGACAGACCAAAGACATGATCCCTTATAGTGGTGCAAACATAAGACAAACGTGGCTCTAAAATCAATCACCCAGAGGAAGAACTTTATCTGACAGCTAGAAAAGCTACCATACATTTTCGCAAATTATAACGCTAAGTAGCTTGTGATAAATACTATCAATATTAATTATAAAATAACTAACTTACTTACTTACTCTATGTCTGTGGGATTAAGATCTAGAAAGTTCATTTCCATTATTACAAAAGTATGCTATCTATCTCTATCTTGAGCTAGTTCTATCCAGTCCACCTCATTACACCCCATCTTCCTCAGGTCCTTTCTAATATTATCCTCCCATCTGCGTCTAGGTCTTCCTAATGGTGTCTTCCCATTGGGTTTGCCAGTCATTACTCTAACACAGTTATAAATTCTTCCATTCGTGCTGCATGTCCTGCCCACAGTAATCTACGAGACTTGATTATCTTAACAATGTCTTGTGATGAATACAGGATATGTAGTTCATCATTATGTAACTTCCTACACTCCCAAGTATCCTCATCCATTTTAGGACCAAACATCTTCCTAATCACCTTGTATTAAGTATATATCCAGAAAAGTTTACCCTAGGAACAGCCATGGTAAACTTTTGGGTTTTTCTTGATGGGACTATTTTTTTACGGTGAAAGCTCATCACGCCCAAGCCCAACCCATAAACCGGTTGTCCACAACTGCTTATTCAGTATATTCGCAGCTACCCTTCATACCTGAGGGCCGTATCCCCTATCCACAACTTGAGGACGCGTTGTTCCGTGGATGATATACACTTATAAAATAACACTAACAATATATTAAATCTTATCGTTTCTGAACACGAAAAAAAATTTGTATTTTCTAAAATGTTCTTTCTACCAAAGTCTTACTATAATACTTTTGAGACACAGATATAAAGTAAGAAGCATTATTTGCACAACAGATTAGGGAGACAATTGAGTTTAGAATATTTTCCTTTGTTTATAGTTCTGAAAGAGCCTTCTTAATATCTATTTTCAAAGAACAGAACTATCTATTACTAAGACCGGCATCTATTATATAATATCTTGGGCAACAGTTATGTTTTATAAGAGCAACACAACAATGGCGCTAAATAACAGAATAATTCCATACACCTTAAATCAATGGTCTCAAACTCAAATTAATCATGGTGTGGGACTTAAGTTACAAAACTCGGGGGGCTACTGTGGGCCATAGCCTTTAAAATTGTGTTTGCTTCAATATATTCTGTATTTTTGGTTATGCAGAGAATCTTACTACCCGTCATGACTATACATATTTTAATCACGCTAGTGGGTAAGGGATGAGGATAATCTAATTTAGAGGAAATATAACCTTATTTGAGGGAGGAGTATTTGGGAAATTAACTTAGAAAAAATACACCCTTTGTTCATCCGGCTGGAATTTGAACTCTGAAATCCCCGACACAGGCCAACTAGACCATTAAAGCTTGACCTTTAATAAACGTGCTCACTGATTTAGGTCTAGATATACAAACATTTTTATGATAAGTATTTAAAATAATTTATGTAGATTTAAAATATTAAGGAACTTATATTTAATCAGGTGTCTATGTGGGTTAGCGAAATTCCTGAAGCAATATTTATAAAATTATGTCAATATAAATTCTCAGGTTCAAGTAGTTAAAATATTACAAAAACAATATAGTAGATACATACATACATACATACATACATACATACATACATACATACATACATACATACATACATACATACATACATACATACATACATACATACATACATACATACATACATACATACATACATAATACATACATACATACATACATACATACATACATACATACATACATACATACATACATACATACATACATACATACATACATACATACATACATACATACATACATACATACATAAATACATACATACATACATACATACATACATACATACATACATACATACATACATACATACATACATACATACATACATACATACATACATACATACATACATACATACATACATACATACATACATACATACATACATACATACATACATACATACATACATACATACATACATAAATACATACATACGTAAATACATACTGTGCATTAAGCTTAAAAAACATTAACTCCATACTTAGTCCATCCTCACTAAATTTCTCACATTTCCCTATCCTTGCATACCCCCGTCACTTCAACAACATCCATACCCAGAATCATACATGCTCTTTTATTTTAAAAACTACTAATGTGTCTCTTTTTCACACATTCGTCTACAACATTTCACCACGTCTTACATGGCCTGCATCTTTCTTTTGATCCACACAGTCGTCTTTCCTATATTTGCTTCGTCACTCTATCCACACTCATTTTCTCAACATGCCCAAACCAACGTAGAGCGCTTCTTTAACATAGACCTATTGGATTCTATTTAAAACCGTACTCCTTCAACACCCATTGATTACTGACTCTTTACATACGAGTTGTTCCACATACATTTCTTAGATATCTCATTCCAAATGCATTCACCTTGCCCTTGTGTTTCTCCCAACATACCCACGCTTTACGTCCATACAACACTGTTGTCGTTAACACACCTTATATACTCCCATATTGGCCTCTTTTGATACTACTTCATTCTTAGAAATAGTCCACATACATCCAACTACTCCTTGAGATGGATTCACCCGTTGGTCGATTTAACCATCTATCCTTCCATTTTTACAAAACATTCCGCACAGATACACAAAATCATTCCTTTGTTCTAACAGTTTTTCATTTATACTAAGCTGAAAATCATGTCTTGATCCGTCCTTATAAAAAACAATCACCTTAGTTTTGGAGATATTTATACGAAGACCCATTCTGCCTGACGCCATATTCAAACGACTTAATGCATTCTGAAGTCACTTTCATTCTCAGCCATTAATACGGCATTTTATGTATATAGCAGCACCCTCACATTCACATTGTCCATTTGCATACCAACCCCGTATTCACAAGCATCCTTATTCAACAACTATGGATACATAGCAGAAAAATGTCTAGCACCCGGTTCAATGTCAAACCATTCACTCAAAGCTCCATCCACCATAACCCATCATTTACTTCCATCATACACCACCATAATTTATTTACTAACCAATGCATCCACACCACACTCTCTTAGAACATTCCATAACACATTCCTATTCACCAGATCGTACGATTTCTCTAGATCAACAAATGCATAAAACACTTTCTTCCTTACTACCATACATTTCTCAATCACTTGTTGCAATGTTCATATATGATCAATTCGAACTATACCTGGCATGAAACAAAATTTCACACCCCAAATATTGTCTGCGATTTGTTCTCGCACCCTCAAAATTAAGACTCCCAAAAAATTTGTCGTAATAGTAACTAAACTAGTTGCCTATACTGTTTTACATTATTTTACTGCGTTTACCTTTATACAAAGGAACGATGATAGCATTATTCCAGTTATTAGGAACTTTCGAAATTCCAGTTGACCCGTTGAACAACTCATACAATCTGGCAAAAAATTCCATTCCATAAAATACTTAAGCATTTCACTTCTGATCATCTACACTGACAGCTTTGGCATTCTCTAACACTTTCATAGCTTTTAATACCCCAGCCTCGTGAATTCTTTCGCTCATCATAATAACATTTTCCCTATTTTTTCCATGGTTTGAAATAATTATTTTAAGTGGGTTTTATTTATAAAAAATTATGTATGCCCTAAAATTAAACTAAACTTTTTTTGTGCGCGTATTACTGCAGGCTAGTTAGTAACCTACCAAAGTATTGAGGACAAGCAGGCTGGTCAGATATGTCACGTGAGCCGTGAGTTTGCGAAACCTGCCTTAAACAAATTATACACTTTTCTGTCTCGCATGCATGCAGACATAGATCAATAACTAATATGCAACCAAAACCAAAAGTTTACATTAATTTTTATCATTATTACTATAATAATTTAGCGAGTTTGTCAAAAATATCCTGCATTACATAATGGCTATATGTGATCTTTTCAACTAAATTTATAAGTTGCTTAAATCATGTTTTTCCTCAAGCTAATATTTTGGGGTGTACTGAGGGTGGTTTTCTATAAACGGTGTCCCAATCTGATTCCAGGTAAATGAGGGTTAACTTCCTTTAATTCTTTACTTTTATCCTCTCCATCCCATTAGTGTGAATTATCGGATATCTGGATGGGTAGTAATAGGTGCAGCACAAATAAATAAGATAAAGTATACTTTGTAACTATTAAATAGGTTTCTTAGTATGTTAATTCGACTAAATCAATCCTTACCGTGACAAAAGCTGAACCCTAGGCCCGTGTGACCACTAGCGCTCGCGGATGCTGGGTGAACCCAACGTCGGAAGTTGGGGAAGACTCAGACGCGGCACTGCCTGAAGTGGTCCCCTTGATACGAGCAGGATATGCAACCCTACATGCGTTTCTGTACTGAGGTATTGCAGACGTACTTCACGTTGCTTTTTGGTTTTTTTACAGGCGCTTGAAAAAAATATTCTATTCTTTCAACATGCTTGGTAACAATTTGATGGAACAAATATCGCAGTGGGCCTCACGTGGCACGCCTGCTGTAAATTGGTGACCCCTGATTTATTCTACCTGGTCGAAGGAAACAAAATTACGAGGAAGTTTAGTGTCACTATTACCTCACAGTTACTTAAACTTATATAATACAGCAGTCTAAGTAGAGTGAATATTGCCGATAATGATTCCCAATTACTTAACTGAAATAATTAATTTATGAGAACACGACAAGGAGGGTGAATACTGTAGCCTGACTAACCTAAAATTACAAGATTAGAAGGGTTAATTTCAATTAATTAAATTTGTATTTGTACAGAGAGGTAAATGGAAATATAAAATACCACGATAATATAAAATACCCCCCACTGGACTAACTGTTTTGTGTTTTAAATCTCGGCCTTTCATGTCAAAACCAGCTCTCAAACTAGGTCATTTTTTCTCTGAGTCTTACTACACTTTTGGGCTACTCGCATTTAACCACACAAATGGTACAGGAACGAGAAATATAAAATTTAGAGGAAATTTACCCCCATTTGAGTAGAGGGAGAGGCAAATACCATATAAGAATAAAATCACCCTCAGAACACCCATACGGGATACGAACACCAACCTTCATGTCACCAGAAAACCAGACATATTAGCCGGCGTTCTATCGATACGGGTCCTTTGTAATTGAATTTGAAAATCTCGTGGTTATTCTTCAAATAATTAATAGCTCGCCGAGGTGCTAATTAGTGTGTTGAAAAGTGAGAAGTGTATTTTAATAACAGTGGCTTACTAAAGTGGCGCACTAAAGTTTTGACGTCATCATAGCGATTACTTTGCGACTTTCTGCTGTCATAATCAAAACATGTCCCTCGTATGACCTCTGGTTGATGGTCATTGTACAAAAACACGAGTTACCTCACAGCTATGTCTAGCGTAGTCTTACTTCACATGTGACCGGGCAAAAAACACACACACAATGAGGTACACATGTACGGTTCATAAGGTTCAGATATATTATATAAAGGACACTCTTTCATTTAGAAAGTCAAAAGTGTTTATTTATCGGCAATAAAACAACAACTGATAATTTAATGACCCAAAGAAGAAGAGTTTTTATTGTTAGAGAATGTACTTTTAAAACTAATGAAGTATTGGGCATAGTTTGTGTGTGCTCACGTGTCTTATTCATCTCGGACTATCCGTATTAGCCTACATTATTGATTTAGGGGTGAGAAAGATTGAACTGAATTGAAATGGACTGGTATTTTCGCGGAGAGAGAGAAAGAGCGAATGTAAAACCATTTAGGAAAATATAATCTAGTACACTCAGCTGGGTTCGAGCTCTGATACCCCCATCGCTGCCGAACCAGAGCAGACGAGCCACCTCCTTTTGTTCATGTGCAAACTGGTCTGGGTTTCTATGATTTACTGACCAAAGAAACTCATCCATTTTTATATATACACTGAACGCCAATTAATGAGATCATTTCTGACCGCAGCTTTATTGATAAGAATAAATTATTGATAGCAATAATAGATCAAACAAGAGTTCAGAGGTTCAAATTTTTTATTGATGATTAGTGAAAATGTTTACATAAAGGTAGAAGTGTACAAGGAAAACATAAAAAATTAATCAAAAATAATATTATGAGTTGACTATCCACTATCTCTTTGAGAAATTAATCAAATTATTGTACATCAAAGTCTTCAATAATATCTCCTAGAAATCCACGACGTTCATAGTTATAAACAAATAAAAAAAGTACATCAACATATAAGAATGCATATTGAAATGAAGAATATTTAGAAAATATTTCTGGACGTCTGCAACGCTCTAGTAGGTGTCCCATTGAAGTGAAGTGTACTATCTGTCAACGCCGTTATTTTGAGAGGGGGTCCTACTTGAGGTGGTTCAACAGAAGATCACAAGGAATTTGTTCAAAACATTAAATCTCACTTGAAGCAATCTAAAGTGTTTTAAAATATAATTAGGGTTGTAGGTGGTATATATTTTTAAAAGACTCCATGAAACTACTAGCGTAGCCATTGAGTATGAGTAAATAAATAAATTATTATTAATATTTTACCCACTTCGGTGGCCACATAGGCTAAGGTGTCATTATTACAATAGACTAGGCTTTTATTGATTGGGAGATCAGGGTTCAATAATAGTCGGTGTACTGAGGTTTATTTCCTAAATGGTTTTTCCCCTCTCCCTCCACGCAAATGTGTATACGTTTATTCTAAATTCAACCTTATTAATCCCTAACACGTTAGAGTAACCAGTAGATAGGTGTATCGCCCGAACGGTGCAGGAGTGGGTTTAACCCCCAAAACACCCTCCTAGCAGCACAGCTTTGCTAGTTATTTTAAGCAAGAGTACGACAGCAAAATTGTTTGTCCTGATAGTCCGATACTAAGTCCGACACCTTAACTCAGTCGGTAGCATGTCTACCTATTGATCTGAGGGACCCGGGTTCTATTCTTGGCATGACCGAAAATGTATCATGGATGAAAATATGGGTTTACCCTTTCACATTATAAATTAACGGCCCGAGGACTGAATGTTGTGCCTGTCCTAGTCCAAAGTTAAATTATAAGGCATATGAAGCTATGACAGGCCTAGCAAGCGCTAGTGGAAAATAGATAGCTTGAATAAAAAACTGAGCCAGGCTGGAAACAGTAATAGCTATAAAGTAAAGTAAAGTAAAGTAAAGTCCGTAACTAAGGATAATTGCTACGGATTCAAGCGGATGCAATGTTGCACATATACACCACATTGTATGACAGGAGTGTAGCTACACACGTAATAGTACACCTGAACTGAACTTACTGAACAATAACAAATAATATTTGTGTCAAACCACCTTAAAAGTAAAAGGTATCCATACAATTAGGTAATTTCCTAAGACCACGAATTTAAATTTGGATGAGCAAACTAGGAAAGTTCTAATAAGACACTTTGGCTTATTTTTTATTCACATTTTCCTTTTTTTTCCCCACAAGATTGTAATTTACCTGCCATATCATGTGTCGGAATGCAGCTAAACGTAACAATTTCAGTCGAGCTGTAATTGTTTGGACAAAAGACGGATTCACGGTGACCAGTTCCAGTATAGCGGCATTCGAGGAAACCCTTGTGAAACGATTGAGGATAACTTTCTTGTATCCTGAAATAAATACCGGACTGGCACTTGTCCACATGTCGTAAGATGCGAGGTAACATAGGAACTCGACTGATAACAGAAAAGATAATGTGAATAATAGAAAGGGACTTAGAAATGAACAATTTACAAACGCGCGCACATATATAGAGATAGTAGATGGATGGAGAGATTAGGGGTTAGTTAAACCCAAAGGATACTACTAGGCCTACTATTACTACTTATACGTTTAACATAATGAGTATTAAAGACTAAATATAGGAAATAGGGAGGAGTAAGTTTATTTAGAGGAAGTGATCCTGCATCAGTGTGTAAAGAGGTTGGATTTATGATTTACCGTGCACTTTATGAACCAACTGATTTTATCAGTACACGAGAATTTCTATGAACGAGAGTGAAAGGGTTGGGTTTTTTTCTCAGGAAAGTTATTTCCAATTTCCTTCCAGTATTCTTTTACTTGCCACAATCGACATGGGACCGAAGGCTTCGCTTCCCCTCCGAAGGAAGTTGTGCTACGGATTTTTATCGTTTAAAGAAAATTATGTTGACCCCGTCTGGGTTTGAACACATGAACATCGGGTCCTGAGGCGAACACTTTATCCCAAGACCACCGAGTTCTACTAAAGGGGTTGGAAAAAATACAGTGGAAACCTCCCATAATAGTCTACACCCAGCCGAGATTTAAATCTCCCACTCAACAGCCCTTGGCCAACTCCATAGACCACGTTCAAAAGAGCTATTAACGATTTGATCTAAAAGGCAGAGATGAGGAGGGTAGTTTGGAAGAAAGCACCCGCATTAAAACGTATAGAGTATTGGGAAAAAAACACTGTGCATCGCAGGTGTAAAAACACCCCCAGAGTATTCGGCTGGGATTAGAGCTTTGATCTCGCCTTCAATGTCGACCAAGTGCGTACAAAGTCTATCGCCATAGACTACCATTGCATAATAAATAAGCCCATCGCCACTATGGTCGAATGGCTCAAAATAGCAGACTTTAGGTCTAAAATACCTCTTGCCCAACTTACTCTTGAAACAATTTCAAACTTGTTAATATATTTCTATAACTCACAATGCTTGGCTCTAGAGTTGAGTTTTAGTGTGAAGAGCCCGTCTCCCCCCCCGGATAACCCCTAAATTAGGTAGGTAATACGGCTCATACCCGGCGTTTCTGTCAGGTGAAGAAGGTAGAAGACCACACCTTGATGCGATTCATGGTCCGAATATAATCAGCCTCTTAAGATGGGTATGTAGAGAGCGCGAGATAAGGTCAGTGTTTTTACAGTTTTTGAAACAAAACTTTTTTTGGCCAAAATAAATGAAATATTGTTCCAGTAGAAACGTATAGATTAATTTTCTTCACATGGCAATATTGACAGTTCCTGAATATCTGTCGTGAGCATATTGACATTTGATAAATATACTTTTTAAATGAAGAGAAAAAGTTGTCATTAAATTAGAGGACACCCTTGATAGATATTCACGAACTGTTGCCATTACCACGTGAAGAAAATTCAGCCCCGTGTTTCTATTGGAGAAATATTTTTTTTATTTTAGCCAAAAATGATTTGCAATAAAAACTGCTAAGCATTTATTCTTTCTCACGTTCCCTACACGCCCCCCATCAATTAGTTTAGTTTTAAGATTTTCCCTAGCCTTACATTTAAAGCTCGTCTCAAAATATGGCTACTGCAAAGATATCCAAAACGTCATCTTCAATTTGATTGACGAGACACGAACCTGTGCTTCTAGTTGAGCGTTGCCTATTCATGAGGGAAATACAGAACAAATTAAGACATAATACCAACACTTTATTCGGTCACAACATGATTTTAAACACACAATAAAAAGAAGGGTAGCCACATTTTGCGGAATATTACAAACCAGAAAACATTTCCAATCTGTTATTCATATAAATACGTAACATGCTCATATAACGCACAAACATGTTATTCGCCTCAGGACCCGATGTTTGTGGGTTGAAACCCAGCCGGGGTTGACCAATTTTTTTTTCTGCTCGATAAAAATCCGTAGCTCAACTTCCTTCGGAGAGGAAGTAAAGCCGTCGGTCCCATGTCAACTGTGGCATGTAAAATAACTCTGGAAGGTATGTGAACATATATTTCCTGGTAACATTGGTAGGCTCTCTTGCCACTTGGTTCTCACTTGGTTCATAAAGTGTACGTTAAATACATCAAATAAATGAAAAAATGAAAATATTACATTCTAGTGAAAAAACTAAGTAATGTTTAAAAAAAAAGTACTACCCTTCAGGGCGATACGCATTTAACTACACTAATGAAGAGGAAGAAATAGAGGTACAGGAATTTGAGTGTGGGAATAGTGCAATACAATTTTGTAATCCCTCTTATTACACCCGGCTGTGACTCGAACCCCGATTATGAATACTAATAATGAGTTGGAATATTCTACATACACAATCTTTTTGCTTTGATTTTTAATTTAACAATTAAATCGATAATTTAATGTACTTTAAGTGGGTTTTTTACAGGTTTTATTTTGAGGGCCTTCTCCCGGAATTAATAAATCCACAGTATGGCAAAATATTAAACAAGAAAGATATAAAGGACTCATTGTATATAAAAGAAGCCCGTATAAACAAATCTAGGAAAAAGAACCTTCCTTTCTAAATGCGACTGAATAATAGTCCCCTGGTAAACTTAAATATCAATATAATTGTTTTATATCATGCAGAATATTGCAAGCATACTTTTTCTAACAAGTGGTTATTATTTCTTTATTTTTCAAAATGTTGTCCCTAGTGTGAAATCTTATATAAATACATTTTTTTTTAAATAATTACTAATCCTCACAAATTATAGACCTCGTGATATGAAAGTTATTAGCCTAGTCTATTTATTTGAAACTTTAAACAGTTTACTAATGTTATTTTACAGTTTTGTTTATCTAAACTTTCATTAAGTATAATCTCAATAAAGCACATATTATATACAACAATGATAATTATAGTTATTTTGATAATTTTCCTTTGTCAAAATTACAAATATTTTGTTCAAACAACTGAAAATAAAAGTTTGGTTCTCTTTCCTTTCTATTTCCACATCAGCCACTCTCATTATCTTATCATTCTTTCCCTCATCCATCCCCACCCTCTCCTTCCCCATATTTATAGTAATAATGTCTGATATTAATTGATTATGTCAAGCTTAGACTATGTTATGTGTTCTTTTCAGTGTTTTTTCATCGGTATTTTTTAACGTGCACTTTATGAACAAACGAATTATATTAGCACACGACTTATGAACTAGCTTAATAATATAACATACACAGCACCCAGTCCCTAGACCGACAATTTACCAAATTTAACTATCGAGCATGCTAGGAATCGAACATGGAACCCCTGACACAGTAAGAGTGGTTTCTAATTATGGCTTTCCAGCGGCTCCTTAGTTTAGGGAAATGTTTCTTATATTAGAGGCTAGGACAGCATATAAATAAAGGGTCCAGTTAGTTGACTTCACTTCTAAAAGTGAATCCCTCCTCTCCTTCCTAAAGCTATGTATATATTGGACGATTATCGGCCAACGCGAGTCTCTGGACGATGTTGCCCGACGATATTTGTCGTCGAGTGGGTGGAGCCAGAATCGGCCGACTGCCGAGCGGCGGGTTATCAAAAGAATGTTGCTGTCGTCGAGTCTTCCATCCGGAATGTAAAACATTCTCAATGTGTACGCAGCGATGTCAGTCGGCCGACTTTTGTTTGTTTGAGTCTATATGCAAGCGAGCAGTCAAAACCCTGATCTCAATATTTTGGTTTAGTATATTTGTATATAATCAACAAATATTATAAATACAGTATATTAAATATATTTAAACATATACAAATATTTATACACAAATATAAAATATGTATATACAAACATAAAATATTTAAATTTAAATAGCTATCTGCTGTAATTATAATTATATAAAAATATTTTTTTGCTATTTTGAGGGTTACAACCTGATTTCGGCCAGGTAGTAAATTGAGTTAAAAGTAATGATAATTTAAGTTAACTTGTACATGCTATAAAATAACCAATTTCCACGTATGTTTTGATTATTTTTTTCATAGAATAATGTGGACGCAAGAAAATCTTCTACGTTTAATAGAACTGCTCTATGCAGCCGCTGCTCTGTGGCACGATAATTTCAAAGAATATCGCGACAGGAACAAAAAGGGGGATGCAGTGAGAGCAATGGCGCGTTTTTTAAATTACAATAAAAGCGGCCGCGATACCAGCAGTGGTTAAGGGATCCATCACAATTGCAATTACTAGAGGAACTTAAGTAGGTGTCGGCAGTGAATGTTGCTGCTCTATAGTCTATATGGACAGGCACAATCGGTGGAGACTTTTGTATTGGAAAAGTCGGGGTTGACTTGATCGAGAAATTTGTCAAGCGACTCGCGTCTAATGTGTACATAGCTCTATGTCTTTCAACATCAGTTTGTGAAGGCTCAACGACAAAATAGACCTAACTGCCAGGTATATGAAACATTGAATTGTACTGTTCAGCTCTAACATTTGAGAAAAGGTTAGTCCAGTCTTAATTCACTGTACACGTGGTCAGAGTGATCCCGAATGCTCTAGACAGACGATATATGTTTTAGTACTTAATTCAATAGAGAAATTGTAAGAAATAGTTATGTAAATTGTCACGAAATACCCATCAAAGTAGCAACTACATATCATTCTAAACACATCCACACGGTCATTATTTTCATTCTTATTATGTAAATAGTTAATGTTCCTAAAAATATAAAATTGCCTTTAAAATATAAATAAAGTTTATTTTGAAATAGTTCAGCATATAAATTTTAAAAGGTGAATATATCGATAAAATACATTCAATAAAACCGATATTGATTCAAGTTTTTTTTTCAAAGCTGAGTTTTAAAAAGAGTCAATATTTAAATTTGCTATCGTAAAACAACTTGCGTGTCTACTGCGCATGCGTCTGGATCTTAACATTGCTGAAAACTATGACCTGCACGTCCGCCATATTACGCACAAATTTCCACGCTAACTTCTGGTTTTACTAATAGTCGCCATGCTAGTTGATAGTGACTTCTAATGAATTCAGTATTGAATACAGTACAAAAACATCTCTTTTAATACGGAACATAAAAATATGGGACTCGAGTGCTACTGCATTGAAGTCGAGTCTAATGTGACAATACTTGCTATAAATGTTGTAACATGCCTCATTTCTACATAGGTAAGATTCATATTATTCTTCTTAAAAACTGTTTTATAACCAACAAATTTATAAAACACTACTTTTGAGGTCCAAGTCTTATATTATATAGATAAATCCGTCCACCTTAAGAATTGCGATACATAGTTTAAAAACCCACAATTGTCTGAAAGAACTGGCTGGACATATCTATTGTTAAATCACATGACCCAATCCACGTAATTTGTGATTACTCAAACCTTCAAGTGCGTCATTGGAAGAGCTCACAAGAAAATAATCCAATAGTTCACGTTTATTTGTGACATTTGTAACGAAACATTTACGTAAGTAGTTAGTGGGATTTACTGAAACAATTTGACCTACTTTTCTCTGATAGGTCGCTATAAATAGATCTGGCCTCTGATTGGCTGCTGACCCCCCCCCTCCCCCCCCCTCCCTCTCCCCTCCACCCCCACCCCTCCGCTCTGATTACAAAATCTCCACCAGTTGATTACGAAATTTCCTCCCCTACAACCCCTCCCCCCCCCTTCCCCCCTACAACCCCCCCTCCCCCCACCCCCCTACAACCCCACCACACATTGAACATGTTGGTACTTGTGTGGGTCTTTTTTTTCTTAATTATTAATGATTGTTAATTAAATATTCATATAAGGGTTATGGGGAAGGACATTGGAGTATATTTTATTTGGATGGTGAGCATACGTCTCTGCACGAACCTCTCGCTACGACTGTCCTGCGTAGAATGGAGAGTATCTTTGCTGGTCGGCCGCTTACCGGGTAGTGACCACTGCGCATAACGGTTGCGCATCCTTTCTCTTTTTCCTCCCTCTTCCCTTGTGGCAGCGACCCACAATGTTTAGGGGGGTAGGAGGGGGTCAGTTGCCTCCCAGTGGAAAATTTTATGTTGCAATAAGCAAACGTTTAAAGTTTCTTGAACTCGTCTTTCCCGCCAACCCACCCCCCAAGTCCCACCCCTTGTCACCGAGGTCGTGGACTCAAAGCTAATTTTGGCTACTCTGTTTCTAGAAGCTACAGCCATCTTTTGGTAGAAACTCGAACTAGAAGGCCTCATGGGGTGACTAGAATTAAAATATATACAAACAACTAATGATACTCGACTAGAAATAACCAGGAGGATAAAAAAGTATAACGGGTGCATTAAAAATATGAGTGTTTTCATGTAGAAAAAAATAGCTCAAAATCTTTGAAAAAAATTGTCTGTCTAAAAAGATTATTCAACCAAGGGATTCGAACCACGATAGTTTCAAATTGTCTAGAATTAATCAAGCAGGTGTGCGTCCGAAATTAAACTTGAGCCCTAAGACCGCTACAAATACAGTCCAGGGCAGTCTGTCTTGCGTAGAATGGAGGGCATCTCCTCTGCTCGTTCGCTTACCGAGTAGTGATCACTGCGCATCACGGGTGCGCACTTTCCCCTCACCCTCTCCTCTCACCTCAATCACCCGGTGACGTCATCGAGACCCGTCGCTGGATCGACAAAACGTGTTGAGACAAGAATTGAGGTCATTGACCCGGGCAATGGGTTTTCCTGGTGTTGCAACACGACATTGAATTAGGTCCCCCACCCCCTATTTGGTAATGGGTTTTCCCTGATGACTGGCGCCGGTTTGGCGGGTTGACAAGACAAGTCGAGACAAGAATAGATCACGAGAGGGCCATCTCGTAGGGGGTTGGGTATATAGGGGGAGACCCGCTCGCTCGTCTATTTATAAACGTCTGTAGAGCGGTTCAAGATGGACAAGTTACAACAGTTGGTGAATATTGTTGACGCCGTGCAGACCGTAAAATTGAGTGATCTAACCGTGGATCAAAAGTACTCGCTGGATAAATTAAAGGCTGTCAATACAAAGTTCGGGAGACGCCTAATAGCCTATCTAGATGGCGAGTTTTGTGTATTTTTACCTTGTCGTTTCGGTACTCTAACAGATGAAGACGTGTGCGAGCTTAATAACGAAAAATTGGTATTTACCTGCGCCGGAGTAAAACCCGGTTCACCTACCATTGTGAACTTTGAACGTGTTTAAGAGTCAAGCAGTTAACAACAACAACATCGGGCAGACGGGTAGTTAATACTTGTGCACGGTGGACCCTACAAACCATACAGCACGTTTTATAGCTCACGGGTACGCTCACCATGTTTAATTTAACGTTTGTGGGTCATACGGTTACGGGTTGTGCCTATATGACAGGAGAAAATATTCACAGTGTGGTTGTGAGCGATAGACAGGTAATTTACAAAATAGTGAACCAAGACAGAGAGGAGCGAGGCTACATCGAGTTTTGCGACTCTACCTGTCACACGATAAGAGCGACTAAAGTACTACCCTACGAGAGAATCGAGGAGACTTACCTGTGTGATATGACATGTGCTGTGTACAATTTCCGCCAAGGGGACGTCGTGGCCGTGTTGCCAAGGCCTCCAGCACCCTTCAGAGCTCCATACCACCCGCCACCACCACCCTTCACGGCACCGCAGTCAACGCCCCCGCCCCCAGAGTCACCGGCGTACCCGCCCCAGAGTCACCGGCGTACCCACCCCCAGAGTCACCGGCGTGCCCACCGCCAGAGTCGTCTGCCTACCAGTACTCACAGCCAGAGTCACCCGCGTGCTCACAGTCAGAGTCGTCTGCCAACCAGTACTCACAGCCAGAGTCACCCGAGTGCCCAGCACTAGAGGAGGAGGAGGAGGAGGTAAAATCCGAAGAACCCGCAAATCTCGAGTGTTTAACAATGTACAAAACTTATCCAAACGTTAAAATTATTGGTGAAACGCCCGATGACTACATAATCGGTCTGGCCAGATTCGGTAACGTCTTACTTCCAAAGTCTGCCTATTATTTGGATTGTAAGCGGTTTAAATCTAAAGCACGTTGTATGATATATCTCGGAGGACAAAGTGTGATGTTTAAAAGTGAATTAATAAACTAGGCGCACTCATGTTGTCGTAGAACTCTGCTGACGTCATTGGAGCTAGTGGCAGACATTTTGAGAGGGGGAACGCAGTTTGTGAGTAGAGAACGTTGCCGCTTGAGCGAGAGGTTTTTTTTTCACAGGGATATTTCTTTCGTTGCATTTCCGATTACCATTATGCCATATAAATGCTGCATTTGTAAGGGGGCCTACGCAAAGCTCTCCAGCCTTATTCGCCACAAACATCAATGTCATCAAACATCTCAAAATACTGCTCACCAGGATGCCTGTTGGGACGAAGAGGTATTGTGCAATGCGTTAGACAGGATCGAGAAAGAAGAATACAACCGTGTAAAGTGCTTAAACGAACTTGAGAAAAACAAAAGTTATAACGTTATGCTATCGGAGGAGATCCCCAATGAACCGAACGTTATCGTGCTCGAGAATGTTGGAAGAGTAAGATTTCCATGTAAAAATATTGGAGACATTGTCAATAGACATTCTAGTGCCTCGCAGCGTGTCCTGTACTATTTTGGATGTGACTCGTACTCATTTTCTAGATGGTAAAAAATTATATTCTCTCCTGATGTTTTTAGTGACTATATGGTTTTTTCCTTGCTATCACATGTTGCACTCTAATCTTAATTACTTGTATTGGTCACAAGGCCTAAAAAATCAATCTATGTTGTTGTTGTTTTTGTAGCTTCTCGTTATGAATGTTTTAAATACATTAATTGTTGATTGTCAATAAAAAAACTAGCAATAAAATGTTGTTGTTTTTAAACCCTGTAATATGTTGTGACTAGAAGGAGATGCCAATATACATGGGGCAACAATACCAGAATAAAATATAAAATGTGAGCACACACACACACGTTCACTTATAAATTATAATTGTGGTGGCGTTATATTGCTACCACTGCCAAAGAGAAAGCAAAGTAAAAGGAATTAATTAATGTTTGAGACCAAACTTCCAGGCTAAATAAACTTGTATGATTTAATTATTTTATTCATAATGTTTGAGACAGAGGTTCTAGGCTAAATAAACTTGTATTTATAGGATCATTCTGCACTATCTAGTAACTAAACATTTTTTTCAATATCTTGGGATAGCACGTATATATTTAATTACTACTTGGACAATAATTTAAACATCCAAACGGGGTAGGAATAGTGAAAGTATTTATGAGAGGTAAGTGTACTCGCATTTGCATGGAAGGAGAGCTGGAAATACCATCAGTGTTCGAATTTCTCAACCAACCAATCATACAGGCAGAGCCTCGCTTAGTTACTTGTACAATTCACAAGACCTAAATAATATTGATTTATGTGTTATTATAATTTTTTAAATTCTTGGTAGAATATGTTTGGCTGGAGAATCAAAGACAATAAGGAGATGCGGTGTCTACACCAAAATCAGCGGTCGGAGTACTGTTCTAGGGGGAGAGAGAGAGAGAGAGTTCGGTTGTAGACGTTAAAACAGTTTATAATATTTATTCACACAACACTTAAACAACAAAGAAATGTTATTTTCGCGATATATTTTGATATATATAAAACTTTGGCAATAAATTCATAAGTAATACAATTATACATTTAAATTCACTAATATATAACCTTCACATAAATTAATATGTTGTTGTTGTTGTTGATAAGTTTTAAATATGAAACTATAGCTGATGACATGATATATAACATTTACACTAAGCAAATTAGCAACTCAAACAACAAAGAAATTCAGTTAAATGATGTTCGCAAAAAATATTTTGATATAATGATATATTAAACTTTTACAAAAAAAATCCTAAGTAATACAATTATATAGATCTTGAAATTATTTTAACTATAAGGCGGTGTTATTAATTTACAACGGGAACAAACCAGTACACATGCTAAGATACATACGTAATAAATATATGTATTAAAATGTTGCAAACTCTGTAGGAGAAAATGCTACTAATAAAGATACGTAAACATTGTTTTAAATACTTATAAAATATTCATTTTTTAGCGGGCCTGCTTGAGAAGCCCCGTTTAAATAACAATAAAGTAATGTATAAGTCTAATTGTAGTATTTTTAATGAGGCAAGCTATTTGTAACGACGCTGATGAAGGAATCGCACCAATGATACATTTTTAGGCCATTCCGGGAATCGAAGCCGGGACCCTTGGCTCGCTGGTCAGGCATGCAGGTTTCGGCTGAATATATTTATTTTTACGAAATACTTTTCTCTAGCACTTTACTACCAGAAATAAACGGGTAAGCCCCAAGACTGCTGCATTTCTCTTTTGAACCATCTAAGACTCCAATTTGACAGTAGACATGGCACCTGACAATGGCCACAAGCGTGAGATAAAAGCTGATGTCGACCAGGTGAAATGTGTAACAGCATTTGCCATGCGTTTGTTGACCTCTAAGGGACGTCACAGGGCGAGGTGTGTACCCACATTTGCGTGTCATTGACATTCGAACCCTCCAACACCGCCCGAATGAGAGAGATAAAATAATAAAATTATTGATGTACCGTCATTTTTTTTCAGGGCTGAAATGTGAAAACAGTCAAAGTTATTATTTATGCTTTCTCCTGCTAGATATCACCGATGGCATTCGAACCCGGGACTTGTGGCGTTTGTCGACCATGCAGGGAATTTAACTCTGGACCTTTTGCAGAGTGTGTGTAATAAAATAAACTTGAACCCTAGGGCAGCTACAAATACAGTCCAGGGCTCAGTTAAACGTATCACTAATGACAGTGTTAAAACCCTACAGTTTCAGTCAGCATTACAGGGAAATCGAAATCAGGACCCCTCGCAAAGTGTGTGTAATAAAATAAACTTGAACCCTAGGACAGCTACAAATACAGTCTAGGGCAGTTAATGTATCACTATGAAGGGATAAACATACATTTTCAAGCTATACAGGGAATCTAACTCTGGACCTTTGCAGAGTGTGTGTAATAAAATAAACTTGAACCCTAGGGCAGCTACAAATACAGTCCAGGGCAGTTAATGAATCACTATGAACGGTTAAACCTACATTTTCAAGCATACAGGGAATCGAAATCAAGACCCCTCGCAAAGTGTGTGTAATAAAATAAACTTGAACCCTAGGACAGCTACAAATACAGTCTAGCGCAGTTAATGTATCACCATGAACGGTTAAACCTACATTTTCAAGCATACAGGGAATCGAAATCAGGAACCCTCGCAAAGTGTGTGTAATAAAATAAACTTGAACCCTAGGACATCTACAAATACAGTCTAGGGCAGTTAATGTATCACTATGAAGGGATAAACATACATTTTCACCCCATATCTGGAATCGAACTAGGGTCCTTGGCTAGGCAAACAAACAAATTATCATGCGCGAAGAAACCGGCCTCGGTACACACGCACGACAGACAAGCGTGAGATAAGAGCTGATCTTGACTAGGTGAAATGTGTAACATGTTATGTCCAAAAGGTGAAAAATCAATTATTATTCTATAATAATATTTCTGTATGTGACCAATTAATAAGTACTATGATGTATTCATAAAAAATAAACACATAGTTTTGTTGATCACAATAACCAGTCTGTAATTATAAACTTTAAACCAAATTGTTCTAATATGTTTAGCAAAATTTAAATTTTCAAAAATAAATTATTTGTAAATTACCCGAAATTATTTGGTATATGTGAAAAAAAGTATGTTATTCTTATAGATCATGAAAAAACTAATCCCTGATTTTAATTTTGAATTCAATTTTCCCGGTTAGTTAAAAAAAATTCAAACTTTCTATAAATTGTTATTGGTGATGTAAAAGAATTCCTCCGATACCAATTTTGAACCAGAGCACTCAAGCTATTTTTTAAATATCCAAATTTAAAAAAAAAAAAATCTGCAACTGTCACTTTTGACAAAACGTATTAATGATGAAAAAAATATAATAAAATAGTGTGCAATTTTTTTTCATATCTTTAGTAATGTCATTGGTGCCGAGTTAAAATTTTGTAGTAGAAATTCTTAAAACTTCTTGTAGGCCCTAAATGATTTTTAGCACAGTGTTTTAATAACCGTTCGGGTTATAACACGCTTAAGTACTATTTACGCTAACGGATTAGGAATCGGGAAGCTTGAACCCACATTTGCGTGGAAGGAAAGTGGTAACCCATTTAGAGAAAAAAAACATCAGTTCACCCGCCAGAGATTCGAACCTCAATCTTTCCCAGTCCTCGGTAGTCTAGCTCAGCACAAATCTAGTGCGGTAGCCAACAGTACACCTCGGCAGGTATTCAAATCCCCCAATACGGACTCGAACCCCGATATCTTTCACCATGTGCTTCATGCCCTCTAATTACCAAACCCATTCTTTTCCCTAAAATACGTTGTGACAGAAAGGCGCTGGCAATATACACGTAACAGCTTTGCCGGAATAAAATATTAAAGAGCGCAGAAGTGAGCCCGCATTTGCGTAGAGGGAGAGTGACAAACTACCGCCAGGTCTAGGACAGCACTATCGCCATATACTAAGTTGCACGGAGTTCGAACCCTGGTCCACTGGCTGGCACTTTCATTGGCCAGATGATTATATTTGACATATGCTTGGTAACAACATAATTACTTTTATTTTGAAAATTACTCTAGTTATTCACAAAACCCAGTCCTTCCTAATTTAACACTATGAAAGATGCGACCAACAGTTTTTTTCTTAGAGCTACAATCAGCTTTGGGAATAGAAAGGGAAATCTCGATGTTGCAAGCATGTTCTATCTTACAAGTCTCTAGGAGCATTGACATTCAGGTATATTTCTGTCACAAATGGTCTTGTGAATAAGCAGCTCTGACCTCTGATAAACAGTATGAAATTCCCAAGCCCTCAGTGTTTCATAATGGGCCGTTCAAATTGGAACCCCCGAATTTAGCATGTATGAACCCTGCTATCTTTTGTAATGTACATCATGACATAACTTGAGATCCAAAGGAGTTTTTAGCAGCGCTAATGACTGCTGGAACGGTAATTCCTTCCAACGTCTTTACGTTGATAAATGCATCGTCATTTGCGCAACCGAATAGTTAATACACATTAGTACTAATTATTATCATGATTTTAGAGATTTGTAAAGCTATATTTAGAGGAAGTGTAACCGCATTTGCGTGGAGAAAGAGTTGAAAACAGGCATCAGTACACTCTACTGGTATTTGAACTTCGATCTCCCTGTCATCAGTAGTCTTGTCTATCACGAGAGTAGTGCATTAGACCACACTGTCACCGAGTTTGGTGAAATCATGTTGACCAAATTAAATGATGCCGCAAAGGTTTTCCAAATATTAACTGTCTCATTTCACCTTTGTTCTAGCTAGTATTGGATTAATACTGAAAAAATGTACAATTAAAAGGCCTGCACTTTACCTCTGTCGTTAGTGTGTTTGCCTACTAAGCAATAGGTCCTGGATTCGATTCCCAGAATGACCTGAAAATGATTCATTAGTGGGATATGGCTTTCCCCCCTTTCATAGTGATTCATTTGCGGTAGGGGGGAATGGGTGTTCTGTATGTTATAGATTTAAGTTAGATTGTAAGTTGTGTGCTGATATAATCAGTCGGACGAATGTTAAAATAACTTGGATATTGTTGGGTGCTACTGTCCCCAAGACAAATTTGCTGCGTGCTTGTAAAAGAATGTAGATATCTCTCTCTCTCTCTCTCTCTCTGAAGAAGCGACTGAGACTGGTATTTGTCTGTTAATAGAGTTTTGATTTAATCTCTGTCGAGCGTCTCGCGTCATTGGTCAAGACGTCTAAGAATCACTTGTGAAAGGTCACTTTAAGTGATGCGTTAGCATGTCTGCCCACTGAGCCAAGTGTCCAGAGATAGATTTCTAGTATGGATGAAAATGCAGGTTTAACCTTTCATAGTGTTAAATTAGGAAGGACTGGGTTTTGTGAATAACTAGAGTAATTTTCAAAATAAAAGTAATTATGTTGTTACCAAGCATATGTCAAATATAATCATCTTGGCCAATGAAAGTGCCAGCCAGTGGACCAGGGTTCGAACTCCGTGCAACTTAGTATATGGCGATAGTGCTGTCCTAGACCTGGCGGTAGTTTGTCACTCTCCCTCTACGCAAATGCGGGCTCACTTCTGCGCTCTTTAATATTTTATTCCGGCAAAGCTGTTACGTGTATATTGCCAGCGCCTTTCTGTCACAACGTATTTTAGGGAAAAGAATGGGTTTGGTAATTAGAGGGCATGAAGCACATGGTGAAAGATATCGGGGTTCGAGTCCGTATTGGGGGATTTGAATACCTGCCGAGGTGTACTGTTGGCTACCGCACTAGATTTGTGCTGAGCTAGACTACCGAGGACTGGGAAAGATTGAGGTTCGAATCTCTGGCGGGTGAACTGATGTTTTTTTTCTCTAAATGGGTTACCACTTTCCTTCCACGCAAATGTGGGTTCAAGCTTCCCGATTCCTAATCCGTTAGCGTAAATAGTACTTAAGCGTGTTATAACCCGAACGGTTATTAAAACACTGTGCTAAAAATCATTTAGGGCCTACAAGAAGTTTTAAGAATTTCTACTACAAAATTTTAACTCGGCACCAATGACATTACTAAAGATATGAAAAAAAATTGCACACTATTTTATTATATTTTTTTCATCATTAATACGTTTTGTCAAAAGTGACAGTTGCAGATTTTTTTTTTTTTAAATTTGGATATTTAAAAAATAGCTTGAGTGCTCTGGTTCAAAATTGGTATCGGAGGAATTCTTTTACATCACCAATAACAATTTATAGAAAGTTTGAATTTTTTTTAACTAACCGGGAAAATTGAATTCAAAATTAAAATCAGGGATTAGTTTTTTCATGATCTATAAGAATAACATACTTTTTTTCACATATACCAAATAATTTCGGGTAATTTACAAATAATTTATTTTTGAAAATTTAAATTTTGCTAAACATATTAGAACAATTTGGTTTAAAGTTTATAATTACAGACTGGTTATTGTGATCAACAAAACTATGTGTTTATTTTTTATGAATACATCATAGTACTTATTAATTGGTCACATACAGAAATATTATTATAGAATAATAATTGATTTTTCACCTTTTGGACATAACATGTTACACATTTCACCTAGTCAAGATCAGCTCTTATCTCACGCTTGTCTGTCGTGCGTGTGTACCGAGGCCGGTTTCTTCGCGCATGATAATTTGTTTGTTTGCCTAGCCAAGGACCCTAGTTCGATTCCAGATATGGGGTGAAAATGTATGTTTATCCCTTCATAGTGATACATTAACTGCCCTAGACTGTATTTGTAGATGTCCTAGGGTTCAAGTTTATTTTATTACACACACTTTGCGAGGGTTCCTGATTTCGATTCCCTGTATGCTTGAAAATGTAGGTTTAACCGTTCATGGTGATACATTAACTGCGCTAGACTGTATTTGTAGCTGTCCTAGGGTTCAAGTTTATTTTATTACACACACTTTGCGAGGGGTCTTGATTTCGATTCCCTGTATGCTTGAAAATGTAGGTTTAACCGTTCATAGTGATTCATTAACTGCCCTGGACTGTATTTGTAGCTGCCCTAGGGTTCAAGTTTATTTTATTACACACACTCTGCAAAGGTCCAGAGTTAGATTCCCTGTATAGCTTGAAAATGTATGTTTATCCCTTCATAGTGATACATTAACTGCCCTAGACTGTATTTGTAGCTGTCCTAGGGTTCAAGTTTATTTTATTACACACACTTTGCGAGGGGTCCTGATTTCGATTCCCTGTATGCTTGAAAATGTAGGTTTAACCGTTCATAGTGATACGTTAACTGCCCTGGACTGTATTTGTAGCTGCCCTAGGGTTCAAGTTTATTTTATTACACACACTCTGCAAAGGTCCAGAGTTAGATTCCCTGTATAGCTTGAAAATGTATGTTTAACCCTTCATAGTGATACATTAACTGCCCTGGACTGTATTTGTAGCTGTCCTAGGGTTCAAGTTTATTTTATTACACACACTCTGCAAAAGGTCCAGAGTTAAATTCCCTGCATGGTCGACAAACGCCACAAGTCCCGGTTCGAATGCCATCGGTGATATCTAGCAGGAGAAAGCATAAATAATAACTTTGACTGTTTTCACATTTCAGCCCTGAAAAAAAATGACGGTACATCAATAATTTTATTATTTTATCTCTCTCATTCGGGCGGTGTTGGAGGGTTCGAATGTCAATGACACGCAAATGTGGGTACACACCTCGCCCTGTGACGTCCCTTAGAGGTCAACAAACGCATGGCAAATGCTGTTACACATTTCACCTGGTCGACATCAGCTTTTATCTCACGCTTGTGGCCATTGTCAGGTGCCATGTCTACTGTCAAATTGGAGTCTTAGATGGTTCAAAAGAGAAATGCAGCAGTCTTGGGGCTTACCCGTTTATTTCTGGTAGTAAAGTGCTAGAGAAAAGTATTTCGTAAAAATAAATATATTCAGCCGAAACCTGCATGCCTGACCAGCGAGCCAAGGGTCCCGGCTTCGATTCCCGGAATGGCCTAAAAATGTATCATTGGTGCGATTCCTTCATCAGCGTCGTTACAAATAGCTTGCCTCATTAAAAATACTACAATTAGACTTATACATTACTTTATTGTTATTTAAACGGGGCTTCTCAAGCAGGCCCGCTAAAAAATGAATATTTTATAAGTATTTAAAACAATGTTTACGTATCTTTATTAGTAGCATTTTCTCCTACAGAGTTTGCAACATTTTAATACATATATTTATTACGTATGTATCTTAGCATGTGTACTGGTTTGTTCCCGTTGTAAATTAATAACACCGCCTTATAGTTAAAATAATTTCAAGATCTATATAATTGTATTACTTAGGATTTTTTTTTGTAAAAGTTTAATATATCATTATATCAAAATATTTTTTGCGAACATCATTTAACTGAATTTCTTTGTTGTTTGAGTTGCTAATTTGCTTAGTGTAAATGTTATATATCATGTCATCAGCTATAGTTTCATATTTAAAACTTATCAACAACAACAACAACATATTAATTTATGTGAAGGTTATATATTAGTGAATTTAAATGTATAATTGTATTACTTATGAATTTATTGCCAAAGTTTTATATATATCAAAATATATCGCGAAAATAACATTTCTTTGTTGTTTAAGTGTTGTGTGAATAAATATTATAAACTGTTTTAACGTCTACAACCGAACTCTCTCTCTCTCTCTCCCCCTAGAACAGTACTCCGACCGCTGATTTTGGTGTAGACACCGCATCTCCTTATTGTCTTTGATTCTCCAGCCAAACATATTCTACCAAGAATTTAAAAAATTATAATAACACATAAATCAATATTATTTAGGTCTTGTGAATTGTACAAGTAACTAAGCGAGGCTCTGCCTGTATGATTGGTTGGTTGAGAAATTCGAACACTGATGGTATTTCCAGCTCTCCTTCCATGCAATGGAGTCACTTACTCATCATAAATACTTTCACTATTCCTACCCCGTTTGGATGTTTAAATTATTGTCCAAGTAGTAATTAAATATATACGTGCTATCCCAAGATATTGAAAAAAATGTTTAGTTACTAGATAGTGCAGAATGATCCTATAAATACAAGTTTATTTAGCCTAGAACCTCTGTCTCAAACATTATGAATAAAATAATTAAATCATACAAGTTTATTTAGCCTGGAAGTTTGGTCTCAAACATTAATTAATTCCTTTTACTTTGCTTTCTCTTTGGCAGTGGTAGCAATATAACGCCACCACAATTATAATTTATAAGTGAACGTGTGTGTGTGTGCTCACATTTTATATTTTATTCTGGTATTGTTGCCCCATGTATATTGGCATCTCCTTCTAGTCACAACATATTACAGGGTTTAAAAACAACAACATTTTATTGCTAGTTTTTTTATTGACAATCAACAATTAATGTATTTAAAACATTCATAACGAGAAGCTACAAAAACAACAACAACATAGATTGATTTTTTAGGCCTTGTGACCAATACAAGTAATTAAGATTAGAGTGCAACATGTGATAGCAAGGAAAAAACCATATAGTCACTAAAAACATCAGGAGAGAATATAATTTTTTACCATCTAGAAAATGAGTACGAGTCACATCCAAAATAGTACAGGACACGCTGCGAGGCACTAGAATGTCTATTGACAATGTCTCCAATATTTTTACATGGAAATCTTACTCTTCCAACATTCTCGAGCACGATAACGTTCGGTTCATTGGGGATCTCTTCCGATAGCATAACGTTATAACTTTTGTTTTTCTCAAGTTCGTTTAAGCACTTTACACGGTTGTATTCTTCTTTCTCGATCCTGTCTAACGCATTGCACAATACCTCTTCGTCCCAACAGGCATCCTGGTGAGCAGTATTTTGAGATGTTTGATGACATTGATGTTTGTGGCGAATAAGGCTGGAGAGCTTTGCGTAGGCCCCCTTACAAATGCAGCATTTATATGGCATAATGGTAATCGGAAATGCAACGAAAGAAATATCCCTGTGAAAAAAAAACCTCTCGCTCAAGCGGCAACGTTCTCTACTCACAAACTGCGTTCCCCCTCTCAAAATGTCTGCCACTAGCTCCAATGACGTCAGCAGAGTTCTACGACAACATGAGTGCGCCTAGTTTATTAATTCACTTTTAAACATCACACTTTGTCCTCCGAGATATATCATACAACGTGCTTTAGATTTAAACCGCTTACAATCCAAATAATAGGCAGACTTTGGAAGTAAGACGTTACCGAATCTGGCCAGACCGATTATGTAGTCATCGGGCGTTTCACCAATAATTTTAACGTTTGGATAAGTTTTGTACATTGTTAAACACTCGAGATTTGCGGGTTCTTCGGATTTTACCTCCTCCTCCTCCTCCTCTAGTGCTGGGCACTCGGGTGACTCTGGCTGTGAGTACTGGTTGGCAGACGACTCTGACTGTGAGCACGCGGGTGACTCTGGCTGTGAGTACTGGTAGGCAGACGACTCTGGCGGTGGGCACGCCGGTGACTCTGGGGGTGGGTACGCCGGTGACTCTGGGGGCGGGTACGCCGGTGACTCTGGGGGCGGGGGCGTTGACTGCGGTGCCGTGAAGGGTGGTGGTGGCGGGTGGTATGGAGCTCTGAAGGGTGCTGGAGGCCTTGGCAACACGGCCACGACGTCCCCTTGGCGGAAATTGTACACAGCACATGTCATATCACACAGGTAAGTCTCCTCGATTCTCTCGTAGGGTAGTACTTTAGTCGCTCTTATCGTGTGACAGGTAGAGTCGCAAAACTCGATGTAGCCTCGCTCCTCTCTGTCTTGGTTCACTATTTTGTAAATTACCTGTCTATCGCTCACAACCACACTGTGAATATTTTCTCCTGTCATATAGGCACAACCCGTAACCGTATGACCCACAAACGTTAAATTAAACATGGTGAGCGTACCCGTGAGCTATAAAACGTGCTGTATGGTTTGTAGGGTCCACCGTGCACAAGTATTAACTACCCGTCTGCCCGATGTTGTTGTTGTTAACTGCTTGACTCTTAAACACGTTCAAAGTTCACAATGGTAGGTGAACCGGGTTTTACTCCGGCGCAGGTAAATACCAATTTTTCGTTATTAAGCTCGCACACGTCTTCATCTGTTAGAGTACCGAAACGACAAGGTAAAAATACACAAAACTCGCCATCTAGATAGGCTATTAGGCGTCTCCCGAACTTTGTATTGACAGCCTTTAATTTATCCAGCGAGTACTTTTGATCCACGGTTAGATCACTCAATTTTACGGTCTGCACGGCGTCAACAATATTCACCAACTGTTGTAACTTGTCCATCTTGAACCGCTCTACAGACGTTTATAAATAGACGAGCGAGCGGGTCTCCCCCTATATACCCAACCCCCTACGAGATGGCCCTCTCGTGATCTATTCTTGTCTCGACTTGTCTTGTCAACCCGCCAAACCGGCGCCAGTCATCAGGGAAAACCCATTACCAAATAGGGGGTGGGGGACCTAATTCAATGTCGTGTTGCAACACCAGGAAAACCCATTGCCCGGGTCAATGACCTCAATTCTTGTCTCAACACGTTTTGTCGATCCAGCGACGGGTCTCGATGACGTCACCGGGTGATTGAGGTGAGAGGAGAGGGTGAGGGGAAAGTGCGCACCCGTGATGCGCAGTGATCACTACTCGGTAAGCGAACGAGCAGAGGAGATGCCCTCCATTCTACGCAAGACAGACTGCCCTGGACTGTATTTGTAGCGGTCTTAGGGCTCAAGTTTAATTTCGGACGCACACCTGCTTGATTAATTCTAGACAATTTGAAACTATCGTGGTTCGAATCCCTTGGTTGAATAATCTTTTTAGACAGACAATTTTTTTCAAAGATTTTGAGCTATTTTTTTCTACATGAAAACACTCATATTTTTAATGCACCCGTTATACTTTTTTATCCTCCTGGTTATTTCTAGTCGAGTATCATTAGTTGTTTGTATATATTTTAATTCTAGTCACCCCATGAGGCCTTCTAGTTCGAGTTTCTACCAAAAGATGGCTGTAGCTTCTAGAAACAGAGTAGCCAAAATTAGCTTTGAGTCCACGACCTCGGTGACAAGGGGTGGGACTTGGGGGGTGGGTTGGCGGGAAAGACGAGTTCAAGAAACTTTAAACGTTTGCTTATTGCAACATAAAATTTTCCACTGGGAGGCAACTGACCCCCTCCTACCCCCCTAAACATTGTGGGTCGCTGCCACAAGGGAAGAGGGAGGAAAAAGAGAAAGGATGCGCAACCGTTATGCGCAGTGGTCACTACCCGGTAAGCGGCCGACCAGCAAAGATACTCTCCATTCTACGCAGGACAGTCGTAGCGAGAGGTTCGTGCAGAGACGTATGCTCACCATCCAAATAAAATATACTCCAATGTCCTTCCCCATAACCCTTATATGAATATTTAATTAACAATCATTAATAATTAAGAAAAAAAAGACCCACACAAGTACCAACATGTTCAATGTGTGGTGGGGTTGTAGGGGGGTGGGGGGAGGGGGGGTTGTAGGGGGGAAGGGGGGGGGAGGGGTTGTAGGGGAGGAAATTTCGTAATCAACTGGTGGAGATTTTGTAATCAGAGCGGAGGGGTGGGGGTGGTGGGGAGAGGGAGGGGGGGGGGGGAGGGGGTGGGGGGTCAGCAGCCAATCAGAGGCCAGATCTATTTATAGCGACCTATCAGAGAAAAGTAGGTCAAATTGTTTCAGTAAATCCCACTAACTACTTACGTAATTATATTTGGTGGAATCGTGGTAAAAAGGTAAAGAGGTATTTGACAGTTATAAAAGGTTTAGAGCTACTTTTATGTATTCATACGTTAATATTTTTTTATGCAACTGCTACTTTTGATAATTATATCGCTGTCAATTAAATAATAACCAACACTCGTTGTTGACAATATTTTCGTGTTTAAACGTACAAATAATTTTATTAGTGGTAATATAACGTAAAATGAGTTAAATTATATTTTTTATATTATTCTTTGTAGATTTTTTTAGTGCCTTGAACCTGAAATTGGATCGTGGGAGGCATGCAACATATACATTGCCCATGGTATGTTGGATAGACAGATCCTTTGGAATAATGCTCTCACCTCGATGGTCAAAAGATCTAAGGCGCGCGTGAGGAACAGTTTGTCATTGGAAGGCTGCATATCACTTCATGGATTACTCGTAAGGCCACACACTTCGTGTGCGGTAAATTTTGACAAAATATGCTAGTGTACAAATCATATATATACATATGTATATATATGTGGGCCTATATGATATAGATAAGAGCTTTTTTTTCAACGTTATGCTTTAAATTAAATATTTTTTAGTTACATTTATTTGAGGTATTTAACGTGGACTTTCTGAACTGACTGATTATATCAGCACAAGAGAAATTCTATGAGCGAGAGTGAAAAGGCCTACTAGTTTTTCCGGGAAAGGTATTTTCACACACCTTAAAGGGTTCTTTTACATGCCATAATCGACATGGGACCGACGGCTATACCTAAATAATATATTAAAATATACGTCATTTGAGAAGGTATAATTTATAAACGACGAAGATAATAACTATACACAATTTGCGAAAAGACCGCACTAAACACCTCGCAGTTCAAAGGCGTCATTCTCGCAATATTCTAGATCAGATATGGCCAATCAGTCGATCGCGATCTACCGATCGACCGCGGCCGATAGTTTTGTCGATCACCTGGTCGATCGTTTAAAAAAGATTGAGAGAAAAAAATGAAAGAGAGGGTTTGCTGATTTTTCTTAAATCAACATTAGAAAATCGAAATATCGAAGCTGTCTGACTGATGACCATTTATAATCCTGCCCTCATTTATGACAGAGTAATTAGGAACTCTATAAAACAAACTAATCTAAGATTATGCGGTGTCATGTATCAACTTAAAAGTCAAGTGTTTAAAGAGAAATCACTTTTTTCCGGGAAATTATATATATTATGTGATGTGATGAAAAATTAAGTTTCAGTGTGTGAAAGGGCTATAAGTTCTTAGATGCAATATAATTTTACTATTAAAACACAAAATGGGTTATTAGTTTTTTTATCAACAAACCAAACAATATAAGCTTATGGTTCCGTAGTAGGTCTCAAATGATTTTTTTCTCTGGAGTAGATCCCTAGATCAAAATTCTGGCCACTCCTGGTCTAGATGATGGTGATATCAGGTTTCGAATCCCAGTCGGGTGAATTGTAGGTGGTTTTCCTAAATTGTTTCCTGTGACACCTTGGCGCAAATACTGGTACATTTATTTTAAAACTTGTTATCGTTATTTTGGTTTAAATATATTCCTATACAAGTTTATTTTGAATGTAACAATATACTAAATAAAACTAACTTTATTTATTTTTCTGGTTCATATCCTTTAACACAAGCGTTACGCGTATAGACAGCTTAACCTGTGGGGTAGAATGAAATGTATAGTTAGAGGAAATGCACCTACATTAGCACGGAGAGGAGGTGGAAAAGCTATTGTGGTTTTTTTTGCATCACGTCCTACCACCTATCTAGGTGATCCACATTTCATGAAGGAAAAGTGGGAAACCATTTATAGAAAAAAACATCTCCCAGTGCACCCCAACGAGACTAGAACCAAGACCTCCATGTCATAGAAATTTCCATTATGCTACTGGACCGTCAGCGTGAGTGATCAAAACTCTCTCTAACTGATATCAACTAAATAACTAGGTATTACTGTTTCAATAACGAGCTGATGAATAGGCCTGCGCATAAAACTGGTTTGTGTCATCTCAAGGCTACTGGCTATTATAATAGTCGAGTGTTCAAAGTACCTATTCTCCAGCTGAGAAAACTTGCTCATTCACCAACAATGAGGCACCGCGCAAACAATCATCAACTGGATGCGCACACATAAACTTTAACTTGAATAACAACAGAGTGAAAATACCTCGGTTAGAGTCGGGACTACTTTTATTGTTGGTGTTTAAAGTGGCATCGACACAAAAGCGGCCATTAGCGACATAAACAAAACTAAGGCAAAACATTCCCCCCATGCTCCACATCGCATTACCCGTCGGGGATAGTCGATTAATTTCACCAAGAGGTAAATAAGGTGGAATTTAAATGAAATGTACCCCCATTTGCACGAAGTTAGAGGGGAAAACCATTAATAGAAAACCCACCCTCAGTAAACCAGGCTGAGATTGGAAACTCAACTTTCTCATCCCCGGACATTGGATATCGAAAGAAAAATATCTAAGCCGTACTCGTATTGAAAGAAAATGATTGTTAATAGTAGGTATTAGTATTCAAATAGTAATCAGAGAATTTTATTATTTAGTGTTAGTTATGATCGTAGATATTAATGTTATTTTTTTTATATCCTTAGAATGATTGTACTTATCGTAGGCCTCCATCGTGGTTCGGATTCCACGTTAAACTGTAGGTCCTCCATTTCATCTCACAATCATCCTACCATTACACATTAGCGTAAGTGTGTATAACCCAAACGGGTAGTAAGACGCGGTATTATTAATAATAATAATAATAATAATAATAATAATAATAATAATAATAATACATTGCAATACATTAACTATACACAAATTATTGTTTCTTTCGATATTAATCCGATATTAGTAATAATATCGAAACAAAAATATCGAGTAAAAAAGTATTGGTATCGGAAGAAAAATATCGATATTAGGAAGGTAGGAATCGATATTTTTCCCACATCTCTTAATCATCACCAGCAATTAATTCCATTGCCAACCTAACACTTAAGACCATGTGACCCCTAGTGCAGAACTTCCTAAACTGTTCAGAAACACTCTTAACCACATAAAATAGATATACAGACGTGGTAGGAAAAAACCCAGTAGATGTTAATCTTAGCGATGTTGCGATAGTGCGGCAGACCTTATTGGGTAGTTGATGGCATGATGTTAAGAGTGTTTTTATGTTGTGTCCTCATTTGGTCGGCAATTACACTTTTCGTCTGTATCATTAGCCCCCTGGCGAGAGTTTCCACATCGACACGGAGGGGAATATGAAGCAAGGGCCTCCGCAATTAGGTTACTGTATCATATTGCACAGGCTCCCTTGCGAGGGAGGGGTTAAACTATCAATACATATCTTTTTATCACTCCAGAGTCTTATATAAAAAAAGTTAGTGATTGTTAAATAAAGCTATGTCTGACACTAATTCGGAGATTACTATGTCTGATACAGGTGGAAACAATATGACCCTGGATATAATAGAAGGTAGGAGGTAGTAATTTTTTACAATTCTTACTTTTTAATGTCAGTAGTCCTATTGATTATAATACACTTGAATGATCTATATTCATATAGGGAGGCACACGTACTAAACGTTAAGCTCGTCCAATCTGGTTTGCAGGTGACGGAGAGGTCCAAATTCAAATCCTGGATAGCCTTGACAGGTAGTAAGATGTGCAAAAATCTTCCTCTTAATCTCTACTTATGTTATATATTTATAAAATTAGTAAAAAAATAATATAATTTCAATTTCAATCTCATTTATTACAGTGCTGCCCAACAGTACTTAGACCTACGACAGGCTGGCACTGATAAGTTCACAGGTACAGTACCTTACAAGCACGTATAATAACAAAAAAAGAAGAAGGTAAATAACTATACATACTGATGAATTATTAAAAAAAAAACAAGAAATAATAAAATAACAATAATAAAAAAATAACTAAAGTGTTTTAAAATCATAAGTATTTAAAAAGCAGTAACAAAAAGAAAAAAATTGAATAGTTTAAATTTAAATATTTAAGGCAGAACCTCTACATGATAAATTAGTGATATGGGAGTTTCTTAATAACTCTCTGAGTTTAGCTTTTCTTTTATGATAAAAGTAGAATTCAACAAATCTAGAATTGGCGCTATGGATACGACCTATAAGCCTTACCTTGTAAGAGTTGTTGAGAGAAAATAACTTTGGATTACAAGAGGCCCGAGAGGGGATACAAAATACGGAAAATAACTTTGGATTACAAGAGGCCCGAGAGGGGATATAAAATACCTTAAAATAATTTTGGATTACAAGAGGCCCGAGAGGGGATACAAAATACCGGAAAATAACTTTGGATTACAAGAGGCCGAGAGGGATATAAAATACCTGAAAATAACTTTGGATTACAAGAGGCCCGAGAGGGGATATAAAATACCTGAAAATAACTTTGGATCACAAGAGGCCCGAGAGGGGATATAAAATACCTGAAAATAACTTTGGATTACAAGAGGCCCGAGAGGGGATATAAAATACCTGAAAATAACTTTGGATTACAAGAGGCCCGAGAGGGGATATAAAATAACTGCATAATCAAGGGCAAATTTACAAGAAATTTTGCTATTTAAAATATTAAAAACAAAAAGGGAATCACAATAAAGTCTACACGAGAAGAGGTTTGGAGCCCCAAGAGGCTTAGAATTCTATCATAATCATAATAAATTCGATTAGTAAAGAATTTATCATAGCACGCAGTGACAAATTTTTGCTGAACGTTTTCCAACCTGAGAAAGTCGGTTAAGGTAGTGGAATTTCAAGCAACAGTAGCTGTATCTGACCAGGGCATAGTACAGACATAAAAAAAAACAATCAACTTTCTTAAATGATAAGGTAATAAATTAATAAGTCCAAGTCATTTAAATGATCGGGTTATGATATGGTCAACATGATAGTGGAAGTAGTTATCATTGACTAATTTAAAGATAAGAAATATATAATTAGTTTCCTAGTAAAATATATAAATTTGGTCTTAGATTTATTAATAAGCACCCCATTTTTAAGAAACTATTATAAAATACAATTTTTGTCATTTTGTAAATCAATACAATCTGCAAATGATTTGATAATTTTAAACAGTCTTACAGCATCCGCAAAGCGTAAATAACTAGGCGAGTTAAAATTTTACTAATGTCATCAATAAGCACATTAAAGAGAAGCGGACCTAAATTAGAACCCTGAGGTATACCTCAAAGGTCTAAAAATGTGTTGGAGGTGTGTGGATCTATTTTAATAGCAAATAATATTTCATGCACATAACTGCTAAACCAATTTACATATAAGTAAATATATATAAATATAAGTGTAGGATGACTTTTTTTAAATTAAAGGGAACTGTAGGGCACTATCCTGTAAAAAAACCGAGATTTAATTTTTTATGTATATCATCTTATCACCCATCCAGATTATCCACATTTACAGTAGTTACACTGACTGAGTAGGAATGAGGACTCTAGAATTTAGGATAAATAGTAGGAAACCATTTACAATAAACCTCCTGAATGCACTCAACTGGAAATCGAACACTTGATCTTCCTATCACCAGCAAACCAGACTAGAAGAGACTGACGCCTTTATCCACGTGACCCGTGGTACAGGTATAAAGAGAGAGAAAATGTATTACCAGAATAAAGGAATAAACAAATCTAGAATACATCAACTCAGGATCGAACCCTATATTCTTGGAACAGAGCCTGATGTGCCTATTTATTTTATTTTCATGCTGATAAAGGCCTTTTAATGTAAATATAATAACAATTATGATTTCTGGCGCTAGGAAACGAATAGCTTGTATCCGTAATGTTAATAAACTAAAGAACTTGATCATACAACTATTGAAGCTAGTCAGTCATCACACCCAACTTTCACCTAGAGGGTCACTTGATCAATTCCTGGTTGAGCAAAGCAAAGGGGTTACAGTGGGTGGTAAATTAGACTCCACCTTAAGGTGTATGTCCATAATGATCCAGGGGCGTTAAGTGGCTCTAAATCTATAACAACACATTCTCAAACCTGATATGATAATACAACCACAAATGGTGAAGGTGTTGGAATATGAGAAAGTACACTCTGTGACTTAAAAAAAAGGCAGCCCTGGGATATTTTCACAAGGCGTGGGGGGTCTGAATTATAAATTACACAGTGTTTTATTTGATTCACATATTACAAACCATTCGGGAATTTAAATTGTGCTAAAGGGTTAGAAAAAAGGAAGGAAGAATTTAGAGGAACTATACCGGTATTGCGTGAAGGGAGATTGGAAAACCATTTAGGAATCTCCACTCTCAGTACACTTGGCCGGAATTCTATCCTCGAGCTCCCCGACATCAATAAACTGAGATACATGAGTATGACATTTAGTCCTCATGACCACCGGTGCGAGTAATAACACACTTGTATGGTGTGTGTTTAAAGCAGTGTAATGTGAATATAACCCCCGAGAAAATATTAAAATCATCACAAAATTAACACATTATAATATTATTAAAATACAGTACACTAAAACTCTATCTGGTGTTTGCAAGCTCTAAACCAAACCGTCGGAATTTTTTTAATTGTAAATCACAAGTTTATATTAATAAAATGAAGAGTTTGTCTGTCTGTCATGAGCATTGCACAGTATCTACCTCACGTAAAGGTCCGAAATTTAAAAATTAGTAGACCCTGTGTACGAACATGTGTACCTTGTAGCAGGAATTTTAAAATTTGGATTTGATTTTTGTAAATTAATTTAAAACTGGGTCGGAAGAAATAAATGAAGACATTTTTTATGTCTGTTTGAAGCAAATAAAAGCGTTTATCGGGGTAGCTACCCATTCCATTGCGTGCTTACCCCGGGCAACGCCGGGTACTTCTGCTGGTATTAAATAAGATAAGTCAATTACCAGCAAATAGGCACTGTTCCAGTAATAATGCCCAAAGTAGGTTACCAACACGAAATATATTTGATTAAACCTAATTTGTATTTTAAAATTGTAATAGATTTCATTTCCCTACATTTATTCTTGTGGGCGAATTTATTTAGACCCGTGGTTCTTAAAGTGAGACGCATACGAGGCCATAGGAAATAAATAAAATAATGTGCAAGAATTAACGAGTACAAGATAAGCAGGCTAAAATCTGATAAGTCAACAATACACAAGTAGCGTTATATATTAAATGAATGTGCATAACAAATAAAGTCAAATAAATATTTTTTACTGCTTTATAAACACATAGACGAATATAATTTCCAGCATCGGCAAAGGGGTGTGTCGGCAGCTTATTATGTGGAGGGTCCACATGTGTAGAGAACACTTATCAAGCGGTCCACGATTGGGAAAAGTTTGAGGAACATCGTCTATATTACCCCGAGGAAGAACCTACAAACCCGCCTTGGTGGCCGCATGGTCTAACACGCGACTCTTGGCAGTAGACTAGACTGCTGATGGCGGGGAGATAGAGATTCGAATTTCAGTCGGATGTACTGAGGATAGTTTTACACTCGCCATACATGCAAATGCAGGTATACTTCCTCCAAATATAGCCTTCCTAGTCCCTAGAACCACTAGCGTAATTAGTATATAATCGTATAACCCGAACCGGTAGTAAGACGCGGTGGTAAAAAAACCTGCATGCTCTGGTGAACATTCGCTACTGTACAATTTATCTCGTTCCTCAATTGTGTTTTATCATAAGTAGGCTATGTTTTTGCTTCCTTGGATCGTATGGAGAGAAAAAAATCACAATCAGAGCTATTTAATAGTACAGGAAACTGAAAGCAGCTTTAAAACAATTTATTGGTATTACTAGGAAAACAAAACACATAAGTGTCATAATATTCTAGTCTACATTCACTTGAACGACTCGTAGAAGAGACTAATGACCCCATGGGGCCACGGAATCAGGTCTAATATCGTTAACTATGTTCTAAAATAGTATAGCGTACTATTCGCCACAGACCAGAGGTAGGCTTTTTTTTAAAAAAAAGATTAAGTTACACCTACACCCTATTTTCTTAGGTCAAGGTGTGTTTTAGAAGACAGGAAAAGGGCGTGAACTACCTGAATCTAGAAATAAGCCAGGTCCTACAAAATTGTGTGCCTTACTTGTGTTTTTTCTTTCCAAATTTTAATTTTAATTAATCATTTTAATTAATTTTCTAACTACCAAAGAAAGGAAAACTGACCCTTTAACCCCTCCTTCCCCCAGAATTCACGCTTGACTCTAAATTTGTAGATACCCTTAAAAAGTAAGGGTGCATCAAATGAGTTGGCCACTACCAGTGCCCGGATTTTGATGACATTTCATTTTATTTCTTTTGTTAATCACATACAATGCTCATAAGTACGTACATAAACTCTATCATGATCCCCGGTGTTTCTCCTAGATAAAAAAACCACCTTACCACTTAACGCATAAATGATAAACAAAAAAATCTCATATATAAACAATTCCCCCAAAATGTCTTCCCTAAGCCGCCACTGCGAGTAGATATCAAACACCATGCGCTGTGCACCCTGAGAAACAAACTTATTACAAAAATACCCCACTTAACTAATATTTGCCCGGTTGGTCAGCCGGTAAGCAGTAACACGAGTAAACCCTTAAAACCTTAGACCACTGGACCTAGGTTTATAAACCTTAACACAAATTGTGGAAATTGACTCCCAAAATACCCCTTTCTTACCTGTGTCCTGCGCTCGGCATACTGCAGGAATGACGAAGAAAGTTACACTATAAAGAATATCACAGAGAGAACAATATTCATTGGTTGGGAATCCAGGCGATGTGAATCAATGTTTATACCAGTACAGTACACTTATTTGTGGATAAATACAAATAAAAAATTTGTTTTATCTATATTGTATTAATTATTTTTAACATGCGTCATATTCTTTCCTACTATATAAGTTTGAAATAGATACAGGCTAAAACTTAAAATCATAATTATCAACAATGATGAAATTTAACTAACAATACCGTACTTGATAACCATTTATTAAAAATCAAAGTACTGACACAAACTCCAGTCATGATCACCTGGTTGTATAAATATATATTTTACAATAAACCGGTGTTCTTCCTAGATAAAAAAAACACCTTACCACTTAGCGCATAAATGATGAACATAAAAAAAATTCATATATAAAAAATTCCCCCAAAGTGTCTTCCCTAGGCCTAAGTGGTTTTATACGTGATTCGAAATATAATTAAAATTAAATAAATTAATTGTTCCTTACTATTATGTCCAGAAAAGTTTAAAGTATTAGTGAAAGAAAATCATTGAAGGAAAGTGGAAAATTTTAAAATAATAATTTTGTTACTCTTGGTCCAGCCATATTTTTTCAGTTATAACCACACGCTAATAAAATTAAATGTTTTAATAATCATCTAATTTCTTGTGTTCATTTAAATAAATTATATTTCAGTCCTAAGTTCAAACAATGTTTTGAAATATTATTGAGATCGAGAAAGGAGAGAAAACTCCCATGTTTGTTGACGAAAAAGTAATAATCTCACCCATTTTCAGATCTGGTTGAAAATAACAAAGAAAAAAAAGCTCACTTCACTTAACATTTTTAGGTTTTGTAAGCTATTGTTGATATATATAATAAATATGCCTACTTCTAGTTGACATAAGAACTCTCACATAACTTTTGTTATAATAATATTCCAGTAATTGCCAAAAAATGTAGTACTGTTTTGAAATTGTTTGGCATCACACTCACAGAAAAACTTAGCTCATTTTCATTTCAACAAAGTCTATCAGCTAGGTGAAAAAAAAGTACAATTTCTGAGGTGTCAGATGTCAGATACCAGATCTGAGGTGTGAGATGCCATTTTATTCAGTTTTTTTTTGTGTAGCTTACAATTATGGCTACCCGAAAATCGAAATTGGTATCTTTCTAATCTTGTTTTCTAAAAAACTAAAATATAACTCTTTTGTTTTTTTTCCCTTACCAAACACAAATTAAAAAAATATTAATACAAAATTTGTATAGCTATTGTATTCCTACAAAAAAGGTTCAGTTCATTTTAAAGGTTGAACCAATGATAAAAGCCCGAACGAAGGTCAAACCTTAATAATATCCCACTATTCCGGGTCTTAAATGCATCACGAAAAGTTAATATGCTTAAAATCCACCGAACTGAATCGCCTAAAATAATAAATGTAATTTAATAATGATCATTTATAATAGTTACTGATATTCACAAAACATTGTACAGTTTCTATTAGTGAGATATTCTTCTTAAAGTTACTTCTGAGCCCAGGAAACAGGATCGATATAGTTTTTAAATTGTACAAAACTAACTCGATTAAAGACTTCGAGAGAGCTCCCCTCAAAAATAATACTACACCTATATTGTATGAAAATATCAAAGGAGGTTTCAAAGTTAAGTCTTGGCCATAGTTACTTACAGCTAATTCAAACAAGCCTAACCTCGTTAAGTTTCTAATTGGTTTGTGGAGAACACTCATATATCAACGGAAACTGCAGAGTAGAGTTATATTCATTGATAATTAAGACAAGTGCTGGAAAGCAACGTCTGTTGAATGCCAGTTTACTGAACTTGCTTGTGACACGAAGAGGCCGACACAAGGCTAGCCTTTCATGCTGCACATGTTTAAGAAAGCAACATCCCTGCAGTTGTTGTTCATGCTGATGACACTGATGTGTTAATTCAACAAATTAAATGCCAAGTTTATGTGAGAATGGGTAAGCAAGAAAAAGATCGGATTGTCTCCATTCAAAATGTTGTTGGCAAGCACAACCCTAAACTATAAGGTGGATGCAACACTGATGACTTCAGAAAAGCTCTGATTGGATTTCATATCTTCCCAATGTGTGACAGTGTTTCAGCATTTCACGGCAAAGAAAAGAGGACTCCATTCAAACTAATGAGCACTGCAGCACGATACATTAACTCGTTCAAAGCTTTGAGAAGAATGGACGGTGAGTGAGCCCATAAATGCTAACCCGGAGAAGTTTGTGTGCCAAATGTACGGCGGGGAAAAAAACTGAGGACGTAAATAAACTGAAGTATGATTCGTACTGCTGTGAAGGAGTATTCTGCCTGAGCTCATCTCCTTGTCATTCAACATTACGCCTCCATGTGCGTAGAGCCAACTAACAGGCCGCAATATGGAGAAAATCTCTAATATTCTTTCATATGGCTCCCACACTATATGTACATGGATGGTATGAGGACAATGGCTACATTGCCATCATAGGCGCTGACTGCGGGGGTGCTTTGCATTTGCAAAAATATTTCAGGGGTGCTCAGCACCTCCAATATTTCAGCATTTTTAAAATTTTAATATCACTGCTCTAGTTCTATCTTGGATATAGGGTTGTGCTGCGAACAGTGTTTTCTAGCGTAGCAAATGGCAGGTGCTCCCATCTGATATGTAAGCAAGCGTTGCCACTTGTGAACCGACAGCTTGACATTTGTCAACATGTTTCCATCATAGTTTGGCTAGAGGCAGTACTCGTATCGTATGTGTCATTCTTGTGTTATGAATGTTTGTTTTATTTTTATTACATTTATTTTTATTTATTTTACTAAACATAAATTGAGACTAACAATTTGCAACTTAATTTTGACCATTTTTTATATACGGCGTTTGAAAATTTACAAATGTGGTGCCACCCCCACACCCCCAATGGTTTTTACAAGTCTGTGCCTAAGTGACTTGGAAGTCAACCCGCTCCTGAGGAAGTACTGGAGATAATATCATGCAATGATAGTAGATCTGTCAACCAGGATCATGTGTGAGCTCAGACGTGAACCTCCCATGCACCGACATCTGCAGCTGCTCGTGTGATGAACAAGAAATAGATACAGAATATTAAGAATACGCAGATAATGATGATGGTGACAGTGTCAATGATGACGATGATGATTTTGAAGAAGAATGTTGGTGAAGCTATAAATTGATATACAGTACAAAGAGTTGTTAGGAATCTTAATATTTCCAGAATTATTTTCTGGCTCTAAAATAACATTAGTTTCTTTAACAACTATATATATAATATGTTTGTTTGTAGCAAAAGTCACCATACAGCTAAAACGTACTATTCAAGCTATGTGTAAATAAATATGCATTAAACCCTTTCAAAGTATGAATTTATCGTACTTGTTTGTTTCAACCGTAAAACTAAAACGGGAAAGACATGATTATTAGACGTGATTAATAGAAATAAACAAATTTTGTTTTGTGGTTAGGAATTAAATATTAATATAATAACTTTATATAAAATTCAGTTTTGATGGATTTTAAGCATATGAAATTTGGATGATGCATTAAAGACCGGAATACGGGATATTATTCAGGTTTGACCCTCGTTAGGGCTTTATCGTTGGTTCAACCTTAAAAATGATCTGAACCTTTTTTGTAGAGAATTTATAGCCAAACCAATTTTGTATGAATATATATTTTTCTAAATTTATGCTTGGCGAGGGGAAAAATAAAACAAAAAAGAGTGCGTTTTTTTCAGCGTTGATAGCAAAAAAGATGAGAAAGCTACCAATTTCGATTTCCTGGTTGACATATACGTAAACTACACAAAAACTGAAAAAGTGAACCTCAGTCTTACCGCAGAAATGTACATTTACATAAAAATCGGTCTAGCTGATGACTGACTTTCCTTAGTAGAATGACGACAGATGTGAATGTTTGATAATTTTTTTATGATAATAATTTAAATGCCGAAAATGACTCAATTATTTCATTAAACAAGAACAATTATAACTTGTTGTCTTAAACTCGCCGACAATATAAGACTAATTTGCCGTTCTCTCTTTCTAAACGGATACTTGGAAAGTAAATGATACAAGTTGTCCCAGTTTTACTTCCAGCAGCCTGTACAGGACCATGGTAACGTTAACAAGTAATGAGTAGTTGTTGACCGTTGCTATTAGTTGATGTAGTAGGTGGTATCTTCTGTGTGGATTAGGCAAGAAATTTGACGCATGTTTCATTACAAAATATATATTACAATAAATACATTATTAAAAAAATTAAGTGGGGTGAATACATTATAATTTGATAGATAATATTTTGGTTATTTTTTGTCATTTTGGAATTTTAGGTCAAATCTTTTTTGTTTGCGTTATCTAATTATCAATTTTTAGGTTTTTCGAGTCATTCTAATGAATAAATGTTGAATAATAATATTTTTAAATGCTAGATATTTTATATGCTATGATATTTTATAAATGCATAAATAACCTAAACTTTTTTTAACACACCGTTAATTGAATGAGAAGTTAATGTAGGCCCTGAACTTTGTAACCTCAACCTCTTTGCTTGAATGGTTGTAAAATACACATTCCTGGTTAGTTTGCAACTAGGCTGGAGAGGTTTGCGTTGGGCGGGGATAACTATTACTTTTGAAGCAGATTCAGAATTTGAAGGATCTTTCCCCAGAATTTGTTTGAAATTGAGTTTTTCTAGACTCTATTTAGATTGCTTCTCAACAAAATTTTTCTCGAAAATTATATGCCTCTAGAAGCTGTTTGAAGTGGTCTTCGCCCAGAAATATTTTGAAAATTGTCTCTTCTTAGAAGCTATTTAGAAATATCCTTTTATGTAATTTTTTGAAAATTAGATGCCTCTAGTCTCTAAACGTCTTCCAACGACCAATTTATTAAAATTAAATGCTTTCAAAATTCATTTGTATTGGTCCTCATGTGAAAATTCTTCAAAATTGATACACCTAGAAGGTATTTGGAGGATTCCTCCCCTAGAAAATTTTGAAAGTTGTATGGTCCTAAAAGCTACTTATAGTGCTCCTCACCTTAATTTTTCCTGACAGAGTCTCAAGAAGTTATTTGAAGTGGTCTTTTCTAGCAACTTTTTGAAAGCTAAATACATCTATAAGTCCTTTTTAATTTAATTTAAGACCATTTTCGGCTTAATATTCGATAATATAAGAGGATTTGAAATATATGGGGGGGGGGGAGGTGGGGCCAAATTTATTCCAGGGAGAGGATTATTTCCAGAGGGGCCATGCCCTCTCTCCCTGGTTCTGCCACCATTGATTTTAAATATTAATTATGCTTATTACTTTATAAAGTCATGATAATTCTATCCAGTCCACTTCATTACACCCCATCTCTTTCAAATCCATTCTAATGTTATCCTCCCATCTATCTGCCTCTAGGTTTTCCTAATGGTCTCTTCCCATTGAGATTGCCAGTTAGTACTCTGAACAAGGTTCTAGATTCTCCCATTCGCGCTGCATGTTTTGGCCACCGTAATCTACGATCTACTTGATAATCCTAAAAAGTCTTGTGATGAATATAAGGTATGAAACTCATCATTATGTAACCTCCTCCATTCCCCAGTAGCCTCATTCCTTTTTGACCCAAATTTCTCCCTAAGCACTTTGTTTTCGAACAACCTAATTTTCTTTTTCGTCATATAAGGTAAGAGACCACGTTTCCCACCATTATAGAGCAACCAGCAAAACTATTGTTTTGTATATTCTGAGTTTTACATTCCTGGACAGCAGGTGAGATGTCAACAACTTACTGACTGAGTAATAGCATACATTTCTCGGCTGTATTCTTTTCCTAATTTTCAATATAATATTGCTATTTAAAATGGTTCCTAAATATTTAAAGTCATTAACCCTATCTAATGACATGTTTCTCCAAGTAATTTCTAAATTCTCGTCCCAATCTGTGTTATCTGTGTGAATATATACTTAGTCTTTTCAGCATTCACTTCTAAACCTATTTCCTTACAAGCCTCTACTCTAATAATATTTCTGTATTTCTTGCCACACCTTCCTTACTATTGCCCAACAAAGCTAAATCATCTGGCAATCCTAATAGCTGCATTATACCGTTTAAGTTCATCCTTCCCTACCACCTTGCATTACTCTAATAAGATACTCTAAGGCTATATTAAAAAGTAATGGGGAAAGTGCATCTCCTTGTTTCAACCCATTATATATTTCAAAAGTGCCTGGTAGGTGACATCCAACACTTACCCTGCCACGCGTATCAGTCAAACACAACTCAATTAGCTTGACAAGTTTTTTTGTGTATCCCAAACTTCACTAAAATATCATATCATTTATTTCTTTTAACTGAATCATAGGTTTTTTTAAAAAATCTATGTTCTGTACAATTGATGACACGTTATGTTGCATTCCCACTTTTTTTTTAGTAATATTTGCAGAATAGCAAACATCTGATCCGTTGTTGATATATTTAATTGAATTCAACACTGATGATCTCCAAATATCTCCTCTACATATGGAGCCAATTTCATTATAATTATGTTAGATAAAATGTTATAGCATGTGATTATTACACTCTGAAGATTGTCCTTACATGAGTGAAATATAATAGCCTAAATCACAGCCAAGGAAGAAGACACACATGACCTAAATAAACTTTTATAAGTTTGACTTTATTTTGCATCGTTACAATGTAGTCAATTCAAACTTTCTCAAGAATATACCCAAATTTATTGTATTTTCATTTCTACAAATAATGCGTACAATACAAATGAATATAAATAAATATTTATCTATATATAACCCAAATTGGTATACATAGTGGCGACGTCTATTTACCATTTAGGGTTATACGTATCTTTTGAGCTTAATTGTAATATGCATACGAAATATCTATCTATCTATCTATCTATCTATCTCTCTATTTATTTATCCATCCATCTATCTACTTCCCTATCACAAAGGCGAGAATGTTTTACTATTGATACACACAGGAGCATGTTAAAAAGTGAAACTTTTTCAAATATGTGATTAATTAACTTACTGCACACTTCGTTCACCGTGGAAGGTTTTGCCTCAAGTGCATTACATTATGAACACATCTTCTAAGCTACTCCATAGTCCAATCTGTCAAGGTAGGATGTATATATGTACGTGTAAGTTGAATGTACTGTGCAGTATAAGAGAAACTTAGTACCCTAGATCAGTTGTGTTGTTTGCCCTACCCCATCCCAGATATATTTTCTCTTCAACTTTATACCCACAAAGTTGTTGTAACATAATACAAGTTAGACATATTCTATGATCAACATCTATCAACCTTGATGTTCTTGGGGTAAAGTGCTCGTCTTAGGATTCGATGATCATGGGTTCAAAACCAGGCCAGGTTGACGGATTTTTCTTGAGCTATGAAAATCCATAGTACAACTTCTTTCGGAGAGGAAGTAAAGCCGACGGTTCCATGTCGATTGTGGCATGTACAAGAACCCAACAAAATTGGCAAGCCCTTTCACGCTCGCTCATAGGATTCAGTGTGGAAGGCATCGGGGAGCTACCATACTTCCTGATCTCTCCTAGTCCATGGAATTTCTACCAGATGGTACAGGCAGCACTAACCAGTTGGATGGATAGAAATCACATCAAACCGACCTTGACTTAAAAAGAAGTATCTACACCTCGCAGAGAAAGGGAGACAGAGAGAAAAAACAATGGCGCTTCCAATTCACATGACCTTCGAGTATGTTATGCAAGCCCTGATTGGTCAGTGGTATCATGATATAACATACAGTTAAATTGATGTCTTCAGGTACCCCGGGGTGCGGATACCCCAGGTAAATAACTCTGACGTACGGGTGAGCGACCATACCATCGGCAAGTAACGTCTATTGAGATGGCTGAAAGAAAATTACTCTTCAATAATTTTTCAAAACTATTTCCTAGCTATAATAATTAAAAATATATAATCTTTAATTGCCAATACAAAATATAACCTTAACTTATTGAGAGCCACTGTTGTAGGCCTACCATTTGGAATGAAAATATTTGCTTTAAGAAGAATATTGAATCAGATAAAAACAAAATTAAAATTCGTAACTTTCTGATTATGTTTTTAAAGTTGGCCCTTGTTTAATGTAAGTATTTTGCCTATATCAGTCTACCCTATATCAGTCTACCCTATATCAGTCTACCCTATATCAGTCTACCCTATATCAGTCTATCCTATATCAGTCTACCCTATATCAGTCTATCCTATATCAGTCTACCCTATATCAGTCTACCCTATATCAGTCTACCCTATATCAGTCTATCCTATATCAGTCTACCCTATATCAGTCTACCCTATATCAGTCTACCCTATATCAGTCTACCCTATATCAGTCTATCCTATATCAGTCTACCCTATATCAGTCTACCCTATATCAGTCTACCCTATATCAGTCTACCCTATATCAGTCTACCCTATATCAGTCTACCCTATATCAGTCTACCCTATATCAGTCTACCCTATCCCGTGGCGTGTTGTGGAGTGTTGCCAGAGTAGGCAAAGCTAGTGGTTTTTTAGCACTGCGTCTTACTACCTGTTCAGGTGTAACCGCATTTGCATGCAGGGAGAGTGAAATACCATTTTAGAAAAAAACACCCTCAATGCACCCAACCGGGATTCGAACCCTGATCTCTCTATCATCGGCAGTCTAGTCTAAAACGAGAGCGACGCCTTAGACCATGCGGCTACCGAAACAAGGAAAAGTTAGATGAAAACTGTGACTGGTTCTTACCATTTGGTCAGATGTCAAGGGTAATACACTCCCATGTGATATGTGTGTTTGGTCAGATGGGTAGCGAGTGTGTGAGAACATAATATTACAGGTACAGTTTTAATAAGCTCTACTTACCCTGGCATCGCTTCATGACACGCAACTACCCCTAACTTTATAATAGAACAAACAAATGTGATCTCAAGACTCGGCAATACTTGCTCCCCATATGCAAGTTTAACGTTCATTTTTTAAACTATCTATACAAACACAAGCAAGAGCGTAGAAAGTTATTATTTCTATAGAAGGGGTATGCTATACAATTCTACTACAGCCTATCTTTAGCCAAGCAAAGTTTTTCTTACATATATATTATGGCCCATTTAGAAGGGCCATCAAATTTCGGTGGAGGGGGATTCCAAACCCCCCAACTCCCCTCTTTCTACGCACCTACACACCATACCAACTCAAGGCAAGACGGAATCTCAATATTTACTACCCGCATCAGTGATCATACCCCTTTAGGAATCAGGCTCGCAATATACTGGATTGTCTGTGAGGGAAAGGTCAAGGTTCGAATCTCGCCCGAGTGCACTAGCGATGATTTTCCTAATGTGAATTATCATTGTGTTTTATCTATTCTCTTTTCAAGCTAGTGCAGATGCACGTCTTCTCCTAATCAACTTTACTCACACTTACCCTTTAGATTAAATAATTAATAACGCTTGTTTATTGTTTGGTTTTTCAGTATCCCTGGGATATCTACACATAGATTGGGATAAATATGAAGACGGTGTATTTTAGAGGATTTATAACAGAATTTTCGTAGAGAAAGAGTGAAAAACTATTTTTTTTAAACACTTAATGAAACTCAGCCGGGATTCGAGCACCAAACAACCATAACTGATCAATTTTTATTTATTTATTTAGCATCACGTCTTACTACCCGTTCGGGCTATAACGCTTAAGTACTAATTACACTAATGGATTAGAATGGGGAAGGTTGAATTTAGATGAAGTGAACCCGCATTTGCGTGGAGGGAGAGTGGAAAACCACTTAGGAAAAATCACCCGCAGTTCACCCGACCGAGATTCGAACCTCGATCTCCCCGTCCTCGGTGGTTTAGCTCAACACGACTGGCGCGTTAGCTAACTACGTACGCCACCATTACTGATAAAACAGACAGCACAAGACTGGTACTTTTTTTTTATGTGCCCACCAGTGTGAGTTATCCTTGTGTTATAAATTATAATATTAATAGCACAGTAGATGTCGTAAATTGAATCACAGCCCTGCAATCCACACACTAAGAAACAATTGGCTTTGTTTGACATAACTGCGCCTGTGCTGTGATGAGCACATCTAGATTGTAAACAGTGTGCCAGGTTTCCATGGAAGGTCGCGTGAAGGAGATCTGGATCACATACAAAACTGGAAACCTAGCTCGGTTCTAACTCACGCAATAGTATGCGTGGAATTGGCTTCACACTAGCGCGTTCATTAGGATCCGGTCCAAGAGTTGACTCAGCGGTAATGAGAATACCGCGTGTGACTTAACACCGGGACGTCCTATGAGCTAAGACCTACAAACAAGTTGCAGGTTCCTCCCTAACGTGGAAGGACAGAGTAAGTATTTAAACTAGGTTACCTGTCCGCTGATACAGTGGCGTAGGAACATGGAGTAGATGGAAACATTGAACCCACACAGATTATAATGTTATCATCAAATTACTACCTAGAATTTATATAGGTTATATATTGTGAGCTGGGTGAAACTACAACCAAAACATCCTCTAAATAAATCATAGAAACATCCAATATTCCAAAATTTGCTGGAATACTACCCCCTCCCCCCATTCTCACAAAGTTTTGACAAACACCAATATTATTTCAACAATAATTTCATTACTTCTTGTATCCCTCAAACTAAGGGTTTCTACACCCCTTTTCAAATAGCAAAATAATGATCCTCTTGGGTGGTCACATGGTCTCACGTGCTACTCTCGTGTTAGACTAGACTACCGAAGATGGGGAGATTGGGGTTCGATCCCGGTTGGGTGCACTGAGGGTGATTTTCCTAAATGGTTTTCCACGCTCCCTCCACGCAAATGCTGGTGAACTTCCTCTCGATTAAACCTTCTTAATCCATAGGATTAATGTAATTAGTACATAGGCATATAACCCGAAGGGGTAGTAAGACACGGTGCTAAAAAATAATAAAAAATAATGAGAGTGAATAATCGGCCTAATGGTACTGACTGTTAGCAACCAAAGCAATATAAAGCTAAGGGGATAGAATGAGGAAGGTAAATAGGGTAAGTTGGTTCTGCTTAGAGTGCATTTGCCATAGGAGTGGTGATAACTGACAGCGAGATGAGATGTACAAACAGATAAAAGAAAAAAATAGTTAAAAACAAATTGCTTGTTGTGAAAGTTTTGACTGTCAAAAGTGACAACAAATCAACATATGGTCTTGCAGATCAAATGGTTTGGCGAATGGATACATTAAATAGATCTCGTCACTTTACCTAGCTGTCAGTCCCCACCACTCCAACCGTAGATGGGGTATAGCTTTCAGTGACTTTAGGTAACCCACTTCTACACCTGTAGACGAGGAGCTCAGGGCTCGAATCCCGGCTGGGTGTATCGAAGGTGTTTTTTCCTAAATATATTTTCCCTCTACCTCCATTCAAATGCGGGTATACTTCTTATAAATTTTACCTTCTTAATAACTAACCTATTTAGTGTAAATATGCGGATAGCCACAACAGTTTTATGACACGCAGTACACACAAAAAAGACCAAACCTAAGAAGGAAAATTAAAGGGAGTGAATATTGAATAGTCCCATTGCAGTGGAACCCCAATTATCCAGACACCAGTTATCCGGATTTGTATCACAGCTGCGGTTTCCGTTAAATTCTGACAAAATCATTTTTTATTAACTTTTACCTAACTTTTCGGAGTTTTATTTATGGTGATTTATGTAATTCCTTTTAAGAAGTTCGAAGGATTATTTTTGTGTTGTGTTGTATAATAAGTACATAACTATGTACTGTACATATGTAATTTGTTTTATGTGTTGTAACTTGTAAGTACCTACACCTACAGTACATAGTAGTATTGTTATATGCTTTTTAATACTATATTTTCATAACGTCTTTTAGTGTAAAATCCTCTTTTTTCTATAAGATCACTTACCTGGATTTTCGATTATACGGACTAGCCTAGGTCCTAATTAGTCTGAATAATCAGGGTTCTATTGTACTTGCTTCGAGTGTCTTTAAATATCTTACCAAAGAGAACATGATGATAGGATTGGTAATGGAAGTAACGGCTATCAACGACCAGGGTTACAGGAAAAGATGAAATATTTTTTAAATAAACTCCACCAGCAATTGATGGAGAATAGAAGAAAAATCACAGTTTTCCTTCTGTTTATATTCTAGGATTTGCCAATATCGTTTCTTATTTGTTTATGCCTATGGCTGTGTGTTTGGGTGGAGGAAGGGAGGGAGGGGTTGGAGGGTTGCTGACCTTGTGATGTCCTTAGACTAAGATGGAGACATGTGTTATGTTCAACAACAATACATTCCATATCACTATTATATTTGCTACAAAATTGTCACAATAAATATAAACGAAGTTTTTATTTTAGTGTTACAAAGAGTATTCCCTTGCCATTGGATCACGTGGACAAGACGTCTAGTCTGATTTGCTGGTGATGGGGAGGTCGGAATTAGAACATTGGGTCACGTGGACAAGACGTCTAGGCCGTGTCTGAAGAGTCCGTCTAAGGGCCCTTGGAAGCCATGTGCACTTTAAAGTTGCAATGGCGTCGGCTGAAAGGCCGGAAGTGATTTTTGATAGTGTCTGAATTCTCTTAAAGTGTAAAAGTGCACCCCTTATGGCGCACTTTACTAAGGGGCACATACGACTTGCCCTTTATCGCGCACTTTAGTTAAACTAGCTTTTTATATTGAATGAAAGTAATATATAATAATATTAATAATATTTAGCACCGCGTCTTACTACCCGTTCGGGTTATACGCCTAAGTACTAATTACGCTAATGGATTAGGAATGGGTAAGGTTGAATTTAAAGGAAGTGAACCCGCATTTGCGTGGAGGGAGAGTGGAAAACCATTTAGGAAAAACCACCCCAGTTCACCCGACCGAGATTCGAACCTCGATCTCCCCGTCCTCAGCGGTAGAGCTCAACACGATTGGCGCGTTAGCCAACTACGCCACCGAGGCGGGTCAAAGTAATATATATTTTGTGAAAATGGAATAAAACATTCACATAATGTTAAATAAAACTAGTATGGTTTGTTCTTTGTTTATATACATGAAGTTAAACGGTTAAATTTCTCTATCTAATGTGAAAATCTCTCTCAACAGGAACTTTATTTACGAGTTAAAAGATCTTCAGTAAAATTTGTTTGAGAATAATACTTTACATATATAAGTAAATTAATTAGGGCAATATATACATATTTATATAATATACGTATATATTTTCCAATTTCTCTACACATGCAAAAATGTTTACATGCTCTTTGGTATCCCTGCGTACATCGCGCTCCTTTTGGCGCGTAGCTTTAATTTCTTTGTTTATTCAGCATTCACTCATTCCGGAGAAATGTTTAAAAACAAGAGATCAACATGTAAATTAAGTAATTTATTTTTGAATTCCTATAGGCCTATGTATTTATCTGGCAATATTTTTATATGCTTTAAAACAAATTTAATATTAATGTAAGTTAGGCCTAGTTTGTCAGCTTCCCAAAAATTTTAAAGTTTATAAAACTGTGATAGGATTGACCATTTTTGGCGCACGTTTTCCAAATACGTTTTTTAACAATAACATATAAAGGGGTTAAATAAATAAAAACCATAGCTTAACCTCATTTTACTTTTGTATACTTTTGATTATAATGCTCTTTTTTATTATGATTATTATAAAATATCATCAACGGTATACAATTGATTTTATTCTTTACAGGGAAAGTAGAACAAACCTTAAGGTTCGTAGAATTAAGGAAGATAAATGATAAATATGAATTTGCGCCTTAAAAAAATGTCACCATTGACAAAACACCATCAAAATTCATTATCGTTGCCATGGAAACGCATGTTTCAGAATTAGCCACCAGATGGCTCTAGCTGTACATTGATGTCCGAAAACTATCATGCACCCTATGTACTTAGGGGTGCCAGAAACTTGTTTTATTTAAGTGCGCAGTAAAGTGCACAAGTGCGTAGGGGACAAACTATTCAGACACGGCCCTAGTCTGCTTTGCTGGTGATGGGGAGGTCGGAATTAGAAATATTGGCCGACTGTACTGAGGTTCGTTTTTTTATTAAATTAATTTCTCAACAAAAAAAAAATTCACTCAAATGTGGGTGTATTTCCTTTCAATCCTACCTTATTTATCCCTAACCATTTAGTGTGATAGGTTGGAGACATCTCAGACTGGTAGTAAGGCGCGTTGCAAAGAAAACCCATTAGGCTGAAGGGTTTTCATATTCTATTTTTTAAATTGAAAAATGACACCTGGACACGGGAATCGACCTCGGGATCTTGGGCTTAGTACGCCAATACTTCTACCACTGAGCTATCCAGGAGTCGTCCCGTGATCAGGGTGACTCTTCACGCACTGTAGGACTACTGGATAGCTCAGTAGTAGGAGCATTGGCGTACTAAGTCAAAGGTCCCGGGATTGATTCCCGTGTCCAGGTGTCATTTTTTAAATTAAAATAATTATGATATTTAGATGCGGCTATAGCTATTACTAACAACTACAAAACCTTGGCTATTTAATCCATCTTAAGAGTTCTGATTAAGATGGAAATATCTTACGTGGTTGATCTAAGGTTAATTGCATTTTAAAATCCTTTAATGCTCATGCTTATGTGTAATCTTGGTGAATGAGGACTTGCCGATATATTTAAATGAACTTATAGAGGAACGTCCTCGCTGTTAGGACGTGTCTATATAACGTGCCGGAGCCTAGTAGGGAATTAGTGTCTATGGAAGGTATTCACGCATGCTCGTGTTCTGCCTTTCAAGAAGATACGTGTCTCTTAAAAATAAACGTGCGTTTTTCTATTACAATCACCAAAACAATTTTAATGAGCATGATATGAAATTACTCACTAAACGGACATCTTTGAGCTTTTCGTCTGATAAGATAGCGATGTTTACTTCGAATATAAAACCTTCAACTGACACAAACAAATCCACGGTCAATATTTTGTTAAACATTTCTGAACCCAAGATTCTTCTCTAATGCCCGGACCGGATGTGTGCGGTGCTATCCCAATACACCTACCTCGACATACCTACCTAAACTAGAGTGGAATGGGCTAATTTCTCATATGAAACTGGCCCATTCTATTCCAGTCTGACTATTAAACTGGCCCAATGAAACTGACCCAGTCATGCTTCACTCACTCCACGGGCACTCTCTTTGCCCAGGTAGTTTGGACGGCTCAATAGGCAGAAATAAAAGAGGAATATGCGTGGAGCCAATTTACTGGGAGTCAAATTTTATTTCTACAAAATATTCTGACCTACCTTTTTTTTTATGAACACTTCTTAAGTAAATTTATAAATACATACATAGTGATGGAGGCAGCTTGTGCGGTCGGCGCGTGGTCTTTAAGGCCTGTGATCTCCTTTAGTCAATTAATCACGAGTTGTATTCCACTTTTCAATCTTCTACCTTTAGTTTAGAGTGGTTTTTTTTGTTAACATCACTCAAATTTGGATCAAATTTACGCTTTGGCCTGTATTAACATAGTAAAAGTGACACATAGTCACTCATCATTATTTTAGTATCTAGACCCATTTGAACTTGATAATATTTACCGAAATAATGTAAAAGTACACATAAATATTAGCCCAAATAAGGATTACGAAAACATCAAGTTCGGTAAAAATCTATTGAAAAAATATTATATTATTATATATTTAAACATTTTGACCTAAGGCGGTCACTTTCAAATGTTGCGTTCCAATTTCAATATTTAATATGTATAATTCCACACGTCTATTACACGGGTGACAATTTTTAGTGAAATTGATTTTTGCTGCTTTTTGAGTACCAAACAATGGGCCCACTATTCAAACATTAAAAAAAAATTGTTTTTGTCTTAGACAATACTAACCAAATGAAAAACAAATATATTAAGGAAGTATTATGTAGACCTATTTATCAAATTTGTTATAAATCAATTTGTGATTAATTATTAAAAAATAATAATATCCCCCTCCCCCACCCATATATATATATATATATTTTTAATTTAACTTGATTTCAACTTTTTTTTAGTTCAGAACCTCTAGTAAATTTGACAAAATGTATCAGTGAAACTCACGACTGCTTCCTTTAGAGCAGAAATCATTATTGTTAGCACTTTTCAAAGTTTTAGGCCCCCTTGGTTACAGAAGAAAAAATGTCAATGATATTTTAAGGAAATACTACTATGCTTTTTTTAAACTCATATTGGTGTAGTTTTAATATGAATCCATAAACATAAATACGCTATTTTTTCGAAAATGGCTTTTACAATTTTTATTAAGTTTCGCTTATTTATAGATAGTATGGTATGTATTACATCGTAGGTTTAACTAGGGTTGCCAGATTTTTGCCAGGGAAAACCAGGACAAAAAAAAAGTTTAATTATTACAATTTGATTTTAATTCTTACTACACATTAAATAAATGCCTTGCGCATATTACAAAAAAGAAAACAGCATAATTAATAATTTAGTAAAAAAAGAACAAGCAAAAGTTAAATGTTTACTTATATTTGCGATACTTGTACTGTCTTTTCGGCATGTTTAGACTTTTAACATTGTAAATTAAAATTAATATATATGTAAATTTCAGAACCACGAAACCAACATAACCCTGCATTAACACTTACATTCTCACAATGACGCAATGAGTACAAATTCAAAGAGAATGTAATCATTAATCAATAACCTTATACAATACTCGTAGACGGGACTTTCCCTAATTGTGTTATACTTATGCATACCAACTTGACAAAAATAATGTTAATAGGCCTCCTACATCGCCGATTGCGGAGCAAAAGGAAACAAAACAAAAAAAGTTAAAAACCGGACAATGTATGTCCCGAAGTGTTGTTTCAGGACACCGGGACTATCATCTAAAAGTCGGAACGTCTAGCAACACTAGGTTTGATGTACCTTTAAAAAATTGGGAGTTTCACCCTACAATGCTATACTCAAGAAATCGTTGGGTTTATTTCATTAATATCTTACACCTATAACTGATTTTAATACGGGAGAAACTAGCCTATTAATAATAACGAATGTACCTGTAGTTACATTACACTAACTAAAACAGCAAACATAAAAAAATTATCTATTTAAATATTTGGACGTTGCAATTGCATGGTTCATTTTATCTTAGAATTAAAATGTAACTCTTGCTCCTATTTGGTATCGACCTTGACTTTGAAAACACACATCAAAACATTTCTTGCTCAGAAAATATCCTTTAATTTATTTTGAACAACACAGCATTTGGAGGAATTTTGAAAATGTCACGCTCAGCACATCTACGGACCCCCTTGAGCTCCGGTTTTAAAAGACATTGCGCCAGAAATAGAAAGTGGCGAACTAGCAGATACAAACAACCCAGGCGGCCTACAAGCCACAACTCCCCCCCCCTCACCCCACCCCCTCTCCCACCTGAGCCTAAGGTATACTCTCACCCATACGTGTAGGGCACTCGTGCCCCCCCTCCACAAGGAGCTTATATTCAACATTGCGTGCTCCTCATTTCATTTCGCCATTCACCACTCGCGATACCACTCACAGAGTCGGCGGGAAAAGGATCACTTTTGTCCCGCTACTTACCGGCCTGATCGCAAACAAACGACCTCTTCTTCTCTCTGTACTCCTAATACCGACTAGATATTTCCCTTATATCGTTCTTCTCGTTGTTTTGTGAGGCCACGCGCGCATTGAACTGGTTGGTGTTTTTTTACATACTGGTTGCTTCTAGAAATTCAGGTAAGAAATACACCTCATAGATTTATTAGGTTTTAAAACCCATCGCTGTGCCTGAATGGTTAAATGCTCTCTGACAGTGAGTGAGTGGCCAGACAGAACCAGTCTGTGTGTGATTGATGAAATTAATCACTATAAATAATTCCATTCTATTTATATAAGAGTATATTATAAAGTAGAGTTTCTGGTTTTAGTGTTAGTTTATTGTCCTATTTAAGTTGTAGTCGGGTCGTCAGGAGTAATTCAGTTCATAAGACACGAGATTCACTTTCACTTGCTAATGCGCCAAGACATGTGGCGTACATACATACATACTTACTACGGCTGTCACTTTTGACAGATGGTAACAATTTTGACAGTCGTGCAATAAAATTTTCAAGTTTTTATTGAATATTTGGCTACTATATTTATTTTCAAATATGATTTAAGTGGTTATTTATACCTACAATGATTGAACCGACTAAAAGTGAATTTGTGTGTTGATATAAATCTTGTGTTTAGAAAGTACACTTTAAATATCAAAAATAGAGTATATAGTTTTAATGGTTAGAAATATAGTATCTTTAAATATGTTTATACATCCATAGAGATAACACATTTATTCCAAAATAGCAAATCAACTAATTTTACTTTTACCCGCTTCGGTGGCCGCATTGTCTACGGTGCTACTCTTGCACTAGACTAGACTGCCGAAGATGGGAAGATCGGGGTTTGATCCTGGTTGGATGCACTGAGAGTGCTTTTCCATATATAGTTTTCCACTCTCGCTCCTCGCAAATGTGGCTACTCTTCCTTTAAATTTAACCTTCCTAATCATTAATACATTAGTGTAATTAGTACATATGTGTATAACCCGAACGGGTGGTAAGACGCTATGCTAAATAAAATACTATCTCTCTAGTCAACAAAACGGAGCTAAAAATTGCCCACGCGTCACTTGGGCTCAAACCAATATTCCTTAACATAACATTGTCCTCAGCGGCTACTAAACGCTACATGCGTTGTTTTTAATTTCAATGATATTAGTATCTACTCTTAAAGGTATTTAATTTAAGTTCAACCAAAGAAAATGATTCATTTTGAATGCACCAACATTCCCGTGCAAAGAGAATGGGAAAAAATCAGAAGGGGGAAACAGTGCAACCGGGACTCGACATTTGGCCTCTTGCGTCAGAGTCCAACACGCGTATCTTCTGATGAACATTTTAACACTCAGGCAATTAACGAACTAATTTAAGAGGCAGGGATAGGAAAGTAAATTTCACCCGAATTAGCGCGAAGAGAATTTATTAAAACCACAGAAAAATATCACATACGGAAAATCTTCTCCAGTGCACTCATCCGGGATTTGGACAGTGACCTCCCCATCAGCAGAAAACCAGGTTGGACGATACTCACGCCTTTGTCCCACTGGTAAGTGTAGACAGAAATATCACAAGTTAAGATTTGGCAAGAAAGCAAAGAAAATCCTTAGGAAAGAAGAAAGGACACAGACAATACAGATTTAAGGGAACACAGGTAATCAAACACATTTAACGAGTGCTGAAAATATTAAAGTCATATCCTCTCGAACTTTGTGGATTGAATGATAAATATAGTGAGTCATTTGTGAACTATGCCCAGTCTACATTAATTTTTTTCAAGAGGTTCTTAACTAGCGATCTGGCTATATCTTAGGCATCGAATAATTAAGGAACACCTAGGGGCTAAGGCCCAGCCCAAATCACGACGATCTCATTAAGTTCATAAGGACAAGTGTGTAACATGTGTATCATGTGTAACATCAATTTAAGTGGTCACCTGCCTCGGTTGCCGCATGGCTTAAGGTATCACTCTTGTGTTAGACTTGACTGCCGATACAGGGAGGTCGGGGTTTGAATCCTGGTCGGGTGTGCTGAGGGTGGTTTTTTTTTAAAAAAAAATCCCCTTTCCTCCACGCAAATGCGGGTAAACTTCATCTGAATTCAACCTTCCTCATTCCAAGCTCATTAGTGTAATTAGTACATATATGTACAAAAAAAAGTTTAGCTTGACTTAAGCACTGTTCAGGGATGGTTCTAAAAAGAATCTAGTTTTTACTAAATAAATGGTACGACACAATTGTACAAACTTTTTCATGTGGTTAAAGCTTAGAACCAAATTTTCAAAAATATGGCTATGTAAACTAGCTTCAAATAATTTAAATCTGTAAAAATAAAAATAAATTCTTATTTTTTTATGAAAAATTATTCCCAAATAACCATTTTAAACTCAATTTTAAATTCCATTCTTGAAATATTTTAAATTTTATAAAATTTGTCTTAAGTAGTTTAAATTGATCTTATTTTTTTATAAAACCAGCAAATCTTATTTATAATCATGTGAAATGGTCTGTCTCTAAATACCAATTTTGGAAAAAATAATTAGCTAGAGCTATTTTCAATTTTTTTTATTTAAAAAATCAGTCATCGGTAAGCAATTATTAAGTTAATTTTTTCAAGAAAAACAAATATAAGTTAGTTTTTTATGGTGTAAAAATTTAACATGTACCCAATTTTATCAAATTTCATTAAGGCCGTCTTTTTAAATATTTAATCTAAAAAAAAATCAGTATTCTGTAAACTACACTTAAACTTTTTTTCCCTGAAAAACAAATATGCAGTTTTATTTGTCGTGTTTAACATTCCCCAGCTATACCATTAAGCAACATCATTAGAGTAATTTTAGAAATATTTAGAGCTTTTGAAAATCATTCATCAGTAAACCACGTTTTAACGAATTACGACCCAAAATATAAGTAGGCTCAGCCCATACAGTATTATTTGTCAGGTAAAATACTGCCTAGATCTATACTTTTTTATCACTGCAATTTAATACCTGTTCAGGTAATACGCATATATGAAAAATGAAGTAGGGATGAGGAAGGAAGCATTTTAAAGATAATCTACCCGCGTTTGCGTGGAAGGAAGAGTGGGAAATTATTTAAGTTAAACCACCTTCAGTAGACCTAACTGGAATTCAAACCCCACTCTACCTGTATTCCCTAGGTGTAGATCTTAAACAAAATCGTTAGAGACATTTTCGAAAAATTTAAAATAAAAAAAACACTCATCAGTAAATTACCTACCCTTAATTTAAGGGATAGAGTCAAAAAAAACCAACATGGGGACAGACAGAATTGTAACGTTCACTTTGGGGGGGGGGGCTAGGACGCACATAAAACGTAAAGATTCATCATATCTCGAGGCAGAATATTTACACGATTACAATCAGTAAAAATGAAAACCCGCATCATTGGGCCGACAAATGCATCAGTTTCATCTTGTCTAGTTTACCAGGGACGGGAGAGGTCGGGGTTAGAATCTCATCTGGATGTATTGAGTTTTATTTCAAAGTGGTTTCTCAATCTAACTCCATGCAAATGCGGGTAGCCTTCCTCTAAATTATACTTTTCACCCCCGCTACCGCATTTATGTAGTTAAATGAGGATAGAGTGGACGGGTGGTGAGATGCGGTTCCAAAATAATAATAATAATAATAATATAATAATAATATCGGACAAATTGGCCAAAACCATCTTGAGTTGCTAAAGAACACGGATCGAATGACTCTTGATCGGTCGTTGTCATCATTTTAGCGAGAGTCTGAAGATTCTTGCCATTTGTGTAGTTTGCATCTGCAGCATAAACTCTTTAATTTCCTTGATTAAACTTCCTCGTAAACAAACACTTTCATGCGTGCGCGGGTTGTATTCAAACAATGAGTATACAAGAGCGTTCATGCGCAGAATTATTAGTTGCCGGGTCTCCACCCTGACATTGTACAATTCAAACAGACCTAGATTTTTTCGTTATTGTGTTTCTCAGTCATTTACACGGCTCAAGGCCTCTTTCACGGTCAAGAGCGTGAAGGCTTTGTTTGACAGACGATGGCCAAACTTCCCTGAGAGATTTTGGTCCGAATCACTGTGAGGTCTGATTAATGTTTACCTTGTCGTGATGTCAGGTGGGTGTGCGGAGGTTCGTAGTTCATTAAATACAGCACCAAGAGTAGACAGGCGGGTGTGCGGAGGTTCGCGGTTCATTAAATACAGCACCAAGAGTAGACAGGCGGGTGTGCGGAGGTTCGTGTTCATTAAATACAGCACCAAGAGTAGACAGGCGGGTGTGCGGAGGTTCGTAGTTCATTAAATACAGCACCAAGAGTAGACAGGCGGGTGTGCGGAGGTTCGTGGTTCATTAAATACAGCACCAAGAGTAGACAGGCGGGTGTGCGGAGGTTCGTGGTTCATTAAATACAGCACCAAGAGTAGACAGGCGGGTGTGCGGAGGTTCGGGTTCATTAAATACAGCACCAAGAGTAGACAGGCGGGTGTGCGGAGGTTCGCGGTTCATTAAATACAGCACCAAGAGTAGACAGGCGGGTGTGCGGAGGTTCGTGAGTTCATTAAATACAGCACCAAGAGTAGACAGGCGGGTGTGCGGAGGTTCGTAGTTCATTAAATACAGCACCAAGAGTAGACAGGCGGGTGTGCGGAGGTTCGTGGTTCATTAAATACAGCACCAAGAGTAGACAGGTGGGTGTGCGGAGGTTCGCGGTTCATTAAATACAGCACCAAGAGTAGACAGGCGGGTGTGCGGAGGTTCGTGGTTCATTAAATACAGCACCAAGAGTAGACAGGCGGGTGTGCGGAGGTTCGTAGTTCATTAAATACAGCACCAAGAGTAGACAGGCGGGTGTGCGGAGGTTCGTGGTTCATTAAATACAGCACCAAGAGTAGACAGGCGGGTGTGCGGAGGTTCGTGGTTCATTAAATACAGCACCAATAACAGGGGTGCGGAGTTCGAGTTATAATACAGCACCAGAGTAGAGGGTGTGCGGAGGTTCGCGGTTCATTAAATACAGCACCAAGAGTAGACAGGCGGGTGTGCGGAGGTTCGTGGTTCATTAAATACAGCACCAAGAGTAGACTGCCGATGACGGGGAGATCGAGTTTCAAATCTCGATTGGGTGTACTGAGGGTAGTTTTCCTAAAATGGTTTTACACTTTCTCTCCACGCGAAATTGGGTACACTTTATCTAAATATAACCCTCCCAATTCTTAAAACCACTATCGTAATTAGTACATAAACGTATAGCCCGAATGGGTAGTAAGAACGCGGTGCTAAAAAAAACTAATTTAAGGGTAGTTTACTGAAGAACAGTTTTCGAAAAATGTATATCTTTCAAAAATTGTTCAAACGATTTTGTTCAAACTGAATATCTGGAGAGAGCTATGCATGATAGACTCAATACGGGGTTTAGAAGAAACCCTCATATGAGGGTAGATTAATGACGACTTAATTATTTTTTAATTCGATATTAAAACAAAAAAAAGACTTTTGTTAGAATGAACATTAGGGGTGTGGTTTATATAATAGCTAATACTGTGTGTGTTTTTCATACGAGTACAGCATGATATGTTTGTTTTTCCGAGGAAAACTTATTTAAGTGTGATGCATTAATATCCAGTTCTTAAATTTTTTTCCCAATTAAAATAGACTGTTGTAAATGAGAAAGTGTGCAGAATTGTGTTGCGTCATTTATTTTAAAAAGATTTTGCAGATCCCAGACCTCAGAGTTTTGGTCTAAATCAAAAATCAAAGTCAGTACTTGTTGGTGCTGAATTTTGTTCCTGATCCAGAGATTAGTTCATAAAGTTCTTACAGTTGGTATTGGAACGGGAGGGATGGAAAGAGGGAGACACAAAGATATACCACGTATTAACTTAACTTATGTTTAACACAAACTTGACGGCTTGGAGGCGTTAAGAAGAGTTTTTAATTATAAAATAAAATAAAATTGGGTAACTTTGTACACCCTCATTTTGGTAGGAAGCCCTTTTTGGAAGGCCTTATTTCGTACCAGAATTCTACTCTATTGTACTGTATATTACTGTATCTGTATTTTAGTAGGTTAAAAGGCCTTCCAGGGCGGACTTTCTACTACCATTCTGAAGGCCTTTTATCCTACCAAAATACTACCATACAGTAGGGTTCTTGTACGGAGTAAAGCCTCCCAAACCGGGCTTTCAACCGAAATCAGGGTATTCTCTTAACCAACACATTTTTGTTATGAAATAAATATTATCGGGGATCTGTCTTAATAATTTTATTTAAAAAATTAATTTTATTATACATAATTTTATACAAATATATAAAAAGAGAGAGGTATAATTAGCTGAGTTTAATCTCGAGTAATTAATGTAAAATTTGTGTTTGGGTTTCACTCAGCTATTTAAAGTTGTATGTGCGATGGCTCAGTGTTTGAAAATCAGGGTTTTTTCTCAGCTTGAATTAATTTTAAAGTCATCTGATAATTTCACCGCGTTATTAGAATAGACATATTAAAACACCAGAACCAGATGAAAAATAAACACATAATGTTGTTGCCAAGGCCGTAGCCGGGGGTGGGGGGAATTGGGAGTTCAACCCCCCCTTCGAAATTTTATGAACGAAATATATATGGCTTTATTTATGGTTCAAACAATATCAAAATTAAGTTATAAATACAAATTAGGGGCTGTGTTACCATAAAAAGCACTTAAAAGGAATTCTAGATGTGTTAATATTTAGAATTTTTTATAGCCTTCAGTAAGTTAGGGGGCTATGTTACTATTAAAAAACACTTCAGATTGCTTTTAGAGGTGTTTAGTATTTAGAATTTTTCCTAGCCTTCGGCAGTTAGGGGGCTATGTTGTCATAAAAATCACTTCAGATAGCTTATAGAACTGTTTATCATTTAGAATGTTTTCTAACTTCCGGATATTGGGTGATGTGCCCACCAACCCCCCCCCCCCCCCCCCCACCCACCACCTCCCCCCTGAAATTATTGGCTGGCTACGGCCTTAGTTGTTGCAATATACGTTTTAGTCAATCACATTTCATCTGCAACACGCCAAGGATGGTTCGCGACTGATTTGAGAAACAGAATGTCAAGGTCAAACTGATGCACAAAATGTTATTTTTCCCGGGTCAGTTACATATTTCCTAAGTTCCCGCAAGGTAAGATGGACTGGATCCAGTGCCTTGTTAAAGTCATTCTAACAAACAAGTTTATTGCTATTTTATGCTATTTGCGTAGGCTACCATTGTTAAGGTAAAGTAATTAATTAATGCATGGAATTGAAATAGAATATATGCTAGACATTCCTCTGAGGTGCTTAGAATGAAATAGTTATGATACTAATAAAAATAATATTAATGTTAAAAATATGTCATTCCGTACACCTCATATGAATGTCTAGTTATACTATATTTCAATACCATATATTAATTAATTACTTTACCATTAAAATGATAGCCTATGCAAATACATAAAATATCAAGTTTGACCCCTTTTAGCCCGTGAACTGTAATAAATTGAAATAGTTGAATCACTATTTATGGCTTATAATAGTATACACCTTTTTAAATTATGCAATAAAATTTTGATGGTCGAATAACCTTAAAATACTTAAAACAAAATTCCTGAAGTGGTCCTTGATCATTGCCGTACCACAGGAGGGAGTAGGGAAAGGGGAATTAAACCCCAATTTTTTGTATTCCTCCTAAAATTCTCAGATAGTAGTTTATTGGTGTCGTATAACATTCCCAACTACAGTAGCCCCATGGCTTCTTTGGTGCTGACTGACAGTTCACAGCTCACAGCTCACAGCTGACGACTTTAAAAAGTTACCAGACCAAATTATGTATCCCTACGCCGAACCATATGATCTGTAAAAAACATGTGTTTAGCAGCTGTCACTTCTGACAGTCAACATTTAGGTATATACCTAAAATGCCATGGGGCTACTGTACACATACAAACTTAATTATATTTTCAAAAATCAAATTGCTTTATGAATTATTATTATTGCATCGCACCATGTTAGCTATCCAAGTTTCATTCATATTTACACTAATGGGGACGGAGATGATGAATACAAAGTTTGGGATAAATGTACCAACATTTTCTTGGAAGGAGAGTGCGAAACCATTTAGAAAAATCACTCTCGGTTCATCCGAGCAGGATTTGAACCAACTACCAGACTAGACGAGCTTCACTATCATTCCACGTGAACACCAATGCGGGTGATATAATGTTAAAAAACAAACATAAATATTTTCTGTTGTTTGATTTGAGCCAGGAGCTGCCGCAGAGTTATAGTCCTGCTGTAGAATAACAAGATTCAAAGAGTTCACACCTGCATCAGTGGCCACGTGGACTAATTGCTAAGCTCATTTAGTTTGGATTATCAGTGATAAATTGTTCAGGATTCGGATCACGGCCAATCTGTCTCCCTCTAAGAAAATGCGAGTACATTTCCTCTAAATTCTACCTTCTTCATGCTTAACCCATTAGCATAGTTTAAATGTAAACATCCCAGAAACAAAACAAATACACCTTAAGTAATCCTAATATTTATTTCGTTTAGGTGTAGTCACTGCTCTTAAAATCGTACAACTAAAAAAAGCTGTTAGAATTAATGGAAAAGTATGTTACAATCGTTTTAAAGCATTCTTCATAACAATGAAGGAAAATGAAGGCGCTACAAACACCTTTTTTTTCCAGTCTGTTAATCGTCGACGATTTTAAAGAGACGAAGCGAAAGTCTACTACATCTTTAAAAGTTTCTTCACGAAATCGGCAACCGTCGAAAGGGAATGGAGCGTTTTATAAAGATGTTATCGTCAAACACAATAACAAATTCTTTATGTATAATTTTACTATATACAAATATAGAACATAGCCTCACATAAGTAATTTTTATAAATTGTTATATTATATTTTATTAATAATACTTAGACCCGATCGGTCTATACGCTTAAGTACTAATTACGCTAATGGGTTAGGAATCGGGAAGGTTGAATATAGAGGAAGTGAACCCACATTTACGTTGAGGGAGAGTGTAAAGCCATTTAGGAAAAACCACCCCCAGTTCACCCGACCGAGATTAGAACTTCGATCTCCCTGTTCTCAGCATCAAGCCACCATCGAGCCGGGTAAATTTAAATATTTTCTCAACTAATAAGTGGGATTATTTATTTAAGACAAGGTCGGAACTAATTGAAAATTTTACTCATAAAGCGATTGCAAATACAATAACTACCCGTATCGGACGCGTGGACAGAATGTTTAGTATGGTTTGCTTGTGACGGTGAGGTCGAGGTCCGAAACCCAACTGGGTGTAATGAGGTGGTTTTTTTCTAGTTGGTTAAACACTCTCACTTCACGCAAATGCAGGTAGATTGCGTATACTGCATGCACCTTTCTCATTACAACCTCAATAATTGATTAATCAAAATGCGTAGAACCTTGTAAAACAGTAAAATAATTTGTAAACAAGTACTGCCTTTAACAAATGTATTGATTTATAAAATGAAATAATATCTCAAATTATAAATAAATACACTCTGGATGAAAATAACAAATAAACCAACTTACAGACACGTAAACAATAGTTATTTTTAATGTTATTTCAAAAATAATACAACAAACTATTTTTTGTGCACTGCGTCACCCTACTCGTTTATGGTTATCCGGTTAATCGAACTATTTAAAAGATTATATAACCGTGTTTAAGGCACTGATTGGCAAACTCAATGGGAAGAGAGCATTGGGAAGACCTAGACTCAGATTGGACGATAACCTTAGAATATACCTGAAAGAGATAGGGTATAATGAGGTGGACTGGATTGAACTAACTCAAGATAAAGAGAGGTGGCGTACTTTTGTAAGTGCGGCAATGAACATTCGAGTTTCTATTACGATAGAATAAGTGAGTTTCAGGTCTTACTACCCATATGGTTTAGCCTCATTTTATTACACTAATGTGATAGGAATAAATAAGGTAGAGTTAACATAAAATGTATCTGCATTTGCGTGGAGAGTGTAGGAAACCATTTAGAGAAAATCTCCCTCAGCTGGAATTCGCATTCAGCCTCTCCGTTATCAGCAAATCATACAAGATGAACTTGGTGTATAGTCGTGTGCTCAACGATGTGGGTTGTCCTTCTTCACCTCCGAAAGGGAATACTAGATACGTGCCTGTGAATAAGGTTCCACATAACAAATATATATTTATTACAGCATCAGATTACTTATGGCTGAATATTAAGAGTATTGAATAATAGCAAGTTTGACCTTTCCTAAGACTTGAATGCGGTCATCCTTTGAAACTTTCTTTGCGGGCTGTCAGACCAGTCACCACAGTATGTAATGATGCTGCTCGGCGTATCAGCACCTGAAAGTGTGCTCCATGTATATGTTAAGCACTTTCTCCGCTAATATCTTGCTCACGACGTGATGGCACTTCTCGAGAGTAAGGGGCTTATAGAGCCAACTAAGCAGGGAATCAGATACTTGCTCAAACCAGATATAGCATTCAATTGTGCTTTTATGCAGCATACACAGGAAATGGGAGGAGTTTATTAGAGGTTTTTTCTCATTTAAAATATTTCATTTTTAATATATTGTGTTTATTATTTTCGTGAATTTAGAAATGACACCTGGACACGGCAATTGAACTCCGGACCCTTGGCTTAGCACACCAATGTCAAGGGTCCTGGGCTCGATTCCCATTTCCGGGTGTCATTCTTTCAATTTATAAATAGGATACATAATGCAGCTATATCCGTGACTTAAATATGATTATCATTTTCTAAGCTTCACTGTTCATGTACAGTGCAGTATCAATTGTACACGCGTGTACTTTCTTCCATGCATTTATTATTCAAAGGGATATTTCCAAAAGTTTAAACTGGTTTCAAGTTTCGATTCTAAAATCCACTTAATCTCGTAAACTAATCTAAAACAATTTAATTTCCCGCTGTTTCTTTTAATAAATATGATAAATACCACAACTAATACTAATAATATAGTAAAGTGTGATTAGTGTTTATCGTCTGCTTCGATGGCCACATGGTCTAAGGCACTACTCTCACAATAGACTAGATTGCCGATGACAGGGAAATTTGGGTTCAAATCCATGTCGAAAACACTGAAGGTGGTTTTCCAAAATAGTTTTCACTCTCCCCCAAAGTAAATGTGAATACAGTTCCAATAAATTAATCCCTCCTCATTAGCGCAATTAGTACACCAGCGTATAGCCTGGGCAGGTATTAAGACGCGGCACTAAAAAAATTTTGATCGCAAAAAATAGGTTTATATATTTTAAAAGGCTCTTCTTACCATATTATTACTATACATTAGTGGAGATAAATGGAAGAGTTCTATTAGTTCACTTGAGTGCACGATATTAACAATTAGGATTTGATTTTCCCTGGAGTGAGACGGAAGAATTACAAAGGTTCACTTGAATAGCTATGAGATATGAACGCTTAGAATTTGCTTTCAAGGGGCACAGAAATACACAAAGAGAACAATGACATACAGTAACGATCTTTGAATAATATTAAGGCTTATTCTTTATTAAATAAATTATATATAAGTTTATAAATATGTAAATATTAGATGAGTATCTATCTATAGAGAGTGTGTTCGCGACTACACACAAAACATATTTACTCTGTTTGGGCAGCGTAATACTCAGCACATTCTCTGTAGCCTTTACATATTTTTCTTTTCTGTTTACACGTTCAACAGCAAGGTTATTTAACGTTTAATCTAATGGATACGGATGTCTCTAACCAACCCGTCACCGGTGATCCTCTCTATTGAGAGCTTGAACCCCTATGACTATCGGAGAGGGGTTGAGTGTTTCCGTTGTGATTCTAACTTTAGTTGGAACACTGTTTCAGTTGAATGTGAATCCTCAAGAGGTGAGGTAAACTAAATATTGCTCTGTGTGGTGTTATTTCAGTAACAATCAGCCAGCTATGAAGTGGTGCGCGGCTGTGTCAGTGGTGACGGCGATGCTGCTGGTGGGTGTGGCAGGCAGCCCAGTGCCTCAAGAGAGCGACGCCTCCCTGCCTACATGGAGGACGCGTGGTGTCAAGCCCGTTCAGGAGGATAAAGCGGCGTACATCAAGGTAAGTGTACTGAGTTTATCCTCGACCAAGTGGGAAACTAAGCTCAAATTTTGAACACCTTGCTTATTAACGACTTCATTTAGTTATTAAATATGAAGAGGGCATTGCAGAAGAAGTGTACCAGCATTATTGTGGAGAAATGGGAAGAGCCACGGTAATTAATCACGTGTTAAATTTAGCGTGAAGAGAAAATTGCAAAATAACAGCATCAAATCGCATTTGTTAAACCTATTCCCACTATATTGGGTTGGGATCCGAACAAAGACAAAGGAAGATATAGATTTATGTTTTGTTTCTGCGCATTGAATGTATGGTAACAGCTGTTTTTGCGTTATAAGTTTTATTTTTTATTATTATTATTTAGCACCGCGTCTTACTTCCCGTTCGGGTTATAAGCTTAAGTACTAATTACGCTAATGGATTAGGAATTGGGGAGGTTGAATAGAGGAAGTGAACCCACATTTGCGTGGAGGGAGAGTGGAAAACCATTTAGGAAAAACAACCCTCGGTTCACCCGACCGAGATTCGAACCTCGATTTCCCCGTCCTCGGCAGTTGGGCTCAACACGACTAGCGCGTTAGCCAACTACGCCACCGAGGCGGGTGCGTTATAGTAAACTCGTTTGAACTAAGCAGTCAAAATTACTAGTTTATTTCGTTTCTGTTTTCAATCAGTGAAACTATTGAACACTAGCATAAGTACCCGCTTTGCCAGCTGTAACCATGAAATGTATTGCCTGGTTACACCTGGCAACGCTTTTCTTTGCTTCAAAGAAACAGGAAAAAAAAATCTTCATTTTATTTCTTCCGAGCCAGTTTTTAGTTAATTAAAAAATATCAAATCCAAATTTTAAAATTCCGGCTTTGGGGTGCACTTGTGTGTGCACAGAGGGTACTAATTTTTAAATTTCAGACCTATTCGTATGATAGATATTGCGCAATGCTCGTTATAGACATATATACAAACTATACATTCTATTAATATAGATACATTATATTTAACATTTTAAAGAAATTGCTATAAATATTGTTTTAAATTGATTCAATACACAATCATACAAAATCCTATTGGTGGTACTGAGAGCGGTTTCCCCTGGGACTCTAGATATACAAAAAGTTCCATTCTGTATACTACCAAGTAGGCTACCGTTAGACCATTCAAGGCCAAATTCATCATTCTTTCTTATAATCAGCTGTTTCCAATGATGGTTTCACGTCAGAGATACCGCTCAATTAATAATGAATTATATGCCCCTTCTTAAGAGTCCGTCTCAACTCACGGATAGCGCGTAACTTACATAGTTAATACAGCTCTAACCATCTGACGCATCATGGTGCGGTTTTCTGTATCAAACTAAACAAAACCGTGGCACTGAGACCAGTGAAGCGATTTATAATATTTTAAATATTAAAAAAAATTGAAAAATAAATAGTTCAAAATGTTATAATATTTTAATGAACTCAATTTTGTTGTTGTCAAATGAATAATTAAGAGAACCTCACTTTAATGCTATTTCTGTTTTGAAAGTAATCGTGTGTCTTAATACCCCGGTTAATCGATATTGACTTGAACTCCACGCCGACGGTGACAAAGTACAAAGTGAGTATACCTCCTGAGACCACAAGACCACGAGATGTCAATATGTTCACAGAGAGGACATGTCATATCTGATGTCTGTCATCAAGTTACGACATGGTTTCTACGTCAGTCGGTAGTACTGTGTGACACAATGGTGCCTCGTTTTAAGGACGGGAAGTGCATTATTTTGTATTCTGATGCGCGTTTCGTACAGATGGCTACTTGGTTATTCCGGGCTGCCAGTCTAGGCCAGTGAGGTAACACCCCTCCATTATTGGTCCCTTAGCCTTGAATTGCAGGATGAGGAAACCTCCATGTGGGAGGACTTGCTTGGACGAGCCTTGGTCCATGTTGGCCCGGGTATTGTAGCCGCAGGAAAACTTTTAGTTTGGTGACATCAACACACGGCTGGAAAACGAGCCACGAACTCCCCCATCACTAAGCCCTAGGCGATATTTTTTTTACAAATCCGTGTCAGTGCCCGGTAAGGATATACACATATGTTAATTATGCAAATATAGTAGGGATGAGGGAGGTAGGATTTAAAAGAAATGTATCCGCGTTTTCATGGTGGGAGAGTTTGAAACTATTTAAAGCCTTTCAGTACACCCAGCAGGAATTTGAGCCCCAACATCCTTGTCACCAATAAGATGGACTAAATGAGATTAACACTTAGTCTGCGTTCTCACTAGAGTGGATCTATAAGCGTAATTAAATGCGTATAAACAAACAGGTACAGTTCAACTTTCATAGGGAAAACCTTGACAGCTAGAAAAGTTATATATATTTCTACGTAGTCATACTTCAAGTCATTTTAACTTGTAACTGTTAATTTTGATAGACATTATCAATATCTAGATTTAATATCACTAATAATATACTTAGTAGAATGCCAACAATCAAAGACGCAAAAAAAAATCTTCCTATGAAAAGCATACTGTAGTTAAACGTGCTGAAAAAAAATTATAACAAACTATGTACTACCCCCACCCTCAAAACAGATAAAATACAACCAAATTGTGTTTTGTATATGAGTGTGTGGGTGGAGAAGGGGGTTCATCAATTCATCACAAATGCAGCCGGTCGGGTTTCAACCCCAAACTCTTGAGCTAGCATTAGCTCTCCCTACTGGATATCATTATCTTCTAATTTGTTGAATGATGCAACCTATGGACAAACATTTCTCCTTGAAAATTCAAACAGAGCACTTGGAAAGATACAGTTTTTTTTTAAATAAGCTTAAAAAGAAGAATTTCATCATTGTTTTGACAGGATGGATAAAGTACTAAGAGTTGTTTAAAGGACACCAACCTTAGCGAACACGTGTTTGATCCCCCCCCCTTCCTTCCCCCAGCCCCTGCCTATCCACCTTCAAATAACAGCTATGTTAATGTTTTGAAGACGTTCCCTCATTATGAAGTGGAGGATACAACCTTGGCGTCCTTGGAGGAATACAACTTCCAAAACATTCATTCACACACTTTCTCTAACGCTTCAACGATTCTTTCAAATTACCTACTACTGTTTTATTTGACAGGATTTATGGGTGTATTACTTTTATAACCTAACATGAACCACGCAGTGATCTTATTATCGTAATATCTGAAAGATGTTGTTGAAACCTCTGAAACAACGAGACCACCATTGGTAGGATTTGCCGCAAGGTTGGCGTATCTTGGGAGATCAAGGTTCAGGTTGTGGCATGGACCGTCTTAAAAGCTTGTAATCTTAAGAATCAAATAGCCGAAGCTATTATCTATGCTTTTTAGTGAGGAATTCTCCATCTAGATATCATATTCTGAAAATTGAAAAATGACACCTGGATACGGGAATCGAACCCGGGACCTTTGGCTTAGTACGCCAATTCCTCACTAAACAGCATAGATAATAGCTTAAGCTATTTATTCTTAAATATGCAATCCCTTACATTATAATAATTGTACAAGTGGCAGCAATAAGCCAACTACCGAGTCGAAGGTGGCTGCGTTATCTGATAGCTCGTTATCTTAATAAACAATCACACATTTGTGGCCGACGATTTCCGAATTCATCATAGACTCTGCTTAAAATATGAGTGGAGAATGACCCTGGGTACGGGACGATTCCTGGATAGCTCAGTGGTAAGAGCATTGGCGTGCTAGGTCCCAGGTTCGATTCCTGTGTCTATGTATCAATTTTCAATTTTCAGAATTGTAATCTTAAGTTAAATTTTTTTTAGCAGTACCTTTCTTAAAATTCTCACTAGTGCCAACAGCTGTTTAACTGATGATGATAGTGATGATGATTTGAATGATTCAGAGCGAATATTTATCCAAGATTTGAAGGTCATCCCATTCCCAATTCGACCCGAAATGCTTGTTATTCCTTATATAGGGGGATTGGTTGACTCCCGAGACTGTATACTTTGTTTCTAGGCCTAAGTTATGTTTTACTATCATGAGGTTTGTTTGGTCAGGCTAGGTTGGATTATTTTAAACTGGAATAAACTATATTGAACTTGGTTAGATCTTTGGATGTTCCATTTTGAATGTAATGTTAAATTAATACACAATTTAAATTATTAAATATAAGTAAGTACAATTGAAATTATTCATTTGAAATTTTTTTTATCATGTAGTGAACAAAAGATGTAAGTAAGTTTAAAGAATGGGTTCAATAACTCAGATTTGTTCACATTTTAACACTTATTTAAAGATATTTATAATTATGTATATATATATATATATATAAACTAGGAATGTGTTCTTAGAATCCTTGAGAAGATTTGAGGGTTCAAGAAAATTTTAAATTCGAGATTAAAAATATATACATTTAAAAAAAATTGAGTATGAATTAATTTTAAAGCTATTATAGTGCTTATTATTAGTTTACCTCAAACTAATTATAGGATAGCCCTAACAACCAGCTCCCATACAGATAATTTACAACTTAATGTGAAGAAAATCAGAAATGAAGAGAAAAAATCAAACCAATGTGAAAAAGTTAAGCAATTAAGTTTACCACGTTTGTTTTCTAATATTCTGATTCGATATTCTAATTAAATTTATTTGGTTTCAAGAAAAAGGGACTTGACCCATCACAAGTGTCGTGGTGTTTTTTTAAATGAAAATTTAAATAAAGATGTAGTCTAACTGTAATTTATGAAATAGATATTTAAATATTTTAAGTTTCTTGATCTTAATAGCTCATAAATTAATTTTTTAAGGTGAGGTATCGAATTATGGCTAACCGATGCTGGTCTGCTGACCACCGGTTAGGAAACACTGTAAACAACTATCCTCAGCCATATCCCCTAGATTAAGTCGTTACTAGTCCTATTTTTGAACATACTACTACTAATATTACTTATTAAAATATGTTTGTAATGCATACACGCACAAGATTCATGGTCCAGCTAAGCACTTAGTGCTTGTCAGCTGGTGCCAAGCATTTATTATCATATATGATTTAAATTAGGCAATTGAATAGGATAACACTATTACATTTATTATAAACATATCATCTAGTGCTAGAAATCTGTTCAATATGTCAGTGGCGTCTCCTCATTGAGTGCTTAGGTGCAAGTGCACCGCTTATAATTTCATACAAAATGAATATGTCATATTATTTAATTTAAATAATAACACTTTATAATGAATTAATATATAGAGTGTATTGCGTGTAGTAGGGCTTGCATTGTGGTATGACTTTATTATATCTGCTATGCTATGCGTTTTACTGCTCGACTTGTGAGCTTGACTGCTAACTCTCTTTCTCACAACTTTCTCTGCTTGGTGCTTACAACCATCTGAGCATGCGCAGAAAGGTTGTTGACCTAACAGCGTTGCTACCCAAGCTATTATAATTATTTACGTGCAACTGTTTCACAGCTATCACCTATGAATTATCTTCAAACATGAGTAGATGTAAATAGTTGTTATTGAACTTATTTATAATCATTGGTCACGTACTTTTATTTATAATAAAATTAATTATGTGGAAATATTTCGACAAAATCTTTTCAAATTTAAACTATAACATAATTGAAAGGTTTACAAGATCTAAAGAAAGAGGAATAGCGTAATTATTTAAAATAGGTCAGGACTTTTAATAAAGTATTTATAACAAAAAATATTAACTTAAGTTGCGAGGTTTGTAAATAATTTTTCTCTTTATTAATGTTGTTCTAGTTTTACTTTAAATTTAAGATATTTAATTATTTTCATTTGCTTTTATTAAGGCGCAAAGTATAAGATTAAAATATTTACTGATATAAAATGTAAGCAAAAGTAAAATGACAGATTATATAAAAAGTGTATATATAATAATTTTGAATAGTTTGATTTGTGCACCACTTGTTTATTTAGTCACCAGCTGCCACTGAAATATTTATATACCTTGTATTAATTTAAATCCATTACATTTACTATAAGCTATCGGTTGATGCTGTGTGTTTTGTTTCTTCCCTTGTTTCTCGCCGGTTGATGTGAAGTAGAAATTTCCCCTCGTCGTGAAAGATCCCCATGTATCAAATAACTACTAGTTCTTGGAAGTACTGTGGAATTCTTCATAGATAAAATGCTGTTTTTAATTCAGCCCCGTTTATTATTAAGATAATACAATTTTACGGTTGTACAATCGTACAAACTTTCTCATTCAGTGTAATATAGTTTGAGACATTTTCAAAAATAGGTTCTCAGTAAGCTACCCTTACGTAAGATTCCATCAGAATAACAAACATATAATCTTGATAATCAAAATTAACACTTTTCATACACAAATTTTAGCAAAAATATTCAAAGCATTCTCAATTTTTTTTGTAAACTACTCTCAAACTATTTATAGTTTTAAAAATACAAATATATTATTATTATATTATTATTTATCAAGGAAAACAAACTAATAGTAAAGTACATTAATTTATAAAGTAAAATATTCTCTATCTAGATAGAATTTTTAACAAAATAACTAGCGCTATTTTCAAACTATATTAAATTTTGTACAGAAATCGCACACATCAGTGCGTGGTAATTTAAAATCATGCATATTTTGTTTTTTAAAATACTTGTGATATGGTTTGTAGCTCATTTTTAATGGCTGGCCTGTTTTATCTTTGTAATGCTCTTTAAATAACTTAATAATGTTACTCCATTAAGGTCGGGATTTTCAAAGTACTTTTTCTTTGATTTATTAATAGAATAGTGAGAATCTTGATGGGTATTCCTTTTAAATGTTCATTAAACAGCTGCCACACATTTTCTTTTATGTTACGGGGTAGATTATTGTGTTCACCCCGAAGTTCAGTAAATGACCTTCCTCTCTTAACTTTATCTTGAATCACACGGATCCGCTTAACCGATATTTGATAAAGTATACCAGAAAATGTCGACCACACTGCAATACTTGAGCCATTGTATTTTACAGAATATGACCAACATTTTCTCGTGTTGTGCTATTAGAATCACACTTACACTTTTTTGATTTACAGTCTTTTCTAGGCTCAACAAACCACCCAAGTAAACATCTTGCTCCTGTTTTGAACTTGTTTCATAAAAAAGAGAAAACATATTTTGTTGTTCATCTTTAATAATTTTCTTAAAACAATTTTTGGAACAACATTTTATCACACTATTAAATGATTTAACTGGAATTTGTTTATTGGAACAAGCTGTTGTATAGGCTTCCCCGGAGTTACGTTTCAATTTCATTTCTATCTCCTAATGCGTGTTTCTTTCTCTTCCTGTTTGAGTTATTAATTTATCCTTCCTCAGTAACCACAATGTCAGACATTTTACACTGTTTTATTGTAATACTGAATAAAAGCGTGAAAATATAACCTCACCACTATGTGGATCAAAATAGACTGATAACAACAGCTGATGAATTGTCTCACACTGCTATCTATATTCAAGATATACAAACCAAACTTTGCAAGCATACCATGACGGAACATAAAATGCAATCTCCCTAAAAACTATCTCGAGATAGGCCCCTTTTATATAGAAATCCTCGGTAATCTTTATGTAAAAAGAAAATCTGGATGAAACAATAGAAGGTCTAAGAAATGAAACACAGGGGTAAACTGTTAAAAGGGAATAATAATAATAATATTTGACAAACTTTTCGTCCGTTTTGTGTGGGCTCCTTAGGTAACGCATAGCGTGGGGTTGAGGGGTACCGGACCCCCGCCTTTCAAGATGGCTAAACACAAACACAACACACAACTTGGTTGAGCATGCATAAAATGATTGTGTGACTTTGATTGAAAAAGTCTTCCTGCTGACGTAATGACCCGGAATCTCGGTCACGTCACTGCTGTCCGCTCCACTCAAGTAACAGAGAGCGGTTGGTCACAACATATACATCAACACCGGTTGATCTAGATTTCACAACAATCTCAAATAATAAACCCTACACTGTCGTTCCTCCTAAAGACTGGATTGCAGCTGACGTGGGGGTCGATGTTCGTATCTCGGACGAGTACACAGTGGGATGGTTTTCCATGGGCTATTTACTAAAGTAGTTTTCCCATCCATTTTATTGCGGGCACATTTTCTCAAAACTAACATCTTTATACTTACCACTCGTAACTGTGCGTTAAACGTGATAATTAAAAAATAGTCAACTAATAACTTTTCAAATTTAATATAAGGCTGAATTCATGTCTTACTAAACGTCCTCATCTCATGTAAAGTCCACGGGACGTTGGTTCAATAACAGACTCCACTTAAAAAGTTGTAATATTTGTCTATACAATTACATTGAAATACATTTTTGGTTCTAATTATGTATTGTTTAAATTTTTTGTTTAGTGTCATGATGATAAATGTGGTGGTGGCTGTGATATTATTGGTAACTCTTAGTAGCCGGGGATATTCACACGTCCATCACAGATTCTGCCTTAAAATATGAGTGAAGAATGACCCTGAGCACGGAAAATTATCTGGATAGCTCAATGGTAAAGCATTGACGTACTAAGCCAAAGGTCCCGGATTCGATTATCGTGTCCAGGTGTCATTTTTGAATTTATTCGACTACCCTTGAATGCTCCGAAGGACAGTTTAACCCACCCTTGAATGCTCTGAGGGTCAGTTTAACCCACCCTCGAATTCTTTGAGGGTCAGTTTAACCCACCCTTGAATGCTCTGAGGGTAAGTTTAACCCACCCTCGAATGCCCTGAAGGACAGTTTAACCTAACCCTGCTACTACTTTATTACTGTGAGGATGAGATCTACAGTCCATATTTTAATCCCGGCATCCACTCATAATGTTTTAAAGGAATGTAGATTGTATTAAAACACAGTTCACTGAACCACCTAGGCTGGCTATAATAAAGATATTAATTATAGTTTATATTTAATACATTATATTTCAAGACCCCAATAATGTTTCATGCCATCAGAGTGAGTTAGACAATGGGTGAAAGAGTTGTCACAGAATCGATTGAAATACAATTTTCATCGTTAAATAATATAATTATTAACATGTTAACCCAAGTAAATATCACTTGTAGCGTGTATTTCTTTAACTGTATTGCTAGTGAACTTTTTAATGTTTTGTATGTATTGTGTAAGGATTAATTGCGTTCTTTCATGATATCTTAATGTATTAATTTATTTAAAATAATTGTGACATATTCAAAATTATCAACCTGCTTTTACCAATACCATCCCACCATACCACGCGCTCCTAAATAAGGCCGGCAGACATTACATAATGTAGTAAACGGCTGACACACAAATTTATAAAACCTGAAATATCTACTTTCGCTTTCTTTAAACCAGTTCGTCCACATCAATTGCTCCCCCGCCCTCTGATCATATTGCATTAATATTTCAAGGATTTCAATATGTTATATCAAGATTTACTTTTCTATTACTTATTTTGACACCATCTTGAAGGTGGTGGCCTTAACACTAACAAATTCCACTAAAAAAAAAATCAAATTTTATCTGTTCTGTAAACTATTACGTGACATGTTTTCATGAAAACGAGTGAGTTGGGGTCTTCCAAACATTGGGCATATAAATCTTTAATATTTCTAGGGGTTAAAGAAGGTATATTTTACGTTTAGTTTCCAAACACAGTGGGTGTTAATATAATATTAAATAAGAGACTCCTAGATCTGACCCGCCTCGGTGGCATAGTTGGCTAACGCGCCAGTCGTGTTGAGCTCGACCGCCGAGGACGGGGAGATCGAGGTTCGAATCTCGGTCGGGTGAACTGGGGGGGGTTTTTCCTAAATGGTTTTCCACTCTCCCTCCACGCAAATGCGGGTTCACTTCCTCTAAATTCAACCCTCCCAATTCCTAATCCATTAGAGTAATTAGTACTTAAGCGTATAACCCGAACGGGTAGTAAGACGCGGTGCTAAATATTATTAATCCTAGATCTGTATCCGGTCATCTGAATTAGCACAGGGGCAAGTCGGTAAAACTTTAAAGAAATGTAAATTGTAATTATTGCTTCCTTAATTTGTAGTAATATCTAAAAGTTTTTTAACATAACAGTTCCATACAAATACAAAGTATCTCCATGAGTGCAAACTGTATAGTCTTTTTTTTATCATTATAAATAATGTTTAAATATAACTTTAGCTTGATATTTTATTATAGATAAGCTATTTTAATTTTAATACCCGTCTGGACTAACCGTATGTTCGGATTGGTGGAATATTATTGAGGAATGTATAATTTAGAGAAAATGTAGCCGCATCTCAGAAAATGAAAAGTGAAAACTCACTAAGGGAAAAACACCTAAGTAATCCTGGAAGGGGTTTGAACCCTGACCTACCCATCACTGATAAACCAGAAATATGTGGCTGACGACTTTATACACGTGTAAACCAGTACGGGTCAGTATATATATCATCATAAAGTTGTAGTGCTCGATTTAATTAAGCTAGGCTAGATAATCCAAATATAGGATAATTGAGGTTCCATAAATATATATTAAAATAACATTCTATGTGATTGTCAAATTTGATCAAAATCCTAGATTTTTTAATTCGTATCTACTAGTTAATATATTATAAAAGTAAAGATTCAAATATATAGTCACTTTACTGGGTCTAAAATTGTATACAATTGTGGACAACTCTGAAACTTTAATATAGATATTTTAAATTGTTTTTCAACAAAAATCCAAAACCTAAACAGGTGATCACATGGTCTAACACGTCACTTTCATGTTAGACTGGATTAATGCTTACGGGAAGAATGTGGTGCAAATCCTGTTCGAGTGTACTGGATATGAATTTTCCTAAATGGTTTCCCACTCTCCTTTCCCACAAATTGTTACATTTCTTCTATAATATTACCCTCCTCATACCTATTATAATAGTGTGATTGATGTAGGCGTACAACCTGGATGGGTATTCAGACGCGGTGAAAAACAAACAAAATGGTGACAAACATGGTGTTGTATTCAATTGTTCTCAAAACAGTTATTAGCTTACCATTTCATCCAATAGATATTGTTAGGTTCCTTGGATTTTCTTTTCCCCACATAACATGATAATATATATAACATTTTTGAACTGTAGAATAGTTAAATAAACATATGCATATCCTCTCTCTCTCTCTCTCTCTCTCTCTCTCTCTCTCTCTAGAGCCCGATGCCTGAGACTTGAACTCGATATATTCGAAGAAAGGAGACCAGCGTTCTAGGCTAATAAAGGACCAATCAAGCTCTATTATATTTTCTGAACAGCCGCAGTCTACATTTGCTGCCATAGCTGTGTGCATACAACTCAAACATGATCTGTATTTAGGAAGATATCCTTGTCTCTGTTCCAGAAACTGGAAGCTGAGCTAGTTACAGCCGTTGAAGCTGGGGCGGTAGCGGAGGCTGTGAGGATGGAACAGCAGTTGGAAGACGAAATACTTGTGTCGGCTGTGAGGACACTTTATAAGGATCGGGATGACAAGGAGAAACTAGAGGAAGATAAGAAGATGATAGCTGAGCTAGTGAAGAGAGACAAGAGGGCAGTGGAGTTGTTAAGTGGTGTGTTGGGAAGCAGCAGTGGGGGCGGCAGTAGCGGGGTGAGTGTAACACGGCAACTAGAAACTAGAGGAGGTCAGGAGGATAGCTGAGCTGATAGGGTAGAAACACTTCTCAGTAATATGTTGGATATTAGTAGAGGCAAAGCTTGAACCATGTTCTAGAAATAAATGAGGTAGAATAAAATGGTAGCTCGACTAGTAAAGAGAGACCAGAGGTGTGTAATAACTTAGTAACAAATTAAACAACAGCAGGGTCAGGTTAGACGTAGAGTTCTAACTACTAGAAACTATATCAAGTCAGTTAGGTTATAACTGACTTTGTAAATATACTAGAGCTCAGTCAAACTAGTGTTGGTACTCAACATTGAAGGCATGGTGAGTAGCTTAGTTCCGAGTAGGGAACTAAAAACTAAAGTTGAGCAAGAATATTATAGCGGAGCCATTGAAGACCCACACAAAGATTTGTTGTACTGACTAATAGTACCTTATAGTAATGAGTATACGTTTTAATCTGTGAGGTCACTGCAGTTTAAATAGTTAGAGCTTTATATTTTCTGGCCTTACCAACAAATTCCTATTGTTTATTCCGTTTAAAAGTGGATTTTGACAACAACAAAAACCATACGTTTAAAGTAGAAACTCTGAGAGTAAAAATATTATTTGGAATTAATAGAGAGATGGATATATTTTGTTTGGCATCATTAGCGTATTTATTACTGTCTCATACCCTGCGTATCCTGTATTTTAAGATAAATTCTGCATCGCCGGAGCAAATTGGTAAGGACGATGTTAAGGTTTATTGATTTTGACCCTGTGGGAAAGCAATTAGTTTGTAAATAACTTAATGTGCTGTTTGTTTAACAATGAGCAGGCCCATGGATACAATGATTTATAATAATAATAATGTAAATTAATTAACAAAAAAAACTAATAAGTTGACATTAAATGCAGAAATTTCACTTAGTGTCCTTTTATACAGGCGTTTTGTGTCGCAGCGACAAGATGTCGAGCGTTCTATAAATACACAGGAGGCAATGGGTGCGGTTATACTCTGTCGCGCGTCGTTCATGTCGCGGCGTTCTGAAAAGTGTGTCGTCGTAATCTAGAAAACGCCGCGACATGAATGACGCGCGCTGAGACCAAAGATACATTACTTTCAATGGAGCCTTTTACACAGGCGTCAATTTTTAGTGTCGCTGTGTTGGCTAGAGCACAGGGCAGCCAACCTCAGTGGTTGAAACATCAGTGTACTTCTGTTGCAAATTTTTCCCCACTTTGAAATAATAATTACAGGTGAGCGAGATAACAGGCATTCTGAGGAGGGAAATTTAGCAGACTAGGAGAAATTTCGCTCCGGGGTATATTTTACTGTTTGTATCATCAGAATATTTACTTTAAACCAGTTCAGCAGCTAGATTTACAATATTTTAAATTCTACAGTTTTAAAAATAATAAGAATAAATAAATGTTTGTTTAGTTTCACAAGGTTTGATAAAAAGTTGCCTTTGTTAACACAGAAAATTCAAATAATAAAACTAGGTGGAACGAAAAGCGTATCCTCTTTCACGCTTTATTTTGATCAAAATAGTAGCACTTTATTTTAATTTGTTGATTGATTTTAGTTTCAGTTAAGATAATTAAAGTTACTGTTTTATTAAAAAGTTTGCATTGAAATTATTTCGGCGGAAATCCTATTCCTTCCATCAAAGCCGTGTTTGTTACCAGTGTTCTTTTAAATTTGAACAGGAGTTCATCAAAGGATCTAGGTGACATCCTAAAGTAATTGAAGAACGTTTGATCGCCATTCCTAAGTTTCTGGTATAGATTATAGTACGCTCCCTGGAAACGCCTTGCAATGTTTATTGGATGCACAGACATCTTCTTACGCCGGTTTTTACGAAGTTCTTTCGATAGGAGGTAAACAACACATGGATCCATCACGCTAGAAAAGAAGAGATTGGCAACCCTGATTCTGTTTTTCATTTCCCGCCCACCCTTTTCATGACGCTCGACATAATGTTGCGTGTATAGAAGCAAACTCCAATGAAGCTCGATGCCGTATCGCCGCGACACAAAGCGCCTGTATAAAAGAGCCCTTAGGGAAAGAGAAACAGATGTAGGAAGAATCCAATGCACAAAGGTGACATTATTATTTCTTTATTCTATGTAGATTGTTTTTATCGTATTACACCAGGGTCTGTGGGCTAGAAATGTCTGGTCCTCTACTGGCAGTGGTGGGTCTGTGACCGTCTTCTGAGGTTGGGGCCCCTTGCCTCTATGAAATGATGATTGTGTGTTGCCAGTAGAAGTCTTAAACCTAAATTAAGCCTAATTAACCAGACAATAGCAATCATAGAACAATTCTTCGTCGGGAAAAATACCTATAGTTCTGGCGGGAATCGAACTCTGACCTCTAGGTTAGTAGCCAGGAGTGCTGACCACTATACCAAGAGGTCATCCATTCTGTCTATCATTGTTATGGAATTGTTGGACTAATAAAGGAATGTGTCTAGAAAATACAATGCCACAAAATTAATGGAAAAATAGGTCCAGCGATGTTTCCTGCATAAAGTACAAAGGCATCAAAGTGCAAGTGAAAACTTAATAAGGATCCAATAAAGGTGAAGATGATAATATAGCGCTATAGAGTAGTGAGTAAATACAAGTACGCTCTCTTTTAGGGCAAACGAAGTGTACATTTCCATAATACCACTTTATTTAGTTCAATAAGATTGCGAAGGAGGTAGATTGTAAAGTTTTAAAAAACGAAAATTCAGCATGTCGCTTGAGTCTTTGCTTAGTGACGTGGCTTCCGTTATATTCAACTACAACTTATTGGTGGAACTAAAATTAAATTCTATGGGGAATCATAGACTTTTTAAAATTATTACTACTCCTGCACTTTCATACATATATATATTAAAAGAACACTGCTATTAACTTTTTGTCCATGAATTTAGCCACATCTGATAGATGATAGATTCACCCAGTTGGTTTCCTCGGCGGGAAAAGGTGTCAGTTTCATCTTGTTTGATTGTCCCGGAGAAAGGGATGTCAAAATCCGAGTTCCAGCCTGGTATATTGAGGCTTTTTCCCTAAATTGTCTCCACTCATTCCCCTGCCATGTACTGTACATTCCCTCTCAATCCTACCTTCCTCATTCCTACCTCCTCAGTGTAAATATACAAATATACAGACAGCCAGGAAGAGAAAGAAAGGTCCCAAGATTTAGGTTTTGTATAAACTTGTCACAATATTAACAGAAGCTATTGGCACAAACGGCTGTACAAATAATTACTATGTCTAATTGTTATTTTTCCTGTGAGTTGTCACTAATGCTCCACACTGTATATTCAGGGTGGAGAGGGTAGTGAGGACGGTGGTGGATCCAACATTCTGAGCCTCATTACTCCTCTTCTAGGGAGCAGCAGCGGGGTAAGTAACAGCGGGGGTAGCAGGAACTATACAGGGAACAGTTAGCTTCTTCTAACAAGCTTGGTGCTAATTAATGCTGCCTCATCGCTCGCTTGAGTGGCTGGTGGATAGTTTCCTGGCGAGGCTAGGCTTAACGGGACTGTATTAGTTAAATAGTCCTTTTCTCACATTCTCCATTGGACCAACCACACATAAAAATGTGCAAGTTTAATAATAAACGTACCCACACATGTGGTACCACGGAATGAAGGCGTTAAGCTCGAATGATCTGGTTTACCGGTGACGTGTAGTTTGAGGGTCAAGTCCCAGCCAGATGTGCTGAGATAGTTTATTCCTAAATCGTGTTTCCTCTCTCTCTCCTACACTAACATTCGGGTACAATTCCTTTTAATTATAAGTTTATCAACTCCGCTTGTTTAGTTTAAATATTCAGATAGCCCGGGATAGCAGTAAGACGTGGTGCACAAAAATGAGATCCTGAAAGTGAGAATTTTTTTAATAGTACAGTCTCGTCAAGCCTATCTTTACGTGGAAATAATTAACGAGCCGCCGCTGATTTTATTACCTTTCTTTTGTAAACTATTAATATAATTAAGTTGCTTTGTAAGTAAAAAGCTTGTAACATTCTTTCACTCTTATAGAAGCTATAATTATTATTTTAACAGTGCAAACGCTTTGTCCATAACTTTATCTGTATAGTAGATTTAATGTTTAATTACCTAATTCGCTTCACTAATAGATTTAGGGTACAAGCAAGGAACTAACCAACATTACATTTGCATATTGAAATTAATATTTTTAACGCTAACCTAAGTGGTAGTGAGGTAAAGTGCTCGCCTCAGGACCCGATGTACATGTGTTCAAACCCAGACGGGGTCAACGGATTCTTCTTGAGCGATAAAAATCCGTAGTACAACTTCCTTTGGAGGGGAAGTAAAGCCGTCGGTCCTATGTCGATTGCGGCGTGTAAAATAACCCTGGAAGGTATGTGAAAATATCTTTTCTGGCAAAATTTGATAACTCCTTTCGTTTTCATTTACATAAATTATCGTGTGCTGATATAATCAGTTGGTTGAGAAAGTGCTTGTTAAATACCTCAAATAAATAAGTAAAACAAGCCGCCTCTAAGTGTTTTCTATGTAGGTATGATTTTTCTAAATGCACTACAGTGGCGAAATGTTGAATATTTCTAAGGTAATTACCTTATATGTTATACGTTCTACCGTCTCCGTTCTCGTTTGACCAATCATCAACACGGATACCTGGCCATGTTCGCTCATTGGTGATCAACAAAATACTATATTATAATGATTGGACAGAACATTTCCCAGTCCCTCAGTGTGGTCAGGCACATGTAAGAAGGAACCTGGTTCGATTCCGGGATTGGCTTGTCCTGATATTAAACTAGAAAATATATAGCTGCCAATAATGGTTGGCCCGTTAGGATTATTTCCCAAGGTTAAGTTGGTATGTAAACAGTTGTCTGATATGATAAATGTATTTTGAAAATAGTGAACGATATATTTAGTAACAAAAACATTAATTTAACGGGCATGGCTTTAACAAGTTTTGTATACCTAGGCAATATTTTACACCTCGCCACTGATCCATTACAACTCCAAAGAAAAAAAAGAGCTATTTTAAATTAATATCAGTATTTTTAATTCTTATGTATAGTATTTGCTTTTTTTTCGCTTTGTACTTACATGCCGCCCTGTTCAAACATAGATGCTAACATTGCTTACACAATGTCTAACAGTGCTAACTCCCCTGTATTAACATTTAACATCAAATAGGGTACAGGAGAGAATGCAGAAGGCGGTGGTTCGGATATCCTGGGCCTCATAGCCCCGCTTTTAGGAGGACTAAGTGGGGTAAATATATTATGTGCAATGAAAAGACCAAAATTAATATTCATAACCTTATACATCTAAAATGTGACTGTAAGTTTTTTATCGAGTATACCTTTCTACTTTTTACTACCTAGTTCTGAGGTTTCCAACTTAAAAGTGCCCAAGGCCCACAATTGACTGGACGAGTCTAGTGGCGGGCCGCATCATAATCGGCTATGGGGTAGAAGGACGGATACACCAGTTATTATTAAAATAGAGCGCAATATATTTATTACTGAATGAACATTAGTTGGAGCTTTCATGGAATTTTTCCCACGCAGGTCAAAATTTTCTGTTTCTTGGCTAAAAATATCAATTTTTACTACTGTAGATAACTTTTCCAAGAAACTTATTGGGCCGCGAAAAAAAAGCATCGCAGGCCAGGTGCGGCCCACCGGCCGTCACTTGAATGGAAACCTCTGACCTAGTTCTTTAAATTAGCTCAAATATGGCTACTTTTACCCTTCATTTAAATATGATTGTGTAAAGAGTAAGTAAATACAAATAATTGATGGCATCAATATTTAACTTTTTATTGTTTACTAAATAATTTTTTAAAATAACCAAGTCATGTTATTTGCCTGAATTAAACTAAGCTTTTGATATAAACATTAAAGTCTATTAAAAATTGCCTTATGTATTAATATAAGCTACAATTTTGCATTAGCCACTATAATTATGCCTTAACTTAAGAGGAAAATCATTACTGTATTATAATCCTATATATTTTATAAGGTTAAATGCATACTCACAAGTGCCTAACATTGCCTAACTATATTAATACCGTTTTATTGCTGTGCAGAAATTATTTTACTTAGCCCTAATTGGCTATTTGTGTACTAATGCTTCTAATTTGATAGAATTTATTATATTTTTACTGTAGCATGAATATTTAATATTTGCATCACTACTAGGCAAAGGTCAAAGCAGGTTTATTCTGAAGTGGAGTCACGTAATGGCTATCTTTTTCTGAGATAAACGTGAAAAAACAAAATGAAGAGTAAAATAGAATTTTGTCAATTTAATAATCTTGCTGCCAGAATATTAAAAAATAATTTGGGAAAGCAATCAAAATAACATTTACTGTAAAGTGATGGCATGATATTCTATTTCAAATCCAAATGATTGGTACAAATAATTTTTTTGGCGTGACTCGACTTCCTAATATACGTGTCATGGGAAGTTATAAAGGAGGGAACATTGAGATCAATAGATTTATCGTACATTTTTCAACCCTATCAAAAAAATTGTATGTACCTATCACTATAGGCGAATTTGTGATATGTTACTGGAAAGTTATAGTGAGTATCTCCATTTGGGCCATGGACGTGCTCCCTCCTTTCTAAATGGTCCATTATACGGCCCTTGGCAATGCCTGTGGCGATACTAGCGCTCTCCTTACTTCTAACACTCCACCAATAATACTAACCTTGTCCGGACATGTGCAGGGCGACGATGGTCGATGAAGACGGAGTGGTTCTGATATACTTGGCACCCTCACAGTATTACTGGGTGGGCTTGGTGGGGTAGTTGGAATTATTTGATCAATTAGATGTACCAATAGTACTCTCTACCTGTTGTTTTATGGGGACCATGTTTTGCTACTTTGTGGTAATTTGAGTGGGCATCTTTTCATTATAATTTGTCGAATAACATTTAAAATAGGTTCACTTCGAAATATTTACATTTTTACATGGCTTAATTTTAAAATAAAAAGTTTTATAATGTGTATATTAGGTGTTTAAAATACATGTTATTAAATAAGAATGTTTTTTCCTCCTTTGTAGGCTTATATAAACAACGAGGTAAATTAAATATGTTTGTTTTCAGTAGACGTGGGTGACCTGGTGGTCTAGGGGTAAGGTGTCGGACTTCTGTATTGGGGGTCTGGGGTTCAATCCTCGGTTCCGGCACAGATTTAACTGATTGTCAAACCCTTCCTTCACCTCTGACAAGACGTATATTAATCACAACTTGTAAATGTGTGGAATGCCAAACCTCTACCGTGGTTCGGATTCCACGTTAAACTGTAGGTCCTCCATTTCATCTCACAATCACCCTTACATTACACATTAGTGTAAGTGCGTATTAACCGAACGGGTAGTAAGACGCAGTGCTAGTAATGATTTCAGTAGTCTATAGCTATATTCAGAGTTCCAAATGTAAGAATTGCTGCCAATACTAATATTTGTGACTGTGCCGTGTTGCTATTGGGTGCTGCATCATACAAGGTGGGGGCTCGGATTTCCTGGGTCTACTAGGCCCGCTTTTAGGACGATTAAGCGGGGTAAATAATCGCAACTATAATGACAAAAATAAAATGTAGATATTTTATCGGTTGGATCAAATTTTAAATGATAATAGCAGATGGCGATGGCGATGGCTTAGTTAATTGTTTCCATTTATTATATTGAATTAGATTGTAGTATAATCCAAAAGGGTAGTAAGACGTGCTTATTTTTTGTCATTAGTCACAAACGCTATCGAGATAATTCCAATAACTCGTCTATCACAAATTAAGATTCGCAGGAGAAAGAGGAAGATATTTCGCTGTAGCTAAGAGGTACTGGGTGTTAATAACCGGCAGAATGTTCAATGTCCAGTAAAAAAAACCTAATAAATGGGACCATGCCATGCCATTAGACTAATTTATTCGGGAAATTTCTGTAATCTCTTAGTCTAACAGCCGAATGGGTATTGAGTAACATCACGTCAAATCTGTGGAAACTTGTGGAGGAAGGCGGGTTTTAATTAAATGTGCCATTATCATTTGTAAGGGCGATAAACGGCTACATTGTGGAAGAAACACACTTCTCATTACCACCAAAGAATGTGTTTGGTTTATAAATTACTTTTTAAAATAAGATTGACTTTGTGAGCTAATTCCAGCCTGCTAACTTTCCTGATCCTGCTACCAATACTAAGCTACTAACACCAATGCTATACAGGGTGGAGGAGATGATGAAGAAGGGGGAGGAGGAGGTTCTGACATCCTTGGTACCCTCACTGGACTCTTGGGAGGACTCAGTGGGGTAAATACAACCTGGCAGGCTGAAAATAATGACGGAGTTCATTTTATTACTGAAGCTTCATTGATCAATTACATTAATTTACTAACTATTCAGATCTTATAAATTGAAAGATGCGTAGTGTAACGGATTTTCCGTTGAAAAAAGTTAAAATGAAGTATTATTTTTATTTTTTAACTCGATATTTTTATCCTAAACATTAAACATAGTGACCTTTTTAAGAATATATTTTACTGTAATGTTTTCAACGTTTTTCATAAAATGCTTACTACACTAATCTACTATTTTAGAATTCTTCACAACATAATAAACTAGATAAAGTTTATTTGGGTATAATTGAAGCTAATATGGCGTCCAAACTAATAATGCTTATTAATGATAATTTAGTTAACAGTGGTGTGGCACGGCTTTTTGCTATGTAGGCAAATCTTATCTAAATTGTACCTGTGAACTGTTATCACCTCTCAGTAGAACAATGATTGGCCAGGTATCAACAAAACTGTATTCCTATTTGAGGAATATATAACCGAGCAAATGTATGACTGATTAAAATAAAGACCGAGTTGTCAAGAACAAGCTCTGCCCTCCCGGGCGATACTCCGCTCCACGCCACTGGTAGCTAGTGCTTTGATGGTTGGCTTTAACAAATACTTGTGAAGGTGATTCTATTTTGTTTAACACTGCCAACCGCATTAACCCACTCACTATACAGGGTGACGGAGAAGGTGGGGGTGGTTCGGATATTCGGGGCCTGCTAGCTCCAATTTTAGGAGGACTATATGAGATAGGATAACTTTTATATATATTAAACATTTAATGCATACCTATCCATTTATTATGTTATATTTATAGTTATATATGTGTATATTTGGGAAATGTCAAATGTATATAAAGATCACTAATTTATTTTACTAAGTTAGATGCTTAGAACAAGGAAATGTAGTGTAAATAATCCTAGTAAAGACATAATGTTTTTATAACATTATATCTACTATTTAGTAAAAATATAAATGTATATTATTATTATAAATATTAATGACTTACAATGTATAGTAAACAAACTACAGTATTTTAGTTGTTATCTTAGTGGTGAATTATATTTAATAAAGATTTAACAACGCAAAAACTTGCCAATATATGCTCGGTTAACACATAAAAAAAATTGAATTGAATTTAATTTCAGCAAAAGAAACACGTTCATTAACTAGAGAATTTTGCCCTCGGGCTAGTCCTAGAAATGTTTAACTTTTATTACTCTTTCACTTTTATGTTGGTTCAATATGATCAGCCGTTAATTAAATTAAATGTTGTATTCAATCATGATTTGTAATATTACTTAATATAAACATCATTGTTGGTGATGTTGCCATTTCTATTATATTTGAGTTTAACAAAACATTATAAAGGTATTTCAAAAGTAAAATGAATACATCTTATTTAACACACAAAATATTACACGAAAAACCATTTACCACTCCATGAATTTTTAATCATGGATGCAATTTCAAACACAGACGCTAATTTCTCCATAGATTGCGAAAAAGAGTTTTTTGGCCCAGTAAGTTTCATAGCCTACCGACTCGGCTAGCAAATGTTGGCAAGTGTAATAATGCGATGTAATATAATTATTGAAGGGTGGTGGAGATGATGGAGCTGATGGTGGAGGATCCAACGTCCTTAGTCTTCTGTCTGGCCTCCTAGGTGGCAGCAGTGGGGTAAGTCTAAAACAAGGTCCGCTTTTGAGAACTTGAGCTCAAAACAAAATATACAGTATTATGATTTTTCATATTCAACATTCCATACATTATTGAGTTGAAATACATCATTGTAAGTACTTTATTTTGTATTTTTGGTAACGTTTTGCTGTTAATGAACGTTTAAAATATGTAACGTAAGTTACCGTCGTAATAAGGCTCAAAGAGAAAAATTATATTAATCTATAAACTATTTCAGAAATCTTGTAAATAATAATTTTCACATCTTATAAAAAAGAGTTTTGAATGTGATACTCCTTAAATGGTTAGCTGAGATGAACTCAAACTGTCCTTGGTATAACGAATACAAATCACGTTTAAAAACTCTGTGAGAGCTGGTTGCACCTGTATGTTCTAAACGGCTGAAAAGGCCTATTGGTAGGAAATAAAAAAAGTAAACTCTAGTTTATTTGCCAGCTTTTGAGCCGCAAATTACTCCAACAAATATCTTCTATAACTGTCATTGTTTTTAGAGATGGTGTCAATTTTAAAAGCTAAAATATACATTTTGTTAGTGTTAGCTCTTCTAAATTAATCAGATTAATGTTCTTAAAGGCCCTTAATGTAGGGATATTAACATAGTGCATCAATTACAAAATGAGTTTTTGAGTCTTCCCAATTTACACTATCAAATGAATATTCCAAATAGACATAGCTTTGTTTCTTCAACATCACCGTTGTTAAGGAACGCAGAAGTGTTAAAGAACAACTTGATACACTTCTCAATAACTATAGTATACAATTCAAATGGTTCTAGTTAAATCTGACACTGACTGATAATGTTTGCAGGGAGGCGGTGACGGAGAGGCAGGAGGTGGATCTAACGTGCTCAGTTTGCTCAGCGGACTCCTAGGTAGCAGCAGTGGAGTAAGTATTCGATTGAATCAAATACAGCTGAGAGAGGGAAAGTTAAATAGATAGATAGAAGCAAAGGTAAGATAATGTGTATCCAAAGATTATTGGTTATAAAGACATAACATTTTTCAAATATGAAAACTTGAAAACTTTATTTGAACAAAGTGTACCCCGAGACATGGCATAAACTAACCGTAGCTAGGCCTACTTGAGAACATCAACTCGTGGTTATTGGTGTAACCCTCACATTCTAAATGTCATCAATAAAGTTGTTTTGTTTTCTATCTAGGGTGGCGGAGATGGAGAAGATGGCGGCGGTTCAAATGTTCTCAGTTTAGTGAGTGGACTCTTCGGTAGCAGCAGTGGGGTAAGGCCAACTCTAAATTTCCACAATAATAAGTCTTCACAATTATCAATAAATAATCAAACCATATTGAGCTGAATATATATCTATTGATATATATTATAATAAATATATATAAACGCGGTGAGGTAGACTGTATTCATTATTATTTTATTGAATATATAAAATTAAACAAAGCAAACAAGAAGTATTTGATCAAACTTATTTTTTTGCTTAATTAGACGTATAATTAAAATGTTAGCCATTAAAATAATATAAGTACAGTCCTTAGTTTTTAGCCATGAATACAATAATTTATTATTTTATGCTATAATATTATTAAAAATCGTTCTAAGTAGACTATCATCTTTAATATTAGATCATAATGTAATTGAAATAGTATATTACAACACAAAATTATAGCAATGACATAAACTGATTCAAGCTTAACAATAATTTAGAACTTTTTTTTTGTTCGTTGCTGAAATGGCTTCAAGCAGAAGACTGGAATCCAAACGTCACATGAAATATAACATTTTTTGACAGCTTAGTACATATTATAAATATTATTATTTTTACAACGTATTTGTTGAGCTTTTTTAATTCTACTCTTCACCAATAAACGTTTAAATAGCTACAATCGCACATGCGTGAATCTTCTAGCTTAAGAAAGAAACTTTGGGAAATCATTGTGAAAGTGAACATAGAACAATTTTAAATTGACAAAAATAAACACAATCATATTATTGTTTAGTTGACAATAATTACATAAATTATGTGTTTATTCTAGGGTGGTGGAGCTAGTGTTGGCGGATCGGTCTCCTACAAAGGAGCCACTGTAAGTTTAAAGTGTATATATTTTTTAAATCATTAGAACATTTCACCTGCTTCGGTGTCCGCATGGTCTAAGGCGCTACTCTCGCAATAAATTACACTGCCGAGGACGGAGAGATCGGAATTCGATTTTGTTTGGGTAAACTGAGGGTGGTTTTCCTTAAATAGTTTTCCACTCTCCCTCCACACAAATGTGAGTTAACTTGTGTACTTCCTTTCCTGTGTAATTAGCACACACGCAAAAACCTAAACGGGTAGTAAGACGCGGTGCTAAAAATAATAAAGCTTTTAACTCTATTCAAAGTTTATACATTTTAATAGACTTATTACCCCCAGACTGCTCAATCATTGTCAGTGCCATTGTGTCAGATGTGGACAGTATTTTAGACCTCACATGGACCACATACTACTAAACACCGCATACCTAACCCTCTGTATCTTCACTGAGCTCGACCTGTGATGAGCAAAAATATTTTCGGGTTGTAGTATAAGTTGGTATCTAATATTTGGATTCAGATTTGATGCGCACTAAGTAGAGCTATTATCTTTATATGTAGACGGATTACTTTTCAAATAATTGACGCTCAAATAATATGGGTTATGTGTTAATTTTCAGTACGATGACCTGATAAAACAGAGCCGAGATGAAAACAGCTTCAACCCATTATCCCTTTTGACGAACTCCATTTCGCAGGTCTTACAAGTAAGTAAATTTATATTTGAATGGTTTTGTGCTTAAAAATAATAATATTTTGTTCACTCACGCAAAATAAAAAGCTAAATTAAAATGTATAATTTTTATAATACAATGTTTATCTAAATATAATGTTATATAGTTAAAAGTATTTGGTTATAGTCAGGACAATGAGATAATAAATGTCCGAAAAATGTCTCTCTAGATTATCAAAGCTTATATTCATGAACTAATCTATTAATTTATATATTTATAATGCATTACCCGCATTAGTGGTCGCATGGTCTATAACGTCCCTCTTGTGTTGATTATCGGTGACGGGGATATTGGGATTCGAATCCCGGTCGAGATTATTGAGGGAGGGTTTTTCCTAAAAATTTTTCCAGTCTCCCTATAGGAAAATACGGAAACATTACTTCTAAATCCATACATTCCTCAACGCTATATATAAGAGTAAATTATGAGTACAGCCCGAAGGGATACGAAGACTCCGCGATAAAAATATTGTTACTATTATATTTAACAATTTAACAAGCATGTATGAAAACAACACTATTTAATTAAATCGTGTCAAAATTAACTTAATTTAGAACAACATATTTACAGACCTAACCAAAACCACAATATATATGTATATATGAGCATTGAAGGCGGGAATCGATTCCTGACGCTTTCAATTAATAATTAATTAAATAAGTTTCGATTTCATGTTTAATTTCTTTCAAAGCAGATGCTGAAGTTCTATTTACGTGATGGCAAAAATACCTTCTTTTTTTCTAGGTAAAATTCACCGTTTTTCGGTCAGTTCTTTCTCTTGTCGGCAACTTATTTTCCGGTTCTTCGTCATCTTCTGGTTCATCATCACCATCATCATCATCGTCTTCATCGTCTTCATCTTCAGGTGCGTCTTCTGGACAGTACCTCCCACCTGTAGCTGCTCCATATCAATAACTCTCCTTGGTACCATCACGTGACCTGCCGAGCTCGTGCTGCTATCTAATGACGGAGCGGACAGATACAGCACTGCATCACAGCCACTTTGTAACACCGTGGAAATAGATATAAACTTATCAACATTAGGGATAGGTTTTGTCTACCTACGTCACAGCGACCATTATTGTTGGTTACCCACGTGAACAAATTAGAATTTACCCTATTGTGTTATGATTGTTATCTACGGTATATTAATATTACGTTTTTTAAATGTCTAGATTGTAGATATTTTATTTCACAGCATAATGACATCATGGTATTTCTGAAAAGTTGGATGTCACTGTAAAAAAAACCACACACAATAAGATTATTTTTAATTTCGAACTTTTGACAAGATTATTATATTATTGGTTTCTTGGTTTAGTGGATGTGACGTCAGACGGACAGAACCTAATAATCCAACCAACTGCGTCGAGGGAAATATTAACACGCGTAGTGAATATTATCCTCCTGTTTCCGCAGTGAGGGTTTGTTGGTAGCCTACTATTGATAATGCCTCGCTACACCCAAGTTACAAAAAATAAATGGAGCAAACTTTTTTTATATCAAACAATACAGGGCTACGACCTAAAGTAGTATATTTAGATATGCCTTGTTGACCACTCACTAATGCTGTCAAAATCTACGATATTAAAATCTGTCAGGTAGACTTTGGTCTAACAGTTCCTGACATTTTAAAGGAAAATATGTCCAGGGTGTATTTTGATTTTAATACGCTGAAAACTAACAACAAATATCTAAACGCAATACAAAATGCAAGCGATATTGAAGTATCATCGTGTAATCTTATCATGACAAAGACGACTGACCTAATTTATTAACCAACACGGAAGTTTTAAGAGAAAGAGAAAACGATTTTGCTCAATTGATTCAGTAAGACTTCTTTATCGCACGGTAAGTCTTATTTGAATGATCAAAAGTGTCACGCAGCCATGTCATAGTATTAGTATATCAAACTCAACTGATATTATTTGTTAACCGACTATTGAAAATTTGTATCTCGTTTATATTACTATAAATAGTATAAGTTACATAATATTCAAAAATGTAATTTAAAAAATAATATTTACAGTAATAATTTGTATTAGTGTATTAATTAATGTAATAAAGATGTAGCTCACTTTATAGGTAGCCTAGTTACACAGCCATCCAATGATTTTGATTTATTTTAAGACAATTGTAATGAAAATATAATATTAACTTATAATATTTTTTGGGTCCTATTTGGCTTTATACATACAAAAATAAAATATTCCCCAACATATATTTGATAAATATATCAAGATATATTGATTGGGCAAGAATAATAAACTCAACATAGACCTTTTTTGCAGTAAAAATATATAAAGAGAAGACAAGCTAAATACTCTTTGTGAATAGGTTTTAATACATTTGTATTTAATTTACGTCTGTCCATTTTGTATGTATGTAAAAAAACAGTTCGTTCGATGGAATAAAATAATAACAATTTTCTACTTATACATTTGATGAGGTAACTTGTTAAAATTCTAATAAAAAAGTTGTAAAATTCTAATTTATTTTCTATTAGATACTTACTAATGTGGGAGTTATGTAAATAATCGCTTCAACACACTCGAAGATATAAAATAGGTGTTAATACAAAAGGTGCAAATACGTCATATCGATTCTTATTTCAATAATTTGTAATAAAATGAATAAATACATGTAATAAAAATATCAAATCATATTTCTCACAGCGTAGTAATTTAAAAAATAGTAATAATACTATCAATTTTTACAAGTGCTACTATTATTACTACTATCACGCATTAAAACCTTCACCCTCACATTGATTATTTTGATTGCAAGATAATTGATTACATTATGAACATGTTATTATATAGAGTTTATTTAAATTCCGACGATTTTAACTGTTGCTTGATCAAGCTGGCAGCTTGACAGATAAAGTTAGTCTTAGTTGGAACACAAAGCGAGGACACTCAGCTTGATTCCTAGATGTGGTTTACCATTTTTTTCACCAAGTGAATGCTGGTTTAAGTCCTTAATATTTACCCTTTTATTCCTGTTGCTTTATAGCTGTTACTCATAACTAGAGAATTGAGTGCTAAAATAGAGTTCAATAAAAATAAATATCCGCACCGGTGGGAACGTGGACAAAGTCATCAGTCTATCCTTGTTTGGTTTGTCAGTAAACAACTTTTAAATATTTATATCTGAAACTTATTACATTTTCAGAATAATTTGTTACAACAGACCCAAATCAGTTATGAATTAATTACTGATACCATATTTAAAATAAAGCCTATTTATTTAATTACTGTTGTGTTACAGATTTAGAATCATATAGAAATAAAGTCTTTATATCCATTGCTGTTTCCAGCCTGTGGCCTAGGTCAGTTTTTTTATTCAAGCATATATTTTCCACTGCCGGCTTGCTAGACCTGTCGTAGCTTCAGATGTCCCTTTTAATCTAACTTAAGACTAAGACAAGTACAACATCCAGTCCCCGGCCGTTAATTTATCTATGTGAAAGTTTGAACCCACATTTCACCAATGATACATTTTTCGGCCATACCGGGAATCAAACCCGGGACCCTTAGCTCAGTAGGCAGACGTGCTACCAACTGAGTTAAGGTGTTTGACTGAATTGCCAGTGACAGTAAGGTCTGAGGTTCAAATCTCACTGGGGGTGGTTTACCCGTGTGATTTATCGTCCTCTCTGTACGTTAATGCGGGTTAATTTACCCCTAACTACTCCTCCCAATACTTTACCGTAAGATTAAGTCAGTGTGGTCCAACTCATGTCCTGCCACCTATTTTACACTGGACCATTAATTATCAACGGGTGTTTTGATAAATAATAGAATATGACTTAATATCGAAAAACTTGCGGCACAGAATAGGCTCAGTCATCTTGCTAATTATATTGGTATAGTCATTCATAATATTGTGCTTTCATACTGGTTTCTACGTGAATTAAAATAAAATAGTTACTTTTTATTATCATTATTATCATTTTGCTTACGGTCCGCTAAGTTTACTGCTTTGTGCAGATTGGCCCGCGAGTAAAAAACAGGTTAGGTCACACTGGATTAAATATTTAATAACCTTTGGTATTGAACATACTAATTTATAGTTTCTTCTTAATTTCGAAATATTTGAATTACTGGTGAAAATGCACCGTTGGATGCTGTTTAATTATAAGCTATGTGATTGGTCCAGCAGCTAGGTGAAATTGATTATTTTTATTATTTGTTTTATTATTACCTCGTTTATCCTAGATAGTTGAATTTTCAAGGACAGCAACTGTTGCTATTAACTTACATAACAAAAATAAAAAAATTAGCTTTCTCTTTAACCAAAGCCTTAAAAGTTTTCTACATTTCAACACAGCTTAAGTGTGAGCTGCATCTTATTTTGTTTCACGGCGACCTTTCTTTGGAAGCGTTAGTCAATTTTTTTCTATGAGTGTACTTAAATTTGTTAATAAAACACAAGCCTCTCTATGATAGATGTAGTGGCTCTATATTGAGTAACGCCAGCGATTCACTTGCTAACTTGGTCTAAGACCTCACTCAAGTTTAGCGGCAAGTATATAACAATTAGGGACGAGCTCAAAACAATTACAGTATATTTATTTTAGTTGCTCTTGAGGGACACTTCTAGTCTATAGCAATGGTTCTTAAAGGGTGTGCCGTGAAATTTTCAATGTTAAGTTATCGTAATGAAAATAAATTAAAAGTGGTTCCATTCAATACCTAATTTAAGAAAAAGAGAAAATGTTTATATTTCAAAGAAATTAAATATCATAAAATAAAGAGTTGAGCAATTAATGGGAATGTTGTCGTTTTTAAACGCATTTCCTGGTTTTGTTATCACCGCATATAACTAATCTGTTCAGGCAATACGCATATGTACTGATCATGCTAGTTAGGTAGGGATTAATAAGGTTGAATTTATAGAAAGTGTACCCGCATTTGTGTGGAGGGAAGTGGGAAACAGTTTAGTAAAATCACCGTCAATACACCCAACCGGAATCAGACACCAATATCCCTGTGATCCGCTGTCTAGTCTAAGACTAGAGTAACGCCTTAGACCATGCAGCCACCGAAGCTGGTTAATTTCCTGTTCAGTTGAGAAAGTTTCTCAGCGCGTGCCCGAATCTTCCGTAGCCAATTTGCACGTTCAGTATGCCTCAACTGCCACCAGGACTCACAAAAAATAATAGTGGAGAAACACGCTCTAGAGTTATAGCCATTCTCTACAACCCTTCAATCACGGGGGCGTGCAGTTCCTGTCATGTTAGGCAATACTCGCTACATGATTGCTCTGCGGTACAGCTAAAGTTGGGATGGAAGGGGACACCATGGTAATATGACCATTAAATTTAAACTTTATTTTAAATACTTGATGATAATAATAATAAAAAAGTTAATGAAACTGTATTTCTAGTTGAAAGAAAGGTGGGAACCCTTAGGGCCTCACTGGCCTCAATCTTGAGGCCAGAATAATCTTGATAAAAGAAACAGTACATTTTATTTTGACCATAATGGGTTCATTAACAGCTGTAAAAATACATTGTAAACTTAGATGATGCGACATTTTTTATAACTTAGAAACCCAATTTAACAGCACTAATATTTACACTTCAACTGTTCACTATTAGGAATAGTTCAAAATGGTCCCCTTCACTGAAAGGAGAAATTCATTTTTCTAGTTTAATAATTCATTCATTCGAAGAACTACAGCTTTGTAGTTCAGTTATTTGCTTAGTCATTTATAGTGCAGTCGTTCACCAGAGAACGACATACACCCATGCTATTAATATTATTGTATATTAATTGGAACAATAGTGCTTATTGCTTGGTGCTGTGGAGAGGGTGTGAATAGCTTTGCTGATCAAGCGAAATGTCAAACAAAAAACTTCCTTTCAATCCTCATAAGCCTACAAGAGTAACTCATGGGATAATCTTTGTTACTTGGTTTTTGTTACTTGGTTTTTGTGACACAGATTGACAAAAAATCACGATTGCTTTTGTCACGTCACCTTGCTCTCCACTTTGAATTAGGTCACTTCGAAAAGGGTAACTTGTTCTACTATTTCAGTTAGTAGAATTGTTCACGAACTTAACCCAGGATAATTACTGCATGTGTAATGCAAAGGATTCTTCTCATTCTAATGAAAGTTACGTACATATTAGTTTTACAGCTGGGATATTTTGAAGTTACATATTGTTCAACTTCATTAATTTTTCTAATTATTAATAATATGCTTTCTCCCAACAATTTTGATACCACTACGAGTCTTGTCTAACCAATCATTCGCAGATAATGTAAGGGAATTTTGACCTATATCATTCTTTCTAGAAAAAAATTGGAGTGGCCAATAGAACTTTGGGACTTTAGTCATGTGATTTTTGTCAGCACCTTGTCTTACTAACCGTTAGGGTTATACGCTTTATGGTATGCTGTTTAGGAAATATTAATACCAAAGATTTCAAAAAATTCAGCTTTATAGAATTTTCTTCAAGGTTTATTTAACTAAATTTAATCTAGGCTATAGGAAAATAAGGACACCAAACTGTTTTATAGATCTTATCAAGATAATAATAAATACACTTACTGTCTCACACATGGCTCAGTTGTTTATTTAGCTGCTTATTATGAAGTATTAGGAGCGTAGGATGCAGCTTTAGGTAATAAATTAATATAATTATTAATCTCATCTAACCATTATCTAGATTATCTCACAGATGGCGCTATCTTATTAGAAGATTAAGAAAGACCAAAAGTCCATGAGCCTGGGGGGGTTATTCGGTATCACTCGGGGGGGGACAAAGGCTCACTATAATTTTTGTGTTCCTTGGTTGGGGTGCATAGAGAATGCATATATGTGATTAGCATTCTATAAACAACGGCCATCTAACCTATGACCGCCATTTTGTAAAATGGCTACTCGAAACTCTTAGGCATACCATTGATACGAGTGTAGAAAACATTTATATCACTCTCAAGAGTCACATCTAGATTATTATTATTATTAATAAGATTATTATTATTATTAATAATAATAATAATATTACTAATAATACCACGTGATGACAACCAATGTAGCTAGCCAGTGATTGAAATGACTATCAAATTCTTCAAGAGATAAGGACTTTTTTAACATATTATCTTAATTCAATTATTTAATAATCACATAAGAGTATTCGAGATATCCTATACATACATATACTATCTGAAAAGTAGGCCTACATGGGAAAAAGGGTGAATGGGACCATTTTAACTCAAATCTAGTTAGTGCTTCCATCTTTTAGACAACCATGAGACCTTTTTAATAGACTTTAGATGATGGTATGTTTTTCCTTAGAACCGCGTCTTATTACCGGTTCGGGTTATACGCTTAGGCTATGTACTAATTACACTATTGGTTTTAGGGATTAGGAGGATCATATTATCAGGAAGTGTACTCGCATTTGTGTGGAAAGAGAGAGAGAGAGAGAGAGAGAGAGGGTGGAATACTATTTTGGAAAAACCACCCTCAGTACACCCGGCCGAGATTCGAACCTCGATTTCCTTGTCATCTTCCGTCTAGTCTACTGCAAGAGTAGCGCGTTAGACCAGGAGGCCATAGAAGTGGGTAGGATTATGGTTAAAAGAGGTCTTTGTCCTATTTAAATTTATCAAATAAAACATATTTGCTCGGGTTTTAGTTGTGCTTGATATATTAAAGTTGTCCTCCTGGAAAATGTGTGTAGTGTGACTTTCCTCCTTTTCCCCTTGTACCCTTCATATGTAAACAGAGTCGTCCTGTTATCTATTTAGTAGAAATCTAGGTACTATGGTTGGTATTAGGTGAACTGTTCTAATACTGTAAACAGACTCGTCCTGTTATCTATTTAGTAGAAATTTAGGTACTATGGTTGGTGAACTGTTCTAATACTGTAAAAGTGATTCTTGAATAATATTGTTTTGAACATTTTATTTTTGGATGAATAGTAAATGTTCGTTCTCTAGTAATTGAAAAACTTTGGTTCAAAAAAAATATTGTTAAAAACATTTTCATTGTTATGAAAACGACATTAAAGTATTTGTTGAGATTAATCGAGATCTTACTAATTAATCATTCAAATTTCAACTAACAAGCTCGTATTTTTAATATAACAGTGCAAATATTAGAGAATGTTCACCACAAAGTTAATTTTAGAACAAAATTTACCCAATCACCAGAGAACAAATTATTTCTCAACAAAAAATACATATATTAAAAATCACTTAAAATTATCGTGTACACCCTTAAGTTATTTTGTAAATAGTGTGTTGATATAGTACTTGTGCTTATGATATAAATGTTAAACATCCTAATTAAAAAACTTACAAACCCAGATTCGGGTAATAAGAATAATAACAATTAATAATAATAATAACAACAATTTAACTAGGCACTAATAAAATAATTCTTTAAATTGAAGGGTGACCTGGTGGTCTAGGGGTAAGGTGTCAGACTTCTGTGCTGGGGGTCCGGGGTTCAATCCTCAGTCCCACTACAGATTTATCTGATTTCCAAACCCTTCCTTCACCTTTGACAAGACGTGTATTAATCACAACTTGTGAATGTGAGGAATGCCAGGCCTCCACCGTGGTTCGGATTCCACGTTAAGCTGTAGGTCCTCCATTTAATTTCACAATCACCTTACCATTACACATTAGCGTAAGTGCGTATAACCCGAACGGGTAGTAAGACGCGGTGCTAATAATACTAATAATAATTTAAATTGAAAAATTACACCTGGACACGGGAATCAAACCCAGGACCTTTGACTTATTACTAAAATTATCTAACCACTGAGCTATCCATGAATTGTCCAGTACCCAGGGCCATTCTTCATTCATATTTTAAGGCAGAGTTTCTGATGGACGTGTGTAAATCATCAGCTACACATGTGGGATCAATTAAGACCAGAAGATATCAGAAAACCAGCCAATTTCATACAAATGTAACTGAAGATTTCTGTACGTCCATTACAGACGTTGCCTTAACGTATGAGTGAAGAACGACCCTGGGCACGAGACGATTCCTGGGTAGCTCAGTGGTTAGAGTATTGGCGTACTAAGCCAAAGGTTCTGGGTTCGATTTCCATGTCCATGCTTCATTTTTCAATTTAAATAATATTATAGTTAGATGTGGCTATAGCCGTGATTATAAAATATAATAGCTTTGCAATTTAATACAACTAGAGACAAGCTCTTAGAAATGTCGTTATTAACCGCTCGTTCTATACAACATGTCTATATGACACCATAAGAAATAAATTTGCACACAGCTATGAAATATTAACTAGAACCTGAGACTCGAGATAAGTATAAAAACAACTTAACCCAACATATTTATCACAAATAATTTTAGCAAGATGAAGGTTTCATAATTGTATGTACACTTGGTTTATGTTAACGCTGGCTTTTTTTTGACAGTTGAAAAGGTGGCTACAAGAAATCTTGGGTTATAATTTCCCTCTCAAACTTTTTACTGCCACTTTGTCGATGGAAGTCAATTAACATCAATTCAAATTGAGATAACACGCCTGTCAGGCCTATAAATATGGTAGTAGTTTTATGTACATTTCCATCTTGAATAAAATACACTTGTCTGCTGGAGACGGGGAGATTGGGGCCCGAATCCCGGTCGGGTCTAGTGAGGTAGCTTTTCCTAAATGTTTCCCACTCTCTTTACACGCAAATGCGGATAGATTACCTCTAACACTCTTCCTTCCTCATACCTACCTCATTAGAGTAATTATCACATATGTGTATAACCTGAAAAGGCAGTAGGACGCGATGCTAAGAAAAATACGTTATCGTGAGCGCTTAAAGAGTAACGTGTATTTTTAGTTTAATTACTAAACGTTCTACATGCTATTCTCATTGATAAGCATAGGAGAATTCAACTAATTTTAATATCACAATTTTAAAATACACTAAAATCCTCAATTATTTACCAGCTCAGAGGGTGGAAAAAATTAATAATCGCTAATTATTTACCAGCTCAGAGGGTGGAAAAGTTATAATCGTTATTATTTACCAGTCAGAGTCAGAGTTGGTCCGGAAAGTATTTAATCGCTAATTATTTACCAGCTCAGAGGGTGGATAAAGTTATAATCTCTCATTATTTACCAGTCAGAGGGTGGAAAAGTTATAATCGCTAATTATTTACCAGCTCAGAGGGTGGAAAAGTTATAATCTCTCATTATTTACCAGCTCAGAGGGTGGAAAAGTTATAATCGCTAATTATTTACCAGCTCAGAGGGTGGAAAAGTTATAATCTCTCATTATTTACCAGCTCAGAGGGTGGAAAAGTTATAATCGCTAATTATTTACCAGCTCAGAGGGTGGAAAAGTTATAATCATTCATTATTTACCAGCTCAGAGGGTGGAAAAGTTATAATCGCTAATTATTTACCAGCTCAGGGGTGGAAAAGTTATAATCTCTCATTATTTACCAGCTCAGAGGCTGGAAAAGTTATAATCTCTCATTATTTACCAGCTCAGAGGGTGGAAAAGTTATAATCGCTAATTATTTACCAGCTCAGAGGGTGGAAAAGTTATAATCTCTCATTATTACCAGCTCAGAGGGCGGAAAAGTTATAATCTCTCATTATTTACCAGCTCAGAGGGTGGAAAAGTTATAATCGCTAATTATTTACCAGCTCAGAGGGTGGAAAAGTTATAATCTCTCATTATTTACCAGCTCAGAGGGTGGAAAAGTTATTTAAGACATCAATATCGCATTGCACTTTGGCACTATTGACGGGTGATGTTTGAATCCGGACAAGGTAATTTTCTCTCTCGTATTTATATTCTAATGTGGGTGCACTGCCCTTAAAGAACATACTCATCAGCACCTCTTGACTAGGTAATTAAACTCCCATTGTTTTGAACTTACATAAATGTGTATTTTTTTAATTTACTTTCTTTAGCTTAAAGTGATGCTTTAATAAAGTTGATATAAAAATATCAGCATTGGTGTTCATGCAGACTAAAATAAGCCTCATCTAATTTGTTATTCTTGTGATGAAAATGGAGAGGTTCGATTCCCAGCCAGGTGTTCTGGAGCTGTTTTTACCTAGTAGTTTTCCACTCTTCCTAAACGCAAATGCGTGTCTATTTCCTCTAAATATTACCTTTCTCCTCCCGACCCCATTAGAGTAATTAAAAGCTGATAGCCTGGACGGGTAGTAAGATGTGGTGGGGTGAGGGGTCGAGAGAACAAGTCAATTAAAATATATTTATTTCAAAACATTAATCATAAACAACTAATCAAAGGTGAAATACATTTGCATGTGAGAACAATGGTTGCAAAAAATTATTGGGCAAATATTGCGATGCGTTCTTTCAACATTATTGTCTTCGCAATCTTAAGGGAAGTTAAAAATATCTTATTAGAATAGCTTACATAATTTAAAAGAACGTTTATCATTGTGTATTTACACAACTTAAAACACATAATTACTTAATAGACACAACTTCATCAATTCAACCGAGTGAAGGTGTCAAGAACTCCTCATGAAGAAACGCTCTTAATAAAAAATATCTTCATGAAGTAACACGACGTGCTGGAGGGTAAAAAAAACAAACACCACTTAAGTCGTGCGCCTAGACCTAGTTTGATGTCATTCCCTTCAATTATTGTATCATGAGTCTACTTTCCCGCTTAATTTAGTAATGTGGACACCTTTATTTAAAAAAGGCCTTTCAAGGTCATCTACATTTGTTTTCAGTAACGTTTTTCATTTAAGATTTCACAAGTATAAGAAGGATTGAGAGTGTATTGTTATATCAAACAAATCTTTATTTAAAAGGCAATTTTTTGTTACATTCATATTTAAAAATGGCACGCTCTTGCAAAAGTTGTTTCAAAATTGTAGTTTTTTTTTGTTTGGTGTTAAACTATAGTTGTATCACCATTTGAAGATCCCAAAGTCGTGTTTTTGTCACCAAGTCTCACCACCCGTCCCGGTGATAGGCCTGAGAATTTGTACTTCTAGTTATACTGATGTGTTAATGAGAACTATGTTTGAATTTAGAGGAATTGTACCCCTATTTTGGCTTGGAGGGAATGTGGAAAACCATTTAGGCCTAACCATCCTAGTACACCCGGACGGGATTTGAACCCCAACATCCTATCATTGACAGTCCAGTCTATTGCTAGAGTGATGCCCACCGATGCAGGTAGTTTTTTTTAATTAGTACCGCGTCTTACTACCCGTTAGGGCTATACGCTTAAGTACTAATTATGCTAATGGGGTAGAAATGGGAAAGGTTGAATATAGAGGAAGTGAACCCACATTTACGTGGAGGAGAGTGGAAAACCATTTAGAAAAAACCAAACCCAGTTCACCCGAGCGAGATTAGAACCTCGATCTACCCATCCGCAACAGTCTAGCTCAACAAGAAACTAGCGCATTAGCTAACTACGCCACTGAGGCGGTTAACAGGTAGCTGAAAGTTCAAATGCTACAAAATACAATTTCGTTAATTCATAAGCCAAGCATTGTGTTCTACGACTGTTAAGTTTTACTTTCTCATATCAAGATCCTAGACCTCAAATTAAGGGTAGTTTACTGATGAGTGATTTTTTTCAATTACAAATTTTTAGAAAATAGCTGTGACAATTTTGCTTAAAATGCAGATCCAGTACTTTTATGACATTACAAATAGTAATGTATTATGGTTTTTGTACAAAACATCATTGAATGGTATTTTATTGATTATACATTTTTGCAAAATCAAAATTTTTTAAAATGGCTATAGTAATTTGGCTACAAATGGCTATCGTGGAGCTGTTTGATATTACAAATAACACTTTATATCTGTTTTTGGGGTAAAAAAAATGTATGGGTAGTTTACTGATGGTTGATTTTTCAAAAATTGAATTATTTAAAAATGGCTCTAACGATTTATTTCAAAACGGGTATCTTGGGAGTGTTTGATATGACAAATAGCACTGTATACTTGCTTTTAGGGTAAAAATTTTGTATAAGGTTTGTTTACTGATAACTAAGTTTAGTAAAATTTGATTATTTTTGTTTCAAGTAGCTCTAACGATTTTGTTCAAACTTGGTATCGGGGGACTATTTTACATGATCAATAATTATGTCTCTTTGTTTTTTAAAATAAGTAAATTTAAGGCTAGTAAGAAAAATAGAAATTTTTCAAAATTTGCCTTTAAGATTGAATTAAAAATGGGTATCTGGGAATAGTTTATTAAAATAAGTAAGATTTTTTATTTACAAACTACAAGTAATTTTTAAGTCATTTATGAATAACTCATTTTTGAAACTAGTTAAAATATTTGAACAATTTGATTTATATTTTGTATATAAATTGTGTTCATTGTGAATATCATGAGAATGTATTTATTTTTATGAGAAAATTTACTAAAGAATAATTCACTAAAACCTTTAATTTGAAAAGTGTCTTCGAAACTATAAATCCACACCCGACTCGGTGATGTAGTTAGCTAACGCACTGGTTTCGTGTTGAGCTAGACTGCCGAGGACGGGGAGATCGAGGTTCAAATCTTGCTCGGCTGAACTGGCGGTGGCTTTTCCTAAATGGTTTTCCATTTTCCTTCCATTCAAAGCGGGTGCACAAACTTCCCAATTCCTAGCCTACTAGCGTAATTAATAGTTAAGCGTACACACCGAACGGGTAGCAAGACGCGGTGCTAAGTATTATTATAAATACACAATATGATAATGTTTTTGCGATTATGTCGTACCATTTATTTATCATAAATAGTATCAATATTGACAGCTGAAGGATAAATAAATGAACCTAGCAATGTCGGCTATTATAATAGCTATTTTACAAGGTTCGTCTTATGGTGATCTAATATATTTATTTTTAGTTCTTATTTTTAGGCTCATTTACGATAGGAATGTAAGTGACACTTGTAAAAGGTTTGTTATTGTAAACATTGGCTGTAAGTGAATAATTCCAACCTATTATGACATAGTTATTATTTGCTTAGTAATACTATATTATCAATAACAGGTGTTAACAAACGATTCTAATAATACTTCCAGCCAAAGTTGTTAATAAATACCCTTTTTCTAACTGCCACATAACACCTCGTCTAATGTAGATGTGCTATATAATATTAGAGATATTTCTTCTTACCAAGAATATATCATTCATTTATTTTTATAATTTTATCCAAACGGGTATTCAGACTATAATTTATTTTTATATGCTCTCCAAAATAGTGCTACTATGTGAATCCGAATATAGACATTTATTTTATAATGTTCTGTAAAAGATACTTGTATTGACGATACAATTTCAATTTACTTTTATAATGTTCCCTAAGACCAATGCCGTAGCCAGCCAATAATTTCAGGGGGGGTTTGGTGGGCACATCCCCAAATTGCTGGAGTCTAGAAAAAAATTATAGATATTAAACACTTTTAGAAGCTATCTGAAGTGTGTTTTTTTATAGAAACATAACCCCCTAGCAGCTGAAGGATAGGGGTTAGGAAAAATTCTAAATATTAAACACCTCTAGAAGATTTCTGAAGTGGTTTTTTTAATGGCAATATAAAACCATAACTGCTGACGGCTAGAAAAAATTATAAATACTAAACACCTCTAGAAGATTTCTGAAGTGCTTTTTATAGTAACACAGCCCCCTGATTTGTAATTGTAGCTTAATTTTGATATGGTTTGAACCATAAATAAAGCCATATGTATTTTGTTCATAAAATTCAACCCCCCCAGCTATGGCCTTGTCTTAGACATTTATACCATGGCGCTCTAATCAGTATATCATTGAGCACGTATCACGGCTATTGCTTTCTCGGTGAATCAGAATGAAAAGTTGTTGATGTTTGTGTATATCCAAGTATTTCCCGACCGCAGAGCTATCTGTTCATCAGTGAAAGTGGTTGGATAAAAAGTGTTCTGTGTCGACTGTGCCGGGAATACCAAACGTAAGAGTCAAGCCACGCCAATGAAGTTGCTCAAAGTGCGAGCAAAGCCTGCGATAAAAGGTATCCTGCAAGATCTGGTTCGAGAACTAGTTACAACACCGGCCATCTTCTTAGATTCCATTACGAGAGAGAAAGGTTCGTTACGTAAATGGATTCTTCGAATGTGAGCTCACTAGTTGATCCGTGGTCATATTTTAGTGTATCTTAGTACCGGTCCAGGATAAACGGATTGAGCTACACTAATAAGTGATTAGTAAGGTAAAATTTAGAGGAAATATACCAGCATTTGTCTGGAGGAAGAGTGGTAAATAAATAAAGAATAAACACCCAAAGTAGATTCAATCAGGACTCGAACCTGGACTTTCCCGTCTAGTCTAGATAAGCTTGAGATTTAATCTTCGTCCACACCGACCCCAATGCCATTTGCTCGCAGAACAAAACTGGTGATAATTGTATCTTAACCATTGCCATAAAAATGTTCGTTATATTTAGTAGCGGTTTTAGGGTTGTTGCAAAGGTTTGACACGGCTGTCACCTCCTCCTCACTATCCATTTGACCAATAATACAACAATAAGCTAATCAACCTTTTTTTGTGTTTAAAGAGTAAGCTAAATACTGAATGGTAGGAGACAGAACAGTCTCATCAAGTAATGTTTGCTTTGGACACCACCAACGAACCACCTCTTAATTTGACAATGCCCAACAACAACTGAAAGATTTAGTTTTGAATCCAGGTGTGGTATAGATACACTTTTTCTTCACTTTGAGGTACAATAAAACATTACTAACATTGAAGCTGGAGTATTGTTACGTCACCGTGTGAACATGTACAGTGTAATCGCTGTAAGAAAATACCAGGGTGGCTCGTTTGTTTGTTGTCAAGACAAAAATAAGCCTTGATGGGACTGTAATAATAAATTGTTTCCTCCCATTCAGTTTTGAACTCTACTTTAAGAGCAAATAATTCGCTTTTTTACATTCTTTTGTTTGTGGTTGACCAATTTTTTTTAAGCACCGCGTCTTACTATACGTTTGGGCTATACGCCTATGTATTAGTTACACAAATTGTTTAGGAAATAGTAAGGTTTAATTGAGAGGAAGTGCATCTGAATTTGCGTGGAAGGAGAGTGAAAAACCATTTAGGAAAAAACCACACACAGTGCACCCGACTGGGATCAAACCCCGATCTCCTCGTCTTCGGCAGTCTAGCCCAAAACGAGATTAGTGCGTTAGATCACGTGGCCACCGAAGCGGGTGATTGGCCAAATTGATATTGAGTGTAAGGTAAAGTAACCATTTACTATACAGTCTTGTCAGGCCTTGTTTGCCCTGGCAAAAACCCACGAGACGGTTCTGCAAACAGAATATTTTACACTTAACATCGAAAAATGAGCTTGATTATTATTTTTTGAATGCATTAAATAGACATATTAACTTATAGTTAAGTACGTTTATAGCAGCATCTAGATACTATATTATTTAAATTGAAAAATTACACTTAGACTCTGGAAAAGAGCCCGGGACTTTTGGTTTAAAACACCAATGCTCTTACCACTGAGCTATCCAGAAGTCGTCACGTGCCTAGGGTCAGTCTTATCTCATATTTTAAGACATAGTCTGTGAGGGACGTGTGGAAATCGTCAGATATAGTGATCAATTAAGCTCAATTAAGATCGCGAGCTATCAGCTAACACATCCATCGTTTACTCGAGAGGGATTCATGCTGCCAATGTACAATGACAACTGTAAGACTGCACATATTATGATGGATTATATATCCAAGTTATTATAGTTGTTAAGTGCGGTTACAGCCACATCTAGATATAATAAGATTTAAATTGAATTGAATTGCTTTAAAATATGAGTGAAGAATGACCCCGGCAGGGACGACTCATATATAGCTCAGTTGTAAGAGTATTGGCGTACTAAGCCAGAGGTCCCGGTTTCAATTCTCGTGTCCAGGTGTCATTTTTAAATTAAAAAAATAGTATTGATTCTTTCTGTTTTTTCAGCACTAATCTTACTACCCTATTCACTTATGTACTAATTACGCTAATGTGTTAGGGACGAAGATGTTTGAATTTAAAAGAACTATATTAGTATTTTCACTTATGGAAAGGAGAAAACCATTAAGAAAAAAACATTCTCCATTCTCTAAGTTCAGCTGACTGGAAGTCGAACCCCAATCTCTTTGTTATCGGCAGTATAGTCCATTGCGAAAGTGACGCCTTAGACCATGCTGACACAGAAGCAGGTTACTTAACATTTGAAAGGGACAGCTGCCGATCATATGATTTGAGGTATTGATATATTAAAGGAGTTTTAGTAATTATTTTACCTACGATCTAGTGCAATCTCACTTCAGCTTCTTCCATATGATCGGTATTGAACTACGCATGCGCCATGACCTCTGCGAGAACGACCGCGTAGCCTTTGTCAACGGAGAGAGTGATTACGTTTCATTCGCCGTACACACAGTTCCGTTTGAAAGAGGGGAAATGTTAAAGAATGGAAGGAGAAGGTATCTGAAACCTCATTCGACGTCCAACAATAGCACCCTACTCCTCCACTTCCATCCACCCCCTCCAATCCGACAAAAGACAACATGCAGGCGCACTAAAAAAAATAGGAGCTAATTTTAAAAAAGTTTCTAATATTAAAAGTGTGCGTTTCAAATCGTTATTCTTCTGTTGGATGTTCGTATATTCTGGGAAAATTTGAGTATCGAATGAGTCAGAGTTTTATCGTTTCTTTTACATTTAGGCCTATATATTATCCACTACAAATACGTTAGTAAATGAACAGTGTGTGAGTGGTTATTCTCAAGATAGCACGTGTTCAAGTTCTGCTGAATAACACCAATTGAAGATACTCAAGGAACCGGAAGTATCAACATACCAGGTCAGCTTCAATGATTACTAATTGGTAGTCTAAACACTCGTCTGTTTGTTTATTTTGGGACTTAGCATGCAACGTTTAAAACACATATATTTTGTTTAGTAACTTACTTAATTTGGGCATACTTAACCTAACAACTTCAGAAATAGAGCTTGAAAATCTACTGATTGGGGTAATGAAATGGGCGTATACACAGTGAAGTATTGGTTCTTGATCCACTGCTGTGCAAATGCTGGGTTATCCTGAGTTTATTTGAATAAACATGATTACATTAGCTAAATATATTCCATTGTCAGGGTTTACATTTTGTTAAGAAATTAAATGTATTTAACTTAAAGGATGCAAAATTAAGAATATCTATTTATTTATTTTTTATTTTAATAGCAAGGGTGTCGACTGGCTTTGAACTAAGATCTCACATTCTAGAGTGTACATAGCACTATTTTAATGTGATCTGTTCTTGGCCTGGTTGTTTCTACACGTGATTTATCAGTGTTTTCACCATCTTTTCTCCTCGCTAATTAGGCTGAGCTAAGATTGAGTTGATAATAAAAATTACAATTCTTATATGTCTTTTTCTTTCTAGTCTATTTCTGGTAGAGCTAATTCACTCGTATTTCTGTGCCCATTTATAAGGTATTTAAAACTATCTATAGTACATGTTACAATTATGATAACTACATATTATAACTTATAAACTAGGAACTAATTAGATCTTCTTATTGTAGTCATTAAACTATTTTTAAGCATTAACCTAAATAGGAAATAACTTTAGTGATTTAAGTATAATATACAAGGGTTTTTATCAATACTCAACTTACTAAAATAAAATAAAACTATTTAATCTAAGGGAAAGATCTTAGGAGGATAAAAGTGAATGATATGTACCAGAGTTTGACTGCAATGAAGATATAAAACAAATCATAGGGCAGCTAGCTTAAGACTGAGCCCATCTTGTATTCAGAGCCAACAAAACACTTAACATTATCGAAGTTTTTGATTTAGTAAAGACTAGGTGATGATAAGAATTGGTCCATTGTAATCAAAATGTGTTTTTTTTAAAGTCATCATCTTTATCTTGTTTCCTTGTCTAACTCACTGACTGACCTTTCTGAGAATTTGATGACACGTTACGTTTAACATGACTTTCTGAAAGCGTCAACATAATATTTTAGGCAAGTGTCACTATCTTCGTTACAAAGGTTTTTTTTAATACTATGCGTAAAAAATAAAATAAATCTCAACATTTTTATAACATTTGCATTTATCTATGACTAAAACTATTTATACAATATTTAAAAACTTTGCTCAAAATAACCTTAATGTTTCAGTTGATATAGCAGTGAGAATTGAGCCTAGCGAGCCGAATTCGACTCTCCTTTCAGATATATTTTTCACATATAAGTATAATTTTATCTTATCAAAGGGGATCTTTGAATGAACCGTAATATACACATTTGCAATATATACATATAGTTAAAAATTGTGAAATAAAGAACCTAGTAAATGATGGCCTATATAATAAATTCAGGGTTACACGAGATTATATTTCGTTAATAGATAATTTATGTGCATCTGATAAATCCAGAACTACACTAACACACACTTCTCAAACCAGCCTCTAAATAGCACAGCTCTCTTGACCGTGGCACAGAAAATTACCTGTACACAGTTTAAATTCGATTTTCATATGTAGAGATTTGTCATAAAGTTCAAAGTTCTTTGCTGTCAACATTGATTTCACTTACTATTAGATTTCTTTGATAGCTAATTATAATAACTATCAAAAGTGAAAGCTATAGATCACATGACCTAACGTATTAATCCGTGAAAGTAGATCTGGTAGCTTTTCTAGATGTCAGATAGCTCCATTCTTATGAAAATTGGACTGTACTAAGATATATTATGCCTAGCCTGGTATCCAACCAGAATCCCCGGACAGAGACTCTGCCTCTGTGCCAGCTCGGTGACTTATACAGGTGGAGAGGGAGAGAAAGTGCTGATGAAAGTAACGGACACTCCACTCTGGGGCTTTATCAAGATTAACAGACGTTGCCTTTGACTCGAGAGGCTGAGATTCGATCTTGATCGTTGGCACTGGGATTGAGTTGTTTTCCATCAGTAGGTGTTCATCCCCTATCTAGACGAGTGTTGATGCATTCCACCTTAAATCCAACCCCTTTATTTTACCCCCTTAGGTTAGTTTGTGTAAGCTGTTAATAATTCCAATGTAGCAACAAAAATACTTTTAGAAATGTTAATGCAGTTAAAGAAAAGGAACCAGATTATTCTATCACCACGTCGTAATACCTGTTCAGGTTATACGCATACATAGTAATTACGCTAATGGGTTGAGATGAGGAAGGAAGCGTTTTAGAGGTTATCTACCCACATTCGCATGGAAAGGAGAGTGAGAAACACTTTTAGGGAAAAACACCCTGAATAGACCTGACCAGGATTTGAACCCCGACATTCCCGTCTCCAGCAGGCCAGTCTAACACGAGAGTGACCTCCTAGACTATTCGTCCACTGAAGCGGGTGAACCAGAATTAATCAACAATGTGACGTGCAGATTTATTTGAGCATTTTCATGTTTCGTGTGAAATAATGGCTGCAAAATATGTATGTTTAGCTAGGTTTGTGCTACCTACATATGTTTAGCTAGGTTTGTGCTACCTACATATGTTTATCTAGGTTTGTGCTACCTACATATGTTTAGCTAGGTATGTGCTACCTACATATGTTTAGCTAGGTATGTGCTACCTACATATGTTTTGCTAGGTTTGTGCTACCTACATATGTTTAGCTAGGTTTTTGCTACCTACATATGTTTAGCTAGGTTTGTGCTACCTACATATGTTTAGCTAGGTTTGTGCTACCTACATATGTTTATCTAGGTTTGTGCTACCTACATATGTTTAGCTAGGTATGTGCTACCTACATATGTTTAGCTAGGTTTGTGCTACCTACATATGTTTAGCTAGGTTTTTGCTACCTACATATGTTTAGCTAGGTTTGTGCTACCTACATATGTTTAGCTAGGTATGTGCTACCTACATATGTTTAGCTAGGTTTGTGCTACCTATATATGTTTAGCTAGGTTTGTGCTACCTACATATGTTTATCTAGGTTTGTGCTACCTACATATGTTTATCTAGGTTTTTGCTACCTACATATGTTTAGCTAAGTATGTGCTACCTACATATGTTTAGCTAGGTTTGTGCTACCTACATATGTTTAACTAGGTTTGTGCTACCTACATATTTTTAACTAATTGACATATTTAAGGTGGGATGGAAGGGTACCCGAGTTTCGGTAGTTTTTATAGCACACCACTTTTTGTGCTAAAATAAATACAATATTGCTCCAGTAAATAAATTTAGTTTAATTTTAAACAAACGGTAATCTCAACAGTTTTGAATATTAATTGGTCCTGAACATATCAAAATTTGACCATGACTTTTTATTTATATTTGAAAAGTTTCTCATCAAATACCATTATATTCATGACAAATATTCAAGAAATGTTGAGATTACTATGTATAAAAAATTTAAATAAATGTAGCTACTGGATCAATATTTTATTTATTTTGGACAAAAAAGTTTTTTGTAGTAAAAACTGGAAAAGTATTCACTTTAACTCGCGCTCCTTATCATACCACCTTAAAACAAAACTAAAATAAGAAAAGGATGCCAAAGATAAGTTCTTGATCGTCTTATCTCAACTTGATCTTAGGACAAACCGGCTTTGGTTGCCACGTGGTCTGACGCCCTACTCTTGCAGTAGTCTAGACTGCCGCTGATGGGCAGATTGAGGTTCGAATCCTGATCGGGTGTACTGAGGGTGGTTTTACCAAAATGGTTTTCCACCCTCCCTCCACAAAAATACGGGAACACTTCCTATAATTATTACAACCTTCCTATTCCCTAACCTCATTAGTTCATAAGTAGTAGTAATTAGTACATAAGCGTATAGCCTGAATGGGTAGTAAGACGTGGTGCTTAAAAAACTCTGAGGACAAACAGAGCCACAAGACACCAGACCTTTAATTTATCACCCGCCTCGGTGGCGTAGTTGGCTAACGCGCTAGTCGTGTTAGTTGAGCTCGACCGCCGGTGACGGGGAGATCGAGGTTCGAATCTCGGTCGGGTGAACTGGGGGTGGTTTTTCCTAAATGGTTTTCCACTCTCCCTCCACGCAAATGCGGGTTCACTTCCTATAAATTCAACCCTCCCACTTCCTAATCCATTAGTGTAATTAGTACTTAAGCGTATAACCCGAACGGATAGTAAGACGCGGTGCTAAATATTATTATTATTATTTAATTTATCACGTATATAAAAATAAACAACCCAATTTCCCAAGTACATCTTTCGCGGGAATCGAACCTAAGATCCTTAGATGGTTTAATATAAGATCTCCCCACTGAGAAAATGTTTCGACAGCGGATAATATTTGTTAGAAACTCGAACCGAATTGCTTTTTGAGGGGAACACATCTAACTGTTGTGCAATATTACAAATTCGTCGTGTTTCTTTCTAGTGATGTAAATGCCAAGTTCTTTGTCTCTGTTAAAAGGAGCAGAAATAAATGAATTACATAAATACAGAGCCATTGTTCTTCTCTGTGAGTGTGTAAATGGCTAGAAATATTGTTCCTATCCCTATCGAATGATGACACCAGCATTGTTTGTGAATGTAGCTTGCCATTGTATAGCCATTGTATCAGGTCCACTTATTTTGAATTAAGAACCAAGGTCAAGAAACTATATCTCCATTAAGAAGAACTATGCAAGACAAATAAGTATAATGCCATAAAATAACATGATGGCTTTTATATAAAAGAAACCAAGAAATAGATCTAAAAGGAAGTAGTGAGTAGATTGCATCAAATCTTCCATTGGTTTAAAAAAAAAGTAGGCTATGTATTGTTTAGATTTATCTATTTTGTTTCTTATCTATACTAATCTTTACTTTTCACAAATTTCTTAGACTCTTTATTACTGTCTCGAACACCAAAATGGATTTTAAAAAAGAATTTAGGTGTGAACCGCTTATTAATATTCGTTTTAGATTTTCAGATAACTACGCTAAATGAGGTAGGTTTAATAAAGGCAGAAATTAAATAAGTTGCACCAGTATTTGCACAAGGAGAGAAGGGTTTAAACAACTTAGTCAAAAAAACCACCCTGACCTTCTTGCCAGCTGTTCAGTCTATTTCGAGAGCGACGCCTTTAATAAACATTCTAAAATAGGGGTTTTTCCTTTTAGGTTTATATTTCTAAATAGTTCACTTCTGCAGGTTGACATGAGCCCAAGGGTAGCATTAAGCTCGTCAACCGAATTAAAGCTGTCACGATGTGAGGAATAAAGCTGTCATTAGCCCTTAAGTAGCCCAGAACCAAGTTATCTTTAATAACAAGATGTCGCTCTTTTGGATTCGAATAAGAACTACTGTAGAATAGTTTCCAAATGAAATAAATAAAAAAGTAGAAAGAAAGTAAAAAAATTAATAGTCAATAAATTGATGCAAAAGGTTTTGGTTTGGAGCTTGTGTAAAAGCTGAAGATTTTCAGTTAATTTACATTTGTTATATTCATACATGTATATTTATAAACATATTTACAATAATGGAGTAGGTATGAGGAATTTATAGAAAGTGTACCTGATTTTGGTTGGAGTAACGTGGGAGTTAATTTAGTACTGTACAGACGGTTAGGAATTGAACACTGACCTGAAAATTATACAAGACGAGAAGGTATTCTCGTTGTTTATTGCACATATAATTAATTATAATGAGCTCAAGGACGTCACCTCACAAAAAACTAAATGCTCAATAGTGTTTGTTCCAGAAAGGCAGAGATTATAACTATAAACAATCTCTGTGAATGAACTACTTAGATAATCCAAAAATTGTATATATATTGAATGTATATATATATATGTCACAAGAAAAGTAGATTGTTAGGGAGAGTTGACTCAGCCTAGGTAAAGTCGACTCTTACTAAAAGTATCAGTAAAAGTTGATAGAGAATAAACAGATCAACGTTTCCTAGGAAGAGTTAACTATGCCTGCTGTGGTTTAGTAAAAGTTGATTCCGCGATGTTGCTCTCCACATGCAACTTCGCGCGCACATCTTTGTTTTGAATATCCCAGCTCTATTTGTATACTGTTGTTTTCTAGGTTAGGTTAGGTTAGGTTAGGTTAGGTTAGGTTAGCTCTGCAACTCAAAGTGTCACAAATATTTACCTTGCTGTAATAAATAATAAATATTTATATCTCTCTTTGTATCATAAAGGTTTTGCTTTTTTATTTGTTTTTTATTAGGTAGTAGACCATTTCCTTGCAAAAAGTCAACTTTTACTAACTCAAGGTAGTAAGAGTATACTTTCCCTAGGTACGGTCAACTCTGACTAGTAAATGTTGATCGAAATTCATCACTTTTCGCTTTTAATCAACTTTTACTAAAAAGTCCAGTAAGAGTCGACTCGTCCTAGGTAAAGTCGACTCTTACTGGAGAATCTACTTTTCCTGTAACATATACATAAACAAATAATAGCATATACATCCAGCAGTATATATATATATCCCTATTTATGTTATACATTCTTTATAGAAAAAGTGGTATGACTCAATCGAATCAACTTTCTTGCATTGGATATTATAGCTTAAAAGAAAATTTTCAAAAATAGGTTCTCATCAAACTACCCTTAAGTAAGTTTTCCCCATACAAACAAAAAAAATCATATTGTTAATCACAATAAACAATGTTTATATATACATTTTAACCAAATTGTTCAAACATTTTTAACAAATTTCATATTTAAAAAAATGTTATATTTTCAAGCTTCCATAAAATTATTTTTAATTTGTAAGAATAAAAACTGTGTTCTTACTTATCATGAAAAACTATTACCAAATATCTATTTTGAACTTATCTTCAAAGTAAATTTTAAAATATTTCAAATTTTCTATAATTTGGCTTAAGTAAACCACGATTAAAATTAATTTAATTTAGAAAAATAATGATGAATCTATATTGAGCATGTAAAGTATTTCCCCAATATCAATTTTTAACAAAATTATTAGAATTATTTTCAATAAAATTCAAATTCTACAAATATCAGTGATCAGTAAACTACTATGAAATGATTTTATATATATATATATATATATATATAGTTATATATATATATATATATATAGTTATATATATATATATATAAAACTATTTATAATGTAAGAAACTTAACAGATAACAATTTTGACCCAAATAGCTAGAGCAATTTTTTAAATATTAAAATTAAAAAAAGTCAAAATTAAATTATCCTTAAACGAATTTTTACTCAAAAATCAAGTATACAGTGTATTTTTGGGAGTTAAACCACTTCTATACATCTATTTTAAACACAATTATTTTTAAAGACATTTCCAAAAAATGTTGAATCAAAAAAGACTTATTAGTAAACTATCATTAATTTTAGGGCTAAGGTCAGAATAAAAAAAAACAAGATATAGCCCGATAAATTATAAATATCAAGCTTGAACAAAATCCACCAAACCGTTTTGGATCCGTGGTAAGGGACAGACAGACAGATATGGGGACAGGCAGAATGGTAAAATTCACTTTGATTTGGGTTGAGTTCGAACACACATAAAACGTAAAGATTCATCATAATCTCAAGGTCTACAATTTTCATGATTACAATACTTTCTCTTAATATGAGAATGTGAAATCAATTTTTTATAAATGAGTCAATAGTAAACTACTGTTAAATGAGGGATTATATGAAAATCAAATAGATACATTTATGAATATTCTAAAATGTTTACTAGATAGGCTACTCATTTTGAACCACATCGTTAGAGCTATTTTTACAATATTTAAAAATCTTGAAAAATCAATCATTTGTAAATTACCTTTAAATGGGTTTTTACACCAAAAATAAGTATACAGTGTTATTTGTCATAACACTTTACCTAGATACAAATTTTAAACACAATAGTTAAAGCTATTTTCGAAAAATTTAAAATTTTCAAAATCATCCCATGGATAAGCTAACATTTAACAAATTTTGTGTCAAAAACCAATGATATAATGCTACTTGTCATGTCCAAAAAAAATCCCAGATATGCATTTTAAACCAAATCGTTAAAGCCATTTCCGAAAAATTTGTAATTCAATAAAATCACTCATAGGTAAACTATTCTTAATTTGAGATGTAAGATCAAAATTTAAAAATTCCTGTGTTAAATTCCTTATCAAATCTAAGTAGCAAGTTTGAACAAAATCCATCTAATCATTTTGTATCCGTGGCCAGGGACAAACAGACACACGGAATGGTAAATTTTTTTTTGTTTTCGTTTTCACATATAATGTAAAATTTCACTATAATTTCGAGATTGATTTTTTCACGATTACAATACTTTCTATTGACATGGGAAAGTGAGAATTGCATTCACGCTTCCCTTAAAGCCGAGGTCAATCGTTTTGTTGTGAGCGAAAGTGTCCATATGAAACGTTTTAGGAATTTTCCTTTTTACTATAAGATAATACACATTTCTCAAAATATATTTCATTTGGGAGTTAATAACAATATTTATTCACACGTAGGTTAAATTCTAAGATATTATCTACTCTGTTGGCCTCTGGGCTGTGGTTAAGATCACTAAGGAGACCATTACTCAATGTGTGGCCCAACCACATATGAAGACTTTGGAGCTTAATATTCCGAAATTATATTATTACTATTATTATTATTATTATTATTATTATTATTATTATTATTATTGCGTCTTAGTTTGAATCTAGGCTATATGCCCTAAGGGTGGTTGTCCACATGTGATTTATCTTTGCAGTTTTTCGATTCATGCTGCAAGCCAATGCGGGTACATTTCCTATAAGTAATTCCACCAATATCTACCCATTAGATTAAGAAGTTAATATTCACTATACCGAACTTAAATATAAATAATAAACAAATGTATGAATATGTTGAACACCGAGGAAATAATTAAATACTTATTATAAATAATAGAGGTTGGTAGGGTTACTTAGGAAAAATGCAGCCGCAATAGTGCGTGTATGGGTGTGTGCGTGCGTGTGTGGATAGTACATGGAAACACCCTAATTATAGTTCCTACGTAGAAAAACAGCCCCAGTGTGAGATTCCAACCTTATCTTTCCCGTTATTAGAGATATGGTCTATTGGAACTTGACGCCTCAGATCATGAGAACGGGTAAAAAAAAAATGCAACTCTTAAGTTTTCGCAATCATCCACGTTATAATACCTATCAGGGCTATCCACATATTTACGCTTATGAGGGTAGCAATGAGGATGGAGGGAGACGGGAGAACTGTTTATAAAAACCAACAACCTGTGTACACCTTGTCGGAATTTTGACCCAAACTTCTGAATCACCGGCAAACCAAATAAGACGAGCTTACACCTTATTCTGCGTGCCCACCGATTCGGTTTGGATACAGTAATTAAAGTATTATTAACACAATGAACCCGCGCCATGCACTCCAAACAGCGACCCCGGGTGAGCGGGCTATTTGTCTCACTCCAGCGAAAGTGTTTTTTTTTTGCATTCAGCGAAAGTGTCGCAAAGAAGAAGAGGGTCCAGAGTAACTTCACTTCCTTGTTCTGAAAGTGGTCTAGACTGGGATCGCTAGAAACCTGTCCAGGATCAATGTCCGGAATACAAGGCTATTGGAGAACGTCCAGCTGCGCGCTGGAAACTTGTTTCCTGAGATGGAGGCCAAATAAACACTTCCTGTAGTTATTTATATAGTAGGATTCTGAGAGGAAGGACTGGAATCATTTCACGTTTTAAATATATAAGTAATAATATCCTTGGCAAATAATATAAAAAAAACTGCCCACCTGAGCTTGAAAGACAAGTTTTGTACCTCCTCCTTCTTCCAGTGTTATCACCTTGTCTCTTGATAGTTTGACAGACTGAGGCGACAGATCCGGTCACTCCTGCACTACTTCCGGCAAGATCATGACTCCTAGTTCGTCCGTAATCCGCTAGAGCAACTCTTCCTTTCGACGTTCCTACGAATTATAATGATAGTAATAATAACGATTGCAGGTTATATTTCCAGTCGCTCACACCGGTGGTCAAATTGTCTAAGGCGTCAAGCTTGTAATATAATGAGTTGCGAGTGACTGATTTCACTTTCTACTAGTCCGTTTAAACAAATGTTATTTAGCTGCTTAAGCTAAGGGCTAGGGATAAGAGGGTCAATCTTGAGGAAGTGTACCCGTATTCGCTTGGATGATAAAATACTAGAAAATACATCGCTACATCCCACGTGGGAAGCCAACCCCAGTGCACTCGGCTGAGATTCAAATCTCGATCTCCCCATCACCGGAAATCGAACCTATCCCGGGCCTGACCACAAACAAACAACATATTTATAGTGATGTTGATGTATGAGAGAAAACATATTTATGTAAGATTTGTTGTTGGGAAACATCTTTCTCGTGTGAATGATTATCACTGGAAAGGTTTCGATAGGGTTGACTCAGTAATTTTAAAATCAAAACTAGAGAAATAAACAATTTAAATTAGTTCAAGACTCTTATCACAGAAATAAAGATTTAACAAAAATTATTTCTACCCTAGCTCTAACAATGAACTTTTGGTCTAACGGATCACTATTCTACCATCTAGAACACCCAAAGACTTGTCCAACACTGAGACACATTCATCAAGACTCCGTAGTCACGGTGACCATAATAATGACGTTTTAGTGATCTAAGACTTGATATTTTTTAAATTTTGGCATTAAAATATACTACGTAGTTATTTTTCATTATCATACTAATCGTATAACCCTACATCGGTGGGCGCGTGAACTAAATGTCAAGCTCGTATAGGCTGATTTATTGTTGACGGGGAGATCTGGATCGAATCCTTCATCGACGTACTAATGTTCGATTTTCCCTTAATTTTTTACCCACAAATTTGGGTACATTTTCTATAAATTCTACCTCATTAGCCTCAACCCCACCATAGTATTTTAATGCAGATAGATATAATGGTTATTAAGACGTGGTGGCAAATTATCAAACATAAATGTCTTATTTACTGCTGGTTTAAAAGTAATAAAAATGTAAAAATGTAACTTTCCTTTCTCAATCCTTATCGCCTTGTCCTTGAAGTGGAATCAGAAGTTGTAAACTTTTAACGATGAAATTAAGTTTGTAATCAAAATGTGTAGGGCGCAAGACTGTGCATGCTTAGATAAATAATCACGGCCGTGGGCTGCCATCGCAACTGGTCGACGTCTTTCGATACACCTTCCTGTAAGACCAAGGTCTGTGCTCAAACTTCTCTCTTAGAGCAGTGGCCGCCAACTTGTGGCACGAAGTGGGTAATTTTCAACCGCCCTTAATTTATTAGTTTGAGACATTTTTTTGTAAAGCTATAGTTACATATAATTTGGTGTTTATGTTGATAATTTTTATGAAAAACAGGTAATTAAAGAAACAATGTCATTATTATAAAAATTGAACTATACATATTATTTAACGTTGACGCAGCTCAAATATACCTTTATCTTGTTCTGTTCCCTCATGAAAAATAAGTTCTAAAATTTCAACGCAGATTTTTAAAGCGAGCTTTGCAGCATATTAGTAAAATGGTCCACAACTAAATAAATATTAGGAACATGTGCGTATTCACAAATTAATATAAGGGAGAGCCAAACTAATATGCGTGGCAACACCACTCTCAACAACTCAGCAGGGATTCAAACCCCTATCTTTCCATTGTCAGTAAGCCCGATTAGAGGACCTTGACAACGTAGCCCACGTGTCTACCGCTAGTTGTTTTGTATGTTCTTAACTGAGATAGATTGTTGTGCGCTTCCTTAAAATCACCCTCCCATAAACCTTTTCCCTTAAATTAGTTGGTGTAAGTTCCGGATAGCCCGAATGAACACTAAGACAAGCAGCGCCCACACAGATGAGCGTGTGGACCAAGGCGTTGGTCTGGTCTAATCTTGTTTGTCGGTGACGGAGATTTCAGAGCTCTAATCCGTACTGGGTGTATTGAGGGAAAGTTTTCCTAAAGTGGTTCCTTATCTCAAAGCAAATGGTTTACTTTAATAACTCTGACTCCACTGGTGTAGTGAAATGCGGATATGTCGAAAGTTTAAAATATAATTCTGGTAGAAATAATCCTAAAGAATATTTTTGCAGTCAACATTGATCGAATTTTACTATATTATTAGTGTTATTATATTGTGAGAGTTAAAGATTACATGAGTTGTATTAATATTGTATTTAAGCTTGGCTTCACCAGGGAGGTTATTTGGATATATATATAATAGCAGTGCTATAGATCCCCTTTAAGATAATCTTTATTTCTTATGATTTTTATGTTAGTTTTTTCATCTGTATACCATATCAAATTTTATTGTTTTTATTTGGCAGTTTTGAGGGCCCCCACTTTTCTTCTATTTCCCGGACACATTTTTTTTTTTATATTTATACCTTTCAACTTATATGTTATATGGGGTGATTCATTTATCAATTTACCAAATTTAAATTAGTTCAGCAATGAAAGGTAGATTTTCTAATAGTTTTGGAGAGTTATCAAGCTATTGTCTTACCTCCAACCCATTTCAGCTTCCACACTCCCTTTTGAAGTTCTATGACTAATTTGTTTATCTGATATGTTTCTTTCTCGTGCCTGCCTAATTTAAATTTTCAACTACACTGACAATAGTAGGCCTATTTTAGATCAGTTAGTTTATCAATTTCAAGCTCTCACATTTCCCGTGTTACAATTTTGAAATTTCAGCTATTCAGATATAATTCGGTTATCCTGGCAGATATATTGTCTCACATACCAAATTTCAATTTTATTTTAAACCAATAGTATTTTCTATTGGCCTGCAAAATTTTGAGGCCCTATTTATTGAAGCCTATTTTGAAATATCTAATTTTCAATATTTTTAGATTTTACACTATTTGTGGCGGTCGTCTAACGGCTTGCAAGTATTTATATTTTCTATTACACTTAGAAGCATACTTTTTAAACTAGTTTTTGAAATTATTAACTATCCTTCAACCCAGATCCTAATTTTAGAATTAAAAAAACTTTCATACTTTTCTAGTTACTTGAAAAATTTCTATTCAATACCACACTAAAAAGTTTTTTCTATAATTTTGGAAATTTCTCCTGTCCCAATTTTGCTATTTCAAATTTAACAAATTTGGGGCTTTTGGTGTTTCAATTTTCTACTGTACTTACAATATTTTTTTTAGTCTTGGGTATTCGATGATTAGTAGTTTATTTTTTTAGTTTTGTCAAGTTGGAAACCACTCTTCTTTTCCATATCCCCATTTCCTACTTATAAAGATGAAATATTTAAAACTAATTGTGTTAGTTGGAGTGTTCCCTTTACATTCCTGGAAAGATTAGTTTTATACTTCTCCTAAATATTTTTTTTCTAATTATTTGCCTCCCCTTCAATCCCCTATCTTCCATTTGGGTACCAATTGAGGGTAAGTTGATTCGAATTTCAAAAAACCAATGACGGAATATTATTTACTAGCCTTGAAAACCCCCAGATATAAGTATATTAAAAACTAAAAAGGAAATAACAATTTTCAAAATTTTGGATACCATTAATTATCGATTTAGGATCACCTAACTGAAATTTCAAAATAAATTACAACAAAGCTGTGTTTAACTGTGTTAGAGACCCCTAGAAATCGAATTTCAAAGTGATCGGACAAACTTGATTTTTCGGTCCATAAAGTAAGCATGGGGACATTTAGAGCCCCAGATTGAGCCCCTTTTCCAGCCCCTTTTCAAATTTTTCAGGTTGAAGATTTTTTATATCATTCTCGGATTCCCATTAAACTCTATGTCGAATTTCAACCATCTAGTTCCCCGAGAAGTACGAAAAAAAACCTGGACGGAAAAACAGAAAGAGACGGCATGGATTTTATATTATAGATTAAAGTGGTTTCAGTAACTTTTGTAAGTCTCAGATACGGCCCTTCTTACCGTAGTATACCGTAGTAAGACAAGGTGTTCACAAAAAAGATGTGATGAGCTATAAAAAAAAACACACTAAAATGTATATGCACCTGGGGTAGAGGAAGCCTTGCTTACTTAACAATTTACCTTCCTGCTGAGATGCGTGTATAGATTAAATCAATTATAAAACACAAATTATGAAATTATGTACAGTAGAACTATCGCAACAGATGAATGTCTCAATCTGACCTCCAACACGCTGGAACGCAAGTTAGCTCACTCAGGGATATTAATGTTAGTACTTCCGGTCACTGAACCGGTGCTACAGGTGGAAATCTTCAGGTGAAACTAATTTCATCAGTCACAAAAATTACACCGAAATATGTAAACATGTATTTCATGATCGGGCGAAAGCTGTAAGAAAGTTATTACCTCAATTTTATAAGTTTATCACATGGCAGATACTTTGTAATTAGTTGTTAAGAGTTGACTTTTAGAAAACTGCATGGAGAGAAAAAATAAATAACCATTCTTGGTAATTTTAGTTTTTTCTTATTGTTACAAACTAAAAAAAAATAGTATCGTTCTCATGCACCTTTTGTATTGGGTTCTTCTAGATATGTGATATATGTCAATTTACATCACTTGACAAAGTGACCAATCATACATTAGAGGTGGTTGAACAGAAAAACTGCTTTTGGTAGAGTTATTTTACAGTAATTATTGCCTTTTCTGCTAGTTTAAAGATATCTAAAAAAAGCTTCAATTTAATCCGACTCCTTCACAGGCCATGTCTCGTCACTTTTGACAAAATAATGTGAACTACTTTAACAATGTTGTAAAATTCCCTAAATATATTTGCGAGGTAGAATATCATATTTTGAATACGTCATTTTGAACTGTAGTAAAAGGCCAAAGTTACTGGGGATGGACTTTAAAAAAAAATCCACGGTCATAACGTTTTCTCAAAACATTGTTGGTTTGTGTTTACTCCTGTTCCTGGATTGGGTACAAAACCAAGTCATAATTTAAATATTCTATTTTTGATATTTATTAACATAATTAAGAGATTGTGTGTCTGTGTGTCTTTCTGCCACGAGCGCTGCACTATATATATCCATACAAAGGTATCAAGTTTAAAAATTAGTAGTCCCTGTTCACGAATATGTGCACCTCAAAGCCAAACTTTTAAAATTTGGATTAGATTTTTTTAAATTAATTAAAAACTGGGTCGGAAGAAATAATTATTTTTTTATCTGTTTGAAGCAAAAGAAAAGCGTTGCCAGGGGTAACCATGCAATTACTAAGAGCACACCGGGTACTTTTGCTAGTGTTCCAATAAAATCCTTGTTTATTATTGTAAAATCACCTCTTCACGTGTATGGGTGATTAGGAAGGTCCATTTTAAGTTCAAATTATTTTCAGTTTGATCCCAAATGACGCCTGAAAAAGTTGAATATAATATCGGACTGTCCTTCTACTGTACAATTTCTATGTGACAGCTAAAACATTTATTAGATCTACTTTTACATATTCATACGTAGAGTTAAGTTATCTGCAACTTTCACTTTTGATAGTAAAATTAATTCCTAAAAATAACACGAATATTATGTTAACATGTTATTTATGTTGACCCTCTACCCCCCCCACCAAAAAAAGTTTGTATTGTCTAAAGGCCTTTCCTACAAAAATGGACTATACACTTTAATACTCCTGGTGATGGAATGTCTGTGACTTTTATCTAATACCAAGACACAGTTTGAAGAGGGGAAAATATTTGTTATAGCTGTGGTGTCGATTCAGACATATGAAAGATACAGGTAGTGAATGTCCTTTGGTCAATGTTAGCTAATCAAATAGTCTTTTCTTATGGTGATTCGACTTTATTTCGGTCAGTAGCTCGTTTTTTTATGTATAATTGAATCAACAATCATTGTTTCGATCCCCCAAAGTGACCGAAAAATGTATCATCAGGGAATCGTCGGCTGGAGGACTGGCTGTCTGGTAGATTTAAGTATTAGGCTAGTTTATAAGTCTTGTGCTGATATAATTGTTTTAAGAAAGTGTATGGCGTTTATTCCTGATTAAAATTTTTAAGCCATCGCTTCCTTAATTTGTCATGTTATTCCTCAATGGGGAGGCGGATTTATATACATAGGACTATATTATTTATTATTAATATGTAGGGCCTATGTGTGTGCGTGTGTATGTTTATTTGTGTATATCCCGAATCATTGGTCAAGTAGTCTAAGGGGTTCCCAATTTTATTAGACCGAAGGAGCCCTTGCACCAGAAAAATTACACGCTGGGATCCGCAAAAAAAATGTTACACTAATATTATGAATATTCAATATCTATAGCTTTTTGAGCCCCATGGCTTACTAACCGTTCGGATTATACGCCAATAACGATAGTTAAATTTTACAAGTCCAAGCAAATGGAAAATCTTACATGTTCTAGCAGCGCCTTTGGCAAATGTCCTTAAATCAGATTTGAAAAAAATGGGCAATTCTTATTACTGATGCTATTTTATAATATAAAAAACAAATAAAGAATATTATAAAAGTGTCTCACGAAGCCTGAGATATCTATGGCGGAGCACAGTTTGAAAAAAGCTGGTCTAAGGCATCAGAATTAAAATAGACTGGGTTCAAATTCAGGTTTGATGCACTGTAAGGTGTTTGTTCAGAAGTGATCTATCAGTGTGGTCCCGCCAACTCCTCTCCAGGCTAATAATGGTGCACCTCCTTTCAAACGACCCTCCTCCCCTTTCCATCCCTATCCCATATATATTCATAGCCCTTATGATTTGCTTCGATGGTCGTATGATCTAAGGCGTCAATCTCGCAATAGACTGGTCTAACGAAGACGGAGATATTGGGGCTCGAATCCCAGTCAAGTGTACTGAGGGTGGTTTTTCCTCAATTGTTCTCCACTCTCCCTCCACGAAAATATGTGTACACTTCCTCTAAATCTAATATTCTCCATCCTTAGCTCATCAGTATAGTTAATATATATGCGTAGAGTATAACCTGAACAGATAGTAAGACGCGGTGCTAGAAATAAAGTTCTTATGTTAAAATGTATGGAATAAATAGTAAATTAAAACTTTCTATTCTTTTTTTAAATTCAAAAATAGTTTGATATATAACAAGAAAATATTAAAAAATGATTGCCTACATTAGTTATACTATTCCTAAACTTGTAAACCTAAGTAACACCTTATGGGAACCGTTTCATAAAACACACATATGGTAAGCATTTGCACACGAACCGCTAATAAACATCATTTAGCACATCTGCAATACGTTACTTAAGAACTCTATCGGTGTGTTAGGTAACTAACTCACTGTTAAAATAGCATCAAGTTGGACGCCTTAACTCGGTGATTTTATTCACTAATCAGAGTTTTTTTAAAAAAATATCTCGCTATGTAATCAAGGTTGTTTCCTTTCTCTTGGTCTTAAATTAATAGTATGAGGTTTGATTTGTTTGAGTGTGTGTGTGTGTGTGTTTGTGTTTGTGTGTGTGTGTGTGCCGTGGGTGTGCTGGGCCACCAGAGAACAGGGAGATATCTCGGTGGCCCGGTTTTATTTGGACCACTGCAACTACTTTAAACTAAAATAAAATTATTCATCCAATACTAAATTATTACGTTTATTAAATTTTAATAAAAAGTTCCAGTGAGTGAGTTTGAGAATGCTTAAAATACATCATTTATTAAGATATACAATGTCATAAATGTAAAACCATCTCTTTTTTTTGTCTTGATGTTGTTTACAAACAATTTCTTAAATCAAAAGTAAAGTCAAGAAAGCATTTACTAAGTGAATACTTACTGTCACTAATGTTTTAATCTACACAAGTAGTGGCTGGAGGATCATTTTACAATTTAAGTACCTAAAAGATGTACCCCCTGCTATTGTCTAACAATGTATTGTCAGTAGAAAGTAGAAGCTAATATTTATTATTATTATTATTATATTATTATTATTATTATTATCATCATCACCGCGTCTTACTACCAGTTTGGATTATACGCACTTACGCTAATGTGTAATGGTAGGGTGATTGTGAGATGAAATGGAAGACCTACAGTTTAACGTGGGATCCGAACCACGGTGGAGGTCTGGCATTTCACACATTCACAAGTTGTGATTAATACACGTCTTGTTAGAGGTGAAGGAAGGGTCTGGCAATCAGATAAATCTGTGCCGGGACCGAGGATTGAACCCCGGACCTTCCGCACAGAGGTCCGACATCTTAACCCTAGACCGCCAGGTTACCGCTAATGTTTTGAGTGTAATGAATAAAGACGCAATCAGTGATAATGTAACTGTAATGGCATCGGGATTGAATTTACTAAATAGTAATAGTACTACTCCAGCCTACACTGAAACATAGCATCAGAGGTATTTATGAATGTATATTTGGGGCCGCCAGATTTGCAGTCCCGGACCGCTTGGAACACTGTAATTCCACCCCTGCCTAGATCCAAGCTAGGGATAGGTCACTGATATATTTTAATTGCTTTTTTAATTGCTTCACGGCTTACTACCCACCAGATATATCCACATGTTTATACTGATAGGGTATGGCTGAGTAAGGTAGAAATGTTAGAGGAAATTTATTCACGATTGCGTTTAAGAAAAACATATCAGTACACATGGCGGGATCCAAACCCCAACCTACCCACAGGGGGGGGACTGACCTGTTCGAAGCGGCCCGGGACTACAAAAATGACGGCCATTGATATACAGTCATAAATACCACTGCTGCTATATTTCAGTGTAATATGATGTGGTGTGTTTGTATTTTGATTACTAGTAAATTTAATCCCGAAGCCATTTCAGCTACATTATCTATGATTACGTCACTAGTCCACACTTTAAATAAATCTCAACTTCTATTTTCGAGAGACATGAGCAAAAATTGTTCTAGATTTCTAGACAATAGCTTGGAATATACTTTTGAAATATGTTTGTAGAGTGATCCTCTCCTCGCTACAACACCAGTAAGTCAATATTCACTAAATAAATCCATTTAAGTTTGGATACATCCCGGTGTTCCAGTCCACCCTTGCCTGGATACATCCCGTTGTTCCAGTCCACCCTTGCCTGGATACATCCCGGTGTTCCAGTCCACCCTTGCCTGGATACATCCCGTTGTTCCAGTCCACCCTTGCCTGGATACATCCCGTTGTTCCAGTCCACCCTTGCCTGGATACATCCCGTTGTTCCAGTCCACCCTTGCCTGGATACATCCCGTTGTTCCAGTCCACCCTTGCCTGGATACATCCCGGTGTTCCAGTCCACCCTTGCCTGGATACATCCCGGTGTTCCAGTCCACCCTTGCCTGGATACATCCCGTTGTTCCAGTCCACCCTTGCCTGGATACATCTCGTTGTTTCAGTTCACCCTTGCCTGGCTACATCCCGCTGTTCCAGTCCACCCTTGCCTGGATACATCCCGTTGTTCCAGTCCACCCTTGCCTGGATACATCCCGGTGTTCCAGTCCACCCTTGTCTGGATACATCCCGGTGTTCCAGTCCACCCTTGCCTGGATACATCCCGTTGTTCCAGTCCACCCTTGCCTGGATGCATCCCGTTGTTCCAGTCCACCCTTGCCTGGATACATCCCGGTGTTCCAGTCCACCCTTGCCTGGATACATCCTGGTGTTCCAGTCCACCCTTGCCTGGATACATCTCGTTGTTTCAGTCCACCCTTGCCTGGCTACATCCCGCTGTTCCAGTCCACCCTTGCCTGGATACATCCCGTTGTTCCAGTCCACCCTTGCCTGGATACATCCCGGTGTTCCAGTCCACCCTTGTCTGGATACATCCCGGTGTTCCAGTCCACCCTTGCCTGGATACATCCCGTTGTTCCAGTCCACCCTTGCCTGGATACATCCCGGTGTTCCAGTCCACCCTTGCCTGGATACATCCCGGTGTTCCAGTCCACCCTTGCCTGGATACATCCCGTTGTTCCAGTCCACCCTTGCCTGGATACATCTCGTTGTTTCAGTCCACCCTTGCCTGGCTACATCCCGGTGTTCCAGTCCACCCTTGCCTGGATACATCCCGTTGTTCCAGTCCACCCTTGCCTGGATACATCCCGGTGTTCCAGTCCACCCTTGTCTGGATACATCCCGGTGTTCCAGTCCACCCTTGCCTGGATACATCCCGTTGTTCCAGTCCACCCTTGACTGGATACATCCCGGTGTTCCAGTCCACCCTTGCCTACCCATCACTACCACGTCAGGTAGTATGAGTCTGACTCCTTTCTCTGCATGTCCAATAATGCGGGTTTTAATTAGCATTGAGGGGATCACCTACCGTACCCGCTAAAACGATTGGATAACGTCCATAAATTAAACGTTATTTAAGAAGTGGCTTGTAACTTCAAAACTTGGTTCACACTAAAATGTAGGGAAAAGGCATCAACATGTCCCTATAGGACTAGTAAAACTCTCATTTCATATTTTATAATTATTATAAAAAGAATATTAAAAGGTGAGATTAGCTCATTTTCAGGGACCTTACACGCAAAATGTCGTAGCTCTGAGATCAAAGTAACAGGTTAGAAACATAGAACTAGCCTTCCTAAAACTAATAAAGTAATTTTTTTTAAGCAAGGTATTAACATACCATTCTAATAAATATTGCCACACAGGCTGCAAATCATTGTGATTACGGGAGTGTCCATGTAGAGGAGACCACATTACAGCTAGTTTGAATTAGTTGAAAAATGACACCCCAACACAGTCATTTATTTACTAATTTAAACTAATTGGAATGTGGTCTCCTCCACACGGACAGTGCCGTAATCACAATGATTTGCAGCCCGTGTGTTGATATTCAGTAGAATCTCGTTTTAATCACAATCTTGTATTGTGTATTTGACTTCACAACGGCCCTCCCAAGTCACAGATGGCTGTGGTAGCTGATATCTCGCGGTACTAACGGTCGCTCATATGTAGCTGACGATTTCCGCACGTCCATCACAAACTCAGCCTTAACCAGGAGTGAAGAATGACCCTGAGCACGGGATGAACCCTGGATAGCTCAGTGATAAGAGAATTGGCACGCTAAGTAAGCCAAAAGTCCCGGGCTCGGTTCCCGTGTCCAGTTGTCATTTTTCAACTAATTTAAACGTAAAGAACTTTCTAAGATCATTGAGGGTTGCCATAGTGGCTGCACAAATTTAGTACTGCCACTCCCATAAGAAATACAGCAAGCAGCATGAGAATATTTCCCTTCAAGCAGGTGTTGTCCTTGATGTGTTGAAATACTATTAATGATATAGAGATAAAATCCATGTCGAAAGTCACATCCTAACCATCCACGTGTGAGTACTCTGCAGATCCGGCCTCCAAACAAAATCCGGATGGACAGGACGAGTTGTGAGGTTAGGACAGAAATCTGACCACGTTGTGTAAGGAATCAAGTAAAAGCTGTAAGATGAAACCAATTGCAACACACTGGTTATTTGCTGGTGAAACTTGCAGTCATTCCAGAGAGATCGGCTATAATACAAGCTGATCGCTTTGGTTTGATATCAGAATCGTGTCTTAGAGTGGTCAGTATAGATAAACAACTAGTCTTTTAGTGTTTGGTAGAGCTAAGGAACTAGTATCGCAGTGTTTGGTAGAGCTAAGGAACTAGTATCGCAGTGGTTGGTAGAGCTAAGGAACTAGTATCGCAGTGGTTGGTAGAGCTAAGGAACTAGTATCGCAGTGGTTGGTAGAGCTAAGGAACTAGTATCACAGTGGTTGGTAGAGCTAAGGAACTAGTATCGCAGTGGTTGGTAGAGCTAAGGAACTAGTATCGCAGTGGTTGGTAGAGCTAAGGAACAAGTATCGCAGTGGTTGGTAGAGCTAAGGAACAAGCATCGCAGTGGTTGGTAGAGCTAAGGAACAAGTATCGCAGTGGTTGGTAGAGCTAAGGAACAAGCATCGCAGTGGTTGGTAGAGCTAAGAAACAAGCATCGCAGTGGTTGGTAGAGCTAAGGAACAAGTATCGCAGTGGTTGGTAGAGCTGAGGAACAAGCATCGCAGTGGTTGGTAGAGCTAAGGAAAAGTATCGCAGTGGTTGGTAGAGCTAAGGAACAAGTATCGCAGTGGTTGGTAGAGCTGAGGAACAAGCATCGCAGTGGTTGGTAGAGCTAAGGAACAAGTATCGCAGTGGTTGGTAGAGCTAAGGAACAAGTATCGCAGTGGTTGGTAGAGCTAAGAAACAAGCATCGCAGTGGTTGGTAGAGCTAAGGAACAAGTATCGCAGTGGTTGGTAGAGCTGAGGAACAAGCATCGCAGTGGTTGGTAGAGCTAAGAAACAAGCATCGCAGTGGTTGGTAGAGCTAAGGAACAAGTATCGCAGTGGTTGGTAGAGCTAAGGAACAAGCATCGCAGTGGTTGGTAGAGCTAAGGAACAAGCATCGCAGTGGTTGGTAGAGCTGAGGAACAAGTATCGCAGTGGTTGGTAGAGCTGAGGAACAAGCATCTCAGTGGTTGGTAGAGCTAAGGAACAAGTATCGCAGTGGTTGGTAGAGCTAAGAAACAAGCATCGCAGTGGTTGGTAGAGCTAAGGAACAAGTATCGCAGTGGTTGGTAGAGCTAAGGAACAAGCATCGCAGTGGTTGGTAGAGCTAAGGAACAAGCATCGCAGTGGTTGGTAGAGCTAAGGAACAAGCATCGCAGTGGTTGGTAGAGCTGAGGAACAAGTATCGCAGTGGTTGGTAGAGCTGAGGAACTAGTATCGCAGTGGTTGGTAGAGCTAAGGAACAAGTATCGCAGTGGTTGGTAGAGCTAAGAAACAAGCATCGCAGTGGTTGGTAGAGCTGAGGAACAAGCATCGCAGTGGTTGGTAGAGCTAAGGAACAAGTATCGCAGTGGTTGGTAGAGCTAAGGAACAAGTATCGCAGTGGTTGGTAGAGCTAAGGAACAAGCATCGCAGTGGTTGGTAGAGCTGAGGAACAAGTATCGCAGTGGTTGGTAGAGCTAAGGAACAAGTATCGCAGTGGTTGGTAGAGCTAAGGAACAAGTATCGCAGTGGTTGGTAGAGATAAGGAACAAGTATCGCAGTGGTTGGTAGAGCTAAGGAACAAGTATCGCAGTGGTTGGTAGAGATAAGGAACAAGTATCGCAGTGGTTGGTAGAGCTGAGGAACAAGTATCGCAGTGGTTGGTAGAGCTAAGGAACAAGCATCGCAGTGGTTGGTAGAGCTAAGGAACAAGTATCGCAGTGGTTGGTAGAGCTAAGGAACAAGCATCGCAGTGGTTGGTAGAGCTAAGGATCTAGCCTTACAAGGCTTAATAGAACTAAATAGCTAGTCTTATTTTGGTTGGTATAGCTAAGGCACTTGGCACTAGCATGTAGTGAATATGGGAAATCTACACTGATAAATTGCAGATGTAAAACTTTCCCAGTGTACCCGTCAGAGATTGGAACCTTGACCTCCTGTCACCGGAAACCCAGTCTATAGTGAAACTTTAGACCACGCGACCGTTGTTGAGGATGTAATAATAAGAGTATTCGGGTGTTTGAGGTCGACTACATAAGTTGGAGACGTTGGTTCAGTATCAGTTTTTACTTAAACGATTAACGCATTGGTTTTTGGTTCCTTCTGATCCCCCAGCCACTGATCTCCCTTACTTATAGACTGGGTCTTTGTATTAAGTGTGCTGTATTAGGTTAAGTAATTATACATACTTGTTCTCGTAAATTGCACAAATGTTCTAAGTAATAACATTTAATAATAGTCTAGTGTTTGAAAAATGTGTTTTAAAAGGGTATAAAACGTAATCTAGTTCAATAAAGTTATTAATTTAAAAATACAGAGTTTTTTAACACTTTTATATAAAAATGTAGCTATAGCATGTATATTATATTTTCTATAGCTTTTAGATACATTTAGTGCGTGTCCAAGTTACACTTGTAAGTTACACTATTTCGAGTGAAGAATTCACCCAATAGCTTATTTCCCCATTTCTTCTTCAAATAATGAACTTATTAACCTAAATACATGTGACACTAAACAATATATATATATATTTAAATGTAACTTACAACTCAACGGAATGACTTGACGCTATTTAACTCCCATCAAATTAAAAAATTTGTAAATGGGTTTTTTTACGCGGTAAAAATGTGAAGACATCGTTTACCTTGCGATTATCTTGGAAGTAAAAAAAATGATATGCTGCGATCCTTTCTCCACAAAATATAATAATCTGAAACTGTTTTTCCCTCCCGAGTTGCGCAGCGGAGGTGGTTAGAGCATAAAGTATTCCTCCTTGACCTAATAAGATCCCATTCGTCGGCTGTGACATAGACCGATGGCGGGACAGAGGTGCACAAGTGGGAAAAGAACCCCCCACATGGGTGTAGATAGAGTGTGCCACAAGCAAAGGTTAGGCATATTATGCCAAAACCTGTCTTGTGTGCCGACCACGTGACCCAGATAGAAAGCTTGAAATAAGGCACCAAACAGACAGTTGAATACAGACTGGTCCCGAGCTTCCAGTAGCTTCCAGTAGCTTCCAGCGCTCCGCCATTTAACTTCACCTTAGGACGTTTTAGCGCGCTCCTGACTGGACCGACGTAAGGATCACAGTAAACGTAGTGTACGTTGGTGTTTCATCTTGAACAACGTTGGTTGTAAGAATCAGTGTAAAGTGGATCATTTAGTGTTCTAGTTTTCAAGGTTGGCGGCATTTGAAGAGCTCTATATATACGTGATGCCATATGCTGGTTACGTTATTTCTTTAAGTGTATCCAAGCAGGAGCTTCTAATTTATTTAATTTTAAAATAATAATCTGTGTGTGTGTAGTGTACAAAGATTATATAGTGCTACAGTCAAGTGATCATTCAACTGTATTAATTACTTATACAATTTATTTTTTGTCAGGTAGGCTTATATGATTTTTAGTGATTTTTTAGACACAGAGTTAGTAGTAAAGTTTTCATCCAAAGGAAAAGAACGAAACAAATATGGTCTGATCTACGAATAACCTTCTCTGACTTTAAAAAGTTGATAAATCTATTTGTATGTGTTCACACTCAAATTCATGTGTTCAACAACCGTCGCATATGACAGCACCAGTATTAATCAGGTTTCCTTTAATCAAAGCTGGCTACTTATTATTTTATCTTCTAAAAGGCTCTTCCCATGGCGGTCTTGTTCTAAGAAGGACTCTTTGGGCCTGTATAGTTTGGAAATCCACAAAGTAGGCTTAGTTCAGTTGGTCAGGATTGAACCGGTCTCATGATTCAGGGTATGGTGCGGTATCCTTGCGCCCGATACTGCACTGCCCCTCTTATTAACTAATCATGTTCTGTTCGTTTATACAACACTTTGTTTCATGTTCATTTAGAGTTAGAATAGTTTCTAAAAATGGCATAGTATACATTGAACATATTCATGTTTTAGTCATGTTTAATAAAGAACATGTCTTGAACTGTTCTGATGGACTAAAGGCCTACTTTACCTTTGGAGAAGCTCACGCACGCAAGCTTTCTTGGCACTAATTAGGTTAAGAATGCTATTATAATTGGATTTATTTATTTTTATATGAATTATGAGAGTAATAAGTTTTTTCGCTAGATATTCAATCATTTTGTTGTATTCTCTCTGTGTATATTCTCTTTTGAAGTTTTCTAGAACATTGTGAAATATGAACACATAAACCTTTAAAATCTTACACATGAACATTTTAATATTTTATTTGAGCTATATTATTGTCCTTCGTGGCTTAAGATGGGTTTTTAGAACAACTCTAACTTAACGTTTATAATTAAACGCAAGTATTGCCTATTTAAACGTTGTCACATTAAGATATGGTTCTTTTCACTATATTATAAACGTGCTCTTAATCATCCCAAACCAGGGACAGCTTGACCTAGCCCTGCATCCATTAGCAATGTAGCAACAGTTGCCCAAATAGTTTGTTTACACTTGTACTCAAGCCTTCTGAACTTTATTAGAAAATAGTCCCGTTTATATATGGTGTTTCTTTTCTTCAGGAAAAGGTATTCTCAACCTACTTCGGTGACCACATGGTTTAAGGCGTCACTTCCATGTTAGAATAGACTGATGATGACAGGTTTTTCCAAAATGGGTTTCCACTCTCCCTCCATGCAAATGCGGGTACACTTCCTCTAAATTCAACTTTTCTAGTTCCTAAGTCATTAGCGTAATTATTTCATATGCGTATAACCTGAACCAGTAATAAGACGCAGTGCTAAAAACAAAATTCAGGTCACAAACCTAATGTGTTTCCCCCTGGTACGTTCTGATTACTGTGCCCACGAACCAAAGTGGGATTCAAACTAGGGGTCCTTATAGTTTAGAAGAATAGAGCTTTGACGATGACATTAAGTAACAGCCCAGGGAAGGGAGGGTCCAAAAGCAATAAGGGGTATTGTCTATAAACACGGGTAAAATTTTGGAAGAATTTCGACAGAGAAATTAACTCTAAACATTGCCAATTGTGTTTAAAAGGTTGCTCAAGCAAGAGAATACTCTTGAACCAAAACAAACAATGTCAGTAATGATAGGAACATGGTATAAAGGATCTAACAGTATCCAACAGTTAGAAATGTAACTAAAACTACTTTCAAATATTAATGAGTAGAGTCATGTTATCTGCAACTGTCACTTTTGATACATAATATTAGATTATAATAAAAATGTTATCAATAACATATTAATTACAATAATTGACTCGATTTATTGATTCACTAAATAAAGTTAATGAAAAAATTCAAAATTTTAATAAGCTCAATCTACAAGATATCTATCTATAATATCACGTCCTAATAAATTTCTTAGACCACATCACAATCTTCACTTCACATCATGAACGATAATAATGTAAAGGTAATTTTAAATACGCCAACTATAGTATTTTTAAATTGCACTCAAAGAAATTAAAACTAATATAAATACAATACATTTTAGCGTAGTAATATATTAAATTATTGAAAATAATTATTACAATGAGTACGAATTATTGATATTGATAGGCTCAACGCACCTTCACAAACCTATAACATAATGATAATATTGTAAAATGTTATCAAGGTTGACTACAAACAACTTTATATTTTATAAAATGTTCTTCATACATGGTTCTTACTGTGCATTTTGTGTTTATGTTAGAAACTCCCCTGAAGGTAGAGAGGGCTCTTAAACCTAACAATGTCAAGTGTGTGTGTGTGTTGGTAATTTCCTGGTTCTGTTCCAGATAGCTAGGCAACCATGTGGTGGAGTATTACCTGCGTGCTGTTGTGCCTCGTCATCTGCCAGACGGCCGTAACGCTGCCGACAGGGGCTGTTGCGTCAGAGGAGGTGGTAGCCGCGTCAGCCATAATTCCAGAGACTCAGGTGGGCGAGTAAGCGACGAGCTCAAATCAGACCTATTTGCGACTGGATTTATCAATCATTGAAGCAACACGTCGAGTTTATTTGGTAGCTTTAAGGGAGGTACCGGTAATAAAACAATTGGTCGAGTTTAATCCTAATTTTTATTGACAATTTAAAGCTAATATTGATGGATGTTTTGATTACACACCAACGTTTTAATAATATCGTAAGTACTATTTGGGGGAGTGGGCTAGGTTTTATTGAGTATAATTTAAAATAAACAATAAAACAAATCAAAAAAAGAGTAACAATTCAATTGTATAAACTAAGGAAAGATTTAAAAGTAAGTACCGGTCAGTAAGTTGTTGACATCTCGCCTGAAGGAATTATACTAAAACAAATAGTTTTACCTGTTGTTCTTTATGGGTGTGAAACGTGATCCATTACCTTACATGATGCAAACAAATTTAGGGTGTTCTAAAACAAGGTGCTTGGGAATAAATTTGGTCCAAAATGGGATGAGGAATCTTGGGAGTGGAGGAAACAAATGATGAGTTTCATACACTGTATTAATCACAATACATTGTTAGGACAATCAAAGTCTCTAGATACGGGGACCAGACATACGGCGTGAATGGGAGATTCTAGAACTTGTTCAGGGTACTAACTGGCAAACCCAGTGGGAAGAGACCATTGGGAAGACCTAGACGTAGATGGGAGGATAACATTAGAATGAACCTGAAATAAATGGAGCTGTAATGAGTTGGACTGGACAGAAATATCTCAAGATAGGTGTAAGTGGCGTACTTTTGTAAGTTTCGGCAATGAACTTTCGAGTTCCTAATGTCATATAGTAAGTCTAGTAAGTGATAATGTTATATAATTTCTCAAAATAAATTATAATCTAAATACAATACTAAATAAAATTATATCCAAATGTATAAAGTGACAGACGTATCTACTACTAAATAGTAAAATTCCCAAAGCGTTGACTTTTAAAAACCATTTAAGTGTTAATTGTTATTCAACATCACATGTTGTTCTGCAGGAAGATGCTCTTCTATCTGAGGCTGACAGAGAAAAGAGGGCGCTGGAAGCCAAAACACAAGCCAAATTCGGGTTGAAGACCTACCTTCTAGACTTAATTTTTGGGGTAACTATAGTATTTTATTTATTACACAATACACCAAAAACCCGTTCATCCGGCTCGAGACTATACTAAATTCTGGTTCATTGGAACAAGATTTTAAATAGAAAAAATAAGTTTTAATATTAACTGAAAACTCTATCTGATTAAATCAAAGTTGGCCAACAAAATATGTACAGTATATTTTAAAAGAAAAAAAAATTGAATCAAATCGCAAAAATTTTTTACAAGTTGTAGTTATTCTGTTTTTATTTGAAACAAAAAGTATTATTTTTTCCCTCATACTGTAAATAAATGTGTCATTCCACAAAAACTTGAGTATGTTCGATATCTTATTTCCCTAAAATGGAGTATTACAAAACTAAAAATCTTGGATTTTCCGGAATTTCAATTATCCGGATTGGACATTATCTCATTAAGTTCGGGATGAACTAGTTTCTAGTGTATATTGAAATCGATATTAGGCTTGGACTTATTACGTTCATATATATTAATAACCTGGTCTATTACCCATTAATTTAGTAATAAATTTTGATGATATATGATTTATACAAAATAGTGTAATTATAGCTATAACTTTCAATAACAATTTTGTGACCATTTTATGACATTTGTGTGTGCTATGAGTCTTACCACCCATCCTAACATACACATATTTACACTAATGGGATAGAGATTTGGAAGGAACGATGTATATGAACTGCATCGGAATGTTCGTGGAAGGGGAAGGGAAAACCACCCAGATACAGCCGATATTCGAAACTTGACATTTTCCCCTCACAGTAAAACCAGTCTAGACGAGACTGGCTTCTTTGTCTACGTGCCCACCAATACGGGTGTGGGCTTCAGCTAGAAGGTAGCTGACTCCCAAGTCAGAGAACTCTGGCTTGGTCCCAAGATCTGCTAAAATACTTATTATTTTGTATGTATGGGAGAATTGTATTATGTACAGTACATAGTCAGTATTTATTTTGTTTAGGGTTGTCTATTCCTTTATATTTTGATTTGTGTTTACTGGTGAGTTGCATTCTAGATGGATTGAGGGGTTTATGTTAGTTTTACTGCATTAAAAATTAGATTACTGTTATCAAAAGTACAATTGAAATTTCTGCACTGGTGGAAATGTAGACAAAGGTGTCAGTCACGTCTTGTCTGGGTTGCCAGTGACAGTGAGTTGGGGTTCAAATTTATGTCGGCTGTATTAGGAGGGTTTTTCCTTTATGGTTTCCCCCTTCCCTCGACGCAAATTCGAATACAATTAATTTAAGAAATTATATCGCTCTAATTTAACATAGCGATAGTACGTAGGGAAATTAGACTTGTAGCACGGGAAAATAAAACGTACTAAGATCCAAACAATCGCATAACAGTTACTAATCCTTAAATCTAACTGAAAACAGTAATTTGCTCTCATAGTTGAGAGTTGTTATGAGCCCTATTACAAGTTTATGAACCCTACTTTAATCTTAGATGGAGCTTAAAATAGTTCACCCTGATTATACAAATATCAAAATTCCTGACATTTTCTTGTATTGTTCATTGGTGCTGCCATCAGCCACACTTTTTAAAAGTAATTCGCTAATACAGCCCTACTTTAGAAAGTGTAAAGCTTGAATAACATGTCTTCAAAGCTAGAGAGCAGAATCTGCTTGAGTGACGTAGCAATGTGTGTGTGTCCATGATGCTTTGCAACGCAAATATAAACACCTGATTACTAACACGTCTTTATTTTGAGTGAATAAAAATTTATTTTATATTTCACCTTGCCATGTGTTGGGTTTGATAATTAAGGCGCTTAACCGACCCCATGGTTTAGTGGTCAGCGCACCTGGATACTTACCTAGAGGTCCCGGGTTGGATTCTTAGTTTTTACCTTGGGTAATTTTCCTGAAAGGGTAATTATTTCAAAGGTCACCAGGGTTTCGTTAGTTAGGCTTGAATTAGGTTTGAATGTTTCTACTGGTTTCACACCCTCATACTCACTATCACCATCACCTCATATCATTGGTACATGGAAAAGGCCTCCATGGAAAGGATGTACGATTAGCACAGTTTGACGTCTCCTGGGTAACTTTATGTAAATACAGGTTAATCTTCACACAAACTCGACTACAAGTGATGTATCCCAGACATACATATAGGCTACTTATATTATGGCACATAGCACTAGGAGATACAATTAATTTAGCATTGATTGACATACAAGCAGGTCAGCGTGTTGCAGAGCAGACAAAACTGCAAACATTTCAACTTGCACCGAGTGGACAGAGCGGATGAAACTGAATTGTTTTTACTGACTTAGGACACGCCAAGCTATTACTTTCTTTTCTGCTCTTGTTTTTACGCGAACATGGGAATCCACAGTAAGTTAAATACCTATCTTCCTCACTCCGGTTAAACTTGAATAATTTCCCCCCCACAGAAAATCAACAAAGCGATCGACAGCAAGACGGGGCTGATCGGTCAGCTGGACCGCCTCAACATCGAGAAGAACAAGAACCTGTTGAAACCTCCATGCGACACTTCCAGTGGCGCGGCATTTGCAGGGTACCCGGCCTCCTCCGGAGGACTGCCTCCCTCCTCCTCGTCTGTGTCAGCAAGCGCGGTATGAACATACCACAACTTACAACCCTTAAAACTTTATTGTCAGGGAGATGCGCTAGCTCTAAAAATACATTTTCAGGGCGATAGAGATTCTAGAAATAAATTAAGCGGAAATGTTTGGTTAGTCATTTAAAATTTACTAATTAACAAGAAAGATGATTACCCACCCGCTACCCCCAAAAACTCCCGGAGATGATTATTAAGATTAAAGAAAAGTAATTTTGCTCTCCACAAATTTAAATCTAATATTTACTTTATTATTAAACTTTTTTCTTTGAGACTAATTGATAACAAATTTAGACTTAATTTTTTAGCTTTTTTACTTGTAAAAAATAATAATTTAGTGATAAAAATTCTTAATTAGGTTATCCCGACTGAGTATGAAGTTTTTAATAATTTAAAAATAATTTGCGGTTTAAAATACAATTGAATGTACAGAAGTAATTGGAATAATCTTTACTTCTTAAGAAAAAAAAACCAAACAAATAAAACAGTAGGCCTACCATTTAAAATAATATACGAAAAATATAATTTTCTAAGCTTAACATTATTTTTGAGCTCCTCTGGCGGTATGTTTGTGAAATTGAATGTTAAATGTTTATGCATTATGCCTTGGTTTGAGCTAGTGTGTCTTGTTCTAGTAGAACTATGTTTAGCAAAAAATAACTTTAAATACACCAACAAGAAAAAATATGAAATCCACCGTATAGTATTTCCCAAATAGAGAGTCCTAAAGGCCGTTCTTTGATTAATTAATATTTTATTTAAGACAAATTAAAAATTAATTATAAATATTACGAACTATAGTTATATTCCATTCAAAAATTGGAAAACTATTTATTTTTACATTAATTTTAACATTAAGAAACTTTAGTTTTAAAGTAGCTGCTGCTATATGCTCTGTTTAAATTTGTGTTGAAGGAACTAGAATATTAGAAAGGTAGTTTATATTTTAGAATTGATGTGTTTGATGAAAGTTATTCTAGAACATGTCTCCCCACACACACACACACACACATACACTCACGTACACGAACAGTATGTTGCAATAAAAATAGGAGCGGCCTTTAGTTCGTGAAAAGCTAACCACATTTGAAAGTGGGGCTTCGATAGCCTACATAGCTCCTGTTTTGAGATTAACTAGTTCAGGAGAACCAATTAATAGTATTGCTTCAATCCAATTCACGTAAAGATGTTGAACAACACATGTACTAATTAACTTGTTCTGAACTCTTGGACAATGCACACGTAAATAAAATTAACAATGACTAATAATTTGGACCCTTCGGGCTCTGCAGGTATTTGCGGTAATGGAGCGAATTATTTATCCAGATATTTTATGATAAGTGGAAGATATATTTGAAAAATGTGTCTTTAGCCGGGATTCTAACCATGAATGACTGACGTAGTTCATTTATGCTATTCTACATCATGAACGTTGTAGAGCTCAGATTGAATATCGCTGGCACGCTAAGCGTGTCACTTTCAATATTCTTGAAAGAGTTTGTTATTTAAAAATTTTAAAAATATATAACTAAACAAAATTGTTTGAAATTGTGTTCTTGAAGCAAACCAAACAGTTCAATTTAAAGAAATTGTACAGAATATAATTTCAAAACCAAACAATTAATACCATTAATAATTAATTTAATATTATAAATACTGAGATGATATAGCCTATTTATACTTTACTTTATAAACAAATTAAAAATCATACTGAAGTGTGTTGCTAGTTTCCAAAATCAACTTTGAAATTAACTTTGTATCAAATTAAACTTAATAAATATAGTTTATCTCTCGAACCGCGCCCTTAATAATATACTTTGGAAAATAGTTATAGAGTTTGTTAACACATATACTTATAAAAAACTTTATTTTTTCACCACAAAAAACAAACAAGATAACTGATATTTCAGCGTCATTATTCAACAGCAACAGATTCATTGTAAATTGTAAGTCTAGAAAGTAGGGTTAAATAAATCCTATTGAGCTTTGGGGAATGTAACCTGAGGACTTCACTTTGTCTTGATTGGCCTTGTGGTTATCCATTGTTAGGTTCAAGGACAGTTCAATGTTTTTGAAGCGCAAGGATATCCTCAACTAAATTCATGGTAAGTACAGTACTTAGATGGTTTGGGAGATTATACAATAATTTGGTCGATGGATTTTTAGTTTTAGATTATTGCATTTGACTGATTAACTTCAGGTGACAAGACACTTTGCATGGAATTGTACATAGAATTCACATGTTTGCGTGGCTATCTAAATATAGTAAGAATACGGCAGAAAGAGCATTGACAGTCACCAAGTTACTAAAACTGCATTTGTTTTAAATTATTTCATCACGTCATGTGGTGTGCAGCTGTCACTTTTGAAGATATATAGATAAATAGATAGATATAGATATATATTTGAACCCACGAACATCGGGTCCTGACGAAAGCACTTGACCCCAAAACCACCGAGGACGATGGATATTTACAGAGCGATAAAAATCCGTAACACAACTTCCTTCGGAGGGAAGGAAAGCCGTCGGTCCCGTGTCGATTGTGGCAGGTAAAAGGACCCTGGAAGGAATGTGAAAATACCTTTCCGGTAAAATGTGTGCTCTCTTTTTCGCTTGCTTGTATAAAACCATGGGGCGGTGAGGGGGAACTGAAATTAACCAATTACAGAAACTGCAACAATGAATATCTGGAGTATCGAATCTTTGTTGCGGCCCTATGCTCCTCATCGTAAGTTGACGAAATTATTAGTAATAATATTAAGATAGATACACAGTATTGTGTTGTTACCAGAACAATCCGGATTGGACAAGACTGTACTAGTCAAATGTCCCTTCCCCTCTATTATCCATTTTACCAAACACACACAAACTAATTTAATGAGAAAATGTATCTTTATTGTGTTAAATAGAAAAGGGACAAGTTCAATATGGAATGGTGTGACACCTTTAACTAAGTTAAGGGTTGCTGGCTCAATTCCCGGCACGGCCGAAAAAAATTAATTGATGAAATTTTTCTTCCCCTGTCTCAGTGATGAATTAACGACCGGAAAGCTGTTAGTCTGCAGGCTATTTTCCAATATAATCATTCGGTTCAAAATGTGTAGATTCAATATTTCTTTTTTTTTTAACTACTGACTAGGAGGGAACAGTTTACTAGTACAATCTTATCAATCTGGCATGTTAACACATAAAATAATTACTAATAATATGGTTAAATATTATCAAAGTTTGGCGCGAAAATTCTTTGTAGTGTTGACTGGTTTGTTGTTTGTTGTTGCTGTTTGTACTTTATTTACACATCCTTTATCTAATTAAAATCTATCGTAAGCTTCTGGTGGGAAGGACGATTTAGAGTTTTTAGATCAACATTGATCACATTTTACTGAATTATTAGATTAGTGTTATTATTTCTGATATTGATAATATATATATATATATATATATATCAAAAGTTACAGCTAAACATTACATCACTTGACAAATGAATCTTAGTGACTTTGGTGACTGTCACACCAGAATCCTGCTATAGACAGTGAACCCGCCAAACTAATATCTAGTATCCGTGTGTACATCGATAATATTCCACTACTGTGGCTTACAACTATTCATATATATGTAAATGTATATTTTCTTGTTATAATTTAAGGCCAGCAGTGATGGCCGAAGGGTCTAAGGCGTTAAATTAACACTAAACTAGATCACTGTTGAAGGGGGGGGGGGGTTGGAGCTCGAATCCCACAGGGAGCACCAGAGATGATTTTCCACGTGATTTATCACTACCATTTTTCATTTGAATGTTGTTTTTCTATGCAAATGTTAGCGCACTTACGATAAAAACTCTCAATCAATGAATATTACATACAAAGCCGTTGATAGGTTTTGCGTTAAGCGCATGATCAAAATATAATATAATTTAAATGTGTAAACACAAAGAGAACATATTCTGAAAATTGAAAAATTACACCTGGACACGGGAATCGAACCCGGGACCTTTGGCTTAGTTCGATTACCGTGTCAAGGTGTCATTTTTCAATTTTCAGAATAAGATATCTAGATGGAGTAATTCTCACTAATAAGCATAAATAATATTTTTATTTATTAGCACCGCGTCTTACTACCCGTTCGGGTTATACGCTTAAGTACTAATTACACTAATGGAATAGGAATTGGGAAGGTTGAATTAGAGGAAGTTAACCCGCATTTGCGTGAGGAGAGTGGAAAACCATTTAGGAAACCCCCCCCAGTTAACCCGACCGAGATTCGAACCTCGATATCCCGTCCTCGAAGGTCTGGCTCAACACGACTGGCGCGTTAGCCAACCCGCCAATAGCTTTGGCTATAAATTCTTCACAAAGAAAACACATGAGTAACATAATTAGGACATAGGCTCAAGTGTAACCAAATGTCAAACTTCTGTTTGTGATGCAAAATTCCCTTTTATTACTGTAATACTGTCACTTCCGTGCTCGAACGGTTTAAGGAGTCACTTCAATAATAGACTGGACTCCCGGTGACGGGGAGATTAGGGTCCGAATCCCAGTCTGGTGTATTAAGGGAGGGGTTTTCCACTTTCACTTAACGCAAATTTGGATGCACGTATTCTAAAATGTATCCTTCACCAACCTTAACGCTTTAGCATAATTAGCACACATGCATACAACGCGAAAGTGTGTATTGACACGTGGGACAAAAAATAAAACAGTATCAGTGTGACATGGGATCTCATTATCCTTCCACTTAAATACTGGTACACTTCCTCCACATAATATAGTCCTCATTCCTACCTCATCAGTGTACCTACGCGAATAGCCCGGACTGGTAGTCTGTAGTGGCACAAATAAAACTGTTGGGAAACTGGGTGATATGTGTGTCCTATGGTTAAGCTAGCCTGTAAGTTATATTTTGACATAATCCTTTGGTTCATAAAGTGCATGTTAAATAATTCTAATATATAATCAAAATAGACCAAATTAACTCTGTACGAATAAATAATTTTATAATTGCCCTGGAAGAATTTTTTTAGCTCCCATAAAAATAACCGTAGCAGAGTCAAAACTATCAAAAATTCACTTTATGTGTATAATTGTCGAAATTCATATCAAACGACAGTGGTAGAACGCACGGCTTAGGGTATTAATATATTGAATTATATAATATCAAGAGCATGGTATAGTGCACCGTTTAGAAAATATAAAGTATTTATTTGCAATTAACAACCTACATTATTGTTATTTGATAAGTATTGCTATACATATATTCATAAAAGTGACAGACTGCAGTTCAGATAACTTGTAGTGTGAAAATAGTACAATAATTTTAGTAATTTTTTTAACTGTCAGATACTGTCCTTTTTAATACGCTCCTGCTATAGTAACTATATAAGCCGCCAGATATAGTCATTCCTACCACACTCCTATTATATAATTGTATTACTGTCTAACACTGCCCTTCTACCACGCTCATCACTATAGTAACTCTATGACTGTACAGATATCTCTCCTTCCTACACTCTCCATACTATAGAACTATAAACTGTCAATACCTCCCTTCCTACCACGCTCCACTATATAACTATATGAACTGTGCCAATTACTTCCAAACTCCTCCAACTAGTAACTTCATGATCCCCTAGATATCTTGCTGAACGATGATCTCACTAATGTTATCTAACAGATTGCCAGCAGCTCTCCTTCCTTGTAAGGCTCCACTATAATAACTCTATGAATTGCTAGATACTCTCCTTCCTACCACGCTCCTACTATAGTAACTATATAGATTGCCAGATACTCTCCTTCCTACCACGCTCCCACTATAGTAACTATATGAATTGCTAGATACTCTCCTTCCTACCACGCTCCTACTATAGTAACTATATAGATTGCCAGATACTCTCCTTCCTACCACGCTCCTACTATAGTAACTCTATGAATTGCCAGATACTCTCCTTCCTACCACGCTCCTACTATAGTAGCTCTATGAACTGTAAGGTCAATTACTTCCTATATCTCTCCAACTACACTTCATGATCTCCCAGATCACTTGCTGAACGGATTGATCTCAATACGATGTTTCTCTGTTCCATGCAGGGGCTCTCCCTCTTTGGTTGAAGGGTTCGCCGTGCAACCGTACAACGTGTGGTAAACAACACCTCCGACAGTTAGAAAATAAGTCACTATTACCCGGAGCGGTGAACACTCTTCAACCTGAACTATTATGTGATCTGTGAAAATTGGCCTTAAAATGGATGGCACCAACATGTCTAGTATACGTGACTGATTTTGAATTGCTCATACAAGGGGTCAGCAAACGTTTTGGTATTCGATCGACTTAAAAACTTATCAAAGGTCCCAAGATCACTCATAATTTCTCACTCTACTTTTTTTTCACACTACAGTTTAATTTCAATCAAATCAGTAAATTCAATTATTAATACCCCCACCTTTATAGAAAATATATGAAAAAAAATGTACATTTTCTTATTAAAGTATTTAGATTTTATATAACATTAGCATTATAGCTGATCAAGGTAATTTTGGTTGCACTCGAATTTTTGCAAGTTTAAAATACTCAAATATCGACTTTTAATGACGCTATCATTTTCTTGCGTGTTCGACTTAAAATGGCCGCTAGATCAACCGGTTACTTGCCCCCCTCTATACGATAATAGTTTACTCGTGGGTTGTTTCCAGCGAATTTTAGGCTCGACGGGACTGTACTAGTACACTCTTCTCTCCTCACTAACCATTTGACCAACCAACACAAGATAGGAGGTAAAGTAATCTGATTGAGAGGAATCAGTTTACTAGTACAGTTCTGTCAAACGTTGTTTTCCTTGGCAACAACCAGCCCTCCAGTGAAATAGTGCTTCAGTTCTAATATTATCAGGGATGTATTATAAATATGAAATCATATCTATTAATAAAAAATTGACTAACATAGTATGAATGCTTTATGGGTTCGGGGAAATTTGAATAAAGTTTAGATTACATGCTGGTGAGGTTGGATATGAAACCTTTGAGGATATACAGTGGAATAATATCATGACGTATAGTAGGATTTTATTAAGAAGAACAGAATTTAACAGTTATAAATTACTTAAACAACTTTAATATATCCATAACCAAGTCATGTAATTTGAACTGTCACTTTTGATTGATAATTTCCATAATATCCATAACATAGTAAAATTTAAACGTGTTGATCGCAAGTAAATATGTTAGTATTTTCTAAACTGTTCTTCCTATTAAAATTGGACTGTACGTATGCACCAATAAATTCCATGTGACACTACCTGACCACTATGATGGGAGTCACAACGATATCGGTTTCTATTAACTGTTCTAAAAAACATTTCCTTGAAGTTTAGTTTTGTTGTACCATAGTGACATAATGTAGAGTGAATAGTAAGTATTATTTTTATTTAGTAGTAGAGAGGAATGACTCTTCCCCCCAAAAAAAGAAAAAGAAAGACTCTTCTATTTCTCTTCCCCCACTACAATCCCTCACCTCTTCTCTTCCTAAACAGAATAATTTAACACTTCACCAGATGTTATACATTTGAATAGAGAAGGAATTAAACTTGGTTGCTTTATCATTGTCTGGATATAAAAAATATTCCTTATAAAGAAACGTCTCCGTGTACTTGAGTTAAAATAGGATTTATGTTATGCTTGTTCCATCAATATGGCGACACTGCGCACGCACTCTATCCCCCCCCCCCCCCAACCCCTATTAGCTTCAATTACTGCAAAGACTGGAATATTATTTTTTATTTCCTTGATTTATTTCTTCTTTGGTTGAAATATGAAAGCTGCTCAAACTTTATTTAGATTAACATAAACAATGGATTAAGTGATTTATAATTTATATAGCATCTAAATATAAGATAATGATGTATGAAATTCTTACTTTTTTCCTTGAGATCCACTAATGTTTCTTAGATAAACCACCGATTGCAACGTCATGTGACGTCGTGTGGGCGGAACCTTTATAAACATTAGAAAGGTGTGTTCACGTGAAGTATTTTCACTTTGAGGGCGAGATGTGTGTTTTCAAATGTATATCTATCTATTATGATATTACTAAACAAGTAAGATATTTTAACTGTACATTTTAGTGCCAGGACTACTACGCACAACTCAAACAATTTAATTTTAAGGAAACAGAATAAAAAGGGTGATTAAAAAAAACCACTGTGCCAGCGTTCACTGAGAGCGAAGATGTAAACACATTATATAGAAAAAGCAGGTGTGAATATTTGCTTCCTAAATCAAAGTCAAGCGTTGTTATAAACTCCTGTAAATCCTAACCCCATTTCCGATTATGTGCTGCTTAGAAACAAGACCAAGGTCATTATTAGGGGACATTGAATACAACAACAAAACATTCTGATTGTTAATCTACAACAGTTGATATTAGCCTTCCGCAGTTCATATTTTAGTCATGTTGAAGCTAGACACTGTGAGATAACTATCATAAAGTGAATCATGCTATGTATAAGCATTTAATTAATTTAATATCACTCGACATAATTTTAATTTAATTCCATTAAAATGAATGTGGCATATTTGTTTTAAGGCATTTAATCACAGATCATAAAACAATAAGAAATAAGACTGTTAGCAGTGTTTCTGATATTAATCAAAAATAATAAATATATTAAACAATGTATGGACTGCTATTTATATTAATTCTTTACTCAGTAATTGACTGCTATAATTGAAATGCTATTTATTTTTATCAATGTAAAGGTTGCGAAATTTAAAAGGATACCTACAAAAATATAATCAATATGTAAGAAATCCTATCTAATCTAAGGTGTTTTATAGGCCTATTGGCTATTATTGTTAAGAGTATATTCATTTGTATTGTAAGAAAATGGAAAAAAAATAAAATTGAATTCAATTTTTGTATCAGAATGTTGTTATATTTCTACAATTTATTTGAAGTCACTATAAAAAAAAATTACGGTTAATGGAAGAAAGACCATTTTACCAAACAATTATTTTTCACAAGAAAATTACCCAAATTGTTAGAAACCGCGAGAGGTTCAAGGTGTGCCGTGTGTCACACGTCCCCACAAAAATTAACTCTCTGGAGAAATTTCACAGTTATAGGAATAATCTATATAGCCTAAGTTTACGTTAATCGATGAATGCGGGGAAGCTAGTTATGACAGGCTATCGATGAGATAAAAATGTGGGTAAGGTCTCTAAAAAAAGTTTTAAGGAATATATTTGCACCAAACTTATAAACGTATGAACTAAATTAGGATTTACTACAAGCCCTGTGGTTTGGCAAATAAGTGATTTAAACAATTTTTCACCGGAGTATGTTGACTAATATTATTATCATAATAAATAGTATTTGAATCATTATATTTATAGACAGTTTATTTTTTTATTGTGTATAGTTTATTAAAGACAACATTAAATTTCCACGAACATTGATATTAAAATAAACTTATTTTAAAATAAATTCGTATGAAGACGTAAATTTAACTGTGGGTTGCACAAATAATTAATCCAAATCAAAGTGACTTGTGATTATCACCAAACAGAGTACTTTCATAACAATGGTTACCACTTCCTTGTAGGTAGAAATATTTGAAAACAAGGAAAGTGTCTCTTGAATATGAATAAAAACACGGGTATGCATTCAGAAAACTAGTATCTCCTTAATTAAAACCAATAGGGTCTGAATTTTGGCCCAGAAAGAATGTTCAAATAAACTATAGCAAAGCATTTAAGATAATTTATTATATACATATTTTACCCAAGTGTATTATAAATTATGTTTTTTTCCTTTTAAGAATTTAATCATTTGTGTGTCATTTTTAGCAAGTCAAAAATTAACAAACAATAAAACACAGTTTTGACTTCTAATCCGAGACAAGTTGAATTTGATGCAGGTATTTTTGTCTCCCTACTAAGCTACCGATATTAATTTTAGCAAAATGATATATTTGTGTGAGTTTATCCATTCATACTATCTTAATAAAACAAGCTATGATTTGTAACTTTAACAAGATAGCTTGATGTGTAATCTTAACAGGCATCCCATCCAACCTTATAAATACCTAAACAGTAGATCAATAGCTTGATTTTTGTAGGAACAGTATCAGGTAGCTACTAAAGTCATTAAAACAATTCTAGCATATTTAAACATCAAGTCAAGTTAGCTGTGGCTGTCACTTTTGTAGATATTATCAATACCTATAAAATAACACTAATAATGTAGAAAATCTTATCAATTTTGAGAGTAAAATACATGTTTGTATCGTATAAACTGTTCTTCCAACAAAATCAGGCTATCGATATCTACTATTGTGCTTGACTCTGACTTGAGAAGCCGAGATTTGATCGCCTAATAGATTATCTAGTGGTATTAAAACACAATATGGCTTTTTATTCTACAGGTGAGTTAGATTATATTTTATTATACCACCACCTTATCCTGTTTCCTTAGATTAAATAATTTAAATCGTTAATAGCCATCACGCTCACTTTAAAATTAACTGATAAAATATAAGAGCATAGTTCTAGTTACCAAATAAGGATTTAAGTGGCCTAATAGATATCCTTAGCAGATTTTTGGCAGGAACAAACTTTTAGAAAAAAACAAATATATTTCTTTGCGGTCAACAATGATAGCATTTTACTATATTATTATTATTATTATTATTAAGTTATTGATAATATCTATCAAAAGCGACAACTGCATGTCGTGGGGTGTTGCCTAAGTAGGCATAGTTTATGATATGTTCCTCCCCAATCGATCCCCATTTGACCAATCATTCATAGATTCTTCTCTAAATACCTTCCATGTAAATGTGCTTTCTTCTATGCCTGGCCAATGGGTGTTCTTCTAGTGATGATAAAACCTTACAAGTACAGTTCAAACAAACTCTGCTTAAGCTGGCAACATTCCACGGCACGCCACTGGCTGAAGATATCACGACTTGACATATGAATACGTGAAAGTATAATATTATACTCACTTTCATTGTTGTCATATAAGATCATTCCTATGAAAATTGGACTGTGTTTAAGTATACTTTGACACACATAACGTGCACTTTCTAAACATAAAGATATATCAGCGCATGACTTAGCAAACAAACCCAACTTAGTACAGCAACACCCAACACACAAAGTAAATACGTAAAGTAAGCCCCTAAAAGTTAGCACAAAACACCATTCAAACCACACCCAACTGTCAACACCAAACGCAAACACCCAGAGCCTTCCCAACCACTCGATCATTTGGAAAGGGTATAAACCTGAGTACGGACTTTTTAGGTAGTTTAAAAAAAATAATTTATGAGACCATTAAACTTTTCAAACTAATCAACAAACACAAAGTTTTTCTATTTGTTATACGAAAGGATTTTAAAATCATTAAAACTTTATAATATTATTTGTAATTTACCCTATTAAGTTGGGATGGACGGGGACACGAGAAAAGACGGTGTTTTTTGCAGTTTTATGGCAAAACTTTTTTTTTGCTAAAATAAATAAAATATTTCTCCAGTACAAACATGTAATTTGATTTTCCCCACATGTTGATATTAACAGTTCCTAAACATATGTCACGAACATGATGGCATTAGTTGGGAAACTTTTTATATTAATAGAAAAAGTTATCATTAATTTCAGAACATCCTTTACAGATATTCAAGCAATTTTGAGGAAAATTTAAAGAAAATTAAATTCTCTATTTGTGCTGGAACAATATTTTATTTATTTGGGACAAAAAATTGTTTTGCCATAAAAACTTTAAAAAAATTGCTTTTACTCACGTTCCCTTCCAGCCCACCTAAAATATATTAAAGACTCCAGGGAAGAAATACTTTGCAAAATGTAAATACTGTATTTGTTTATTTAAGAAACATTTTACTTAATACAGCCTATTCTTTGATATAATTGAACTTAATGATATCAAAATAATATTAGTTTAAAGGTGTTATATTATTAGTTCAAGCAGTGGAATATGGTGGATTATTGCGAGGGTACGCAGAACTTATTAAATATGTATCTGTGATATGTTCTCACTCTCTCTGTTGACATTTGAGCAATCATTCGTAGGCTCGGCACTAATTCCTATCATGGGAGATTATTATCGTTATATATATGGCCAATAAATATTCTATTGAGTGATGATAACAAGTTACAGATACAGCTTTAGTCATTTCTACGCACTATGGCAAAAAGCCACACCACAACACGCCACTGACACATTATATTGCGCCAGTTTTGGCTATAGCCTATGATGAGAGTTGAATTTAATAATATCAATTATGTATGTATTTGTAGCTACTGCCAAACGTGTGTGATTAAAGCCATTCTTCAAAAGATATGCTTATTTTTAACATTCTATTCGATTACAAATTAATTTAAGACGACTTTTAAAAACTGTCAAGGCACATCAGTATAAAATAATATATTTATTTTTTAAAAGGATGTTAAATTATGTAATGTCAATTTTAAAAATAAAAAATGGCCAAATATTTTCTTGGGAAATTTGATGCTCAACACTTTTTAAAAAAAATTAACAGTTTTGTTTCCATTTTATATCCCTTAATGTAACTTTTTTTAAACAACTATGCGTAGTCAAATGTTCTTTTCTTTCTACTCTATCACGACTTCTAGGAAATAGTAATTATTTTTATTTTTTTTAATAATATAAATCGATGTTTTGATGTATGTCGAAGTTTTATGACCCCTTGAACGAGAAAAGGGGGTTTTAAATTGCCGTTTATCCATTCTCCACACAGAAACGCGGTGGCGGTGGCGGTGGCGGGTGCGGTGGCGATCACAGTCGCACACACCGAAGTAATCAGTTCGCAGCTTAGAGCCATCAAAGACATCACGATATGACTTTGTTTTAGTAAGGCCATGATAGTAACCGTTTGATTGAATCTGACAACTGTCATATATTCATATAAATGCATAGAAATGTATTAGTATATAAACCTGTCGGCAACAGGTGAACCTAACTTGAATAATTAGGATGAAAATTATCTTTTATAAATACCTTAAAAATGGAAACACTCACTCAGTTCTTTTAATTAATGAAAGACTTTAAAAAAATGCAATAAGACAAAAAAATCGAAAATATGACTTCATTCAATTCTGTCCCGTGGTATACATTAGAAAATTATATATTATATAGATTTGAGTTAGAAAATTATTAATAGAAATCATTCCAAATGTTAAAAGAAGCCAACATTTAACATTTATTTGAGGTATTTAACGTGCACTTTCTAAACCGACTGATTATATCTTTTTTATTTTTAGCACCGCGTCTTTCTACCCGTTTGGATTATACGCTTAAGTACTAATTACAGTAATGGGTTAGGAATAGGAGAGGTTGAATTTAGAGAAAGCTAACCCGCATTTGCGTTAAGGTAGAGTGGAAAACCATTTAGGACCCCCCCCCCCCCTTAGTTCATCTGACCAAGATTCGAGCCTTGATCTACCCGTCCTTGACAGTCTAGCTCAACACAAAACTAGCGCATTAGCTAGCTACGACAACGAGGTGGGTCTGATTTTATCAACACATGACTTAGGAAATAACTTAAATCTCGGACAAACACAACATCCAGCCTCCAGCTGTTAATTCATCACTATGAAAGGGGGGGAGCAAATATGCCCTTAAGTATATTAATAAATAATAAAATTAAAATATGCCCTAGTAATATAATTTTTTTTAATATACACTATTTGACTAAAGCTTCCTTAAAATCTCAGATAAATGCTGTAGTTTAAATGCCGTATAGTTAGATAAACATATATATTAGGCCCCTATATTAAATTATGGCTTATTCATACTTTGAAAAAACACCAACACATTAATAATTATTATTGTTTGTATTATTATAATGTAAAATATGAAAAATTATTTTTGTCTGTAATAAAAATAAAATTTTAAACACTTTTCAAAATATTCATTATATGCCTTAAATCAGTAATATATCAAATAAACAACTATATTTTTTAAATAGGCTGCTGAAAACAGGAGTATTACGCACCATGAATTTTTATATTCTGTAACACTGCAACTTTACTTAGTACAGCCATTGCTCGAACCTCCAACAAACTTTTCAACTTGAATAGTTTGGTGTGACAAGCTATTAGTAAATGAAATATCTTCAAGAAACCAAATTTACGCTTGTCGTGACTATACCAGTCACTTGTCACGAATACATCTCTCACTCTTGCTTGAAAATATTGGTTTCTGTTTGTAATAAAACATGTAAAAGCGTAATATAAGCTTGCAATCGTGTGTAGTATAGTAATGTCCTTTATTTCCTTCAGAAATCAAAGAAGATGACTGACCAATTTGACAGGCGTTTAACTTTGCGAAGATAAGCTCCTGTAGCCTCTGACCAAAACACGGGTCATTCGACCGTAGTTCAGTAGTCATTAGTCGGTTGACTCTTGTAGCTTAGTGATCAAACACTTGTCATTTCCATCTAATAGCAACTGAATTCATCCGTCATGACAAGACTTGTACCTCCTTTGTGAAACAGGGCCCAAATGGCAACAGGAATTATCGGAAGGAGTTAAACAAGTGGCCAACTAAAGTGAACTACTCATGGCCGGACTGTAAAGGAGGAAACCCACTATGAACAGCTGGCACGGCAAGGCACGGCACGGTCAAAACGTTTGTAGAAACTCGTTGCAAGTCTCAGTTGCTATGGAGGGTTCATCTGAAGGGGAGTTAATGGTATTGGCTGCAGTTTGTGCGGAGGAGGAAGAGAATGAGAAAAAGCGCCATAAACACATGTTCTGGGTGCATGTCATATTTCAGAAAAGGAGGAAATATGGTGAGCTGTAAAAAATATTACCTGTAAAATCATCAACACTTTCTGATATTTGTTGCCATGTATTGTCTTTCTTTCTGTTGTCGTGGTAGCTGGGATCAGAGACATCATATTATGTGAATGGAAACTCTTTCACTGCTTCTATCAGAAGCTCGTCTAAGCTCATTATTAAAAAAACAAAATAACACAAACCTTAAAAATAACTATAACTCCTCGTGGCCACAGACGTACTGGCCGTTCGAGGCCAACGGAATACATTCCTGAAGAAGCATTTCGGCCGTGCCGTTACGTTGCTGTCCATTGCCGTGCCATGCTGGCTGTTCATAGTGTGCTACGCTCCATTGAGATCTATGCAAAGTATTACGACCATTGCCGTGCCATGCTGGCTGTTCATATTGGGTTACGCTCCATTGAGATCTATGCAAAGTATTACGACCATTGCCGTGCCATGCTGGCTGTTCATATTGGGTTACGCTCCATTGAGATCTATGCAAAGTATTACGACCATTGCCGTGCCATGCTGGCTGTTCATATTAGGTTACGCTCCATTGAGATCTATGCAAAGTATTACGACCATTGCCGTGCCATGCTGGCTGTTCATATTGGGTTACGCTCCATTGAGATCTATGCAAAGTATTACGACCATTGCCGTGCCATGCTGGCTGTTCATATTGGGTTACGTACGCTCCATTGAGATCTATGCAAAGTATTACGACCATTGCCGTGCCATGCTGGCTGTTCATATTGGGTTACGCTCCATTGAGATCTATGCAAAGTATTACGACCATTGCCGTGCCATGCTGGCTGTTCATATTGGGTTACGTACGCTCCATTGAGATCTATGCAAAGTATTACGACCATTGCCGTGCCATGCTGGCTGTTCATATTGGGTTACGCTCCATTGAGATCTATGCAAAGTATTACGACCATTGCCGTACCATGCTGGCTGTTCATATTGGGTTACGCTCCATTGAGATCTATGCAAAGTATTACGACCATTGCCGTGCCATGCTGGCTGTTCATATTGGGTTACGCTCCATTGAGATCTATGCAAAGTATTACGACCATTGCCGTGCCATGCTGGCTGTTCATATTGGGTTACGTACGCTCCATTGAGATCTATGCAAAGTATTACGACCATTGCCGTGCCATGCTGGCTGTTCATATTGGGTTACGCTCCATTGAGATCTATGCAAAGTATTACGACCATTGCCGTGCCATGCTGGCTGTTCATATTGGGTTACGTACGCTCCATTGAGATCTATGCAAAGTATTACGACCATTGCCGTGCCATGCTGGCTGTTCATATTGGGTTACGCTCCATTGAGATCTATGCAAAGTATTACGACCATTGCCGTGCCATGCTGGCTGTTCATATTGGGTTACGTACGCTCCATTGAGATCTATGCAAAGTATTACGACCATTGCCGTGCCATGCTGGCTGTTCATATTGGGTTACGCTCCATTGAGATCTATGCAAAGTATTACGACCATTGCCGTACCATGCTGGCTGTTCATATTGGGTTACGCTCCATTGAGATCTATGCAAAGTATTACGACCATTGCCGTGCCATGCTGGCTGTTCATATTGGGTTACGCTCCATTGAGATCTATGCAAAGTATTACGACCATTGCCGTGCCATGCTGGCTGTTCATATTGGGTTACGTACGCTCCATTGAGATCTATGCAAAGTATTACGACCATTGCCGTGCCATGCTGGCTGTTCATATTGGGTTACGCTCCATTGAGATCTATGCAAAGTATTACGACCATTGCCGTGCCATGCTGGCTGTTCATATTGGGTTTCTTCCTTTATAGTGAGGTGAAGGAACCTTCAGGTCCCAGGACAGTACACAAGAATGTTAGAAAATGATGCTTAGTGGACCGATAGTGTGGTCCCGAGAACACTATCAGTCCACCTTTAAGAGTTGGAGGAGTTTTCGGGGAGTGGGTGTGGGGTAAACAAGCAGTATATCAGGGTGAACTATTATTGGTCGGTTGGTCCGTGTGGGGTAGAGCTCAGCTCACAAAAGTTGTGGATTGAGGGAATGATAAACTGTTAGACTTTATATTCTACAAGTAAAGATTCCACCAACTAAACAAAATTTCGAAAGTAAAATTCCATCCTTATTCGTAAATTTATTTGTATTTGATATAAAAATAAAACATTAATAGCTTTGACCGAGGTCTATGATGGTGCTTTATATCTTTGTTTACAACAGGGGACTCAGACCAGAACAGATGATATCCCGGACTTTGACCGGAACAAGGTGTCCCTGGATATACCTGGGGAACTGTTTGGATCCTCCGTGAACCTAGTGACCAGGGGCTCCAAAGCTGTTGGTGACGTCATAATGGTAGATAAGAGTATATTTTAGTACAAATGAAGCTTGACCTTGAATGCGCAGTGAACGAAATCTATGTGCAGTGGATGAAAACCGTAACGGTCACGCATGGAGAAGGAGGGATTCTGTATCACCCCTCCTTCCCTTACCTGCGTGCGAACGTACTCAAGGTCAAGCTTCAATTGAAATTAAACGCACTCTACTTTTTTCCTTAACCATATATTTAAAACTACCCCTGTCATGTTGAATAATCTCGGATATTTTGTTTTTTGTGTTGCAATACTACTGTGTTCCACTATAAAAATTCATTATTCTCTTACAAACTTTATTGGAGGCATTTCAAAGCTTTATTGTCAGTCATTATAACTTGTATTAATATGCTGCATCCTACTGTCCTTTTGGATTATGTTGTTTCGAAGCTTAAGCTATGGATTGTTTATTCGAGCTGTTTCACAAAGTGCATGTGTACCAATTAAATCATCTCATGCCCACGCAGAATGCAGCTCAAAGAGTTCAACGATTCATTGAAGCCTTGAAGCCCACGGTTGGAGGAAAACTTGGAATTACGGCTACTAGAACCAGACGGCAACATGGGGGGTCTAACTATGATACGTCTCCTGATCTAAATACAGTGGACACCACCAGATAGCAGTAAACATCTTAGTTTGGATCTAGGTTGATAATATAGAGCAGGGGTGGTTCGTGGTTTGTTGCAATGCTTGACAGAACTGTACTGGTAAATGGTTTCCTAACCTTCACGATCCATTTTATCATCCACAAGCCAAATAATCTAATGAGTGAATGAATATACATGCATTGGTTTAGGTTAAAAGTTCCCCCCCCCCCCCTGCACATGCTCAACTCTGGCTATATACCAGGTTATTCGTGCCAAAACTGTCATTCCGGTATTGCCAGGATTCACCACACACAGGACTGTCATTCCAGTCTTGCCAGGATTCACCACACACAGGACTGTCATTCCGGTATTGCCAGGATTCACCACACACAGGACTGTCATTACAGTCTTGCCAGGATTCACCACACAAAGGACTGTAATTCCGGTATTGCTAGGATTCACCACACACAGGACTGTCATTCCGGTATTGCTAGGATTCACCACACACAGGACTGTCATTCCAGTCTTGCCAGGATTCACCACACACAGGACTGTCATTCCAGTCTTGCCAGGATTCACCACACACAGGACTGTCATTCCGGTCTTGCCAGGATTCACCACACACAGGACTGTCATTCCGGTATTGCCAGGATTCACCACACACAGGACTGTCATTCCAGTCTTGCCAGGATTCACCACCACAGGACAGTCATTCCAGTCTTGCCAGGATTCACCACACACAGGACTGTCATTCCGGTATTGCCAGGATTCACCACACACAGGACTGTCATTCCGGTATTGCCAGGATTCACCACACACAGGACTGTCATTCCAGTCTTGCCAGGATTCACCACACACAGGACTGTCATTCCAGTCTTGCCAGGATTCACCACACACAGGACTGTCATTCCGGTATTGCTAGGATTCACCACACACAGGACTGTCATTCCGGTATTGCTAGGATTCACCACACACAGGACTGTCATTCCGGTATTGCCAGGATTCACCACACACAGGACTGTCATTCCAGTCTTGCCAGGATTCACAACACAAAGGACTGTAATTCCGGTATTGCTAGGATTCACCACACACAGGACTGTCATTCCGGTATTGCTAGGATTCACCACACACAGGACTGTCATTCCAGTCTTGCCAGGATTCACCACACACAGGACTGTCATTCCAGTCTTGCCAGGATTCACCACACACAGGACTGTCATTCCGGTCTTGCCAGGATTCACCACACACAGGACTGTCATTCCGGTATTGCCAGGATTCACCACACACAGGACTGTCATTCCAGTCTTGCCAGGATTCACCACACACAGGACTGTCATTCCGGGCTTGCCAGGATTCACCACACACGGGACTGTCATTCCCTGCTTCGTGAACTTCAAATTTTCTACTCGCGAGCATTCGTTTAGAACGCAGCGTTGCAGTGAAAAACTTGTGAGGGTTTGCAGTGTTGAAGTATGCAAAAAAACGTACTGCAGTGGTTACTACGATGTTGTTTGAAGAAGAAGAAGAAGAAGATGTGTTTAGAAAGAATAAACTGTCTTTTAGGTGTAAGCGTTGGCTGCATGAAAGAAACAAATTTTCAGATACTAATCTCTTGCGTGAACTTGAAGTTAATGCAAAGGGTGACTACTTGAACTATTTACGATTTAGTCTGGAATCTTATCACTGTGCAAGTGCTGGTCATTCCAGTGTTGACGTTAACCACACAGAATCAGTTTTGGCTTGTCATCATTCCAGGAATGAAAGCAAAAAATGAAACAGGTCTGATCCTTTATTCCCGGGCTTGACAAGCCGTAATTCCCCCTCCCCCCTCTTCCACACGATCAGTTTTGTAGTGAACAGTCCAACTGACAAGCCTGGCATCAAGCGAGGATGGACAGTGTGTGGGAACTATAGGGTTGGTTTGATACTGAATGGAAGAAACAGTTCACTAGTACAGTTCATCAAGATGGTCTTGCCTTGGTAGCAAGCCACGAGTCTCCTCTGATATTAAGGGGAGTTTGGTCATACCAAATAATTTTGGCTATTATGTTAATCTTCGTTGTGTAATTAAATGCCTTATTGGGTTGAAATTAAGTCAATATTTTGCTGAAATGTTGATTATTTGTAATGGCACTAACGTTGTAATAGTTTTAAAAACATTTTAAGCTATTAATGCAGATAACATTTGTAAATAGGAACCCATTTTACTTGTTTAGCAAGGAGAATTAAAATGGTTTAATATAAAACCTTTGTCTTTGCTGATATTTTAACTCAATTTATTGATGGGATATTAATGGTATTTGTGTGAAAATTGGTATTTAAACTATTAGAATTACTCTACATGTTTTCTTCGGAGTAAATGATTAAGCTTTTTTTTTAATATTTAGGCTATCTATGAGGTATGCTATAATGTATTTTGGTTAATTTTTGGAAGCTATTACATTAGATTATCCGCACTGTTTTAAAATTACATCAAACAACTGAAATACAATCAAAGTCCTAGACAGTAAAATCATCAAAAACTAACAAAAAATAACCTACTGTCCTTCAAAGTATATTCTTACTGTGCCATCATCTTATAAGTTTTTCAAAGATTTTATTCTTATTTAATAAATACGTATTTTTTTGTTTATTGTTCTACTTTTGAAGATAAATGTTGGTGAACTATTTGAGCGGTGTGTATAATTTGTTTAAGAGGAAGGATTCAGTAATTGCACACAATAATTGTAAATATTAGACTAATAATGTGTCTAGTCTATGACTTATCTAGAATTATTTTAAAAATAGATTGTAAATATTATATTTTAATTTACCAGTACCTGCACAAATACCCTTGAAAATAATTTAAGAAATAACGCCTTATATAGTGTATAATTGTGTATGTGTAATTTATATTCACTTATAAATTACGTTCATTTATATCTAAACGTGTTTTATTATACCCTAACCCCTTATATTGAAATTAAAAATAACTTTATTGGTTATCAAGGGGTTTGCCCAATTTAGCATTGAGATACGTTGCAAACGTTTATCAATTGCTTTTTATTTAAGAAGGTTTGTTACTTCAAAGTAATGTCCACGTCACATGGTGGGGAAAGGTATCAACCTGTCAGTATAGCGTTAAAACGTTACATTTTAAGTTTGTATTATCTTAAAACAATCCATGAATGTGATTGAATGGTTTTCTTTTCACCTACGTTTAACGTCAACAATCAAAGTTAAGATTAAGATGAATGATTGGAAACATATATCTACATAGTCTTCCTCCAACGAATAAAGTAATTTTCGAATTGGATCACAACAGAAAACTCTAAAATAATTTATTATTATCTTAGTGGTTTAGAAGACCCATAACTGCCATTCTCATAAAAAATACCGCGGTCTCCCCTAGAGTAGGTGGTTCCCTGAAGTGTCCCTACCCAATAGCTAACTGGCCTATCAACTAACTAGAATAAAAATTTTAAAACTAGCGATATAAGGTTTACAAATAATTTGTAACTACGATAATGCTCACATGGAGGAGACCACATCTCAATTTATTTAAATTATTAAAAAACGACATTTGGACACGGGAATCAAACCGGGACCTTTGGTTTGGAGCACCAAAGCTCTGCCACCTAAGCTATATAGGATATGTCACAGTCATTCTTCACTCACATTTCAAGTGAGTCTGTGAATTCACTTCAGTTTACAATCTTGTATTGTTCACTTTGCTTCACAACAGCGCTCCTGAGTCACAGATGGCTGTGGTATCTAACAGCTCGCGTTACTATTGGTCGCTCATATGTAGCTGACGATTACACACGTTTACCACAGACTCACACTAAATATATGACTGAAGATTGACCCTGAGCACGGGACGAATCCTGGATAGCTCAGCGGCATTGGCATATCTAGCCCAATTTCCGGGGTTCTATTTCCTTGTCCATATGTCATTTTTCAACTAATTTAAATTAAATACCAATATTTTAATGGATATTATGTTTTAATCATGGCTAAACAACAGGCGCAGCACTGGATTGCTGTAAGGATCGGAATGATTGTACGTCACCCACCCTCCTCACAAGCCATTGGGCCAACCATACACCATATATTGTAATACAAAAGGTTTATTATTAACTGTGAAGAGCAAGATCGATACTGAATAGAAGGGAACCATTTACTAATACAGTCCTATCAAGCCTTGTTTGACTTGGTAACAACCTACGAACCTCTCCTGATAAACTAGGCCAAATGGTTGGAAATTAATTATGTAAAAACAAAAATGACGGGAAAATAAATAGTAAAATATTTAGTCCTCAACTAGAAGCAATGACGTTTAGGCGTTGTGCTCAAGACGAAAAACCTCCATTGCTAAACCTATCTGAAGGCCTAAACATAGAAATTTTCTTACTTATAATAAAGGTGTGTCACTAAAATATATAAGGTTTACATATAAATATAACGTTTAATAAGTGGATCTAAGTAAGCCGAAATTTTGAAAACTAAACAGTAACAAGAGATTTTACCAAACTTTCTGCACACATAGTAGGTATATTCCTTGAGGGCCCCAATGCTGTATATTTGTTCTGTTTCTTAGCCTCATATTTATCAATCCATTTGGATCCTATATTTTGAAAACTATCAATAATCATGCTAAGCAATGAGTGACAAGTCTACTTTTCAAAACTATTTAAATTTTTCTCTTAAAGTAAGCACATTATAAACTTAAACTATTTAAATTATATTACAATATATAAAATGTATATACAAGTTAGATCAAATGGGCTAATAAAAACTAAATATCAAAGGATTTTGGCTAAACTCATTATAAATACAGTTTTTTAGGGCATCACTGTAATGTATACATTTACACCAAGCAGTCAAAATTACTAGGGTTGAGTTATAAAATTGTTATTTATTATGTTTGGTATTAAAATAAACCTAAAATTAATAAACGCCTATCAACATTAGAATAATAGGGCCTACAAGTAAAATTACACACAATAAAAACCGAAGACTGAATTTGGAGTACAAATTATAAATTGTGTTTATGAAGCAGGATTTAAAATAAAAAATTATAAATACTAGATTATTTTAATGACATTTGATGGTCACTCAATGCTGGTTGTTTATGTAATAATTTACACAACTTCACTCTACCTAATTTTATCTAACTCAACTTAACCTACGCTAGCATAGCTAAGCAAATAATATTTTTTGAATGGCTAATCAATATAAATCAATGAGTACTGTCAGTATTACGTGTTTTTTATGTCAGTTGTCGATACTAATGAGTGGATAATACAGTGAACCAGTAGGGGATTAGTAAATCTTAATAGAAACCCCTTCGCTATTCCATTGGTCTAAGGTAGGCGTGTCAAACTCATTTTATAGTAAGGGTCATGTTGGAAGATTTAAAACACCAAGGAGCTTCATTAAATATAATATTTACACCGCATCTACTACCCGTTCGGTATACACTATGTAGGTATTGTTACACTAATGGGTTAGAGATTAGGAAGGCTTAATTGAGAGGAAATGCACCCGTATTAGCGTGGAGGAAAAGTGGAGAACCGTTTAGGAAAACCACCATCAATACACCCGACTGGGATCGAACCCCGACCTCCACGTCTTCAGCAGTCTAGTCTAACATGAAAGTATCACGTTAAATCGCTACAGACGGATGTACGTGTAATGTAATGCTCACGCGGAGGCTCGTCTGATCCGTCGGCTGTCGGTATTTGGAGCGAACACAAAGGCGCTCGCAATGTACTGAACGTTTGGGCGTGATTCGTGGTGACTGTGCGATTGGTGGTCTATTTACTTACATAATTTGTTTATATTTTAATTTAATTATTGAGCTCTACTTATTTACTTTTCATTATACCGTTGCTTACATTACACGTTACACCTGTCTGTACGCGGCTTTAGACCACGCGGCCACCGAAGCGGGTCAAAAAATTCAATATTTTCACTCTTTAAAGTAAAATTAACTTTGACTTCATTTTATGTAATAAAAAACGAATAAGATATAAGACTATAAGGTTCATAATATATTTTGCTTCCAAATTTTTTCCCAGCTCCCATGAGTCGTTTTTTTTAAGTAAACTTTGGGAATTTTTTAAGAAATTGGAATTTGATGCAATTAATGCAATAAGATATAACATTCCCTAATGGTGCATCCCTGCAACTTTGATAAAAAGGAAAATCGGGCCGTTGAGTGTACTGGTTCATAATAAGGCACGTGGGCCGCAAGTTTGGCATACCTGGTCTAAGGAGTCATGGCACTTGCAATAGACTCAACTGCTGATGATCAGAAGATGGGAGTTCAAATTTCTGTCAGGTGTACTGATAATTTTTCCCCTAAATTTATTCCACTCTCAACCTTCTTCATCCCAAAAACAGTAGGGTAATTAGTACATTTGCGTACAACCTGAACGGGTTGTGAGGTGTGGTGACCAAAATACCTTCAAAGAAACACAGCCATTTTATCTGGGAATAGAATGTGAAACCGTTAGCTGGGGTAAAGACACCTTCTGAGTTTACCTGACTGGGATTCAAGCTCCAGTTCATGTTATAATGAGGAGCGGGGCTCACATTACAGTCATTAGATCCATGTCATAAGAACTAGACGGTGAGCGGGGGGAAGAGGAACATAAGATGTTAAGTTGGTTGGTTTGGTGAGGGCTGCCATGCCCAATTTACTTCACGATGCAAAATACAGGACATTTTTGAGAGAGAAAAATCCAAATAGAATATATATTTTTTTTAAACAAGAATTTTTGGGGGACTAGCGAGTAGCGACTGAGTGGCGTCGAGCGCTTGGGGGGGGGGGGGGGGTGAGGGGGGAGTTTCTTTTGTTTCGTTGCGCGAGCGTTATTATTTATTTTTTGAACTAAAGTGAGTAAAATAGTAACCCAGGACACTTGAAGAAAAACAGGCCCGGACAGCCTCAGATTCTCGAAAATAGACACATGTTCGGGGAAACCCGGACGGTTGGCAACACTAGTTTGTTGTCAAACACACTAACCGTGGAACTAATTCTAGCACTATTAGGACAAGGTTGTCCCATAAGTGTACAGGACCAAAGGTACTAGTTTCTAGTGTTGTATTTTCGTGCCAATGGTATAGGATAATTATTTATTATTGAGGGTATTTGTAGTAATTAACCACTCGCATGTGTAATTTATTTTTGTTAAACGTTGGTTAGATTTTCCAATCGTCTACCTAAGTGACCTTGGGTCTAGAAATGTATGTCAACATCAACACACAGGTTTTTTTTATTGGACGTTCCGTAACCTCCTCGTTGCTGATTGAACAATATGTGGTCTGTCAATACATTTTTTTTGCTCCCGTGTAAAGGTGAGGTCACACACTTGTCTAGAAATAAAATAAATACCTGTACGGAATGTTCCAAACCCACATCACTTTCCCTCGGCCTTCACTGCTTGCACTACACTTTCACTATCTTCCCCCATCGGACGACAAATCTTTCTTCGCTATCCGACAAACGTCCTGACCAATTTCTGGCTGGGATTAAGTAAAGGCGAATAGATTTCACTCAATCCTGACGAGAGACGGGAGGAAGTACAAAAATATATTATAGTTTTAAAATAATGTTTCGGAACATTTTCAAAAAAATATCTCAAACATCAAAAATACTTTATTTTGAGAATACATTCTTTAAATGTTTTAAATTTCGTACATTCTAAATTTCAAAAATTTCAAACTTAAAACATTTTGAAATACTAACATTTTATAATTCGAACATGTTTCAACTATTTTAAATTTCTAATATTTTAGATTTCAAATGTTTACACTTATATAATTAACGCTTCAAATTTTGCCTGTGGTAAGAATGAATTGAATATATTTCACTCAAACCTAAATAGAAGCATTATAAAGTATGAACTAATATAGTTTTTAAATCAAGGTAATTTTGAATTTCAAACCTTGTCAATCGCAAAAATTATACACTTCAAACAAGTTTCAAATATTTTAAACATAAAAAAAAAAAGTTTGAAACATTACAAAATTAAAAATAAATTAAACTATTGATATTTTACTATTCAAACATAAACGTTTCAAAAAATTATAAATTTGTAACATTTTCCATTCTAAATTTGGGATTATTCCTGATTCAAACTTTTAAAAAGTAATATTAATTATCTCTGCCTTTTAGATACATTGTCCTATTCTCCAATCACCCGAAACCTTAGTTCAGTCGGTAGTGTGTCTGTCTACTGAGCTAAGGGTCCCGGGTTTGATTCCTCGCATGGCCATAAAACTTATTACTGGAGAAATGTGGGGTTTTTCTTTCACAGTGATAAAATAAAGCCTGACGGCTGGATATTTTGTCCGTTCTGGAAATAAATTAGTTTATAAGTCATATTGTGCCAATATAATCAGTCGGTTCAGAAAGTGCACGTTAAATACATCAAATAAATATTAAAACATTATTTTCCAATCTAGTCATTACTGCCTAAGCGTGTTACTGAAAATAAAAATATAAGAAAGAGCTAATTAACTAAAATAGTCCGTTTCGGTGGCCGCGTGGTCTAACGCACTACCCTCACAGTAGGCTTCTGCCGATGACGGGGAGATCAAGGTTTGAATCTCGGTCGGGTGTATTGAGGGGGGTTTTTCCTAAATTGTTTTCCACGAAAATGCGGGTACACTTCCTATAAATATAACCTTCCTATTCCCTAAAAACTATTACCGTAATTAGTATATAAGCGTGTAACCCAAAAAGTTATTAAGACTGTGTCTTGGCGTCTAGGGGTAAGGTGTCAGACTCTGTGCTCGGATCCGGGTTTAATCCTCGGGCCCGGCACAGATTTATCTGATTGCCAAACCCTTCCTTCACCTTACAAGATGTGTATTAATCACAACTGTGATAGTGAGGAATGCCAGGCCTCCACCGTGGTTCGGATTCCACGTTAAACTGTAGGTCCTCCATTTCATCTCACTATCACCTTACCATTACACATTAGCGTACATGTATAACCGAACGGGCAGTAAGACGCGGTGCTAATAATAATAATAAAAGTTAGTAAGACATGCTGCTAAAACAAAAAACTAAAATAATTACTATGATAATAAAATGGTAACTTAATTTTTTGACAATGATGCATAGTGTTAAAAATATGCTCGTGCAACTGTTCGTAAAAATGTTCATGTGCACTCCCGACACACTTTAAAAAGGTGTATTAATAACTATAAGGTATTACTTGCTGCAATGGTCACATGGTCTATGGCAATACTTTCGTAGTAGAATAGACTGACAATGACGGGGAGATCGAGGTTCTAATCTCGGTCAGGTGTACTGAGGTTATTTTTTTCAAAATGGTTCTTCCCTTTCCCTCCATGCAAATGCGGGTACACTTCCCAAAATATAGCCTTCGTAAGACGTGCTGATAAAGTAATCAAACAAATATAAATGAATCGTAATAAAATAATGTAGTACTGTCTAATGTTCAGATAAGTCTAACTTTCCAATTGCAGAATTAATATTTTACAACTCTGATCTGTATTGTATTGGTTGCTACATTGAACGCGCCCGGGTTATTGACGCTCACGACCTACTTTGATAATAGTGGACTCCCAAGCCACGCGAATATCGCCTCTCCTCATAAGGTGGCTGGCTGGCCGTCTCGGCAAGCGCGTGAGTGTGTCATGTCGACCTTTGGCCAGATCGATTTTTGAAAGAAATTTTCCGGGTGTCAGCTATGAAGAAATTTTCCAGGTCTTCTTGTTTTTTAATATGTCGTAGATTTCACATTCAAATGCCTATTTTTAAGGGTTTTTTTGCCTCAAGCTAAGGCATAATCATTTGTTATATTTGTCAAATAGAAAGTAGTTTTAAAACAATTTTGCAATTCCTGTTTGAGTATTATTAATTGAAAAAATAGGTTAACCACAGTAAGGTAGTTTACTAAGTGTTTTCCAAGGTTGGTCAAAATTTGTCGACATTTGATTTTTTGAATGTGTATTTTGAGTGATTATCACGTTACTGGCTTTGTTATAGGCTTAAAAATGAGGAAGTAAGCTACATATGCATTAGCGTGGAGAGAGTATCGGAAAAACACATGATATTTAAGAGAGAGAAAACAAACCTTCCCAGTGGTAATTAGTGAGATTAAAACCTCCCTGACCCCATCAGAAATAATCCAGTCTATTGCTAGACTGATGCCTTATACCATGTGCACACCGATGCGAGTGATGAGTAGTGTGGTTTGTTAGGAGACGTGCTCCCATTGGCGTGAAGACAGGATGGGAACATGACATGAGTGAAACTACCCTCAGCCCGGGTTCGAACTATTACCTCATCACCAACGTCAATCTATTTGCAATAGGCAGCTAGACCACGGGAACGACTTGAGCCAGGGAACACTCTAACCACCCAACCACGGGGACGAGCTGGCTCTTTGTGGTAATAATCGTTCCTGTGCACACACAAAATGAGTCGCCTTGCACAACTCGCAAGCAGAGCATGGTTTACGTCACCGACCAGCCTCGTATCTGAGGTGTCGGCAGCTCATTCATGTCTCGCGCCTTACATCAGTGTGATGAGATGTGTTTGATGCTAACACAGCAGCCGGCCAAGTGTTCTTCTGTTTACATGTGTCCATGGAACAATAGGGGTGATACATTGCCCCTCTGACGTAGCTGTATAGGTTCTGTGTTTAGTATCACAGGGACGACTCCTAGCCGTGACTACACGTGTTCATCCGCATCGCAAATTTTAATCGAGTCGTTTCTTTAAATTGTTTCATCGTGATGTGATTCAATGTACTGTACTTTGTACATTTTGAAAAGTGAAAACATTAATCCTTAAGTTACTTTTGTTAATTTGTGATTTGACATATTCAAATTCTTACATTGATTAAAAAGGTATGTATGTTTTATTTAGATTTCTGCCTTAATTTTTATGAGATGTGATAATACATTATTAATCGTTTTATTTGAATGAACTATTTATTATAATTTGGCTTTATTCATATCTGAGTTACATTTCAAATTAAAACAACTTAAGTCCTGTGGACCATTCGCTATTGCCATGTTCTTGAGACACGCTGTATTTACATTTGTTAATTACTAACTCGGTATGATAAGTGATATTTTAAATAATATCATGTTTCTTAATGAGTCAAACACTCAAAAATAAAATAACTAAGCACTGCAAAATATTTTTGTCCAAACGTTTTCATGAATATTATTTGACCCACTTCGGTGGCCACGTGGTCTGACACGCTACACTCGCAGTAGACTAGATGGCCGATGATGGGAAGATCAAGGTTCAATCCCGGTCGGTTGTACTGAGGGTAGTTTTCCCAAAATGGTTTTCCACTCTCCCTCTACGCATAAACGGGTACACTTCTTCTAAATATCGGGTAGTAAGACTCTGTGTTTGAAAAAATATATTATCATTTGCATTTTTTGCTTTAAGTAAAATATCCCTTTTTGTTAAGTTTATTATTGGTATTCTTTAATAATGACATTCTTATGAACATCAAATATGAAGGAAATTAGAAATAGTGAATTAAAACACTGTACATTTTCAAATTTAAAAAAATACACAATCTTTTAATAATAAGTTTCGTTTAGCCTATGCATTACTACTTTGTAGGCCCCTTTGTATGGATATTACAAATTATTACAAAAATTAGTTTCATTTTTTTTTAGATAAAGTACCCTTAATTTTAATGTACTTATATAATAATCCTATGAGGTGAGATTGAAAATGCGCTAAGGTACGATAAAAGTTATGTTAAAATACCGAATTGAAAAAAAGTAAACATTAAATTTAATACAACAGAACAGTACTCGTTTTAAGCAATAAAAATAATATATAATGATATTTCATAATTTTTGGGGCGTTATATTTCTCTCGATGAGATTAGAAGTGGTTCTAAATATTATTGTTATTAATTTTAGCATCATAACTATTAACGGATTAATTTACTCTGTGGGGTGAGCAAGGTTATTTAGAAGTAGCGCCCTCACATTCACATTGAGAGGGAATGAGTAAAATCAAAGTATTAAATCAAATATGAGAAATAACCTTCAGTGTGTCCAGCCGAGAATCGAATCTCAACTTCTGCGTCACTAAATTAGATCAGTTGGTAGCGTGTATGCCTAATTAGTTCAGGATCCCGGGTTTTGATTGCCGAAAACGAAGATATTAGGCTTCTAATAAAGGCAGGGTATAGTGATGATAGCTTTCATAAATTATTTATTACTCTCCACCACTAAAATGCTGGTACGTTTCATCTATATTCTTCTCTAACCAATTTATGCAATTAAATGCCAATAACATGGATGGTTATTAAGATACGGTACCAATAAAATTACTGATTATAGACAATTCAAACAATTTAAAAAATTAAGGAGGGCTAAACTAAATCAACTACACCAAAATTCCCTTGGAGAGTGTGTGGAAAAAATATTTCTATTGCAACCACCCAGGAATCAATCTAAGCATATCAAGTAAGAGTCCACATATTAGCCGTGGAGCTAATCGAACATGCTGTACTGTCTACATCCAAGCAGTCAATCTCTCTAAACCATTATGTATTAATTCTGTTTACTTAGAATCCCATCTATAAAAACCTAATATTACCTCATATGATTAATAAATGAAAGTGAATGGCCACAAGTTACTTAAGGTCATCAGTGTTACATAACTGGATATCACAAGGTAAGTGGACTCCAGAGAGAGGGGAGGAGGGGAAATCACAGGCGTAACCAGTTCCTTCAACTGCCGCTAGAGATCTCCTGCGACAAAACAAATGCTTGCACGACGCCGGCCATTTATCAGCCAATCAAATAGAAGTTTTCTCACACTTGAAACAGACGACAGTCTTAAGTCCACTAACACACATATAAAAAAAAGTAAAAGTACAATGTGCTGCTAAAGTGGTGGTTTATCGTAATCAACATTTTATTCTGAAGCATTTCTGTGCCTTTTGTAAAATTACACAACCATATATTTTAATTATTAATTAATATGTAATTACTTACTCGTTATTTCGATTCGTATTTAGAAATATATTATACCTGGTAATTTATTAATGCGTTCATAATCTTGCATATATGAAAATCTATTTTTAAATAATGTGCTAAATTGATAATCGTCTCATATTCTGAGCAGTGTTCATGTTTACAACGGAAAATGTATGTGGAATTGACGATACAGTGTAAACATTCATGGATGTTATACCCTCAAGACATATATTACTTAGTGACTGGAAAATCAAATAATGGAGAGATAAGAGTGAAGACCTTAGAACAGATAAGTACAAGAGATTTAAAATCAAAGGTGAATTTACTAGCATTACTTTATTAATTTTAGATAGCTGCAGATACTTTTTTGAAATATATTTTAACCTAAATCTTAAAAACAAATCAAGCAAATTAACGTATAAAATTATTTTTTAATTATTGTTTATAAATATAGATATGTTATGTTCCATTTATATTGCTTTGATTATTTTGAAAAGCTACGTCAAAATAATATTGTTATTTTTCCAAAAGAAACTAGCTTTTTAAGAATAAATAACAAGTAGATAATAGTCCAAAAATCTTCAAATATATGTTTTAAATATTATCACTTGCACAGCTTCAACATTACAATATTAAATGCCGCAACTTAACATTTAATCCCTCTCAAATAACCTTTTAAAAACCTATATCAATAACGTGATGGAGAATAAATATAACATTCTATTTCAAACAATAAATTTATGTTGAATTTTGTTACAAGGATGTTTGTGAAATCCGGATTTGTCCTAGTTTTGTAAACGTGAATGTAAATGATTGCATAACTTACCTGAAACTTCCCGGAAGTACGAGATATATTAAATTTAATTCGAATGTTTGCCGGGTGGATTTCACAAAACTTTTCCATTTCTATCTATACTTATAAAATGCATTTCTCACATTTTATTTGCAGATTTTTGTATAATAGAAAATATTGTTCTATGACGTCAGTAAGTTTGTGGGTGGGACGCCTGACTCTGATCCAGCAGGTACGACACCAACTATGATTAAAGGGGGAGATTTTTTTTAAATTGTTTGATTTCACGTTTCTTCCTAAGGTGAATGCTAGTGCACTTCCTTGAATGATATCCTTCCCTAATTCTATAATCTTAAAGCTTCTATAAGCTTAAATTGTTTTACCTTTAATAATCATAATTATTTTTTAACTAAGTACTATTAAAAATATACATGCTAGGATGGATGCAAGGCACTAGGTTATTTATTTCCTTGAATTATTATTTTTTATTAAGCAAATAATAGTAGCTACTTACCCAAATCATTGGTCGAATGGTCTAAGCTCTAAGCAGGGGTGTCAAACTCAAACAGGTTTGAGGGCTGCATTATATCGTTAAGGAGGCATGTGGGCACATAGGATTTTTATTTATTATATTATACATTTTAAATGCGTATACAGAATTAAAAATCGTACCTTCCCCCCTTCCATCAACCCCTTTTCATTCTTAAAGTACACTCATTTCTAAAAACATATTTTCTTTTAATGTGGACGCAAAAGGCAAACTAGAAAAACCCTATTGTTAACTGCTAATTTACAATATTAAAGACAGTTGCTAAAATAGAAAATAAAGTTATGAAATAGACAGTAATAATAAACTTAGTTCAAAACTCAAATATTTTTCATTTAAAACAAAATTTCGGGATAGTATTTTATCACATCTACTGTTTATTGGAAATCTAGCAATGCTTCCCACTTACTAAACTATCAAAATCTGGAAAAATATTTTGACTTGGAACAATACTCATTGTGCTTTGTAAATGTTCATCTGTAAGCTGACTTCTTAACTTGGATTTATTCAATTTTAAAAGGGAGATAAACTGTTCACAAATGTATGTACTTCCGAACATTGAGAGTATTTTAGCTGCGTTCATTTTGATTGTGGGATATTTATCACTCAAATTTACTTCGAGTAAAACTCTGGTAGGGCCAGGTTAAACGCTCGCGTGGGCCGTATGTTTGACACCCCTACTCTAACCCATCACATTCACAATAGAATTTACTGCCGGTAGCAGGGTTTAAACCCTGTTCGGATGTATTGATGATGTTTTATTTAAGGGATTTTACACTCTCTTTTCACTCAAATGCGGATACATTTCTTATAAATTCTAACATCACCCCTAAAACATTAGTTTAAATATTCTTATAGGCTAAATTGGTAGTAAGACGAAGTGCACACAAAATAATTAATACAACGATATTTCCTTTTCCTTCTGTTATTTTTTATTAGTACGTTTAACAATATGTCAATTAAAGACTTAATCTAAGAGATCAGGAGTAGAAATTAAAGTAAATGCACCGCCTTAGAGTTGAGAGAGAGTGAAAAAAAAAAGTGAATACATAACCTCGTTACCCCCACTCCCCAACCCCAACGCTCCCTGAAGGGATGGAAAACGAAAGTGAAAAATCACTTGTACAACACTTTATCCCCTCAAGGGATGTTAAGACACAGTGATGAATCATTGTAAACAACACTCACTCCCAGGGGCTCCGGAAGCTCTTTGAAAGGGGGAAAGGGTCGCTTAACTGAGAAGGGTCCGGATGTCCGCACTGGGTCAAATTTTAGTCCCTGAATGACTTTTGAAGCTTTTTGAAGGAGGTTTATTTTTCACGGGTAGTGCTTTTTTTGTATATCTTTATCATCATGTATAGTAGATCTAACAACATAGTAGTAACTTGGGTGAAGAAGAACGTGGTAACTGGTTTTCAGTCAGCAATTAAAAATGATAGGTAGGCCCCTTTTATATTTCTATTTTATAGTTAATGATACTTTCCAGTGGTGGTGGAACCTTAGTTGTGTAGTGAGGGAGATTAACAACAACAAAAAGGGTGTTTTTAACGTATTGGCCCCCCAAGCCAAAAAAGGGGGATCGGAAGCCCTCCTCCAGAAATTTTCCGAAATTTGGATGCTCTTAGAATAATTTACATAGTGGGGTCTACACTTGGAAAAATTTACGAAAATTATAATTTTCTAGAAGTTATTTAGAGTGGTGCTCACCCAGAAGATTTTTTTTTTAATTGGGAGTTTTTCTTTAAGTTATTTAAAGTGTTCTTCATCTGGAAACCTTTTGAAAATCTACTGCCTGTAGATGTTATTTAAAATTTTTGAAAATTAAATTTCTCTATGTACTTTTTAAAGTGGCTATTTAGTGGCAAATTTCTGAAAATTTGATGCCTATTAAAGATATTTTTAGTTAAAAAAAATCATAATTAGAGTTAAGTGCATACAACCGAAGATATAATTCTTACATTTATGTAGGTGCCACGAGTCTTATTGAATGCCAGGGTTATCTACTGTACAACTTACAATATGGATACTGTAAGTTGAGGAAGAGGAAAACATTTAGGCCTACATATTAAAATATCTTCTTATAATATTTAATTGAAGCAAAATCTCTCGAATACAGAAATAATGTTCTTTCGAAAGTTTTAAGTAAAACCATAATTCTTGATAGTTCGCATTGCAAGTCAGTTATTAGAGGTACGTAAAACAGCCCATCACAAGTCAGCTATTAATGGTACGTAAAACAGCCCATCACAAGTCAGCTATTAGTGGTACGTAAAACATCCCATCACAAGTCAGCTATTAGTGGTACGTAAAAAATCCCATCACAAGTCAGCTATTAGTGGTACGTAAAACAGCCCATCACAAGTCAGTTATTAGAGGTACGTAAAACAGCCCATCACAAGTCAGCTATTAGTGGTACGTAAAACAGCCCATCACAAGTCAGCTATTAGAGGTACGTAAAACAGCCCATCACAAGTCAGCTATTAATGGTACGTAAAACATCCCATCACAAGTCAGCTATTAGTGGTACGTAAAACAGCCCATCACAAGTCAGCTATTAGTGGTACGTAAAACATCCCATCACAAGTCAGCTATTAGTGGTACGTAAAACATCCCATCACAAGTCAGCTATTAGTGGTACGTAAAAAATCCCATCACAAGTCAGCTATTAGTGGTACGTAAAACAGCCCATCACAAGTCAGTTATTAGAGGTACGTAAAACAGCCCATCACAAGTCAGCTATTAGTGGTACGTAAAACATCCCATCACAAGTCAGCTATTAGTGGTACGTAAAACAGCCCATCACAAGTCAGCTATTAGTGGTACGTAAAAAATCCCATCACAAGTCAGCTATTAGAGGTACGTAAAACAGCCCATCACAAGTCAGCTATTAATGGTACGTAAAACATCCCATCACAAGTCAGCTATTAGAGGTACGTAAAACAGCCCATCACAAGTCAGCTATTAGTGGTACGTAAAAAATCCCATCACAAGTCAGCTATTAGAGGTACGTAAAACAGCCCATCACAAGTCAGCTATTAGTGGTACGTAAAAAATCCCATCACAAGTCAGCTATTAGAGGTACGTAAAACAGCCCATCACAAGTCAGCTATTAATGGTACGTAAAACATCCCATCACAAGTCAGCTATTAGAGGTACGTAAAACAGCCCATCACAAGTCAGCTATTAGTGGTACGTAAAACATCCCATCACAAGTCAGCTATTAGTGGTACGTAAAACAGCCCATCACAAGTCAGCTATTAATGGTACGTAAAACATCCCATCACAAGTCAGCTATTAGAGGTACGTAAAACAGCCCATCACAAGTCAGCTATTAGTGGTACGTAAAACAGCCCATCACAAGTCAGCTATTAGTGGTACGTAAAACATCCCATCACAAGTCAGCTATTAGAGGTACGTAAAACAGCCCATCACAAGTCAGCTATTAGTGGTACGTAAAACATCCCATCACAAGTCAGCTATTAGAGGTACGTAAAACATCCCATCACAAGGCTTTTGTTGCCATCTCGTTTGGAATTCATTCTGAGCCTCTCGACAGATACCCTATACACTATAATGTAACTTAAGCCTAATGATTAAACATTGGCTCTACATTCTGGTGTCCTTTCCTTTTTAAATATACTATCCAGGTAACGGCTGACTAAACTTTTAAACCCAACTGATTTCTGCTGATAATATTTATTTATTATATACACTTTCAAACAACGCTGATAAGGTGTAGGTACACTTTAAAATTCCTTTACTTCCCCAGGTTTTACAGACCAAATAATAAGTACTTTCCCAGTATTTATAATAAATACATGCAAAATTTTATAATTTTCATTGCCCTCTATTTCATTCATGGCATAAAATATAAATTACATAAACTGGGAATAAAACTAATAGTTTGGACTAAGTTATTGCTCTCTACTTCGTATTTCATAAATTATTGCAAATAAAATAATTAAAAACTTCAATGACGTTTTATTATTTATCTGACGATCATGCCACTCCCAATTACTTTGCTTTTAAAGGTTTTCTTTCTTTTCAATGTACACCCCGTTTACTCTGAAACGTAGCAGTCTTACTTAATCTCATGGGCTTAGAGAGAATTTAATTTTTGGATAGTTCCAAATAATTGTAAGCTTATGACATGATGTTATAACTTCTGATGAATAAGAACATTATTGTAAAAAGGGGTGATGGAATCTTATTTGTGTGGGGAGGGGGATAAGAAGATTTTTTAATGAAATTTCTCCCTCCCAGTTAATGTTTGAAAATTGGATTCCCTAAAAAATTTTTAGGAATTTTTCTCCCTCCCACTTGACATTTGAAACTTTGGATGGCCTAGAACGTATTTGTAGTGGTACCCAAAAGTGGAGAGTTATTGAAAATTATATTCTTTTAAAAGAAATTTAGGGTGGGCCTTTCCCCATTTTTTAAATTTGAACAATCATAGAGGCTATTTGGAGCAGTCATCCTCTAGAAATTTTTGATTATTGGATGCCCCTAAAAGATATTTTAAGTAGTGCTAGATCAGATTTTTTTTCTTAAATTATATTCCCTAGAAACTACCTAGTGGTCGTACTCAAGAAATGTTGATAACCTAAAATCTATTTAGAGAGCTCCTTGACCGAATTTTTTTACCATCAAAATTAGATACCTCTTGAAATGGTAGATTCCGACAAATTTTTAAACATTGGACGCTTTTAGATGATACACTACTATCTTTGAAGATCGGATTGCAGAATCAAATTAAGATAAATAGTTTCACAAACTGATTTCTTTAAACACTCTTTTGTGATCAACATTAAAAACGTCAGAAAATGTTGGGGAGATGTTGGGGGTTTGAACCCCATAGTCCCCCCTCACTAGGCTCATTTTATATTTCTATCGTATAATCTACGCCGTGATTGGACCATGCAAAGTAATCATGTTACTTTTCAGGATAAACTAAGTGTACGTATCAACCCTGTCAAGACCCATATTGTGGAAGAGAGCTTAATAGACTTTTAAATTAGGGTTGATTAAATATTTAGTATTTTTCTTACAAACAATGCATACAAAATCAAAAACATTGTCAGTTGACCATCAACATTTGTTTGCGCAATTTTAACAATTGTGTAATTATAAACTATAAACAGTGATTCAATGATTTCAATCCATTATAGTTCATGAGTTATAAGGGGTTGAACTTGCTATTTCATGCTTTTCAAGTACCATTGCTAAGGTAAAGTAATTAAGGTGTGAGGCTGAGATTTGGTATAACTATACATTCATATGAGGTGTACACAATCACATATTTATTATATTAATATGGTAAATATTTCATTGTGTACACTCATATGAATGTATAGTTATACCAAATTTCAGCCTCGCACATTAATTACTTTATCATAGCAATGGTACTTGAAACGCATGAAATAGCAAGTTATGAACTGTAATGAATTGTAATCATTGAGTCACTCTTTATACCTTATAATTACACACTTGTTAAAATTGCGCAAACAAATTTTGATGGTCAACTGACCTTAAAGTGGAGAGAGAATGAGAATCCACGGTTTAAAATCACCTGTTGAAAAGCAATCCCAGAGATTCTAACTTGAACCTTCTCACCAACGGCAATCCAGTCTATTACTAATATGACGCCGAGACCTCATGCGAGTGAGAGTTCACTTTTAGTTGAGGTGGAAGGATATGTAAGGAAAAGGACGGTGATTTTGCAGTTTTTATAGCAAAATATTACTTTGTACAAAAACAAATCTCCAGTAGCAACATTTGCTTTAATTTTATTCACTTGGTGAGATCAACAGTTGTTGAACATTTATCAAGGATGTTCTAGAAATATGAAGAAAAAAAAAAGTCTTCTAATGCCTCCATGTTTAATACAGATATTCAACAACTGTTGATATCATCATGTGAAGAAAATTAAGCCAAGTGTTGCTACAGGAGCAATTTATTTTTTATTTTGGTCAAAAAGATATTTTGCTATAAATACTGTAGAAACATTAACATTTTCTTGTCTCCCTACATCCCCACCTTAATTGCTGTCAAAAAGTTCCTGTAAAAACAATGATTTATGTTTATATGTAAAGAGCAATTAGCCACCCGCTCACGTGAGAAGGCATACAAAGAAGTCAGTTTAATTGTTTCTAGTTTATTGGTGACGAGGAGGTAAGGTTGCTGATTGAGTGGACCGAGGTATCATTTTCATAAATGGCTTCTCACTTTTGCTCCACGCAAAAACGTGTACATCTTCTTTAAAATTCTACCTTTATTGTCACTACTCAATAAATTTAAATGTTGGATAACCTGTAGGGTTGATAGACGCGGATAGTTGTTTCTAATTAGTTTTATTTCGTGGCACTTCTTGGCGCCGCTCCTTTTATTGGCTGGGGGATCATAACGAAGTCAGTCACTGTGAACAATAGGTAATAAATCTTAAATGTGAGCACGCCTTGAATTACTTTCTATTTCGCTCACGAGAATATTAATGTAATGTTCTGTTTTCACCAATCCTTTTATAATTTACTTGTCAGGCTTAAGGGGACATGGACGTTAATAATCTGCCTACACTCCCTATTTTTTTGTAAATATCCTTTTGTCAGAAACTATACCACATAATTATCATGTAATAAAACCACTTCATAACCTCTCTATCATTGTAGAACTGAACCAAAATTATCCATGTATGACAAATTAATTTTCTATAAAAAATATGTTTGGATTAAATTTCATTGAATTCAAAAATATTTTATAGCCAAGTCATTAGTCATACATCTATACTAATAAAATGAAAAGTTTGTTTGTCTGTCTGTCGTGAGCATTGCTTAATATTAATCGCAAGCAGAGATCTGAAATTTTTAAATTAGTAGCCCCTGTGCACAAAAATGTCCCCTTTGAAATTGTCATTTTAAATTTGTGATTATATTTATTTATTCATTTATTAAAATGAATTGTGTGGTTACCCGGGAAAATCCGGGTACGTCTGCTAGTTGATGGTAAATTCTCGTAAATTTTTCCAATAATTGAGAGCTTATGCAGTTGTACTGTATTTTATTTGGCATGATATGTTGTCAAGTTTTGAGGAAAGAAATAATTAAGTTTTAATGACTCTAAAACTAGCTTAACAAACTGCTGTTTTTTCTGCCTAAAAGTGAGAGTGATGTTTTCTTGTTTGTAGTCGAAACGGTCGCTTTGTCACGGAACATAATAATACACGTTTAAACCGGCATGCTTTATAGTAATGTTCACCCTTTCTCTGGTGTTAGCACCCCGTGTTTTAATATTCACACAGGCTCTTAGCACATGCTACGAGGTATTATAATGAGGCACAACCATGATCTTACCACTATTTTATTTACTGCCCGTTCGGGCTAACCACAACTCACACGAACTAGAATAAGAGGATTGATTTTAAAATATTGCATCAACATTCGTTTGGAGGGAGGGTGGAGTTCAAATAATGCCAGAAATCTCCTTGAGTGCACCCAGCCGGGATTTATACCTCGACCTCATTCGTTGGGATCGAATTAATTGCAAAAGTCTCCTCGTTGCGAACAAAATAATTGTACACTACTGTATGTAATGTCAGTGTGTAAGAGGCTTGATCATGGCCAAGCTCGTCCAACCAACTCTAGGATACTTTGGTTCGAATCCTCTTGTCACGAAAGCAAGTAAGGTACGATTTATTCGGGGTTCATTATAAATGTTACCTATGACATCAAAATATATACTCTCGCAAATCACTTTAAAAAAAAGAACTTTATTGTATTTATAAAATAAACTTGTCTCATATTAGGAGCTAGAACAAACATTCAAAATTGTTAACAGTAATAACTCAGTATGGTATACTACCCAACATCGTGTTTTACTATGTATTTCTCCAAACCTTCCTCCAGGCGAATATGGTTGAATTTAATCTGAAATACCCTCCTCGACCATACTTTACTGGTTTGTTTGTTGATAAATCTTATGATAAAATTATAAATAACAAACGGATTTATTAAAAGTACAAATTTATTAGAACAGCTTATTCAATATATAGGTTTACTCATAAGAGTAGAAAAATAGTTTATTTATTGTTATTTGTTACCTAAGCTAGTTTTTTCAAATATGTTTAAAATTATTTTTTAAATTAAACGGTCTTTTTTGTTGTTGCCATTTTGTCTTGCTCTACTTAGTACGATATGGTCTGAAAATTTCATTCGTAATATGTAAGTGGGAAACTTAATTAGAAATAAAGTTAAGTGACCGTGTTTTATGTCATAAAAACAGCTGTAACTGAATTAGCTGTGAACATTATTCAAGCGCGCAACCACTTAACATTTAATTATTTACTGAGATGTTATTTTGACCTCTAATAAGTCATTTACATTTGGAGTTAATAATGTCTCAATAAATTGGTTTCTAACCTAAAGGCGACCTTTAATATAGTTCACTCTCATGCAGTTCTCGGCTTTGTTAACTGTTTGAAGGGAATCTAATTCATTTTACTTATTTGTTCACGCAGCCTAAGGCGTCAAGCTCACCATCTATTGTTTACCAGTAATGAGATTTAAGGATTCAAGTCCTTCCCGGGTGTACTGGAGATAGTTCTCGACGCGTGCTTATCAATGTGGTTTTCCCATCCTCTCTACACATCCATTCGGGTGCATTTACTTTAAACTACACTCCCAATTACTAACCTTTAGATCACGCAATTGGTAACCGTGGTTTTTATATCACTCATAAATACATATATGTAATGTTATTTGATTTTTCAGCGAACTGTACCTTTTACAACCATAGGGTGGGGAATACAAATTCACACAAACTAAATTAATCTGGCACATCAACTTTGTAGTAATTAGTAGTAATAGTATAGTAGTAGTATAAGCATAGCTTTGTCAAGCCCTACAATATAAATGTATATTATACAATATTCACAAAAATCAATTCTATCCTACGTCTGTCAAATCTTACTTTTTACATATTGTGTTCTTTAGTTTCTTTTAAAAGCTCCGTGACCGAGTTGTTTGAGTATTGGCTCCCAAACCCCATTTGCTTAGGACCCGTTTAAATGCAGGTACATAAATGGTGATCCACTTTAATCTATAAGGTGTATTTTTGTATCCACTATTCAAAATTCACAATCATATTGTTTAGTTTAATTGAATACAAACTTTTGTTTTTGTAGTTTTCGTACAAAATGCTGACAGAATTAGTAAACATTTATTGGCCTATTGAAATGTAAATATATGTATATAAAAGGATAATTTTTCAGCTCGTCAATCTTAATTTGTGTAAACAGATAATGAAAGAGGTTATTTCTACACCTTAGCTCAGTCAGCCTGTCTATTTACCGAACTAAGCGCTCCGGATTCGATTCTTGGCATGGCCTGAATGTTTATCATCGGTGAAAGGTGGGTTTCCCTTTTAACAGTGATGAATTAACGGTTGGGGACTGGATATTCAGTCGGTTCTAGATTTAAGTTAGTTCATAAGTAGTAAGACACTATGGGATTAGCGATAGTAATTATTATATTGCTTGGATACAGAGAGTTAGTCAATATATCGGCCAAACAAAGTCGTATTCAATCTTAAGTCAAATTCAACACAGTTTATTTCTACATTTATTTAAATAAATACCAAATATGAAAACAAACGTTCACGAATAGTTGTAATGTTGAAAGACATAATATATTTCACTTGTTGTTTGGACAGAGCTGAATACTCAGGCCGGACTTGTGATCAGAACTGTAGCTGTCCTGGTTCAAGGAGAAGTAAATACGCCAACACTCACTCGACAAGGTGTATTTAACCAATTAAATAATTTTTACCCGCAAATTTTGCGACCCACCAAAATGATGCCCGCAACTCACAGATTGGGAACAATTTTTTTATTTTTGTATTTAGCCCCGCGTCTTACTATCCGTTCGGGCTATATGCTTAAGCACTAATTACACTAATGGGTTAGGAATTGGGAAGGCTGAAATTAAATTAAGTGAACCCACATTTGAGTGGTGGGAGAGTGGAAAGCTATTTAGGAAAAAAGCCTCAGTTCACCCGACCGAGATTCGAACCTTGATCTCCCCGTCCTTGGCTGTCTAGCTCAACACGACTAGCGCGTTAGCTAACAACGCCACCTAGGCGGGTTTGGAATAACAAGTCTGGAGGATACTGATCTTACAATGTGTGGTGTCTACAAATGTATGTAGATGTATCTTGTAGAGTCTCACAACACGCCTGGGATATCCGCGGATATACACCAGGGGGGGGGGGGGGGAATAAAGAGGGGAGAATGTAGAGCAAGTGTAACCACATTTATGTGGAGGAAGACTCTCTGTGTATCCAGCCAAGATTCGAACACCCTCCATCACCAAAAATTAAGACAAGATGAAGGCCTTTGTTAACGGGTCTGGTTTAAGTTGGTTTGTCTGTTGGCATGATTCTGTGTTTACACACAAACAGTATTAGTTTTTTATTTTATCCGCGTCTCACCACCCGGCCGGTCTGGACTCATTTAATTACGTTGGTAGGTCAAGGATGTGGGAGATAGCATTTTAGGTAAGTGTACCTACATTTACGTGAAGGGAGAGTGGGAAATAATTATGTAAGAAACACCCTTATTAAGACCGGAGGGGATTCAAACCTCCCCTTCCCGCCACCACCCTGACAGAATAGATGAGCTGGCGATTTGTTCTTCGTTTAAGGGTGCCCATGTGGATTTTTCCAAAGGGGTGTTGGATTGGAGTCCCATCTGCTGGAGGCGTGGCATCCCCTCCCCCCTCCTCAAGAGAAAATGTCAGGAATTCAATCTTGTGAAAGGGATTTTAGAGAATCTGAACATAATTATGAACTATGATTTTTATTAACCAATTTTAGCAACAAAAAAAGTTTCTGAAGAATTAAAAAAAAAAAAATGGGGTTGTAGCTGAACCCATTGAAAAGAAACATATTTTTCACAAGTTTATTGAACAGAACAAAATGAAAAGAAAGCTGTTGAACAGGAATGGGAGGGAATCTATATTTTATCATTTTTTCATTTTTTATTCTGTTAACTCGGATGTTGATTCAAAGTTGATGGTAGCAAATTGTAGCCAAATCCCAAATACACAATTTAGATTTTTTCATAAAAATTAAAAAATAAAGTAAATATTGCAGCGTGATACGACCATGACCACCCATGCCTGTGTTTGGTCATAGAAGCGGGCAAGTATTTACAAAGTCATGTTTGTCTCCCCCTGTGAGGATGTAAACAGCGCGGTAGCGCTAAGTAAGATAATTAATGTGAGGCTATTGTTGTGTCTTTCAGCGAGTGTCAAGATGAGAGGCAGGATCGTTGTGATACTGTGTGTTGTAATGACAGGCGCTCTGTCATCGTCCGGACTGCCTCACACCACCCGAGGGGGCCCGAGGAGCCAGGTAGGGTAGGGAGGGGAGGGACACATTTTATAGGTTATGTTTGGTCACTGTCCTTGTGTGTACATTTGTTATGTAAGTTTGCAAACAACTTCTATAAACAAATTAACTGCATGTTTTTGTGGCATAATAAGCTATTAACGCTTAACTTTGCAATCTAAAAAATTATATATTTTAGAATGCACCAGTCTCAGATTACTAGGTATTAAAATGTATCATGAATGAGCTAAATAATAAAATTTTAAAAAAAATAACAACTCTAGTTATAATTATGTATCCAGTTTTGCGAGTGGATAGTGTTTGAATTAATCAAGTAAAAGAAGACTCCAGTGTCAGTTGACTAATAACCCCCTACACAGGCAATATTACAGTTTTTATAAATCATTTGATAGAAACGGCTAAAGATGTTTTCGAGAGAAAAAAAAACACTAATGCTTTTAGCTCTAGAGACGAAGTAACGTTAATATTTATGTTTATGAAGTCGTACTTATAGTGCAGTTGTATGATGGTTTAATATCCATACAAGTTCACACATGAACTGCATGTCAAAAATTACTTTTTAAAAATTGGTGGGGGGATACATAAAATTAAATTGATATTTATCTCATCACTAGAAGATTTGTTTATTTTAGTAATATAAAGTTTTCTCCTAGCGTTCTAGGCGAGATATATAGTACAAAAATTAAAGCTATACTTGAATTAAAATTTTAGGAGAGTTCTGAACGCGAACTAGAACTCCATTCTCGAGAGCAGCGTCAGACGAACGACAACAAGCTGGAACTCCAGCCTGGAGTGCAGAGTCTGACGACAACAGCAAGCTGGAACTCCAGCCTGGAGTGCAGCGTCAGACGGACAACAACAAGCTGGAACTCCAGCCTGGAGTGCAGCGTCAGACGGACAACAGCAAGCTGGACTCCAGCTCGAGTGCAGCGTCAGACGTCAAACACAGCTGGCGTGTTCCAAGCTCTGGGTCAGCTCTTTTTTGGGGTAATACACGACATTTCAGCGGTGTACCTGAAGCTCGAAAGACCCTAAGTAGGATACTATTGAGAGAGAGAACTCTCCCATATGTAACTTGAGAAGGGAGCTGATGTCATAATAAATAAATACACATTTTTTCTCTAATGTGTACGTTATATAATTATGACCCCTTATTTAGAAAAAATTGGGGCAGATGATAAATTATAATATTCTACTTTGTCTTTGATTTTGTTGGAAGATCATTGAAAATTGTAAATGTGATAGTAAAATACTACCTCATTATTTGTATGAACTGTTACAGTGGTCGATCACAAATTTAGGAGATTCTTGAATTTTATTACGATTGATTTGTATTTGTATAGTTCATTTTTATCTCCGTGTCTTACTACCCGTTTGGCTATACGCTTATGTACAAAATACGCTAATAGTTTTAGGGATGAGGAAGGTTTATTCATAGGAAGTGTACCCACATTTGAGTGGAAAACTATTTTGGACTCATACACCCGACCAAGATTCGAACCACTATCTCCCCATGATCGTCAGTCTAGTCTACTGCGATAGTAGCGCCTTAGACCATACACCCACCGAAGAGGCTGTAAGTTTATTCCCGCGCGGGGCTTATGGAGAGATTTACTATTTGTACAGCACATGGATTATTTTGGCCAACCAGTTTGTAAATGTATCAGTGCTACTTGGTCGAAATAGTGTGTAAGTCGTGTGATGATAGAACCTCTGTGCTTAGAAAATGTACGTTAAATAGCTCACTGGCACAGTTAGTACTACACTATGAACATTTGTATACCCAAAAATAAGATTTTAAATCTCTTAGCAACGAACATTTTAATAATATTTAATAAATTAGATTACAAGAAACTAGTTTACTAAACAGCTACAATCAATATTGCTTTGAATTTGTCTAATATTACCATATTAACCATTTTGTATATAGACCACCCATCAATGCTATAACACCCTACCTATTATATTGTTTAATGCCTACATAACCTATAAATGTTAAATGCCTCATAAGCCTATGTATGTTTAAACCTATAACTATCTTCGCTATATCTACATAAGCTATGCTATATTGTCTCATATTCTCTTGTTTCAGACGGTGAAAGATCTCAGACAAGCTTATTTCCAAATATCCGAGATCGTGTCAAGAATCATTATACCACCATCCTCGAGACAGGTTTCTGTTTGGTTGTTTTTCATAATTACTGTCATTGGTAATATTTGTGACTGCAACCCCCTTCTTTAATTAAAATGGCCTCGTTTATGCTCAAGGAGGTCGTGTAAAAGCTAAATAGAATCGCTCCACTTTGTGTAGTAATAAAGTTGTTAAACGTGAATTATGCTAATTGAGCCTTAGTCACTTAGCTAATTTCAAACATTACATAATTCCTTAATGGGGTAACCCAATGACATACCCCCTAGGAACTTCAAACAATGATAGGGAGAAGGGGCAAGACGCGATGGTTTGGGGGGGGGGGGGTGTCGGGAACGCAAGAAAAGGCCGTTCTTGCAGTTTTTATAGAAAAACATTCTTTTTGCCAAAATAAATCAAAGATTGCTCCAGTAGAAACATATAGTTTAATTTTCTCCACATGGTGGGTGATATCATCAGTTTTTGAATATCTGTCATGAACATAGCGGCATTAGATGACAAACTTTTTGAAATGGAAAGAAAAGTTGTCATTAAATTCCAGGACCCCTTGACAGATATTAAAGAACTGTTGAGCTCATCCATGTGAAGAAAATTAAACTCTAAGTTTGTACTGAAGCAATATTTGATTTATTTTGACCAAACAAATTTTTGATATAAATATTGTAATAACACCTCGCGTTCCTACATCCCTACCTTAAGAGACCACATCTACTAGGCCTACATCAGAAGCATAAGCAAATTGTGCCTGTTGAATTAGTCAAATTAATCAGCAATAAACATATATATTATTTTAAAACAAAATTCTGACATGATTAAAAGAGAATATTTATAGAACTAACCTTTTTTGTGTTCTATTTGCATAAAATTTGAAAAAAGGCCTCGTTCGCAAAAATACGCTTTAAAAATTATGTTTTTGGAAATATATTTTAAAAACTAAAGGTAAAAGGTTAAAGTATGCAAGTTATGGTCTCAACATAAAATATTTATACATTTAATTAACTAAGACCATGTTTTCGTGACATTTCAGGACTAACAAAATTGTAATCTTGCCTCGCTCAGCCCAGTTCATGTGCCAGAAGGGTAGCAGCTCTGTTGAACTAGAGACAGTGCTGATAACTTCATAGATAATACAATAATATGTTTTTGATATTTAGAAAGGCCTATAAAGTGTCCATCTGTTATAAACACGCGACAAAAATATAGTTCACTAAGTTTGAAAGTGTTTATGGCTTTTATATTTTAGACATAATTTTAGTAACCCCCATTCTATTGCTGTCATTTCCTTCCCATCAGTAGCCATGCCCTTTCCATTCCCGTAGTCTTCTTATATTTTTTTTCTGTCATTTTTATTTAAAGTTTTTATTTGAGGCTTTTACTATATTGGCCACTTTTGTACCAACAGCATTTGAAATCTAGTGAGTGATTTGCAGACTTTTCACTCAATACCAATCTTAGAAATTATTCACAATTATTTTGCCTTCACTGGATTGAATTCAAAGCAACTTCTAAGATTCCAATGTATACTGAGAATCACTGATGCCAAGATAGCATGCTAGACCTAAAAATTAATTGAAATTTTACTTTTCCTAGTCGTTGGTCGCTCAAGTGTTCGTCTAAGCGACAGTGCAACATTTTGATATATTTATTATTATAATATTTGTTTATAGTAAGATTTATAATGAATAATTAATGTTTGTAATAGCGTTAGCTAAAAGTCAATGCAATAAAATTCAAACCAATCAGTTCAAATTCCCTTTAAAATATCTACTCTGTTTTATTTCTTGTCTTTAAAGACTAGAATGACATATTTAAACGTCATTTTATAAAAAGCATTATTTAACAGTAATGTGCGTTACCAGTTTTTAAAATATATTTAAATCTATTTTTAGTATAGAAACTAAGTGTGAAAAAGTATCACATCTGCTGAGTTGCAGCTTTAGGAGAACGTTTAAGATTCAGCGAAATATTTGTTAATATTTCTTGAATCAAGATATTTTTATAAATTTAAAACAAGAAGACTTGACTACACTCTTTTTGAAATAGTGTCAAAGTAAATACTATAAAAATACAAACAAATTGGTTTTATTTCAAAGATAATATTACACACACCTTCTCCCCCGTTATGGCCATAAAAAAACTTCTAAATATCTCCTGGAGGCATTCAATGTTTTAATGGACGTTCCTCATGTTCTAGGCGGTGAGACCCATGCCACTTTAGTTTTGGACCGTTGAGCCTCTATTGAAAGTTTGATCCAAAAGTGCCTTTGCTGAAAGGTCTATTGAGAAGGTCCAAAGAGTGCCCCTGGTGAAAGGTCTATTGGAAGGTCCTAAAGAGTACCTCTAGTGAAAGGTATTCCAAAGAGTACCTCTAGTGAAAGGTATATTGGAAGAAAGGCCATAAAGTAGGAGGCAGATCCCTAATGAATAAATATTATAAATAATTGGAAAAGGTCCATCAAAAATTGACCTTGGTGAAAGTGTATGTTGTGTCTCGCAGCCTAGCTCAACCCCCCACCTAACGTGACCAACGGGACCACAACGGAGGTGCCCTATGTCATCACCCAGGAGGAGGTGCTGGACATCATCAGGAGGAACTTGGGAGGACTCGTCCGCCTCTTCAGGAAGGAGTACAGACTTGCCTTGAACGTGAGCACATGACAGGGACCATTGGAGTTCGAACCCAAACTTTAATCAAACATTATTGCAAATAACTTTACTAATTATAATAATAATAAATAATAATTACGTTTAAGACTTTTGTGCTCATGGTTTACTTATAAAACGTTTCTTTGGTTGAGTTTTTATTTGTGTTGTTTTGCGCAGTGAATATTAATGATTAATCTAAGGGGCAAGGGGTAAGGTCACTTGGAATAAATTCACTAGTTGGAGGAAGAAAGGGAAAATCACGTGTGTAAAACCATCTTCCAGTGAATACGATCGGAAATTGAGCCCCGACCATCCTGTCTGCGGTAGTTAATGCAAGGCGATTCAAATCCTTAAATCACTTGGCCAGCACCACGAATCTCGAGTGGGGTTTGATTATTTGGCATCTTGGAGGTAGAGATTGTTTCAGGAATAAGAATTAGAACAAGTGTTCAACTTCAACCTCATCCTACTCAACAAGAGTATTACAAGACATCACTAAGCAGACCTATTTTTGCGAACCATGTTTTCACCAATATGTGAGAAATTCCATTTGAAAACACAGAAATGTGTTTAAAGCTCAAAGTAATTATTATTAAATATTTTTAAGCTCACGAAATGAAATGATAAAGTAATTAATATGCAAAAGTCCAGGTTTTCTAACAAATTCTTGAATTTTTAAATTAAATCTGTGGTTATTATCAACAGTTTTGTCAATAACGTTATTGGTTAGAATCCAATTTAATTTTAAAAGTAGCATAAATATCTTTACAACTAAGAGTATTGGTTTAACATACACTATCGATTAATAATGATGTACATAAAAACGGTTGGCTCGTAAGTTCGATTATCATTTTCCTCACATCATATCCCCAAACTTAAATAAACATATCTAACAACCTGGTTGCGAGTGAACTTTTTATATATTTGCTAAAAGAGAAAAAAGCCTTTATTATTTTTAATGAGGTATTTGTGACTTTTTCTAATGCATTTTTCAAAAACAATTTTATGACAAAATCTATTTTATTTGAGAATTTTTAAACCAAAATTTATTGTTATTATAAGACGAAATTTCAAAATTTTACTTAATAAGATGTAGGTTCTCTAAATTGATCACATTTTACTAATTAAAATTCTTATTTTCTTATGTGTACAAAAATATATACAATGTACGTTATTTTGAGCCTGAAAAAATTGATTTCGAAATTTTAACGAAAATATAATTTTGATAATACATCCATGGTCATTTTATAGCTGTTTCATTGTTTCTGTAATCCCGTCATTCTGTAATATATCCGCGCACTGATGTAAAGTCAGTCACTCCCACCAATGAACAGGTGGTCTAAGACATCAGGCTCGCAGTATACCAGATTGCTGGTGATAAAAATAATTTAACTGGGTGAACTGGGAGATGGTTTTTCCATCACACCACACGCCATGGGGTCTACTAGATCTAATCTCTCCCTATCTGTACGAAGGATTAAGTCGTTAATAGTCATGGAGTTGAATGTTAAAATTTAAAAAAAAATCTGTAAAGTTTATATGTTTTTGCCCACTTATTTTATTTCAAATTTAATCTAAAGTTTAATAATATGTATATTCTATTGTAGTTTAACATGAATAACATACAGAATACTAACCAACCCTTTATTTTTAATTGTATCTGACAAGTAAAAAAATTTACTAGAATTTACTTATTTATTAATATTATGCTAAATACTTTATATTTCTTAATTTAAATTTATGATTATTGTTATTATGTTGTTTGTCTTTGTTTCAGGATTCTTACAAAAACGCTCAACAATGGAACAAAGAATTGAGGGAATCTCTCAGGAAAAATCTAACTTGAAGTGTCTGAAAATTATTAACTAATTTACAAGAACTTCCCTGTGAAAGTAAACCAACAGTAACCATTCCTAGACTATTTATCATTATTGTGTTCTCACCATTGGTGGATTTTGACCTAAACCTTTTGGTAAATAATATATTTATTTACTTCAAACTAATATCAAATATAATCCAAAATTAATCATTTAAACTGTTCTTCGTGTGTAAAGATTATAAACTGATTCTACACGAGTTATTTGAGAAAATGGTTATAATGTTTCAGTTAAAGCTCGTTGAACCAGCTAATTTCAAGTTGTAAACAGTTTCATAGCCCTTCAGACACTGTTGCAAAACTTACAGTTCCGTTTATTTTAAGGTTCATTGTGATATTACTTTTATAATATATTTAGTCACGCTCGGTTTCTAGGTTAACTGTGGTAGTTAATAACGCTTGATTACTTGCTAAAAACCAGTCAACTTGAATGAACGTATGTAAGTATTTGATCAATGACTAACCAACAATTTTTTTTCCCCTATTGGTTCCTACATGAGATATTCAAAATATAATAATATAAAGTAGTATTCATGTTGTTCTATTACATTTGATTAGTATTAGCTAGTAATAATATAAAAAATATTTTAAAGCAAAAGTTAACAACTATAATTAAGACCACGCTTACCAGTTTTAATTCTAACTTTAACGCAATGATTTATATTTTGTGGTTAAATTTACGTGGTTTATGAAACTTACTTATTCATAGTTCTAGAACAAATATAGATTAAAACCTTTCACGTTTTTTTAATGATTGTATAAACCTGAATAGCGTTTTTATTTGAATTTTTCTGCCAAAGCTCTAAAACTAAAAATAATTTATAAGTTGTTGGCGCTGCCTTAACTAAATACATAGCATTTTTTGAAGAAAAATGCCTAGCAACAAAAATGCTAATAAAACATATTAATGCGTATTTTGGTTTTAACACCGCGTCTTACCACCCTTTTGGGTTGTACGCATTAATGCATAGCTCTTTGTGTAAAATAGTAATGGACACATTCCAGATGACTTATATTAAGTTTGTTGAGCTTAAGAAAGAGCTATAACACGTATTTTAACATACATATCTCGTAACTTCTCAGGATTACAATAGTGAATGAAAATGAGGCGAACTTTCTTAAACAAGTTGTTTTTAAATTGTGATCAAGTTTCCTGGAACTAACCTTGGGGTCGAGTGGGTAGGGGTCAATTTAGGTCTAGGATAAACCTTTTATGTCCTAGGCGGTGTTTGAAAGACTAGAATTTATTTTCTGTGTACGAGTTTGTCAACCGGGTGATATATTCCCGGCGTTAGTGCTAGATGGTTAGTTGTAAATGTTTCCTCCTTTGGTTAAGTTCGTAGCTATTGTCATTTTAGAGCCTTGTTGCTAAATGGTGGATGTTAGACCTAATATCAAACAGACATAAAAATGTTCCATGACAACTGAGATTTTGTACATAATTAAAACTAGTGTATTTATGTAAATACAGTGAATTTATTTATTCATTGATAGTAATAAAATATTAGCCATCAATAAAACAATTATATGTAACTAAGAGATCAATTTTATTTATGTTGTATGTGAAAAAAGTATTTCTGCCTCTATTTTACTGTTTCATTTATGCGTGTTTATTATTCACATTTTATTTTTAAATTAAATAACATAAAAAATAGACATAATAAAATATAGTTCAAATGAACAAATGTTGAAGTATGACTATTCGGAAATCCGTCCACTAAACGTTATGTAAAATAGTATTATTGTTAACGTATTATGATTATTGTGATATGATTGCATACATTATTTCAACTAAAGTACGAGTATATTATTTATAAGCAGTATGAATAGATATTTTCAATCTTGAAATCGTATTCGGTAATCAAACACTTAGAGATACTGGATAATATTACTAAAATATGTTTGTCATTTATGACCATTTGTAAAAAAAAAAGAAGCAGAAAATGAATTATCACTACTATTATTAATATTATTATGAAATAAAATATATTTAGCTTGTATAAAAATGAATGTTAAAATATTGACATAAACCTATCTCTAAAATAGTTTAATTCTTCTATAAAATGTTAATAGAATAATTTATTGAATTAATAAAACTGTGTTTTAAAATTAAAATTGTTCAAACCAAATAAAGGTTCTCAGAAGTTATGGTTCCCTGAAGTTAAAGCTTCCATTTTTGTCTAGAAAGTACAAATTGAATGTCTTGAATTAAACAAATTCTAATAATAACAAAGTTCTATTAAAGGTTAACTTTTGAATAAGTTTTTTTAAATGTGTTTCAACCAGTGAACTCTATACTATACTGGATGGGCATAAACACACTCCATGCAACGGACCAAATCGTGACGCTAAATTTGTCGTCTGCTTACTAGCGAGGGGACAGATTTAGCAGTTTCTTTCGATGTTCTTGTGCAAAAACGTGGGTCTCGTGAATAAAAGTTTTTTAAATAGTGAAGTATTATACCCCACTTGACTGAAGACACATTTACAATAAACAATATAAATTCAGTTTTAAAAGTAATATTGTAAAATTAAGAATAAACTCTTTGGTAGCTAAAGACCATGTTGTTTACATTCTTCCAAGACTACAATATATTCAAAATTGGTTATTAGCTTATAAAATGGTTTCAGAAACAATTTTTTATTTAAAGTTATATAACTAAAATGAAAAAAGGGTGCTTCAAACTTAATTACATTCGTTTGAATGGCAAATTTTGTATAGTAGTTTTACATTCGAATTATCATTTAAGTTATAGGGCTTGTAGGAAGTATTACTATGCAATATATTTAAAGTTGGATCTCAGCTTGTATATTGCTTTCAGAAACTATATTATATTTAATGTTCGTTAACTATAATGAAATAAGGTAGCTAAAAACCTGCTTACTTTTGTTTGAATGACAAACATCGTGGAGAAGTCTTACTTTCAAAGGATCATTTAGCTTATAGGCTTGTAGGAAGTATCACTATTCTAGTCTAAAGGCTAAATTGACTTATTTAAAGAAACAAGTCATGAGTGTTGAACTTAGCTATGCTCCTCAAACCTTTTATTAACCCATTTATTTCGTTTAACTAATCATACATTGATATATCTCATATATTCATAAAAATTAGCAAATTATGTCAAACTGTCACATTGCCTTCCATGTGTGTAAGAGAGAAAGATATACCCGAAAGTTTCCTTCTATCTTACACAATGGTGTGCAGACGACAGCTCGAAAATTTTAGCTGCAGATGTCCTTCCAGTTATATTGTAGAGATCAATGGTTTCAACCTATTTTTCATCAAATTTTTGTAAACATTTTTGAAAAAAATTCCGAGTTCTGTTTTATAAAACTATAATTAAAAAAAATTACAACCAAATAAAAAAATTCACAAACACAAGATATGACACATCCATTTATACATTAATTATACTTTAATAAATTCTAATGTAACTAAATATTAAGAAGGAATTTGTGTTAAAATACTTTAAGTAGACAGACCTTGTGGAAACTATTTGTGCCAAAAAGAGAGATGGGAACTGAGAAACGAAGAAAAATGAACTCCTAGATGCTGGCTATTTCTAGTTTCGTAATATTATCAGGTCTACAGACAATCAAATAGGTTGTAATAGGCTAGACCAGGGATAATATATCATTCTAGGTCCACGGCACCCTTGTGAAGGAGATTAGAATCTCGGGGAACCATTTTTAATAATTTCGTGTTTTTTTCACATTTTTTATTTGTTATTCCAAGTGGAATATATCATAGTAGCATATTAAACCATTAACAGAGCTTTATTTTTTAAATTATTTAAATTAAAAAAATACCAGCTCCTTTATTGATTTAATTAAATGTTATAAATAACAAAAATATTAATAAAGTTTATAAATACTTTTTTAAAGTAGGCTAATAGTTTTGGAAATCAATAAACTAGTATACTAGCCAACCACAATGTTAGAGCTTTAAAAAAATAAAAATACAGTCATCAGTAGAAAAATAATTATTACTATTAATGTGAGACTTGCGATTGATGCTTATAGCACAAAAGTTTGATATTTGGCCTAATGGTTGACAACGCAACACGCATATAATACTCAAAACTTAGCAGTATATTTATCTCTTTGGATGTTATTCTTGCCAATGAGAAAGTTAAGAAGGGTAAAATTAGGTCCAATGGTTTTTATCACTAGATTAGGGTAATCCTACACCAGTCCAAGCCAAAAATAAAGCTCCATTGTTGGCTCACTCATCTTGTAAGATCTAGCTTTTATTGTGACGGTGTCTGGCGTCAGGTGTCGTGGTAGATACAATTCAGAAAAATAATAAAAACCAAAACTTTCTTCCGTTAATTTATTTTCAATATTTTATGTTAATATTTGTTCTTTATATTTTCTTACCTCAAAATCTCGTGGCACCCCTAAACTCCCAGGAACACCAGTTGAGAGTCCCTAGACACATTGGGGAAACATCGCATCCATGTGAAGTAGAGGGGACCTATTGTTAATATTTTTGTGTTGGTAGTTTTTATGACAAAACACTCTTCTTTTTTTACCAAAATAAATAAAATACTGCTTCGGTGGCAATGTTTAGTTTAATTGTCTGAATAGCAAAATCAACTGTTATTGTATGATTGCCATAAGCATAGAGGCATTTGAACGGGAGATTTGATCTTTATTTAAAATGTTCTGATCAAAGGACACTATTTTCGGCCAAATATTTAATCTTATCTTTGATAATACAAAATTTAACTAAACATTACCACTGAAGCAATATTTTATTTATTTAGGCCAAACACACTTTCTATAAAAACGGTAAAAATAAGGACCTGGTTTCCTTTCACTTTCGCACCACCTTTAGATTTTGAGCAAAACCCGGGGAAATTTAAAATATAAAGGTATATAGTAGGATCCCCATAAAAAGAATCGTTTTATGAGCACATAGAAAATAAATGTAAAGTATGGCGAACATTGACTATAGTTTACCAAGTTTACCGTCTGGCTATCAAAATTGACGCAATTTATTTAAAAACACATTATACTTTTTTAGTGGATGCATGAAAGTGTATCGCGAAACGTTTTGAGTGGTTATATAAGATTATTCTTATGGTGACAAAACATTAAACCAAAGATCCCGAAATAAATTCCCGCGTTCGAGTGTCACGTTTCTGTATAGAAAGGTAATTTATGAACAAGCCCAAAGCTGTATTTTATCATCACATGATTGTGGTATGCACTTGTCGAGTCTTGAATAATACATACACTTTAGGCCTCAGCTCAGCCATAGGTGGAATCGTTGGAGCGGTGTGATTCAGACAAATTTGGATCGAATCCCTGGAGTAGAAGGGGGGAAATCTAGTCTTCTCATTGAGGTAACTTATATGGACGTTGAAAGTTTTAAGGAAGCTAAGAATTAGTCAAACTACCTTAATTCGAATCCCGGAAGGGGAGTATCAAAATCTTGTCTTCTCGTAGTGTTAAATTACGGATTTTGAAAGTTGAAAGGGGGCCACGTATTAGTCAGAGTCTACACTAAGTGTGTGCTTGCAGTGCTAAGCGCCTTTGAAAACACTATTTCAAGTAGAAATCAAGTAGAATCAAAAGTTCGATCAAAAAAATTTACACCGCACCTTACTACACGTTCAGATTATACGTTTATATACTAATTGCACTTATGTGCTAGGGAATAATAAGGTTGAATTTAGAAGAAGTGTACCCGCATTTACGTGGAGGGAGAGTGGAAAAGCATGTAGGTAGAACACTCTCAGTACACCCGATTGGGATCGAACCCCAATATCCCCTTCTTCGGCAGTCTAGTCTATTGCGAAACTAGCTCCTAAGACCATGTGGACACCGAGGCGGGTGTTTGATCATTTAATTACGTAAAAATATTGCAACGAGCAGGAAAACAATTTTGTGTTGATAATATATTTTCTTGCAAGTTTGCTCAAACACTTAGCGGCTTTCTTGAACCAAGGCCAATGCATCTTGAGGATGCATCAGCATAATATGCACAAGGCGGTTATCACTGCGACTGAAGTTTTAAAATAATTTACGCTTGGCCACGTGGTCTTAAGCGTCAGTCTCTCTCTCTCTCTTTTTTTTTTTTTAGATTCTCAGATGACTGGACGTATGAATGCGCTAGAGGTATCCATGTGATTTATTTATCTTAATGCACCTGACTATGATCCTTTTGGAAGGATTGATCCCAGGGTTAAGGCACTCCACTCCGTCTTGGTAGGCCAGCGTTCATTTCTAACCGGCTATGTTGTTGTTTTTTTAAATCACACATATTTGTATTCTTATTTAAACTAAATATCAACGCAGTTCTCTTTCTTACCCATCCATGTCTTTTAGAGGCAATAGCTTGTTAGGAAAGAGGAACTTCTACGAAAGTTTCATCAACTTTCATAACATAAAATACCCGTGTAGAAGACAATACAAACAAGTCAGAAACTATAACATATTTACTGTCTTCCTCCTCATGTAGCAATATCCTAACAGCACAAGAGCCTACATCGGTGGTCGGGTGGTCTAAAGGTTGGCACGCTACTGTAAACATTGCAATACTACATTATTTTGTATTAAAATGGGAGAAAAACTCCAATCTGGAATATTTTCCGAACCGGTGCTTAGCCGATGCGTTATGTTATTGTGTGCGCCTATCATAAAGGCTAAGAAAATATATTTTAAACTTGAATTTTTCGCCATATTCATAAATATCATCTAGAATTGAACTGATTCAATTCAAAACGAACATGTGTGGACCAAATTAAAACTTACAAAGTCAACACGGTGGAATATGGGCAGGTTTGCGTTGTCTTAAGGTAAGAGTGTAGGGAACGCAAGAAAAGAGCAGTGTTTTGGTAGTTTTGATAGCGAAACTCTTTTTTTTGCCAAAATAAATAAAATACTTTTTCAGTAGAGCCATAGGGATTAATTTGATTCACATAATTATAATAACAATTCTTGGATTTTTTTAATGGTGTAGAATTGAATTATAATTTTTTCTCTTCATCTAAAAAGTTTATCATAAAAAAAATGTGAATATGCTCATGACAGATATTCAAGAACTGTTGATATCACTATGTGAAAAAAATTAAACTCTATGTTTATACTGAAGCAATATTTTATTTATATTAGCCAAAAAAGTTTTGTTACAAAAACTGAAAAAAATGCGGACTTTTCTCACGTTCAATACTGTCGGGGATGGGGATATTTAAGTTCGGATCGAGATTTGATGTACTGAGGACAGTGCCGGATCACCTCAATCACCCCGGGGCTCCCACAAACCCCCACAAGAAAGAAAACATAACCTCTAATTTATCATGTTTTCTGCAAAGAAAACAGTGAAGTTTGTATATAACGAGCGTTTTTATGAAGTCTTTATGTAGCCTACTTTCTTTTACTTTGTTACTATTACATGTTTGTCAAATCAAACAGTTGCTTGATTTTTACCCTTCTTCAAACACGCTGTGATGTAATTTACCTGGCTTTATGGGGGCCCCCACACTGTGACTTCCCGAGGTCCCCCACATACGTAAATCCAGCACTGACTGAGGCTCTTTTTTCCTAAATGGTTTGCTACTCTCCTTCCACGCAAATATGGGTACATTTCCTCTAAATGAAATCTCATTTAGTTTAGATCTACAAATATCCTGGACGTGTAATAAGATGCGATGCCCCTGAGCCTGGATGCCATTGTTTCGTCCGCTCCAAATTAACCAACTTACTATAGCACGTTTCGTAATGATGGAAAAGAGAAAGTGTCTATTCAATATCTTGTTTACCATCTCATTGCCATTTATAGATAACAAAGAACAGTTTCCCACGTCCCTTTACGGTTAAGTAGATCGACATCTAGGAGGTTGCAGTTTGAATCCAAAATGTCCCTAAGTAAATTAGCATTTGTATGTTGTGTGGACTTTTCCCGCTGTATCAATATTACGTTCCTAAAATTGACTGAGGCTATTTTGTGTAAACATTTATCATCTAAGTTAAGTTTGTAAGTCTTGTGAAACTAATGCACGTTACATATTACAAACACAAAAAAATTTAAGTTTTTATGATGTGCTAGAATTGTTTTATTTTGGGTCACTTAGCATCCAAGGGACCCGTATTGGTGGGAACGCGGACCCAAATGTCAGGCACACTTAGTCTGATTTGCTAGTGGTGGGGAAGTTGGGGTTTGAATCCCGGCTGGGTATACTGAGGCTTTTTATTCCTTGAATAATTTACCTCCCTTTGCTAGCTCAAATGCAGGTATACTTCCTCAAAATAATATTTACCCCGTATCAAAGAACGGTGGTATTCAAACCCAATTACACCATAGGTTGCTGTTCAACCGTTATATCCCAACATGTACACTATCTTGGGGAAGTTAACGCCCAAAGCTAGCAGAATAAATGCCCTTCTCTCACTGCTTTCTCCCACTCAGGGGTAAATAGATGTTTGTTGCGTTGTGTATATTTTACAGGCTTGCTTTATCTCGCCCAGAACAAAAGAGAAGAAAGAGTTCAAAGGAGGTCTAATGTCAAAGAACGTGAAAGTTTTAGCACTGGCAAATAGGAGAAGGTAAGGCACAGCAATTAAACGGCCACGTGATCCTTCCCACACACCGCTGTGACTGGTTACAGCCCGGCCGAGTAGGGATGGCAGTTGCACAAGCTATGTTTGGGGGAGAGTCCATTGTGTCTAAAGGTGGTGGGGGTAGTGCAGATTGACAACTATGAGCAATTATGGAAACTTGTGTATTAAGATAGTTATGCTTCTATCATTTTAATATAAGCTATTTTTAGCAAAAATTCATGTGTAATGAATTCTAGTAGTTATGAACCCGATGTTCGTGGGTTCAAACCTATCCGGGGTCAACGAATTTTTCTTGAGCGATAAAAATTCATAGCGCAACTTCCTTCGGAGAGGAAGTGAAGGCGTCAGTCCCATGTCGATTGTGGCATGTAAACTGGAAGGTATGTGAAAATACCTTTACCGGAAATATTGGTAGGCCCTTTCTCTCTCGCTCATAGAAATTCTCGTTGATATGATAAGTTGGTTCAAAAAGTGCACGTTAAATGCCTCAATTAAAAAATAAATAAAAGCGTTCTGTGACTAGTTCAAAAAGTGCTAACTACATCATATGTCAATAATAGTATGTATCAGTTTCTTGTTTTACAGGTGGAGACATATTTTCATGGGTGGTTAAATATTGAAAGTATATATAGTTAAATTTAGATGACTCCCTATCCCCATTGGTTCTGGAGATACGTCTGACGGGTTAGAGGGGGTCGTTTGTTTCTTAGGTTAAGCAGTTTATACGTATGTTTAATTAGCCAATATGTCAACCGAAAGTCTGATTTATGCCCATGTGAAATCTCAATTCAATGTGTACAAAGGTTTTTCAGTTACAGAGATTCTTCTGGGGTAATTAGGGAGGTGGGGATGAGGGATTAGTAATCTAGTGCCTGCGGGTACCCCCACCCGACGGGCGACTCCCTAGCCCCAGCGGTTCAGGAAATACGTCTGGGGACGAAAGGGGTGTTAGTGGCTTAGTCTAAGCAGTATAAGTAATTTTAATTAGCCTATAAGTTAACTGAATGTCTGAGTTATGCCCATTCGGAATTTCAACTTATTCGATATAGGGGTTTTTGAATTAAAGGGTAAAGTAGATTTGTAACACATGCCACACAAGGACAGAGTTACTACTTCATAGTATAGCAGTAGATATTCATAGACAATAAAAGTGATTCACGTGGCTTAAGACGTTAGTCTCGCAATATATGTCCAAATTTAAAAAATACTCCCTAGAGACTTTAGACGAGCTATGAAACGATAAATCTTTTGAGTGAGCACCATATTGAAATAGATAACAACATTTAAAACATATGTAATGTATGTAAATCGTCCGGCCTAGGTTTATATATTAACACTGATAAATTTCGTTTAAAATGATCGACGCATTTGGCAGATATCGTAGCACGGACAGATAGACAGATATTTTACCAACCTCCAACTCTAAACGGATAACCAATTAGAAAAATCACGTATTTACAGTAGCCTACATAAGTTGCTTGGCCTAAGATACATACACACATACATATATACATATATACATACATACATACATACATACATACATACATACATACATACATACATACATACATACATACATACATACATACATACATACATACACACATACATATATACACATACATACATACATACATACATACATACATACATACATACATACATACATACATACATACATACATACATACACACATACATATATACATATATACACATACATACATACATACACACATACATAGGTGCATACATACATACATACATACATACATACATACATACATACGTACATACATACATACATACACACATACATACATACATACATACATACATACATACATACATACATACATACACACATACATACATACATACATACATACATACATACATACATACATACATACATACATACATACATACATACATACATACATACATACACACATACACACACATACATACATAATCAAGTCTCCCCTTACAGGGTAGGCAATAAACTGTGCATATAGCTCAAACAACTACTCCACACTTAGCCCATCCTCACTAACTTTCTGCACACTTCCAGATCCTTGCATACACCCTTCGCTTCAACAACATCAAAACACCGAGTTATGCGCATACATTAATTACGATAATGGTATAGGGATTAAAAAGGTAGAATTGAGGAGTAAATGTACCCGCATCTGCGGGGAGGTAACACAGGAGGCCATTTGGTAAAAACCGCCCTCAGTATAACCAACTGTGTTTCAAACACCAATCTTCCCGTCACCGGCAATCCGGTCTAAGTGTACGGACAAATAGAAAGCTGGTAATCAGCACGCTTGCACTTGTCAGCGCTTGTTTCCAGTTCTTGTAAGCGCACATGGATGGCCACGTAGAAAACTGGAAACAAGTGCAATTTGCTATCACTTCCAATGAGGAAGGATGTCTTCTTCAAGTAATTATGAACAGTTTTGGTTCGAAAGTATTGAAAAAAAAATTATATTTAGAAAGAGAATAGAGGTGCATGATATTAATCGCGGGCAACGAAGATTTGGAGAATAACTTCAAATTTTCCACGGTTAAAAATGGACAAGAATCGATTGTTTAGCTATGGTCAGTTTTATCACAGGTTTTTTTTTTTCAATAAAAGCAAGATTTTTTTTAAGTTCACCGCATTTATACCACAGAGTAAAAATTATAACAGTAGTTACGTTTTTGATAATTTCTTACCAAAGATAGACAATCGTTTACTAGGAGGAAATTTTGCCTTCTTAGTAATTACTTTTGATAGAAATTATAAAGTGGATTTTTTTTTAGTGAAGAGGGACTTAAAAAAATAATACTCATATTTAAACAGAAAGAAAATTATTTTAAGATAAACTCTAAAAGTATTATAAAACACATAATAAAATTATGTAATAACAAGTTAATATTACTTATTTTGACACCGACTCTAGAAAATATGACTTAAATATGTGAACTTGATAAGGAAAAAATTGTTTTTGACATTTGTTATAAAAATATAATCTTTAATTATGAAAAAATAAGAATTATTCCCTCCCACATTTACTTTGAGGACGTCTCAAGCTTAAAGAACGCCGTAAATAAATGTTTCAAACATTCTTGTTTTCTGGTAGGCGCTGAAAAGCTTCATTTGTGTGCCGGAACATTTGAAACAATGGTGACTTTTGCACGTACTTGCTAACACTTGTCGGCGCTGACAATTGGCGTTATACGTATCTGTACCCTTGTACTAGCCAATACGATTTATAACTGGTTATATTATCGACCATTGATGTTGGTGACATCCTTACTATAGGCAATCCAGTCTATTGCAATTCTGATACTCAGTAGTGAGTGTCCAGGTGTTTATTATATATACAGTAGGATCCTGCTAATTTGACTTTGGCTAATTCGAAAAATTGAATAATTTGAGCCCACCATGATTCGCCATGAAATTTCTATATAAATAAATGGTAAAAAATAACATTTAATTCCAATTTTAATAGGAAATATTTGGATAATTCGAAGCCTATACAGTAAAATGCTACTTTTTCTAGTAACGATTTTTATTAAATCACTCCATATGCCAAAAATGCCAAATAAAGTTCGTTGTTGAAGCCTAGTAAAAGAGAAA